>CAWUFW010004205.1:0-1200000 GCA_963921515.1 Calotriton arnoldi
TGCGTGTCGGTCGTAAGGCTTGTCCTCCGTCCGACTCGGTCGTGTTTTTCGCGCCTTGCATCGTACTTTGCGGGTTGGAGTTGGCGGGTACGATTCGGTCGGATTTGTTCCGGGTGCGTGTCGGTCGGTTGGATTCGCGTGTTTTTCCGGCCGGATTGCTATTTTCCGAGCGGCTCGGTCGGTCGGCTTGGTTTCCTGACGTGTCGGTCGGATTTATCGCGGCTTGCATCGTACTTGGCGTGTCGGGCGCCACTGGTACGTGTCGGTCGGTAATTTTTCCGGCTCCGAGTCGGTCGGTGCTTTTTCCGGCCCGAATCGGAATCGACCTCATAGTGTCTGAATCGGATTCGCAAATTCCGGCACTCGTCAGGAGGCCTTCCTAACGAGATTGTAATCTGGCCCTTAGTCGTACTAACTCCCTCCCCTCCCGCCCCCTTGGTCGTGTCTCGATCTTGAGAATCTTGTTGGCCCCTCGAGAGGCCAGCCAGTTATTTACGCTATGCACTCCCTGTCTTGTCTCTTCACCTGACTCCCCCTTCTTCACCTGTCTCATCTTCACCTCCTCTAACAGCCTCCACAGTGGGGTCAGGGGGGGTCCCTTGTGTCCAGGCTTGTGCAGCCTCATCTATCCTATCATCTTTCCTGACCCGCTTCATTCTAATTAATTCTGCGATTGCCCATTCGCTTAGGTCTTTCAGCCATCCCTCCATTGTTGGTGGATCAGAGCTTAGCCATCTAATCGCTATTCTCCTCTTTGCCAGCACTAATCTAAGCAGCATGAACCTTCTGCTAAGTTTTTTTAGATTTGGGTATAGGAAGCAGCCCCAATATTACAGCCCATATTGTTTTGGGGCTACTCCACCCTGTGGCAATTTGCATTTGGTCTAACATATGTCCCCAGTGCTGGACATTCCCATATCATGTGAATGAAATGTGCATCTGCTTGACCTTGACATCAAGGGCATGAGTTTGTGCGTTCTGGATAAATTTTACTTTTAGTCCGCGGAGTTAAATAAGTTTGATGTATAATGTTATATTGTATTAGTTTAAATCTCACATTGGAACTCACCCGTTTAACTCCCTCATGCATTTTTATCCACTCCGGGTCTGTCAGGGGTTCATCTATTGCTTTGTCCCATCTCACCAGTACTGGGAGGGGCCCGCCGGGAGGTCGTCTCGCAGTGCCCTGTATATATGTGAGACCAGACAGCGCCCTCCCGTCATGCAAAGCATTACCCTCAGCACCAAGGTGCTGGGAGGCTCCTGTGGAAAGGAGGGCCACAGCGTGTGAGCCACCGCTGCAATTTTCCCATAGTGTAAGACATTTTTAAATAAAACTTTATTAAACATTTTCATGGTAACCAATATTAATAAAAATTGCATTGGGTGAACTATTGAAATAAACATTTAATTAAAACTATTGGTGATTTTTGAAGAAATATGATAGATCTGATTTAAATTTATCGATATGCTCACCCGTAGATAAAGCTAATAGGCTCACTTTTTATATTTTGGTGTTGCGGAAGGTTGTATGTGGCATATGGGTGGCTGCTCAGAGGCCAGGCCCAGCGGCCAACCCCACGACCAGCACAGGTGGCCATTGGGTGCCACCTCAGGGGCCAAAATATATTATTTTTAACTAATTCTTGCAGCTAAATGGCGACTGACTATTTAAAATCAAATATATGGGGAGGGGGCCTGAGAAGGGCCCACCTATCTGAGCCCATTTTGGGTCCCATATTCTGGGGCCGGGTATATTAATTAAGGGGAGGGGTACATGCCGTCCCCCTTCCAGAGCCTTGTTAGGCCCCAGGGACCACCAACTCCTGGGCCCACAATCATAAGGGGAGAGAGGCCTTGTGGCCCCCCTCACTGAGCCATTAAAAGCCCCTGGGACCCCATCCTTCAGGGCTGATTACTGTAAAAAAGGGAGGGGGCTGCATGCCCCCCTGAGCCTCTGAAGGCCCCAGAGAGCCAATCCCCCAGGGCTGATCACTAAAAAAAATGGGAAGGGAACCGCACACCCCCTTGCCCCGAGCCATTGTAGGTCCTGGGGACCCCATCTCCCGAGGCCGAAATAAAGTTCAAAGGATGAGGGGCTACACAGCACCCCTACCTGAGCCTTTATAGGCCCCAGGGACCCCATCCCTGGAGTCAGCTCAGTTACTGTGTCCCGGTGAGCCCACCCGAGGAGACAGTAGTTTCCCTGCCCGCAGCAGCGTGGGCAGGGAAACATATGTTTGCTCCCGCCTGGTGGGTGTATTTTTAAATCTCCTGCCAGACGGGAGCAACCATGCAATTCTGTTTACCATCCACACAGGATTTAAACATGCTCTCGCCATCTGGAAGCAGACTTGTGTTCTGTTTCTGTGCCCGCACTCCTGCGAGAAGGGAAACAGAATACATATTTCTCCCACCAGGAGCATGCAAAAAACAGCTGCTCCCCTCAGGCGAGAGCAATGTCGGTTCCCACATCATGCAGGCCCTGGGGCTACCCTGCACCTCCCAACATGGTGGTTGATGGATGCCCCGGGTGGGCACCAGGGCACCCACCTATAATTAATGCAGGTCATAGGAGATGGGGTCCCCAGGGCAAAACAAAAGGATCAGGAGTGGGCCACCCTCTCCCCTTTATAATAATATGCATCCCTCGGGGATGGTGTCCCCGTGGCCTGATAAGGTTTGGGAGGGGGTTGCACTAGAATTCAGCCCTGGGGGATGGCGTTCCCCAGACCTATTAATGCCCAGCGAGGGGGGTTATGCAGCCACTCTCCTTTTTTTTGCTTTTGCCCCAGCTGATGGGTCCATGGGGCCACAAAAGGCTTGGGTAGGGGGGCATGTCGCACCCCTCCACTTAGTTCTGGTAATCAGCACAGGAGATAGAGTCCCCAAATCCCTTTGAGACTCAGGAAGGGGGGCCACACATGCTCTCCCGAATAATTAAACTATGACCATGGGGGATGAGGTCCTTGGGCCCATTTGGGCTTGCAGAGAGGTGCGTTGTGTCCCGTCTCCTAATGTAAAAGTATTTGACCTCAGCAGATGGGGTATCCAGAGCCTCTTAAGGCTTGGGGTGGAGACAAATCATCCCCATCCTCTATAATTAAAGGATGTCCCCGGGGGATTGGATCCCTAGGGCCCACTTGCCTGGGGGAGGGGGCCACATGACCCCCCCAATGCTTATGTATTTGCCCCAGTGGATGGTTTCTCCAGGATTTCTTAAGGCTGGGGAGAGGAGCCATGCACCACCCTTGTCTAATAATATATATTTTTGGCCCCAGGGTATGTGGTCCCCGGGGCAAATAGTTGCTTGGGGAGGGGACTGTGCAACCCCCTAACCAGGTGGGGTTTGGCTAATTGCAGAGGGTTGGATGCAGGGCCTGGTCATAGGTCAGGCCCAGCAACCAACCCCTCCACACAGGGCTTGACTTTACGTATGGTAATAAAATATTACTTTAGAGTACAAAAAAAATAGAGATTTACTGAGAAAACCAATGGTTAAAGTGATGTTATAGTTAGGATTATAATTATATCTTAATCTATTTAAAAAAACTTTCAACATTCACCAAAAATAACAAAAGTTAAAGTGACGTTAGAGGTAGATGTGATAGTTAGATCTGATTATGTTTTTAAAAAAGCCTTTGAAATTCACTGAAAAAAGCAGAGGTTGAGGTGACATTATAGTTTAGTGAAATTTTCAGTGACAACGTTATGTTTTGAACTGAACCACAGAAATTCACCAGTTATTGTTAACAGGGCTAACTATAACCTGTGTCCCTGCCATGCACTGCTTATGACCTCACACATTACATCACTCATTGCATGTTCTATGATATCATTTATGGTGTCACTGATGACATCTCAAATTACATAATTGATAACATCACTGATGACATCATCCAAGCTTTTTTTGTACACATTACTCTATAAACGAGCATGGCATTTGACCTCTGAACGTAAGTACAAAATAGCTCGGAATAATATGAAGCATCATTAATGCCACTACACATAAAACTTCCTTAAATTAAGTAAGCTTGTGTTAATTGCAACATTGACCCTATACCATACACTTCTTGGATAGCCGAGTTCACATTAACAATCACCATAGATAAATGGATATCACCAATTGCACACAATGTTCAATATGTATACAACTGTTTAGAGAAAACCAAGTTCCTCCAGATACTCAGCTTCTGTTACATACCTAATTCTTTACTATGGCCAGCCTTTATCTGTATCAAACCCCTCACAGTCACCAAACCTTCAGTGTGAAATGAAGTGAATATGAGTAGAAAAGTGGGTACTGTAAACAATGTTTACTCTATGGAGAGAGTTCACTATCTTTTAAGAAAACTGTTCACTCTATGCAAAACCTGTTCAAAGACACACTACTCATAAAAAAACATGTTCTGAAGGTGCTAATGGGTTTACCACCAGCAGGCTTCATACTGTGGCAAACCATTTGCACATAGCCCATATTCTGAAGCTAATCAAGCACATGTACATAGGTTAGTACCCTACACAGTCTTCTGTAGAAATTGTCATGCTGAGATGATTCTGCCTAAATACTCAAGGTAGCTTATAATACTTAGCATCTACTACGCAGAATCTTCGCCTGTTGGAAACCTTTTCTACAGATCTGGGCACAAGTCGTCTACTGTTACCTGCACACAGAGTTATTTCTGTATACAAAGATTTATAACATTTTTAATACCTCTACACACATATTATAAATTAGCAGCCCATATGGATTCAGGCTGTACAAAATTAGTTATAGAAGTAATATGGCCGTTACCCACCACTATGTAAACTATGTAAACAATACAACAAACTAACACCCTCATTGGATGATGTCTTCAGAGATATCATCAACGATGTAATTTGAGAGGTCATAATCAGTGCCTGGCAGGGGTGCAAGGTATAACTAGCTCTGCTAGCTATAACTGGTGGATTTCTGTGCTTTTTTTTTAGCTCAAAACATTACGTTGGCACTGAAATGTTAACTTAACTATAACATCACTTTGACATTTGTTTTTTTAGTGAATATATATATGTGTGTGTGTGTGCTTGCATGTGTGTGTGTGTGTATATATATCTATATATATATATATATATATATTCACTGAAAAAACCATAGGTTTCAGGGATGTTATAGTTAGAAATTAGCATTTAAAAAACCTTTGAAATTCACTGAAAAAACCATAGGTTTCAGGGACGTTATAGTTAGCTGGACATTTCACTTGTACAAAACCATAGAAATTCCACTGTTATAGTTAGTTCAGCTAATTATAACTCGCGCCCCGCAATGCACTACTGATGACATCACATATTACATTATTCATGACATGGTCAGTGACATCACTGATGACATCACTGATGACATCTCAAATGACATCACTGATGACATCACTGATGACATCATCCAGTGAATGTGTTTTTCTTTAAAGTTTAAATATGTATTATATATATATACCAAGGTGTATTGAAGAATGAGTGGGTGTATAAGTGTGTGGATGGAGGATTTAGTAGGTATGTGACTGACTGTTTAACTGAGTTATTACATGTGTCTTACTGAATGCATGGTTTAGTGCCTAAACTGTGTGAATGTCTATATCAGTCTGTTTGCTGTTGTATAAGCTGCTGCATGGGTTGGTCAGTAGCTACATGAGTGTCTATATGGGTTATTAATTGGTTGCCAGAGTATTTGTATGGGTGCCTGAGTGTGTGTGTGGGTGCGTGGGAGGTGTGTGACAATGTGCATACATGTTTGAGTGGTTGATTCACTGGGTGTATGGGTTCAAGAGTGCATGTGGAAACAGCTGTATGCGTGGGTGAGTGTGTGTATGGGTGTGTTAGTGAGTGAATGGATGTCTCAGTGGTACATGTCCAACTAACTACATATGTAAAAGACAGTGTATGTGAGAGTTGGAGTATATAAATGACTATACGTGAGAGTTAGTGATTGTGAGAGTGGCTGTATGGATGAGTGTGTACTTGTATCAGTGATTGTATAAGAGAGTAATTATGCGTTTCTTTCTGTTTGAATAAGTGATGTGTTGTGTGTATAACTGTATAGGTCAGTAAATGGACGTGTGATTGATTATTTGCATGACTGACTAGGTGTGTGAGTAACTCTGGATGAGTGCTGCTGTGTGAGTGTCTGTGTAGGTGTATGAGTGCATATGATAGTGTTGTATTGATGAGTGACTGCATGTATGAGTGATTGTATGGGTGAATGAGTAGATGAGTGTGTAGACCTAAGAACCAGTGATTAGATATGTAGTAAGTGGTATTGGTGTGTCTATGGTTTCAAAAATGGTATTCTGTTTTTTGGAGTGGGTGTATCAAAGGTTATATTAGGGTGTGAGAAGGTGCATCAGATTGTCACATGGATGATGTCGTCAGTGATGTCATCAGTGATGTCATTTGAGATGTCATCAGTGATGTCATCAGTGATGTCACTGACCATGTCATGAATGATGTAATATGTGATGTCATCAGCAGTGCATTGCGGGGGCGCGAGTTATAGTTAGCTGAACTAACTATAACAGTGGAATTTCTATGGTTTTGTACGAGTGAAATGTCCAGCTAACTATAACGTCCCTGAAACCTATGGTTTTTCAGTGAATTTCAAAGGTTTTTTAAATGCTAATTTCTAACTATAACGTCCCTGAAACCTATGGTTTTTTCAGTGAATTTCTAAGGTTTTTTAAATGCTAATTTCTAACTATAACGTTAAGGTAAAAAAGAGAACGGTCCAGAGATCCTGAGTCTGGATATGAATCCCTAGAGTTCTGGAGGAGTTTTGCCCAAGGCTCTGGACCTTTTCAGCCTCAAAGGAACAAGTGAAGAGAGGGTTGTGAGCATATGTTCCTCCTTTCCAAACACGTATATATACCCATCAGTAGGCTAATTCCTTTTTGGATGTAACACAATACAAGTAGGTTGGACTGAAAGTAGTTATTTTTATTAATCATTTCATTGAGTCCATTTCACTCATTATAGGTTTTTCATAGAAAACATTGTAAAAGAGAGAGAACAGCCGACACGTGTTTCGCCCCGTGTGGCGAGTAAGGCCAGGGCTTCCTCAAGGCTATTTATATCGTTCCAGCAAGACAAGGTATCAACTTTAAATTCATAAATTTTCAAGAATTGTAGCGTGACATTGTTTAAAACATCCAAATCGGTGCAGGCAGGCCACCTCTGCCAGAGGAACGATGTGTTACATCCAAAAAAGGAATTAGCCTACTGATGGGTATATATACGTGTTTGGAAAGGAGGAACATATGCTCACAACCCTCTCTAACTATAACGTGCCTGAAACCTATGGTTTTTTCAGTGAATTTCAAACGTTTTTAAATGCTAATTTCTAATTATAATGTTCATTAAACCTATGGTTTTTTCAGTGATTTTAAATTATCATTCCATTCTCAACCTAGTGAAAACAGCCAATATCGCCAGTTTTCCAACAATAGCTTCCGCAAAAAAATTCGCCACAAATGAGAGCGACAACTAACGCTAATAATATGCAGAGTAGGCGTTCCCATGCAAAAATAACACGAAAACACCACTTCCCGATATTTTCAACGAGCAGCCAAATCTGGGGTGCGATCCAAAAACAGGCGATAAGCTGCGTTAGCAGTAGGAATTTAACATCTGCCTTTTACTGGTGTAAAGCAGGACGACCACCTACAGTGTGAAAGGAAGCCCAGCCCAGAACCACATCTGAAGACCAACACAAGTCATAGAGCTACTGACCATGCAGCTCCGACACCCAAGATGGCCACAACACCCACTGCCATCACCCTCAGGACCTCTCCCCCGGACCACCCCCCTCCCTACTGCCACCGAGGCAGCGCAGAACAGGACAGCGGACCTTCCAAAAATGGCATGGTCCCTCAGCCACACAATAGCTGAATCTTGGGAGCTGTGGCAACCAAGTATGTGTGAAGGACGCAAGTCACCCATCAATAAAAATGCACACAATACCAAGTGTAGCGGTGATGTGGTGGACAGACCTCACTATGCAGAGCACAAACCTCTCCATGTGGACATATACTGCTGGTGCTTGTAGTGTTGTGGACAATAGACGCAACCATGTTACCTCAGGCAGTGGGGAAGATCTCTGTCATGTAGCTGTGTTGTCCCCCCCTGGAAGCGGAAGCGGAGTGTGCTGGTCCAACGTACGCCACTCCAGCGTAGGAGTATGAATAAATAGGCTGGGGCTCTGGGCATGGTTCACTTGTGGGACGGCCAAAGCATCTGCCAGGGCGGCAGCCCTCACCCTGCCACGAGGCCTCCACCGTGACCGCCGGCCTCCTCGACACAGGCCCTCTGCGAACCCAGCAGCAGAGCACCACAGACTTGTCTGTACAGACTACTGCCTTCGATCTACACTGCGGACAGCAGGGCTCACAATTCAGATCGAGTCGCGATTGCAGATGACGCACTCCAGTAGGGAAGAGACATTGATCCCAGTGTGGCCCGCCCGGACCACGCATCATCGCAGACTGCGCACACACTGAGTGCTTCAGGTGCCACTAACTCAGTGCACCACATATCAACGCCACGTGGACTTATTAAGACAGAATTCATTAGGCAAAAGATATTGCTACCAGTGCGGCCCGCCCGGACCACGCATCATCGCAGGCTCCAAACATGCTGGTTGCTTCAGGTGACACTAACTGTACAGCTCAACTCAACGCCACGTGGCTGTGGGCCCTTGCTGACCGCTGCCTCCTTCCTACACTGCGGTCATCAGGGCTCACATTTAAAATTGACTCTTGATTCATTAATTGCAGAGTCCAGTAGGCAACTAAGTATTACGTCCCTAAAACCTACATAATATCCTTTTAGTATCCTTGCTTCAAGAACTTGTTTTATATCAGTTACAGCTTTAGTACAATGACCAAATTCATCTTGCAAGTCCAAAGGAACACTGAATGGTAGTCTACACTGCGGACAGCAGAGCTCAAAATTTGAATTCAGTCTTGATTTATTAATTGCAGACAGAATTGTACTCTATGTCCTCGAATTTTGTCAAGAGGAAGTGACAAAAAGCATTCCTTGATGTCTGTGCTGATTACTGCCTTCAATCTATACTGCGGTCAGCAGGGCTCACAATTCAGATCGAGTCGCGATTGCAGATGACGCAGTCCAGTAGGCAAGAGACATTGCATCATCGCTGGCTGCGCACATGCTGAGCGCCACACCTACCACTAACTCTATGCAGCTCAAGTCAACGCCACGTGGCTGTGGACTCTTCCTGACCACTGCCTCCGGCCTACACTGCGGTCAGCAGGGCTCACAATTCAGATCGAGTCGCGATTGCAGATGACGCAGTCCAGTAGGCAACAGACATTGCATGATCGCTGGCTGCGCACACGCTGAGCGCCACACCTACCACTAACTGTATGTAGCTCATGTCAACGCCACGTGACTGTAGGCCCTTCCTGACCGCTGCCTCCGGCCTACACTGTGCTCAGCAGGGCTCACAATTCAAATTCAGTCTTCATTAATTAATTTCAGAGTCCAGTAGGCAACTAACTATCACGTCCCTGAAACATACATATTTCGACAGTGTATTCCATAAATGTTTCATCTTTTGTTCCATACACCTACACTGCGGTTAGCAGAGCTCACAATTTAAATTGAGACATGATTTATTTATTGCAGAGAGAATTGTACTCTATGCCCTCGAATTTTGTAAACAGAAAGTGACTAAAAGCATTCTTTGATGTCTCTGCTGACTACTGCCTTCGATCTACACTGCGGATAGCAGGGCTCACAATTCACATCGAGTCGCGATTGCAGATGACTCAGTCCAGTAGGCAACAGACATTGCTCCCAGTGCGGCTCGCCCGCACCACGCATCATCGCTGGCTGCGCACATGCTGAATGCTTCTGATGCCCCTATCTCAGTGCAGCACAACTCATGGACCCTTTATGATACAATGTTTTGTGTATAATTTCACATCTGCTGCCCCTACCTCAGTGTACCACAAGTCATGGACCCTTTACGATACAATCTTGTGTGTATTATTTCACATCTGTTGCCCCTACCTTAGTGCAGCACAAATCATTGACCCTTTATGATTGAATCTGTGTGTCTGATCCAATTATTACTGTTGTACTTGTTGCCAGCACCAACCATTCCTGGACGGCTGGCTTACACTCACCCCACATGCATCCAACACAGGCGTCACTGGCATGTGACCCTGGTAATAAAAATGAGTCGAGCGCACGTGCCCGTACCCAGTTCCACTATCTGTCTGTGTCCGTGTGTTCATTATGTATGCAAGATGCCGCCCCTGGGCCTTACCACATTACATTGTGCTGTGGACAGTGTATGCAACCATGTTACCTCTGGCAGTGGGGAAAACTTCGGTTATGTAACTTTCTCTCGGTCATTGTACAAGTACGTACGTAGAGACTGGATCATTAGAGTACTGCAAGGAGAGTGTATAGTGAATTTATAAGTGCTTGGGGATTGGCGGAGTAATTGTATAAGTACATATGTTGGCACAGCCTAACCCTGAACACAAGCTTGGCTCTAATTGGCTGCCCTCCATGTGCCAAAAACTGAAACTTGAACTTTGCATGGCTCTGTATTGCTACAGCTGCAACACTCCACTGAATGTGCAATAAACATTCATATCCACACAGATGTGTCATGTCCACCATCTTTCATGTGTGGAACTATGGATGAATGTAGGGTCAGTGATTCCCCGTACCTTCCATGTTGGCCATGTTGTGGGACTTGGCTCACAGAGTGACACATTGGCGCTTGCGACCCGGGTGACGTCAGCACTACAACAGGGACACCCGCATCAGTTGATTCCTCATACAGCCCAGGACGGAGCCACGCCCATAGCTCCAGAGTCATTCTTCACAGCCTCATGCAGGACTGGCATACGCCAGGCCATCCCACTCCGCTTTCGCTTACAGGGAAGGACAACAACGCTACATGGCCCAGATTTTCATTGCAGTGATCTGCTGGTCACACCCTAGTTGTCAGTACGCCACAGCCACTCCCTCATGGCTAGTATACACCCACACCACACCCATCCAGCACAGGCGTCACAGGACATGTGACCCTGCCAATAAAAAAGACCGGGCGCACGTGCTCGACGCCATTTCAGAGTTGCTTCCACCGGATGCACTGCGGCCGGAACAGGCACCCCGGCACGGGACGGTGACTTTCGGTCCACTGAGGTACGGGTACCGTAACTGCTGAGCGGGTGTACAGCCTGCAGTGATGGCCCGTCCTGGCGGTCTGGACATCTCAGGTTTTGTGTGCCCTGCTGGACCGCAGTGTAGGCCTGAGCCATCAGACAGTGCAGGCCTACCGCCACGTGGCGTCACCTCGCTGGTCACAGAGTTAGTGGCACCGCAAGGGCTGAGCGGGTGTGCAGCCTGCGATGAAAAGCCCGGTGCACTGGTATGTCCTCTGCCATGGCGAAATCAAGACCCAGCACCAAATGTGAGACATGGTGGCCTGCGGAGCGGGGCTGCATGACATGCAGGGTGCGGTGTCCGCGGGCCCAGGGCTTGGGGCTTGCAGCGGCACATGGTAGGCCCTCTTTTCTATACGCAGGTTGCGAAAGGTGAGCAGAGAGGCTTGTTAGCGCAGCGGCGGGCAGTGGGAGTGGATGGGGTGCAGCAGCCTGGGTGCGCAGCGGCAGACAATCACCTCCGGGCAGTGGGAGTGGATGGGGTGAAGCAGCCTGGGTGCGCAGCAGCGGGCAGACACCTCTGGGCAGTGGAAGTGGATGGGGTGCAGCAGCCTGGGTGCACAGCGGCGAGCAGACACCTCTGGGCAGTGGAAGTGGATGGGGTGCAGCAGCCTGGATGCACAAAGGCGGGACAGAGAATTAGGCGTGTGCAGTTGTATGTACTCTGCCATTACTGATTCCATACTATGTTTCATATGAGTAAGCTTGAGGGCTCCACTATGTCCCGGCACGTGGTTGGAGACACACCGGTGACAGAAAGGTAAGCTGTGAGGGTTTTGTCCACAGTGTGGGCACTCACTGTTCCCCCCCTTCTCTTCCTTTCTCTCCCTCACACTCTTTCTCTCTCTCTTCCTCTCTCTCTCACTCTATCTCTTCCTCTCTCTCACACTGTTTTTTTCTTTCTCTCTCTCTACCTCTCTCTCTCTTTCTCTCTCACTCTTCCTCTGTTTCTCTCTTCCTCTTTCTCACACTTTCTCTCTTTCTCTCTCTCACTGTTTCTCTCTCTCTTCCTCTCTCTCTCACTCTTTCTCTCTGTCTACCTCTCACTCTTTCTTTCTTTTTCTCTCTCTTCCTCTCTGTCACTCTTTCTCTCTCTCTCTCTCTCTCCTTTGATGGACGCATGACGCACAATGTTATCTTGCTTTTTGTCTAGCAGGCTGTGATTCACAGATTGACGACCCCCCCCTGACACGGACCTCCCGCCACGAGGCGATGACTTCAGTTCTACTGAGTTAGTGCCACCAGAGCTGAGCGCATGTGCAGCCTGCGATGATGCGTGGCCATCCTGCAATCAACACCCACTTTGAATTGTGAGCTCGGCTTGACCGCGTGTACGCAATGCCTGAGGAGGTTGCTTTGGCCCTCCTAGACACACGCCGGTGGTGGAAGGTGAGCAGAGAGGCTTGTTTCCGCAGCAGCGAGCAGTCACCTCTGGGCGGTGGGAGTGGATAGTGTGCAGCACCCTGGGTGCACAAGAGCGGGCAGACACCTCCGAGCAGTGGGAGTGGATGGGGTGCAGCAGCCTGGGTGCACAAGAGCGGGCAGACACCTCTAGGCAGTGGGAGTGGATGGGATGCAGCAGCCTGGGTGCGCAGGAACGGGCAGTCACCTCCGGGCAGTGGGACTGGATGGGGTGCACCAGCCTGGGTGCACAGCAGCGGGCAGACACCTCTGGGCAGTGGGAGTGGGTGGGGTACAGCAGCCTGGGTGCGCAGAGGCGGGCAGATAACTCTGGGCGGCGGTAGTCGATGGGGTGCAGCAGCCTGGGTGCGCAGGGGCGAAACAGAGAATTAGGCGTGTGCAGTTGTATGTACTCTGCCATTACTGATTCTATACTATGTTTCAGATGACTAAACTTGAAGACTGCACTATGTCCCGGCACGTGGTTGGAGACACACTGGTGGCAGAAAGGTGAGCTGTGAGGATTTTCTCCACAGTGTCAACACTCACTCTCCCTCTCCATCTCTTCCTTTCTGTCACTCACACTCTTTCTCTCTCTCTCACTCTCTATCTCTTCCTTTCTCTCTCTCACACTCTTTCTCTCTTTCTATGTCTTTTCCTCTCTCTCTCATTCTTTCTTTCTCTCTCTCTTCCTCTCTGTCTCACTCTTTCTCTCTCTCTCTACCTCTCTCTCACACTGTTTCTCTCTTTCTCTCTCTCTTCCTTGTATCTCATTCTCTCTTCTCTCTCTCTCTTCCTCTCTCTCTCACTCTTTCTCTGTCTTCCTCTCTGTCTCACTCTTTCTTTCTCTGTCTCTTCCTCTCTCTCACTCTTTCTCTCTCTCTCTCTCCTTTCATGGATGCATGACGCACAATCTTATCTTTCTTTTTGTCTTGCAGGCTGTGATTCACAAATTGTCGAGGGATGACGCGCCATACCTGTACCTACTTTTATTTTGTTGTTTTGTTTAAATAAAATGTTTTATATGTAAATCCATAGATGACTGAGATTCTTATTTGTCCAACCTCACATGCATCTTCTTTACTTTAATTGTGCGACATCAGCCAATTTGTTACGTTCCAGATTTCCTAAGGTTCCTGTCACATTTGTTTGTGTGGGGGGGAGGTGAGGGGAGGATGGTGGACAAGGGGCTGGTGGCGGTGGGTGTCGGAGCAGTGTTGGGTGTCTGAGCTGCATGATCGTTGGCTCCATTGCATCTGTTGTCATTCACTTTGAAAGTTAAAAATATCGTCTCAAATACTTAACCACTACTACAAAACACATAACACACCTTCTTAATTTCTAATTTACCTTTGTAGTTGGTATGCAGATTTCAAATGTCACAAACGCATGCAATTATTTTCTTGTCACACAGTACATGTAATGCACCGCTTTCATCCAGAATGGAACCAGTAATGGCACAATTTCCCTGTTGCTCCACACATAAATACATGTAAAGAACAAATCAGAATAGTTCCTTATTTTTTTAGATTGCAAAACCTCTCTTTATTGGTTATTTTTGAACTTTTCATATAAACAGTTTTTTTAAGGACACATACAGGTGAAAAGTTCAAGGTATTGTATCAACACTTTCTAGAACATTCTACGACACGTGCAGGTTAAAAGTTCATCATTTTTTTAAACCTATCGATATTTTTTTTTGCAACATTTTTTCCAACATTTAATGGCACATGGAGGTCAAAAGTTCACCATTCTTTCAAGTTTGAACTGCACCTTCCAAATACAATTAGCAGGTGTGGTTGAGCTGAGCAAATTTCATCCTATAATATGTACTCCACGTATAAACTGCTTTTTTATTAACCAATCACAAAGATGCTTTTCATCAAAACTAATATACACCCTACTTTTTAGGACACAATACATTTCATCTCCCAATTGGTTAAAGTTTTGTATGTAAAAAAAAAGTAGTTCCCCATGTTTAAACATATCTCTTATTCTACGAACGGACTGCATGAGCTACAGACATTTATCCATATCTTCTAGCCATACCTTCAAAATGCTAGTGTGGATTGTAGGACATAGCTATGTTTTCTGGTGCAAGAGGTATGCAGAACAGAGACGTATTGACTTAGACCTAGGTTTACAAAATGTGCACATTAAATGGTTTGCACAGAGAGGATTGAAGTGGCACCAATTGCTCCCTTTGGTTAAAAGCTGTTTGCATCTCCAACACCCTGATCTCATGATTGTGCACTGTGGTGGTAACGACCTAGGCATATTGACTGGGGTAGGTTTGGAAATGCTTATGAAGGACACCTTTGGATAATTGATGTTACTTTTGCCTCAAACTGTCTTTGTATATTCCAATATATGCCAAAGACAGAAGTGGAAATGGTCAAACCAATTTTGTCATAAGATTGAAAAATCTAGGAAGAATGTCAACAAAGCTGTGTCTTCATACCTCAGAGACCATAGAATGGGGTCGATTTACAACAACAACATACCAACAACATACGTTTTGATATGGATGATATCTACAGAAGTGATGGAGTACACTTCACAGATGAGGGAAACTGAGTTTTCCTGATTAACTTGAAGCTGTGCATTCGCACTTACATGTAGCTCCAACTAATAAACACAAGGGCTCTTTTTAGAGCCGCCTTATATTCCCAATTTCGGCTCCCAGAGTGTCAGCTGCGGTTCGGCTAGCAGAGGGACACCTGTGGGCCATCGGGCAGGCTCGCAGAGGAAGAGCTGCAGCCCGTGGGCTCAGCTCGCAGAGGGAGACATACCAGCCGTTGGCTCGCAAAAGCACAGCACCGTACTGGCTCGCAGAGGGAGAGCTGTGGCCGGACTCGCAGAGGGAGACCAACGGCCAACAGGCCTGCTAGCAGACACACGGCTATCAGTTAACGGGCTGGCTCGCAGAGATACAGATGCGAGCCCTTCGAGCTGCAACCAGACAGGCTAACTCGCAGAGGGAGAGTAACGGGCCGATGGGCCTGCTAGCACAGACAGAGCTACGAGCTAACAAGGTGGCTCACAGAGGTAGAGCTGCGGGCCCGACGGCTCGCAGACACAGAGCTGCGAGCCAACGGACTGCCTTCTAAAGGCATAGCCGTGAGCTGATGATGTGGGGAGAGGGAGCGTAAAAGGAGTATCTCGCACAGACAGACCTGCGGGATATTTTCAGTATTGCCTCGCAGAGGTAGAATTATGGATGCGATGCCTTTTAGAGGGAGAGATGCGAGCTGACAGAGTCACAAAATGGCTCACAGCTCGCAATCGCAGAGCTGCGAGCCAACGGACTGGCTTCTAAAGGCATAGCCGCAAGCTGGTGATGTGGGGAGAGGGACCGTGAAAGTGGTATCTCGCACAGACAGAGCTGCGGTATATTTTTAGTGTTGCCTCGCAGAGGTAGAACTACAGACCTGATGCCTTGTAGAGGGAGAGTTGTGAGCTAACGGACTGAATCACAAAATGGCTGCCAACACTTCCTAGTTTCAACAGTTTGCAGCCAATGAGCCGCAAGCTCGTGCTCGTAACGCTTCAGCCAATCAAATGTCAGAATTCTTAAATGTCGATATCTGGAAAATTTGATATTTCTCTAAAACTACTGAACGGATTTACCCGATTTAAACAAAAGCGTGCTTTCTGGACCAAGACCTTTCTCTGTGCCAAATTTGGCGTAATTCCGTTCAGCAGTTTGACCTGTAGCCTTGTCTAAAGTTTCCTATGGAAATTGCATGGAGAAAACACGTTTTGGGACCCCCTTTATTCTTAGCCCCCTTGATGAATCCCCCAAACTTTTAGGATAGGAGCTGACCTGAAAAGAGGAACTTTTGGAAAATTTCGTAAAGATTCGTCAAACGACGCCAAAGTTATAAGCACATCAAAAAATGCTTTTCCTATGGAAACGTGGTCCTAACTATAACTACCTACTGGCGACCGCCAGTAGGTAATATATATATATATATATTTCACAGCAAACACTCCCCGCACCTCCACGCTGACAAGCAGGCGAGCAGAGAGAGAGACGGACCCAGATTCAGTAGCAGGTAAGATCTTTTATTCCTCTCACCCTTGCGACGCGTTTCAAGCACAAAGTGCCCTTGTTCACACACAAAGGGAAATTCGCCCGCCAAACTGTTTTTAAATGCTGAGTGCACACCTTCTTCCGTGACATGTGACCAAGGAAAATGGAAAAAATACTACAATGACCAATATATATATATTCACTGAAAAAACCAGAGGTTTCAGGGACGTTATAGTTAGAAATTAGCATTTAAAAAACCTTAGAAATTCACTGACAAAGATACAGGTTTCAGGGACGTTATAGTTAGGCTGACATTTCACTCATACAAAACCAGAAAAATTCAGCCGTTATAGTATAACTCGCGCCCCGCAATGCACTGCTGATTACGTCACATATTACATCACTCATGAAATGGTCAGTGACATCGCTGATGACATCACTAATGACATCTCAAATGATATTACTGATGACATCATTCAGTGTCTGAGTGTTTTTTAAAAGTTTAAGAATGTGATATATATATATATACACCAAGGTGTATTGAAGAATGAATGGGTGTATGAGGTTCATGAATGGATGATTTAGTGGGTGCGTGACTGACTGTATAAGTGAGTGATTAAACGTGTCTTAGTGAATGCATGGGTGAATGACCAATCTGTGTGTATGTCTGTATCAGTCTGTCAGTTGGTGTGTAAGTGGCTGCATGGGTTGGTGAGTATATGGGTATTTATTGGTTGTCTGAGCATCTGTATGGGTGCCTGAGTGTCAATGTGGGTAGAGGGGTACGTGACTCCCTGCATGGATGTGTCAGTGGGTGATTCACTGGGTATATGGGTTCATGAGTGCGTCTACGAGGGGCTGTATGGGTGAGTGAGTGTGTGTATGGCTGTGTTGGTGAGTGAATGGATGTCTCAGTATTATATATGTTAGTGACTACATATGTGAAAGGCAGTATATGTGAGTGTTGCAGTATATAAGTGACTATGTGAGAGTGAGTGATTGTGAGAGTAGCTGTATGGATGAGTGTGTGCTTGTGTCAGTGATTGTATAAGACAGTAAGTATGTGTTAGTATCTGTATGAAGAAGTGAGGTGGTGTGTGTATAACTGCATAGATGAGTAAAAGGCAGTGTTATTGATTCTTTGGGTGACTGACTAGGTGTGTGAATAACTTTATGGGTGAGTGGTGGTGTGTGAGTGTCTGTATGGGTATATGAGTGCATATATCAGTGGCTGTATTGATTAGTGACTGCCTGAATGAGTGACTGTATGCGTGAGTGAGTGGATGTGTGTGTAGACATATGAATCAATGAGTGGGTATGTACTAACTGGTATTGGTATGTGTATGGTTTCGAAAATGGTAGTCTGCATTTTAGAGTGGGTGTATGAAAGGTTATATTTGGGTGTGAGGCGGTGCATCAGATATTAAGTGGATGATGTCATCAGTGATGTCATTTAAGATGTCGCCAGTGACGTCATGAGTGATGTCACTGACCATGTCATGAGTGATATAATATGTGACGTCATCAGCAGTGCATTGCGGGGGCGTGAGTTATAGTTAGCTCAGCTAACTATAACGGCTGAATTTCTCTGGTTTTGTAAGAGTGAAAAGTCAGCCTAACTATAACATCCCTGAAACCTGTGTTTTTTTCAGTGAATTTCTAAGGTTTTTCAAATGCTAATTCCTAACTATAACATCCCTGAAACCTCTGTTTTTTTCAGTTAATTTCTAAGGTTTTTAAATACTAATTCCTAACTATAACGTCCCTGAAACCTATGTTTTTTTCAATGAAGTTCTAAGTTTTTGTAGATCATTTTATTTATAAAAAGATGTTTGTAACTATTTTTTAATTTTTTCGTCTTTTTTTCAAGTATTTTTATTATGTTTTAAAATAATTATAATCTGTTTTTAAAAATATATATATAATAGCTGATGAAAGATTTATTGTGTTATCTATTTGAATTAAAACTGTTTTATTGTTTGTAATTTTGTACAGTGTGATATTATATAATAGAATTTTCAATTGAAAAAGAAAATTGTTTTAAAAAAAAAAAAAAGTATAGCATATTTTTTTCAGTATTTTTTGCTAAAATACATTTTGTGTGATTGCTTTTAATAGTATGAAAGTTGTTTTGTTGTTTTCTTATGATAACTATCTTTTTTATGTATATACATTTTTTAATTTACAAAAAAGGGTCACGCACTGTACGCGACCATACGCGATGGGTGCGCGGATCCATTATACAAATATCACTCTAAAAACCACATTTCGAATGAATTAATATATGTTTTTGACGTAGAGATTTATTACTGAGTACATACAAATAGTAATAAAGGTGGTATAAATTTGTTTTCAAATGTTTTTAATAGATTTTTGTGGAAACTATGGTATCGAGTACAGGACGCAGATCTACATGTTGGGTGCGCGAATTAGTTACATGAATGTAACCCTAAAATGCATACTTACACTCAAATAATATATTTTTAAACAAAGAGGTTTATTAATCAATGCTATAAATTACTATTAGTGTTCTTGTGCAATATTTTAAGATGTTTAAAGCATATTTTGGTGTACGTGGTACCATCGCGCACCTTACGCGTACGGGTCGTGAATCCTGCCATGTAGGGGACGCGACTCCGGTGTAATTTCAAAAGTATGAACTATGAATGTTTCTATTTTAAATATGTTTTTCATAAAGAATTTTGATTGAAATACTTTGAAACACAATATCCTGATAGCAATTTACAGTTTTATATGACATTAAGTACATTTCATGGGTGCACGACGGATACGCGTAGGGTGCGCAACCCCTACGTGACTCCATGTGACATAGAAAGAAAGCATGTCATTGGTTGAACAGCTTTTCATTCTCTTGGTGGGTGGAACCAAGACCTCCTACAGTCCTTTCTTTTTGGGTGTGTCTGATTGAAGACTACCTATTTTGTAGGCTCTGGCAATTTTGATTTTGGTGTTTTTCATTTTTCAACACTGAAAATGGCATCAGCATTCCCTGAGGACCAGGAGGAGGAGATGGAGGAGGTGCAGGAGCCAGTGAGGAAGAGGAAAGAGAGTGTTGTATGGGCCTTCTTCACTGTGTCTAGAGGTGAAAAAAAAGTAAACGTGCGAAAGGTGACATGCACTATCTGTCACAAAGTGTTGTCAAGAGGCTCAGAGAAGAAGTACTCTTGTGGTACTTCTTCTATGAAGAAAATAATGACTGCAAGAGTAATCCCTGGGTCATTGGATGACTGCATGGTTAGTGCCTGAGTGAATTGATGAGTACATGTGTAGTGCCCGAGTGAATGGATGAGTGCATAGGTAGTGTTTGAGGGAATGGTTGAGTGCAAAAGTAGTGCCTGAGTGATTGCATGAGTGCATCGGTAGTGCCTGGGTGATTGCATGAGTGCAGGGGTAGTGTCTGGGTGATTTGATGAGTGTATGAAAAGTACCTGAGTGAAAGTATGAGTGCAAGGTTAATGCCTGGGTCATTGGATGAGTGCATGGGTAGTGCCTGAGTGAATGGATGAGTGCATGGGTAGTGCCTGAGTGTATGGTTAAGTGGAAGAGTAGTGCTTGGGTGATTGCACGAGTGCATAAGTAGTGCTGGGTAATTGCATAAGTGCAGCGGTACTGCCTGGGTAATTGGATGACTGCATGGGTAGTGCCTGTGTAAAAGAAAGAATGCAAGGGTAATGACTAGGTTTTGCTATTAGTGCAAAACTTCTGCTTCAGAGAATGGATAAGTGCATGGGTAGTGTCTACATGAAAGGATGACTGCGTGCCTGATTACATGAGCAACATAATGATAATTTTCAAGTAGTCTAAAGGATCAACATTATTTATATTAGAAACAAATAACATATAATTAAACTTGAAATATTTGTTCACGTTATCATGCATATTATATTATGTATTCTTACCTTTTAAATAATTTAGATACATTACTCAGTACAAGTATTTTAGAGTAGAATTGTCCTAAACAACATTAAAACTCTTCTCAAACTTGAACAGTACCTACTATAAAGAAGAAGAAGAAAAACTGTTTTTTAATGATAATATATTACTGAAATTATAATATTATATTTTTAGCAACTCAACATAAATTTAGAATTACATAACATTTTCAGATTCCCATTTTTGCTGTTCTCAGATTCCACTTAAGTTCACCAGACACAGTGATTTCAATGTGGTATCATCATTGAACATTGGGGAAAAAAACAATCAAATTGATTGTAGAAAAAAAAACAAATCAGCGAAAAGCATGTGTAGCTATGTGCTTTTCTATCTACACTTTGTTAATTACTTTCTTCATCAACATAAACTCTATTATTTATCTCAAATACATTTGCCAAAATACATACTCTCATTTACATCTGGTACAAAATAGACAACAAATATATAAACTATTTCCTTTTAAACAGAATTTTCCAAATGCAATATCAATTACCGCAAATAATAATCCAAACACTAATAATGAATACTAATCGTTTGCATTCCTGTTTACTTTCTGTTCACATCTTCCCAATTGGCCGAATGATGTACTCAAAACTTTGGCTTCAAAAATAACAAATATGAATTTGGTAATTCATAAGGCAATCTAGGTTTGAATTCCAAGTGGGCATCATCGCAATGTGCCCATCCTTTATTACACTTCAAATAAACAGTATAGTGTCCAGATGTTGTAGTGGGTCCATCATGGAAAATAATAGCCACTGCTATAAAAGTTCTCCCTGGAATAGATATTTGACTTGCATTAAAATTTTTAATTTTCTTTTCCAATTTTCTTCAATTTGCTCTATAACGTTTTAGCATTAAAATTAGATATTTTCCAAATCTTTCTATATGTAATGTAGACAACATCTCTGATCTACAATGCGAATATCTCATATCCTGATTGTCTGTTTTTATCAATTTGTTAAAAGGTACTGATTTGCAGTCTGGTGTCTTCAGTATATGAATCGTTCTGTTTGTATTTCAGTGGTGGTAGTAAATGAACACTCTTCACATTTATGATCCCATCTGTAACTTGGTCCAAATAAGTTTTCAATCTGTATTCCTTCGTGTTCTAATTCTCCAAGCATAAGGATTAGAAATTCTTGTGCATCTTGTTGTATATTAAGAGTAAATGTCACAGAACCAGTACATATATCCAAACGATGCCGAATGCCAGAAGCAGTATGGATTTCACTTCTGTCAGTTACCAACTGTTGAAATACATGATGTAGTAAAGAACTGAATCTTTTTTCATAATTTCCCATGATTTCATGATGAAGATCTTGTAGATAAATCACAACATTCAGAATCACATTAGCATAACAGATGATATCTGAACTATTTTCCAACTGGTATCCTACAATGTCATCAACAGTTTCCATTTTCATTTTCTTTACACCTTCAAGTTTCTCTTCAATTATTTTCTTTTTTTGAACTTCAGTTGAATGTTTGACATATTTCCATTTTGGATATACTACACGTTTCTCATATATGGGATATTCACCTAAATCAGTTGTATAAAGTCTTCTTAAATGATTATACTCTCTTACACAATTTGCATCAGCACTAACCTTTTTCTCATCGAAATCTATCAAATACAAACCAGACAATGTTCTTACTCGAGATAATGCAACGTATGCCATTCCCTCTTTGAACACTGTACTTCTGATATTTACAAAAGCACTGTCTATACTTACAACTTGAGATTTATGAATAGTTACTGCATATGCTAAAGAAAGAGGAAACTGTTTTCTGCGAACATAGAAATCTTTTAACAGCAAAAAACATACAACACAACGCCCAATCTGTCTTACCTCTTTAATCTGATCAAATTTTATAATCAAAAATTCTATTCCATCTCTGTTCTGAAATTTTACAAAATCAACAACTTTTCCCATTGCTCTATTTACTAAACCGTCTTCTACATTCAAATTACTCCGTAAAATTACCTGACAGTTTATACATACATGTAAAGTCTTTTCTAAGCCTGCAGTTTTAAATACAAACTTTTTCAAATAATGCAATTTAGCCTGTAGTTTCTCTGTGAGAAGAATAGCCACTCCCTGGTGTTCAATTGTATCAATAGCTTCAATTTCCACTATTTGCTGTTTTTCCAGTTTCAAAAGTTCTTGATTAAATGTAGAACACTCTTGCAGTGTAGGCATTAGGCAAACTATAGACTTCTTTTCTCTAAGCTTATTGTACATTATTTCAGCCGCTGTGTTTCCAGTTGTAAACAAGTTCCTTAGTAGCCGACTTTCTAAAGCTTGTTTACCATGTTTCGTCAAGACACCAATTCTTATATCCTGAAGAATATTTCCATAACCTTCATCACTTGCTTGTCGCATATTCTTAATAAGTTCTTTATATTCAAAATGTAACCAAATGTTCACATTTCCAATACTTCCCAAAGATTTCTTCATGGACAAGTGTTTTAAAAACACGTTGTCATTTTACAGGAGTAAGTTGTAGTAGATCTCCGAATACAATTAAATGTTTTCCTCCAAACAGAACATCGTAATCTGTTTTTAAAATCTGTTGCATTCTTAAATGTACAAAGGCAAGCATTAAGTTTGAGACCATGCTCACCTCATCAATTATTAAAAGTTTCATTTTCTTCAGTACTTTTGAGACTTCATAACAAGCTTCTCCAGATAGCTTCTGATATTCCAATTTATTATCATGTTCAACAGGTAGCATAAGTAATCGATGTAAAGTAATTCCTTTAATGTTGTGTGCCTCTAATCCAGTTGGAGGTGTTACAACACAAGATAAATGTGATTCTGTAGTTTTGTGTAGGTAATTAGTCAAAACTTTAATTACCAAACTTTTTCCTGTTTCAGCTTGACCGCTGATGTACATTAGAAAAGGTTTAAATGATGAACATTAGCATTCTTTTTTTCATGTAGACAACCCTGTTCAATCTGTTCTTTCACTTGTAGATATATTTCTTTCTGTTCAATATTTAGTTGTTCTTCTAAATTTTCCAAAGGAATAATATCCTGTTGTGCTTGTTGCATTGCAGTTTCTACCTCATTCATGGCTATTGCTGCTATATTTTCTATAATTGGTTGTCCCATTGGATCTTGAATTAGTGGAGCAGAACTTTGACTATCTTGAGAATTGTCTCTAGCTATTTCAGCTGCAATAGTACTTTCTTGTTCAATCTCTTCATTTAACATTTGTAGATATGTAGGGAAAATTGTGCATTGAATGCTATCTTTACATGCATTAAAAGAATCTTCATAGCAGTCAAAATCTCCAAGTAATTCCGTTTCACTACGCCAAGGCTTCAACAGTTGCAGAAGTGCTAAATAGAAAGATTCCCTCTTATCTGGACTTTCGCAACTTAGTTTTCTGTGGTTAATAAGATTTCCTTTGGCATGTTTTACCAAACATCCATCACATCCATTTACTGCATATTTTTCTTCTTTTATATTTTCTGTAACGTTTCTTTTAAAGCTGTAATATTGAAGTATTTCCAGATGTGGACTCCTTTTGGGATGGTATGTATCCAACATTAGTTTTAACAATATCTGTACTTCCTGGTTCATTCAGTGCTAAGTATTCGATTTCTTGTAATGTTTTCAATACTCTATTTTGTGTGGAGGCAAGACCTAAACTTACCCAAGTGATTCCTCTTGACTTTGAATATAAACTGGCAGAGCTCAAGCGATCCGAACATTCATAGGATCCAATCTCTTGATGGGAAAGCATCTTCAAGCTAAAGCTGTACAATTTCTTGCTAAGACTCTTTTCTTGTGAAATTTCTAACCACATTTCTTTCATCTCTGTCTTTTCAGATTTGGTTATATATGATGTAACATAGCTAGCAACAGCAATTGAATTATCTACAACACATTGAATAGCCATGTTTGCATTCCACATTTTCAAAATCACTGGATTGTAGTCATTAATATACTTTGAATCTTCGGTTCTTTTTAAGCTGTATGTATTCTTTGAAGATTTACGAGTTATTGTATGCCTTACTGCTGACATAAAAGTATTTACACTTCCTTTAGAAATTATTGGACATGGGAATCCAAAATGACATTTTGTATAAAATTTCCCTTTAGACTTGTATTTTCGTCTACAGTATTTTCCACATCAATGACTTTGAAACTCAAAGCTGTTTTGTCCTCCTTCTCTTGGAATGGCACAGGTAACATACTGTTCTATGAAAGACAAAACACTTTCATCAGTATTAGTTCCAAATTTTGGAGCATTCTTGATCCATAATAGCATGTGTATATGAGGAGCACCTCTGGCTTGGTACTCTTTTCGCCAAAAGAAATCAGTAACTTTTCCAAGAGGAGGAATATTTTTATTGCAGATAAATGACATCATACTTTGAAACCTACCGTTAAAATACCTGCAGACATTTACAGGATCCAAGGAACAGAGTTCTCCAGGTGTCTTCAATCCAATATTTTTTACATTTGAATTTGTTTTTCATAGAAATTCAAGTAAATCGTCCCACGCATATTCAGCATAGCTAAGTGTTACAAACTATGTAGGGGTACCTAAGTTTCTTAACATACATTTAAGTTCACCGTGACAAGCTCTCACTTTCTCTACACTCCTCTTGTGAACCAAAAAAACGAAACTGTATATCATCTGTCAGGAAGCACCTGACCCAACCGAGGGAGTAGAAGAGAAAGAATGAGATGACCCGATCCCTTCATACATATCTCCCCTCCTTTACTTACAGCCCCCCTCCGTTACGTGGTGCGATGCCCAGCTGTTGGAGATAGAGGGTGATACACGAAGAAGCGGTTCCTTTAAACAAGGTCCAAGTGAACCCGGGAACGCTGATGTCAGGAGTTACATGATATATGAAGGCGGTCTACGGAGGCCGGCAGGCGCACTAGAGGAGGACAACAAAATGCTGAGAAAAGAAACAACAGGGGCAGACAACTGATCGGAGGACCGGGGACCCGAGGAGGAGGCAACGCCAACAACCGGAGGCCTAACCAAGCCCAGGGAAGGACGCGACATCAATGAGAGGGGCACAGCCGGTCCCAGCAAAGAAGAGAAGACGGAAGAAGAGGTGACCGGGTGCAACAGAACACAACAGAGTTACCCCGCCACGGCCCCGGAGGGACGTGGCTCTCCCAGGTGCGTGGGCGTCTACGGGGGTACTTAAGGGGAAGGCAAACAGAAAGTATTTGAGGGTTGGGGAGGGAGAAGAGGGAAGGAACAGAGATAACAAAGGGAACAAAAAAAACATGGAAGAGCAATAGAGTGCTTGGTTCTTTCTACTATCACTTTTATTTTGGTTCGTTCCGTCTCCCCTTCCCTTCATGTTTTGACACAGAATCTAGTGTGTAAAATCCTTTTTTTTATATATTCCCCACTCCCTCCCTTACACAAACTAGGAAGAAACAGACTATTACAACAAAGCACTTACCTGAGCCTTTCTTTTGACCAAGGGACGACAGTGGCCAGGAAGACTCCTCAAAGGGACTGATTAAGAAGATCCTGTGGAAAAGGAGACAAGAAAGGAAAAAAGGACATTGAAAAGAAAAAAAGTGGTTGAAGCACAAAATAAAGTTTATATAAAGAACCCTTATATGCACTGAGTTGCCTTCTTACTAGAAGATTCTCACACATGGTGGAGAACGCGAGCAACACTCCATTAGTCTAACAATAATGGAGAATCTGATACAACAATTAATACACGGCCAAGAAAAATTGGAATGGGCTATAGAGAGGCAAATGACTTCGGCTCAAGCCGACAGAGACATGTTTAAGACCTTGCTAACACAACAGGTTGAATACATCCAAAGGGTTGCCGAAGGCTAAGCCCAATCAGCCACAAGTCAACAGAGTCAACAAGGGGACACATGTAGGTTACCCCAACATATCCCTTCAAAAATACCAACCAGGTCGAGATCCAGATACTTTTCTTATGAACTTCAAAAGGGCTGCACAAGCCTGTGGATGGCACGAGGTGAAATGGCCCTTTCTTCTAGCACCTTTATTGACTGGGAGGCCCAGGCAGCCTATCAAGTAGAAAATACTACAGGGAATGCTCCCTATAAAGAAATAAAAGAAGTTATACTGGATCACCTGGGTATGGACCCCGAAGCATACAGGGTGAGGTTCAGGAAGGAGCGAGGTCACCCTGGAGGTACCCCGAAGGCATTGTTTTTCAGGCTGAAAGCTGCTGCAGATAAATGGTTAGGACCCCAGGAGAACAGCAAGGAGGAAATAATGGCTCTTATTTTCTTAGAGCAGTTTCTAGAGGCCTTGCTTAGACAGCATACTCACTTCTCGATAGAGCGAGCTGTGGAAATGGCAACATCCTTCGCTCAAACGCAACCAAAAGCTCCTGTATACGAACCCGATAAATCCTCACGTTTTGTCACAGGATGAATGAGGACCGAAAGGAAAAGCACCAAGCCTCCTCAGGAACCAATAAAGCACCGGCTTTCTAAAGTCGATATCACCCCGTTCAAAGAACCCCAATGTTATGAGTGCGGAAAGTGGGGCCATATAGCTAGGTCCTGTCCCCAAAATAAATCCACAGAGGAGCCGATGGTGTGTGCCTAGAACCATTCTATACACGGAAAAATTAGGTTTTTACTTTTATGTAAGTCTTGTTCCCAAATGGAAAAATGTTATAGCCTTATTGGACTCAGGTTGTAGGCAATCCGTCGTACAAAGTATATTAGTGGAGGAGTCCCAGGTCTGTTTGAAGGAACAGATACCTATACGCTGTGTACATGGAGATGTTAGAATATACCCAGTAGCCAAAATCCCTGGGATTTCTTTACAGGCCAAAGTGGGGGTATTGGCTAATCTTTCAGAACAACTCATTTTGGGCACGGACAATCCTGAGTTTCTCACCCTACTCAGGAAAACACTAATGGAGACTCCCTTTCCCACTACAAACCTACTCACTCAGGCTCCGTGGCTTTCTGACAGGTCATTTTGTTATGCCCAAATTCAGGATCCCACCCTCCAAAACGCATGGCAACAAGCAAAGAATCCCCTGTCTCCGCTCTCTCATCCC
This sequence comes from Calotriton arnoldi, assembly GCA_963921515.1. Taxonomy (NCBI): domain Eukaryota; kingdom Metazoa; phylum Chordata; class Amphibia; order Caudata; family Salamandridae; genus Calotriton; species Calotriton arnoldi. The sequence continues at coordinate 27,683 of CAWUFW010004205.1, forward strand.
TACTTCCTGGTCAAGAACAATTTGCTATATCGAGTGGGGAAACAAGACGATCCCCCACAGTTAGTGGTCCCCCAGAAATAACCACGGACAAATTCTGTTCTTTGCTCATTCGCACTTCTTGGCAGGCCACATTGGTACTGCAAAGACAACCCAGAATGTATTAAGATATTTTATTTGGCCTGGAATATTTGCCAATATAAATAAGTATTGGAGGGAATGTGAGATATGTCAGAAAAAGAATCCCTATAAGCCACCTCCCATTCCATTACAACCCTTACCGATTATTGATAAACCCTTTGAGAGAATAAGCATGGACCTAGTGGGACCCCTCCCAAAGTCAAAAAAAGGATATTTATATATATTAGTCATAGTTGACTATGCAATCAGATACCCAGAAGCATTTCCCTTACGAACACCAAACACTAAAAACATTAGTGAAAAATTGTTACAGTTGTTTTCTAGAGTAGGATTTCCCAGAGAGATATTGACAGACCAGGGAGATCCCTTTGTCTCTCGTCTTATGAAGCAAGTGTGTAAAACCCTGAATATCACACCAAATAAGAACTTCTGCGTATCATCCCCAAACGGATGGCTTATGTGAAAGGTACAACGCCACCCTTAAGCTTACTCTTAAGAAAATGTTGACAACGGAAGGGAGGGAATGGGACATGCTGTTACCCCTCGCTCTCTTCGTCATTAGAAGCCAGGTTCAGAGCAGTCTGGGCTGTTCCCCCTTTGAACTCCTTTATGGGAGGCAACCCTGAACCTTACTAGAAATTACAAGAGAAGCATGGGAGCAAGAAAAACAGGAAGACACCCAGAGCTTCTCGAATGTACACAGGGATTAAGAACATGCATTCAGAAGTTGCGAGACTTCGCCTATGCTAATTTAGAAAAAGTCCAAAGAAAACAACAAACGTATTATGATAAAGGGATGAAGTGGCATCAACTAAAAGTTCATGATTGGGCACTTGTCCTCCTACCATCCTCCATACCGCACAAACAAGCAGAATGGAAGGGTCCTTATGAGATCATCAAAAAGATAGGCCTTACTACCTATCGATTACAAATGTCCTCAAACAAAACTCAAATATACCACATAAATCTTCTAAAAAAATGGCTGGGGCCTCTCCCCAAAGCCACCCACTTAACTATTCCAGAATCAATTCCTACCCCCTCCTCTGTAAACCAATTGAACATAAATGAGAAACTAACACAAGAACAAAAAGCATCCCTTCATGAACTCTTAAGTTCCTTTTTCTCAATCTTTTCCAATCTCCCCGGTAGAACGACCCTGGTCGAACACTCCATTATTACCCCCCAAGGGAAAGTAATAAAACAGCATCCCTATAGAATCCCAGCGGCCAGACGAGATGCTATTACAGCAGAGATAGATAATATGTTGCGATTAGGGGTCATAAAACCATCCTGCAGCAACTGGTCCTCCCCTATCGTGATATTTCCAAAACCGGATGGTTCGATCCGTTTTTGCATAGATTTCAGAGCAGTCAATCCTATGTCTAAGTTTGACTCTTACCCGTTACCAAGAGTTGATGAATTGATTGAGAAATTAGGTGAGGCTCAGTACATATCCACACTCGATCTTACAAAGGGCTACTGGCAGGTACCACTTAGACTAGAAGACCAAGAAAAAAAACGCCTTTAGCACCCATACTGGTTTATACGAATTCACTGTACTGCATTTTGGATTACATGGAGCCCCAGCAACTTTCCAAAGGCTCATGAATAAGGTACTCTAGCAACATCAAGCCTATTCACCGGCCTATATAGACGATATCGTAATATTTAGTCCCAGCTGGGAACAACACCTTTTCCACTGGAGAGAGGTATTTCAAGCCCTTAAAACTGCAGGACTCCATGTCAACGCTAAGAAGTCCAAGGTGGGATTCAATAAAGTCAAATATTTGGGCTATCTTTTGGGGGACGGGGTCATTGCACCCCAACAAGAGAAGGTTAAAGCAGTCCTAGATACCCCCTTCCCCACTACCAGGAAGGGTATTAGGTCCTTCTTAGGTTTACTGGGTTATTATCGCCAGTTTATACCTAACTATTCTGAGATTGCATCTCCATTAACCGATTTATTAAAGAAAAACGTAAAGAGTAAAGATCTGATAAACCCTCTCACACCGACAGGAAGGCATTTTACGATCTCAAACAGGCCTTAACCAACAGTCCTATACTCATTTCACCTAACTTCAAGGAACCGTTCATTCGGCAAACAGACGCTTCGGAAGCAGGCCTGGGGGCCGTTCTTTCCCAATGAACAAAAGATGGTATAGAACTTCCTGTGCTCTTTATCAGACGTAAGCTGTTCCCTAGGGAGAGAAAGTATTCCACGGTTGAAAAGGAATGTCTCGCCATTGAATGGGCAATAGACAAATTGCGTTACTACCTGGAAGGATCCCCCTTTACCCTCTATACAGACCACGCTCCTCTATTGTGGATGAGTCACAATAAGAGTAATGACGCCTGTGTTCTACAGTGGTTTTTATCCTTACAACCCTACTTATTTGATGTGCAACATCGTAAAGGCTCTGAGAACAAAAATGCTGATTTCCTTTCACGCATTGCTCATTTCCCCGAACGGGAAAAGACTGGGGGTGGGGTGTGTCAGGAAGCACCTGACACAACCGAGGGAGCAGAAGAGAAAGAACGAGATGACCCGATCACTTCATACTTATCTCCCCTCCTTTACTTACAGCCCCCCCCTCCGTTACGTGGTACGATGCCCAGCCGTTGGAGATAGAGGGTGATACACGAAGAAGCGGTCCCTTTAAACAAGGTCCAACTGAACCCGGGAACGCTGATGTCAGGAGTTACATGATATATGAAGGCGGTCTATGGAGGCCGGCCGGCGCACTAGAGGAGGACAACAAAACGCCGAGAAAAGAAACGACAGGGGCAGACAACCGATCGGAGGACCGGGGACCCGAGGAGGAGGCAACGCCAACAACCGGAGGCATAACCAAGCCCAGGGAAGGACGCGACATCAATGAGAGGGGCACAGCCGGTCCCAGCAAAGAAGAGAAGACTGAAGAAGCCGGTGACCGGGTGCAACAGAACACAACAGAGTTACCCCGCCATGGCCCCGGAGGGACGTGGCTCTCCCAGGTGCGTGGGTGTCTACGGGGGTACTTAAGGGGAAGGCAAACAGAAAGTATTTGAGGGTTGGGGAGGGAGAAGAGGGAAGGAACAGAGATATCGAAGGGAACAAAAAAAAACATGAAGAGCAATAGAGTGCTTGGTTCTTTCTACTATCACTTTTATTTTGGTTCGTTCCGTCTCCCCTTCCCTTCACGTTCTGACACGGAATCTAGTGAATAAAATCCTTTTTTTTTATATATTCCCACTCCCTCCCTTATACAAACTAGGAAGAAATAGACTATTACAACAAAGCAATTACCTGAGCCTTTCTTTTGTCCGAGGGACAACAGTGGCCAGGAAGACTCCTCAAAGGGACTGACTAAGAAGACCCTGTGGAGAAGGAGACAAGAAAGGAAAAAAGGACATTGAAAAAAAAAAAAGTGGTTGAAGCACGAAATAAAGTTTATATAAAGAACACTTATATGCACTGAATTACCTTCTTACTAGAAGATTCTCAGATCATCACAAACTTTTTTTACATCTGATACTGAACCGTGCAAAAGAGCTGTGTTTATTTCACTTAAAGATAATGAAGGACTTTTTACATAGTAGAGTCTCCTTACTAACTTCTGCATTTCTGAGTGGTGTACTGCTAACATTCTTAAATGATGGAAGTACTTTGATACACTTTTCTTGAAAGACAAGCAAGATAATGACCCTGCAAGTTAATATATTTTCTTACATTACATGGATCTAGTCCTTGTAACAACTTAATCTTCTGTTTAGGACTTTTTTTGGCATATTCTCATGAAACAATTCATAATATGTCAATAGATTCCTGTTGAATACTGCAAATACTACTACAATCCCACTTATATACCGGAGCTTGTGTACACCCCCCTTGAACTTTTTCAGCTATTACTTCTTCCACATTCCTAGGAACCATCTTTTCTTTTGGAATGGAACAACCATCTTTCATCTCATAGCATCGACCACTAGTATCAACTGCATGAACTAATGTGTTCTGTTGAAAATAGCTTTCTTCATTAAAGAAAGGCTCAGTACTAGAAGTGTGCTTCCATTCACCAGTGAAAGTTTTACAAAAGTTACTTCTATTAATCAGTCTTTTTCTTTTGCTTTTATCCTTCATAAACAGCATTGTTTTATCCAATGTTTTCATTCGCTTTAATACTAATATAAATAATTTTCGATTCAATTCAAAAGCAGTATCTACTACACTTCCAATGTGTTGCTTTTTCTTATATGCTGCTGATCTTCTTTTATACTTTTTGCAATCTTTTAATACATTTTGAATTACTCTACTTCGAAACATTCGTACATGTATCTGTTTAAATTGTTTTTGGCTTTTTGTGACGTGTTCTTTTTCCAAAAATGAATGGTTTTTTTCCATTCCATCTCTTTATTTGCTTGTGCTTTGTTGTAAAAATTTCCTTTTTGCTTTCATTACTATTGTCTTTCTTTAATCTCTCTACAAGTGTTTTAATAAATTGTTTAATACTCTTACCAGAACAGACTTTATCCTCGGTAACATTTTGGTCTTTTTCTAGTGCACTCTTTTTAGTTTTCTTTAAGTACTTCTGTTTTCTTTGCTCTCTTCTCTTTTCATGTTTTCTTGTCATCTTCAATTTATAATCTAAACAAAATAAATGTTACATCAATTAACAATTTTAAATTAATAACATCTCAATATTGAAAATAACTAGTAAGCAAATAATTACAATTGCATTGCTATTGCATTTATAACAAATAAAAAAAGAAAAGTGTAAAAACAAGCAATACAACTGCAGAAAGAAACAAAAAAATGCTGACAGAGAAAGAAAAAGACAGAAAAAAAAGAAAGGTTTAGAAACAGCGAAATGAAATACACAAACAACAACACAGCTACTGAAAAATGTGAGAAATGCAGAAAGAGGCAACAGAGGTGCAGAAAGAGACAAAAGAAGAAGAGAAACAAGCAAGAAAAGTACAGAAAGAAGCAAGAAAATTACAAAAACACGCAACACAAGTGCAGAAAGACAGAAAAGAACAGTTAAAAAAGACAGGAGAGGTGCAAAAAATGAGTAAACGGGTGAAAAAAGTGGCAAAAGGAATGCAGAAAGAGGAAAGGGAGGTGCACAAGCAAGCAACAGAGGTGCACAAAGAGGAAAGAACAATAGTGAAAGAGACAAGAGGAATGCTAAAAGAAGCAACAGAGGTGCAGAAAAAGGCAAGACAAGTGGACATAGAGGCAAAGAGGTACAGATAAAAGTAACAGAAGTTCAAAAAAAAAAATCATATGCAGAAAGAAGCAAGAGAGCTGCTCAAATTGATAAGAGAGGTACCGAAAGAGATAAAAGAAGATGCAGTAAGACATAAGAGACGTGCAAAAAGAGACATGAAAGCTGCACAAACAGATAAGAGAGGTAGAGAAAGAGGAAAGATCGGTGCAGATAGACATTAGAGGGTTGCACAAAGAAGCAAAAGAGGTGCTAAAAGAAACAAGAGAAATGCAGAACGAATCAGCAGAACTACACAAAGAGATAAGACAGGTATAGAAAGAGACAAAATAAATGAAGAAAGAAGCAAAAGAGGTGCAGAAACAGCAGAGAAGTCCAGAAAGAACCAAGAGAACTCTAGAAATGCAAAACAGCATTCTTTGCAATGTTACTGTTATAAGTCTCACCATATTAAAGAAAACATGCAAACATGCGTCTCTACCTTTAGCTGGTGCCATCACACATAATAGAAACATACAAATACATACATTTATATGTTACACACATGTACCATCTTCACATGCATAACACGTATGAGAATACATGTGCAAGTAGAGACATACCTTACTCACAAGACCATGAAGTCCTTTAAACATGTCAGACTGTACTTACCATTTCAAAGACACACCTAAATTCATGTGTGTACTTCAAATGTACCATTTCTCAGACTCATACGAGGTAGCCTAATCACTAATCACTCTGCCTACATATCTTAAAGCCTCACTTTTGTGCTACAGCATCACTATTCAGTGACTACTGAGAGTGTTGGTCCTAGCCAAATATAAAGCAGCAACCCTTTGCATGTGTCTATCATAACTCTCACTATATTCCAGAAAGCATGCATGCATGTGTCTGTACCTTTTCCTAGTGGCATCATATATAAAAGTAACATACACATAGATGTATACCTGTGCTTTGTACCTCTACCATCTTCTTAGGCATTACATGTGTGAGAGTACACGTGCAAGTAGAGACATACCTCACTCATAAGACTATAAACTCCCTTAAACTTGACAGAGTGCACTTCCCATTTCAAGGAGTCACCTAAATTTATGTGGCGTATTTGAAGTGTACATTTCTATACACTGATATGAGTTAACCTAATCACTAATCCCTCTACCAACATATCTTAAACCTCACTTTTGTTCTGCAGCTTCACTATTCAACAACTACTGAGAGTGTTGGACCTAGCCAAATACAAAGCACCAGCTTTTTCAATGTGTCTGTTAAAAGTCTCACTATATTCCTCAAAGCATGCATGCATGCATGTGTCTGTACCTTTTACTAGTGGCCTCATATATAAAAGAAACATACAAATACATGTATACCTGTGTTTTATACCTCTATCATCTTCATAGGCATAACACGTGTGAGAATTCATGTGCAAGTAGACACATACCTCAGTCATAAGGCCATAAAGTCCCTTAAACTTGACAAACTGCACCTCCCATTTCAAAAACACACCTAAATTAATAAGGCGTACTTGCAGTGTTCCTTTACATAGACTGATACGAGGTAACCTAATCACTAATCCTTCTACCAACATGTCTTAAACCTCACTTTTGTGCTGCAGCTTCACTATTGAGCAACTACTGAGAGTGTTGGGCCAAGCCAAAAACAAAGCAGCAAGTTTTTCAATGTGTCTGTTGTAAGTCTCACTATATTCCAGAAAGCAACCATGCATGTGTCTGTACCTTTTCCTACTGGCATCATATATAAAAGAAAAATACAAATAGATGTATACCTGAGTACTGCCTGAGTGAGTTTATGACTCCAAGGGTAATGTCTGGGTGATTGCATCAGTGCATGGGTAGTGCCTGAGTAAAAGGATGACTGTAAGAGTAATAATGCTTGAGTCATTGGATGAGTGCATGGGTACTGCCTAAGAGAATGGTTTAGTGCAAGATGAGTGCTTGAGTGATTATATGAGTATATGGGTAGTATGTCAGTGAGTGCATGAGTACAGGAGTAGTGCCTAAATGAATGGATGAGTACAAGACTAGTTTTCTGTGTGATTCTATGAGTGCATAGGTACTGCCTGAGTGATTCTATGACTACAGGGGTAGTGCCTGGGTGATTGTATGAGTGTATGGAAAACAAATAAGAGAAAGTATGAATGCAAGGCTAATGCCTGGGTCATTGCATGAGTGTATGGGTAGTGCTTGTTTGAATGGATGAGTCCATAGGTAGTGTCTGAGTGTATGGATTAGTCCAACTCTAGTGCCTGGGTCATTGGATGAGTGCATGGGTATTGCCTGAGAGAATGAATGAGTACATGAGTAGTGCCTGAGTGAATGGATGAGTGCAAGAGTAGTTTTCCGTGTGATTCCATGAGTGCACGGTACTGCCTGGATAATTCTATGAGTGCAGGGGTAGTGCCTGAGTGATTGGATGAGTGTATGAGAAGTACCTGAGTGGAAGTATGAGTGTAAGAGTAATGCCTGGGTCATTGCATGAGTGCGTGGGTACTGCCTGAGTGAATAGATGAGTACACGGGTAGTGCCTTAGTGAATGTTTAGGTGGTATAGTAGTGCCTGGGTGATTGCATGAATGTATGGTTAATACCTGAGTGATTAAATGTGTGTATAGGTAGTGCGTCCTTGATGGCATAACTGCATGGGAGCACCTGAGTGAATTCATGAGTCCAAAAGTAATATCTGCCTCCTTAGATCAGTGCAAGGCTAGTGCTTGAGAACAGAGATGTCACTATCACTATATTCCCGAAAGCAAGCATGCATGTGTCTGTACCTTTTCCTAGTGGCATCATATATAAAAGAAACATACAAATAGATATATAGCAGTGTTTTATACCTCTACCATCTTTATAGGCATAACATGTGTGGCAATACATGTGCAAGTAGAGACATACCTCAATCATAAGACCATAACGTCCCTTAAACTTGCCAGACTTCACTTCCCATTTCAAGGAGACACCTAAATTTATGTGGCGTATTTGAAGTGTACATTTCTATACACTGATATGAGTTAACCTAATCACTAATCCCTCTACCAACATATCTTAAACCTCACTTTTGTGCAGCAGCTTTACTATTCAGCAACTACTGAGAGTGTTGGGCCTTTCCAAATGAAAAGCATCAACTTTTTCAATGTGTCTGTTGTAAGTCTCTCTATATTCATAAAAGCATGCATACATGTGTCTGTACCTTTTACTAGTGACATCATATATAAAAGAAACATACAAATACATGTATACCTGTGTTTTATACCCCTACCATCTTCATAGTCATAACACATGTGAGAATACATGTGCAAGTAGAGATATACCTCAGTCACAAGACCATAAAGGACTTTGAACTTGTCAGACTCCATTTCCCATTTGAAAGAGACACCTAAATTTAAACAGCGTTTTTCAAGTGTACTTTTTCACAGACTCATACAACGTTGCCTAATCACTATTCCCTCTGCCAACATATCTTAAACCACAGTTTTATGCTGAAGCATCAGTATTCAGCGACTACTGAGAGTGTTTGGCCTAGCCATACTCCTAAAAATGTTCATGCATTTGTCTGTACCTTTTGCTAGTGTCATTTTCAGATCCATAACACTTGTGAGCATACATGTGCAAGTAAAAACATACCAAAGTCAGAAAACCATGCAGACCTTAAAACTTGACAGACTGCAGTTCTCATTTCAAAAAGAAACCTTCAATTATGTGGCGTACTTCAACTGTACCATTCACAAGACTCATACAAAATTCCCTTTGCCAACCTGTCTAAAACCTCAGTTTTCTCTTGCAGCTTCACTTCTCTGCGATTAGTCAGAGTCTTGGTCCTATGCAAATATAAACAACCAACCCTTCATATCTCTATTTTAAAACACTCACCATATTACCGAAAGTATGCATGCTTGTGTCTGTACCTTTTGCTACTGTTAATATATATAAAAGAAACATATAAATAGATTTATCCCTATTTTTTATACATCTAACATGTTCAGATGCATAACACATATGCCAAATACATGTGCAAGTAGACACATACCTCAGTAACAAGACCATGCAGACCTTGAAACTTGACAGACTGCACTTCCCATTTCAAAGAGACACCTAAAATTATGCGGCGTACTTCATCTGCACCTTTCCACCGACACATACAAACTACCATAATCACTAATCAATCTACCAATGTACACATGTTACTATGCACAAACTATTTCAATCGTCATTTCATTACAATAAAACAAACTACAATACACATCTCTACATTTCATAACATATTTCAAACATCACACTACTCTAATAATTTCCAAACTTTGAAAATAATTCTTTTCAAATCAAAAAATATCACTACAAAGAGTAAAGCACTACTGCATAATACATAACACACCTTACAAATTTGGAACTCACCTTTCAAATAGTATTGCAGAATATCAAATATCAGAAACTCATTAAAGATTTTCTTTTGCACACAATAAATGTAATACAGCACTCTCAACAAGGTAAAACCAGTAATGGCAAACTTCCCATCTCTTTCTGCACACAAATAGATATAAGTAACAAATCACATTGCTTCCTACATTATTTCAAATTGTGAAACACATTTCTATTGATAAGACATATTAACCCTTTCTAACTGTCTTCAAATAGTGCCCAAACTGGTTCTGTAATTTTTTGAAGCCACGACTCCACAGCGGTGCCTCAGTAAAGCATTGCGATGGAACAGCAAACCCTTACGGGAGTTAAAAAACCCTATTTCTAATAATACTAGTATTTTTTTTTAACAACACACTACTTCTACACATACTACTGACTTAGAAAAACATAATTTAGTAACATATCACTTATATTTAAGTTTACATTTCACATTTTAAATCCACAGTTAAGTTTCAACCCTTCCCCCATTCTCCTTAATACTTTGAGGCGGAGCTTGCCTGGCCTAAAAATGGCCACATAGTTTAAGTGCTCCGTGAGCACCGTCACACCCATCCTAAAGGAATCCGGTCAGAGATTGAGGAGAATTATTACACCAATGCGCTTTTGATCGCGCTGTGCAGCAGAGCCAGGAAAACGTTTCTGGAAGCTTTCTGCCCGCTGAACCACGAAGTAAGACGACGAAGCAGATCTGGGCGCGGTCACGGCCTGGCTGTGATAACGTGGGCACGTCTGGACCATGAAGCGGAGGCGAGCTGAGACAACTGCTAGGACGGGGCCGTCGAGGGCGTTGACCACTGCGCCGATGGTGAGGAGCGTTCGCCGAGTTCCGAATCGGCAACCGGAAATCTGCGCGCAGAGTGGCCCAGAGGAGTGGAGCAGACCTGTGCAGTAGAGCCAATTGGGAGGCCTCCGAGTGAGTAAGAGCGGCCTGGGCTGTGACCTGAGCTGCGGGCCTGAGGGCGAGGGGTGAAAACTTAAGACCGCCAGCTGATTGAAGCTACTGCTGGGCCCTCCGGCTCAAGGAACGCTGCGAGAGGGAACCGGGTGGCTGTGTGGATTAAGGCCTTTGAATCGGCCCCATGCGGTGAGCGATCGGAAAGCAGAGGAGAGGCGTGGGCCTAAAATAGAGGCACACTGACCGAGTACTGCGGTGGCACAATCAGTTTGCCCGAATAGCCAGAAGTAGACAGAACCGGGACAATCTTCATTGCTAAAACACAGGGGAGGGCGCAGACGCAGTGAGGAGCTGGCATAAATAACACAGAAGGCCTGTTCGCTGCTTGTGTGCCCCCTGTAGACCTCACAATGAGCATAGAAGCTGGAAGAATAGCGCGGCGAGATCATGATGCCTGGCATTGGGTGTGGTGGTGGTCACTTGGGCAGCTGCTGTGGGGGGTGTATCAAGAGCCTTCGGTGCCCAAAATGGGGAAGCCAGATAAAACACAGGGACATACGAGCCCGACCTGCAGAGTCCCACGAGACCGGACCTTATCGGGGTTTGAGCCCGCGGCTGGGAGGTATGTAGTCATTGGCAGTGGCTGCGCACCGTCCCTCTGCACTCAATAACACCCCTCTGAGCAAGTTGATTTCATAACATCCACTGCCAGGGAACCTTCCTTCCTTTACTGCCGCCAGCGATCTCTCCCTATGTCCTTTGGGAGCTTGGAGACCCCAGTTTCCTGGTTGAGGCTATAAGGCTCTATTCGGCGGCCTACCACTCTCCGAGTATCACTTTTCGACCCTGAGGTGCCCATGGCCCTCCTACCACTGTGTTCCTGGACAATTGCCCAACACTCACTACTGCTTCGGGGAATGGGGATGATCTGCAGATTGAGGAGCTGTCTCTTCCACCTCTCCTATCATGGCGCGAGCTGGAGGATGAGGCGGACGGCGTTTCCCAGTAACACCGGGACCATTGCCTTCTATGAACCATGACGATGCCCCATGGGCGGAAACCGAAACTGTTTGTACTTACCGCAAAGCCTGAGTACCCTTGGCCATTGCCTGGTGGAGCTGTCCTATGCAGCTATAGAGGAGTCTGGCTCTGGTTCACCCCCTCGGCCGTCACCTACCCAGCCGGACATCGGACATTGTTTATCACGGTTCTTCACGGTTTTATCTGTCTTTCTCTCTGACTGCTTTGTTCCCCTTGAAGTACTTTACCCCTTCCTGTCTACCTGACTATCTCCATTCCTCTCCCCGTTTACCTCCCCCACCTTCCATTCCCCATAAGACGCGTGTCTTGATTATGCTACGCGCTAATAACTTATATTATTGTGTAATCTCATGTTTTTCTCCTAAGCCTATACTTGTAACTGCAACTGTAACTGATGTAATTTTCGTATCCTATAACCCACTGATCCTCATGTAAAGCGCTCTGATACCTCCGGGTCTAGCCAGCGCTATATAAAACTCTGCAAAAAAATCCCAGTTTCCATAGTAACAGGTACTGCAACATTCAACTGTACTGGCAGGTCACACGTTCAGCACATTTTCAAGTTCAGCATACTAGCTAACAAATGCAAATAGCAGGTGTGGTTGCCTTTTGCAAAATATTACCTTATCCTATCTACTGTGCCTTTCAAACATTTTTTAATAACCAATCAGAAACATGATTCCTCAGCAAAGTAACATGCATCCTATTTTTGAGTGCACAATGTTGATGAACAGCCAATAAATTACATGCTTTTTCAAAAACAGCATCTTCTCCACCATTTTAGATACCTGTCATTCTACCAACTGACTACCTCAGCTACAGACATCTTTTCATTCCTTCCAGACATCCCTTCAAAATGCTTACAGTGTGCATTGTAGGGCACAGCTAAGTTTTCTTATGCAAAAAGTATGCTGAACACAGAGGTATTGACAAAGACCTAGGTTTGCAAAATGTGGATATTAAATGCATTGCACAGAGAGGATTAAAGAGGCACCAATTGTTGCCTTTGGTTAAAACCTTTTTGCATCTCCAACCCCCTGACCTCATGATTGTGCACTGTGGTGGCAATAACCTAGGCACATTGACTGGGGTAGGTCTGGAAATGCTAATGAAGGATACCTTTGCACAATTGATGTTACTTTTGCCTCAAACTGTCTTTGTATACTCTAATATATGCCAAAGACAGAAATGGAAGTGGTCAAATCAATTCTGTCCGCAGTTTGAGAAAGCTAGGAAGAATGTCAATAAAGCTGTTTCTGCTTACCTCAGAGATCATAGGATGGGCTCCATCTATAACAACAATCTACGTTTTGATATGGATGACATCTTCTGTGATGGAGTTCACTTCACAGATGAAGGAAACAGAGTATTTCTCAACAACCTTAAGCTGTGCGTCCGCACTTACATGTAGCTCCAACAAAGTCATAATGAAAACAAGGGCTCTTGTTAGAGCCGCCCTATAACCCAACAATGAATCTTTTTTTTTTTTTTAAAACATACATACTCTTTTTATATTTCTTGGGGATTTATGATACCCGTCGCGATTCGCAAAATAAAAGCACAAATTCAATGTACTACAACACAATACACTTTCAAATTTAACTTTTTTTTTTTTTATAGTATTACTAACTCTATCAAATTTAATGTGATTATTAACTTCAATCTCACTAACTCTATAAAACAAGTTCACAAATGCAACACTACCTTCTAAATTATATACTATTAAATTATTTATTTGAGGTGGATCCGCAAATCCACTGCGACGTTACACGGGGGGCCGCGCTGAGAGCCACGATGGGGTCGCAACTCCAAACACAAGAGAAAAAAAAATGCCCCCCATTCCCATCACTCGATGTCCGCCCCGGGGACCCCATCCCCTGGGGCATGCCCTCATGTTGGCGGCATTGGGGCTCCCCCCACGGTCCCTGCCAGCTCCCCGCCTCCTGCGGGAGCCAGCATTGCTTTTGGGCAAAGGGAGCTGCTAACATTCAGCTCCCTTTGCCCAGAGGCAATTCTGCTTCGCTACATGGAAGCGAGAGCAGTTTTCCTGCTCTCGCTTCCATGAAGCAAAGCAGATGTTTGCTATGGCAGGGCAGGATCCTGTGCTTCTGCCCTGCCATAGCAAACTGCAATGTCCCAGGGGTGGGCACCCTGGGACATTGCTGGAGCTGGCCCTGGGAGGTGGCGGTCCGCAGGGCCAAGGAGGGCTCCTAGAGCGCAGCCCCCTCCTATCTGAGTGCTGCCCCGGGGAGGTGGTGGTCCCCGTGGCTGGGGGTCCACAAGGGACCCCCGCACTTAATTGGTGTATGCCCCGGGGAGGTGGTGGTCCCTGGGGCAGTGTGGGGGGGTTCGAGCCCCCCGCACTTCATTTTTTAATAGTAGCCCTGGGAGGTGGTGGTCCCTGGGGCTCGGGGGGCCCATGAGGCCCCCCCACCCATTGATAAAGCCCCGGGGAGCTGGCGGTCCCCAGGGCAGCATGGGGGGCAGGAGTCCCCCCATGCTATTTTTTATAAAAAAGCCCCAGGGAGGTGGCGGTCCCTGGGGCTTGGGGGGGGCCCACGAGGACCCCCATCCATAGTTTAAAAAGCCCCGGAGAGGTGGTGGTCCCTGGGGCAGTGTGGGGGGCAGGATCCCCCATGCTATTTTTTCTAAAAAAGCCCCGGGGAGGTGGCGGTCCCTAGGGCTGCAAGGGGCAACATGCCCCCCACACATTATTAACAAAGCCCCAGGGAGGTGGTGGTCCCTGGGGCTGCTGGGGCCCCCATGGACCTCAGCATAATAATTAATTATTGCCCCGGGGACCTGGCCCACCCGGGGGCTTAAAAGAAACGAAGTGCGGGAGACCGTGCTTTGTTTTTTAAAAAATTTCGGCGGGATTCGCGGACCTTACGCAAATCCTGCCGAAAATATTTTAAAAAATGCTTTTTTTGGCCCTCGAGTCACAAGATGGCTGCCAACACTTCCTGATTTGAAGTGTTGGCAGCCAATAAGAGTATAGCTCGTGATCAGAAGGGTTCACGGATCCACCGCGGTCACCAGATACTAATATTTTTTTATATATTATTTTCTCAGGAACTACTGAACGGATTTACACCTTTTAAAGCAAAGAGTGCACTCTGGACCAAGAGCTACCTCTCTGCCAAATTTGGTGTAATGCCGTTCAGCAGTTCGGGCTGTAGCTGCGACAAAAGTTTCCTATGGAGATTAACGGAGAAAATGCGTTTTGGGACCCCCTTTTTCTCGGCCCCCGCTTAACAAATCACCCCCAAACTTTCAAGACAGGAGCTGACCGGAGCGCCCCATTCGTTTTGAAGATTTCGCGAAGATTCGTCAAACGGCGCCAAAGATTTTGGCAAAAGAAAAAACGCTTTTTGAATAGAAACAAGGTCCTAACTATAAGTACCTACTGGGGACCGCCAGTAGGTAATATATATACATATATATATATGTATCAATCAACATCCCATTCCTCCATAAAACAGGACTCGACAAGCTCGGGTTTTCTTCAGCGATTTATTGCGCAGCTGGTAACGCTTATCAACCGTCAAAGTGGTCTTGTTCACGACAATGAGATATCGCCATTTTGTGCTTTAAATACCATTCCCACCCATTAAAGTGACAGTGCAATTCAGTGCATGAGCAACTGAGAACATTGAAGTTTTGTATTGAAACATTCTCATCTATTAAAGTGACAGTGCATTGAACTTATTCAACAACCCTAAACAAAGTTGTTTTGTCAAGCATGATCAAGAAAAGTTTTGTATTCACTATTTTTTTAGTTTTTTGTATTTTTGATGCTTATTACAGTTTCCTAAACTATTTTCCTTTAATTTTTAAGCATTTTTCATTTTTACCGTTTAGTATTAATTGGTCAGACATTTCGAACCAAAATAAAATAAATTAAGAAAAAATAAATACATTGTCGCCCATTATGTTGAACTCATTGTACCGTCCCATTCAAGCACAGGACACTGCTAGCTTACAGCCCGTATTCCATGTGTACCTAATAGTGACTAACCACTCATCTCTACTACGGTGTGTATTTCGGGCATGCACGATCGTTATTTTAGCAATATAATAGTAATGAAGATTCACAGGGCTATTAATTATGCCTTGATCCGTTGCATTGCACCTCCCACATCATGTAGTGGCAGCTCACTCTTCACTGGAATAGTGATTATCAAAGAGGTTATAAATAACCAGGACATAAAGTGCCAAATGAATAGTGTCATGTTAAAATAACATCAAGTGGTAGAAACCTCTGTGCAAAGCCACTCTGTACCATCCTATATGGACACTCAAATTCATATCTATAGGAATAAAACAAGAATAAAGTGCAAAATTGCCAGGTACTCCGTTCCGTACTCACATATTATTAAAGTGCTATGTGTCAGATTGTCTACCTAAAGGTTCGTGTTAACTATTCACTTGATCTGGTAATAAAGTTCAACACATTTTCCTACACTTCATCTCCCATATAGGGCTAGTGACCTTAAAATACCTGTCAATAGATAATAAAGTGTCACATGCTTAATTGTTTCATATATCCGATAATATTAAAGTGCCATATGCTCGATAGTAATCATTGTCATGTATAGGGCAAGTGCCCTAGAGGTGCAATGTGCATACATTGCATGTCCCATCTTCACTGGTTTGATCTACATATATAGTTTAAATTGCTCTGTGCTCATAATAAAACCCTAATCCAAAATATTCTAAAACTTTACAGAATTCAGACTGGCACTAAAATCAACAATTGAAAATACTTATAGAATTTCACGGTCCATTACAGGTGCACATGCAGATCTTCTTCAAGTCCCAGGGAGGCCTTTGTATTGAATCTCAGAATATGTTTAGATTCTAACTGTCTTAAATAACGTTCCCTAGTTCCTCCCCTGATATGGACTGGTACCTGATCGATAGCAAAATACTGCAAATCCTTCAAATCGTTATTATGTATTTGGTCGAAGTGTCTGGCCACTGGGTATGTTGGATCCTTGTTCACAATTACCCTGATGTGCTGGAGAATCCTCAAATGAACACTCAGAATTTTACTGCCTATGTACTATTTCTGGACTGTTCCATGAGGCACAGGGCCAAGACTGTTTTGCATATAGCTGTGTCTGAACTGGGGTGGCGAAGTGAGCTAAAGAATGATGATGAATTAAACCCAGAGCTGTGACTGGGGGTGAGTGTCTGAAAAATGTCAGCGCTCCATCCATCATCTCCTTCTGTTTGCTATGTACAATTTCTGGCATGTGCATTTGAGGACATACACTACATGGCTACTTTTACAGTGTAGGTAGTGTTGAATTGACCATTGTTTATCAGTGCCTGGTATGTCAATCGATCTAATACTAGTTCCAGACCTGCACGCCTTGCACTTATGACATTTAGTAAAACCACCTCTGCCTTCCAGCCATGTGACCCCCACCGTCATCTCCGGGCTACTGACTACTAAATTGTCTCTCATCGATCTGGCCCTGCAAAACGTCATCATGGGCTTTCTGCTGATTATTTGGCCTATGACAGGATCATTACTTAATAGGTGCCAGTTCTTCTGCAAGATCTGTATCACCTCCTTGTGTCTAGTATTATAACCTGTGATGAACCTTATGTCCTGAACAGAACCTCTCTGTTTCTTCTCTGAAAACAGTAGTTTGTCCCTCTCTTTACATCTGGCCTTCTCTCTGGCTTCCCTCAATATTTTCTGGCTGTAACCTCTCACTGCAAATCATTGTTCCAGTTCTTGTTGAGCTGAATCCAATTCTTCACCCTCACTACAGTTCCTGCACATCCTCAGATTCTCTGCATAAGGCATACTGTGTTTTAAATTATGAATGTATATATATATTTTTTTCCAACTAAAAATCCAAAGGTTAAAGGGACACTATAGTTAGGAAAGTGCATTAGAAAACCATACAAATTCACTCAAAAATACAAAGGTTACAGGGATGTTATAGTTAGGAAATAGAATTAAAAAACCTTAAAAATTCACTGACAAAAACAAGGTTTACAGAGATGGTATAGTTAGGTTCAGATTTTGCACACACCAAATCATAGAAATTCAGCAGTTATAGTTCCTACAGTTATAACTTACACCCACTGCAATGCACTGCTTATGACCTCACAGATTATATCACTCATGACATGGTCAGTGACATCACTGATGACATCTCAAATGACATCAATGATGACATCATCCAGTGAATGTGAGTGTTTTCATAAAAGATTCTAACACTTAAAGATATATACTGAGGTACTGTATAAGTTAAATTACTATTCTCTCTGTTCTTCTATTGAGTGTTAGTATTTCTAACATATATCATCAGAACTATAATCCTGTTTTTAAAGTGAGTGTAATATTTATGAGTGAACTAGCCTCTGCGCTGCCACATGTCCCCTGCTGATGTATGTGTATAGTAGTGCTTTGCAACAGTCTTGTCAGGGACTGTCCTGGACTGTCTGGGACACAGTCCGGGACTTGGGCAAGGACTGGGAACTGGATAGAAAACGTACACAGAAAGAGGAGTACATCGCTGCCCAGGATCACACAGGGAGTCAGAGGACAAAAAGGGATCCAAAGGGAAAGCCTGTACAAGTGAACACAATGGCTAAGACTCAAAGGATGGGCACTCAAGAGGCAATTTAGCATTCTGAATAACTACACTCAGGATGGATGTGCAGACATATATACATATATATACACACACAACAACATTAACAATAAAGGGAATGTGGGGTAAAGCGCTCGGGAGCTCTACGCGGTAAGACCGAAGCTCAGTAAGTTCCACACCCACAATTGCTGTTACAGATACTGACTGCAAATACCCACATATAGGATATGCATGCAAAGGCAGGGTCTGTGGAGCTGATACCTATGGTGATGTTATAAATGTAACTCAAAGACAATACTCACAGTGAACAAGAAACACCACCTAGGTTATCAGCTGGGCCCACGGATCCTGGCGATCAAACGGGAACACACAAGGCAGTAACAGCAAGGAGGTAGAACTAAATACATGCACAATAGACAAGGAGCTAAGAAGGAGGGGTGCTTAGCAAGAAAGGGCGAAATTCACAGGGCACACTTGGTAGAAAACAAGTAACAAACATACAAGGTAATAGAAGCAAGACAGCAGGAATAGCAATACAGTAAACTAGGAACTGGAACCAAGGAAATGGGGAGAAGAGCAGGGACTGGAAAAGGATATACAGAAGGGGAGGCTACAAGAGTATACTAGAATAGTATTGAATCAGAAGACAAGAAAACACAGTAGCACTGAAGGCTATGCAGGAGCAGAAACAAGAATTGAGCAAAAGCTCAAGAGCCAAGGTAGCACTGCAGGCAGTGCTAGTTCAGGAACAGGACATTACTATAGCTCAGGCGACAAGGTAGCACTGCAGGCAGCGCTAGTTCAAGGAAACAGGAAATAGCTACAGCACAGGAAACAAGGAGTCAAGAGAGCACTGCAAGCAGTGCAAATCAGGAACAAGAAATAGCTGAAGCTCAGGAACAGGAACAAAGAATAACTATAGCTCAGGAACTCAGGAAACAAGGTAGCACTGCAGGCAGTGCTAATTCAGGCACAAGGAATAGCTATAGCTCAGGAATCAAGGAACAAGGATTAGCTATATCTCAGTAATCAAAGAATATCAAAAGCTCAGGAAACAAGGATCGGTCTCACCGGAACACAGCTACAATGACCAGCCTTGGCCTGCAGAAAGCTGGGGCTTAAAAGAGCTCACAGTAATCACATGCATCAGGTGTGAGCAGGCTAGCAGCAGCCAGCCACAGGTGAGCTGAATTCCTCCACCCATCCTAGGCCTGCAGGGGTGGAGATGAAGCAGTGAGCAGGGAATTCTAGGTAACAGAGTGTCAAACAAGCAGGCTGGCTTCAAGCATGAGCAGGCTGGCTTTCACAAAACCCGGCATGGATTGGGAATGGATGACCATTCCCAAATTGTGACCAAATGGATGGAAGTCAGGATATGCATGCAGTGGAGTATCTGGAAGATTATTTGAACACAGGAAAGTCAGACTATGCACCCCTTTGGTGGTGGGCACAAGAGTGCAGGGAGCTAATCGTGACAAGTCTAAGCTGTTCATTGAGACTTTCCTCCTCAGTGATCTGGTGTACAAGTGATGGTGTGGAAGTGGTTTTGTGGGTCTGTGAGTGTGTGAGAGTGGCTGTGTGGTTGTGTGTGTGGGTGTGTCAGTGGTTGTGTGGATGTGCAAGTGGGTGTGTAGGTGTGTAAGTGGGTGTATGAGTGTGTGAGTGGCTGTGTGGGTCAGTGTGTGGGTGAGTGAGTGGTTTTGTCCATCTGTGAGTGGATGTGTGAGTGGTTGTGTGGGTGTTTAAGTGGGTGAGTTGGTGTGTGAGTGGATGAGTGGGTGTGTGAGTGGCTGTGTGCGTCTATGAGTGGGTATGTGAGTGGTTGTGTGGGTCTGTCAGTGGGTGTGCGAGTGGGTGTGTCAGTGTGTGCGTGAGTGGGTCTGTGAGTGCATATGTAAGTGGTTTTGTGGATGTGTGAGAGGCTGTAGGGGTGTGTGAGTGGGTGTGTGAATGGTTGTGTGGGTGAGTGAGTGTGTGAGTGCGAGTGGCTGTGTGGGTCTGTGAGTTGGTGTGTGAGTGGTTTTGTAGGTCTGTGAGTGGGTGTGTGAGTGGCTGTATGGGTGTGTGAGTAGTAGTGAGGGTGTGCAAGTAGGTGTGTGAGTGTGTGAATGGGTGTGTGAGTGCATGTGTGGGTGACTTTGTAGGTCTATGTGTGGGTATGTGAGTGGCCCTATGGGTGTGTGAGTGAGTGTGTTAGTGGTTTGTGGGTCGGTGAGTTGGTGTGTGGGTGGCTGTATGGGTATGTGAGTAAGTGCATGAATGGATGTATGTGAGAGTGTGTAAGTGTGTTTGTAACTGGGGTCTGGATCTGCAGAACTCCCTCAGAGCACACAGGGGGTCATGCTGAGCAGTGCGGTGGATCCGCAGACCCTCAAGCACTACAAACATGTTTTTGGACAATTTCCTGCCCATGAGGGGTCCCTCACAAACACCTCCATCAGTCCCATCTGGTCAGGGTACCTCTACCCTGACCCCTTCTATCACTTTTAAATTTTATTTTCCACTCTAGGAAGTGAGTCCCAATGCAGAAAATGGCAGCCAACTTTCCTCTTAGGTTGCGGCCTGCCAATCACAGCATTGCATTGCACAGCATTGGATAGATTTACACCAAATTACAAAACGCACTCTTTCTGGACCAAGATCTAGCTTTCTGCCAAATTTGGTGCAATTCTGTTCAGCGGTTCAGGATGTAGTTCTGTCTAAAATCCCTATGGAAAATTGCTTGAGGAAAATGTTTTTTGGGACACCCCTTTTTCTTGGCCCCTGCTTGATGGATCACCCCAAATATTTTCAGGCAGCAGTTGAAGTGACTGGCAAACTGGTTTTGAAAATGTTGTGAAGATTTGTCAAACGGCGCCAATGTTATTAGCAAAGCAAAAACACTTCCTATTGAAACTAGGTCCTAACTAAAACTACCTACTGGCAAATATATATTTGCATGTGTGTGTCTGATGGATAAAAAAATTAATAGATTTTTTATTTTATTAATTTTTTAAAGGGTGAAAGGATATTATTTCTTTTGCATAGATATTATTTCTTTTGAATTGCTTGATATTTCATCACCAATGCATTTTATCATCATGTTGTTTTTTCCCATTAGAGTGTGATAATCCATTCAGGACATGCAGATGCTTCTTCTGCTCCTTCTTGCACATCTGCTGGATCAGCCAATCTCACACACAGCTGCACATTTGATCCCTGACATTACTGTTTGTCGCTTCTTCTAAGGGATGTCCAATTGAAAAACCTGCCTCCGAAGCTGCTTCTGAAGCTTGTTAACATTTGCAACTCAAGCTGAACTCCTTTGTGTGCTGTCCTTGCCCTCTGACAAAGGAACAGACTTTATCAGACAAGCCAGCTTGTCGGTTTTTGGTTTGCGGTTAGAACTGGTGTGAACTGAAGTGCTTCAGTAGACACATTGACAAGCTTTCCTTCTTGACATGCTTTCCCCAGGATTCTGTCACTAGGAATATCTTGTCGCTGCTCCAGAATGTCAAAATCTTCAAGAATTTCTATCAATTCCTATTGCATATAGTGATTTAATGTGTTTCCGGGTGGTGGACGTTGACACACCTATGGATTTGTAGAAGCTTTGCAATGTAATAATGAGGAACATTTCCGAATAAGCATCAGAAATGAATGTTTTGAAATCATTATGTTTTGCATATTTTCCCCGTTTCTATAGTATAGCATTATATCTGCATGCGTGTCTTATTCTGTATTATAACAGGAAGTGTTGGGATAGAATGGAATAGGAAAACAGCCAGAGAGGCTAATTGTAACACATTGGGAGAACACATGGGAGCCATCTTTAAGATTTCATGCCAACGCATATGGTCTCCTGTGACTACTTTCTTAGACGTCTCTGCACGAAGGTCTACCCATCGTCATCCTTCATCTGAAGAGGTTCCCAAGCCACCATGACTTGTTAATAATGATATACTGTTGCTTTTATAGTTGTAATTATATATTTTCTCTCTTTTTTTTATTTTTTATTTCATTTTAAATTGTTATTTTACACTGTTAAACAGCAATCTCTTTCTTATATTGTTCGATACCTTTTAAAATGTATTAATCTATTTTACCTGCACATGTATTTATTTATTTACAATATGAATATTTCCTTTACCCTTGTCTCTCCTTTCCCCCTTACCCCCCATTTTCTTTTTCTCTTTTCCTTCCTACGTTTTTATACCAAAAGTTCCATATGCAACTATCTTTGATTCATTATTTCTTGTTTCCATATTGCGTAAGCTTTAATTTGTCTAATGTTTTTACCTATCATCTGTTAGCTACTTTGATTGTTTGTAATTGGTTGCATTTTTTCAAAAATAAAATTCATGTTTAAAACTTATAAGATTTCATGCCAACACCATTAAAGCCGTCGATAAGTTCAGTCAAATTTTAGAGCATTTACAATAGCGAAATGTGAACAGAAATAGACGAGGAACGAGTGTATACATAAGACAGGTTGATCATTGAGGATCTGCAGCTCTTGTTTTTACTCTTTAGTTGGGCACAATTCCCCGTGTCCTGGACCATGGAGGAGGGGGAGGCAAATGGCCGGAACTTTACATGAAGCAAGTAAGTGGCAGCTTTCGGCTCCCACTTTGGATCATATTGATCCCTAATTCCAGCTCTCCGGCTTCTTTACGCAGATAGTTCATATTAAAGTTCTCCATCCATGAATACCCGAGGGGCCTGGCTCTAATTGAGTTTTGAGTGAGGTTTAAAAAACAAAAAAATTGAGTAAAGTTGCACATACAGTATAAACAAGCACGATTTTGCATGCAGTATGTTTTGAGTGTACACGATTCCAGCAATAGTTCAAAGTACTCGAAACAAAATGTCAAGAAGCATGACAATGGAGTGTGTGTGGCCCCATGATGACAAGCTCCGGTTTTTGTTATGTTTATTTGTTGCACATAATATGTTCTGATCACATTTTTTTGATACTGTATTTATGGCACATGTTGTATGTCTTGTTTGTTTCAATTCTAGTCATTTGCGGCACAAAGTTGGGTTCCCTGATTCCGGGTAACTCGACACTGATACATTACAAGGTTAATTACAGATTCAGACTAGGTTTGGGTTTGTCAAGCTCGGTGTGGAAACACCATTCAGTTTAGGCATAGCCCATCATGTAGATCAGGCAACATAAAAACGGTCCTGACGAATTCCCACTGATCCTGTTAGAGACACTACAAGGCAAAAAACACATTGACCAAAGTTTGACCTCATGGGACATTACTCTCCACAAGGTCCCCACTGTATTTCATCTTGACAAAGGCCCCCACAATTAAAAAAAAAATCCTCAAAGCAGTTCTTTAGTTAATTTTAACTTTTTTCTTTTTCTTCATTCACCTGGCCAATCTACCTGCACATCTATTGAGTCTGGCATTCCAAACTCTTCGGCTACTTGTGAAAAGCACTCTGGCAAAGGCATTGTAGCACCAGCCCGAGAGCAGCACAGCCCGATGATGAAGCATACCACCAGTTGATAGGTGAGGGCTTATGCTCTGCAACTAAGTTTCCTCTGATGACCCTTCTACATCCATTCTATCATAACTGATAGCTTGAACCATTATTTGGAACTGCACACATTGTAATGAGAGATTACTTTGCATGTAAGGACATGTGCTGGACCTATAATCCTCTCTTTCTCTCCTTATGTAGCCTACACCCTGTCTCATCCTGAGTAATGAAGCGATACCAAAGGGGATGATGGACGGAGCGCTTGAGCAAATCAAACACTCACTCCCAGTCAACTGATCTGGGTTTAATCCATCATCATTCTTTAGCTCACTCCACCACCCCAGTTCAGACATGGCCATATGCAAATCAGTCTGACCCTGTGCCTCATGGGAACAGTCCAGCCCGAACTGCCAAGCCATGTCTTCCCTGGACCGGAAACAAGCATCCTGGGACCGGTTTCTGGCTAATCAGCCGTCATCAGCTAGGCTAGCTTGAATCCAGTGGCAAAGTGAGCAAGGGACCCACGTCTGGGCATACCCTGCCACCTTAGGGCGAACAAAGCGATACCAAAGGGGATGATGGACGGAGCGCCATCCTGAGTAATGTACAGCAGACTAATGATATGTAATGCACAAGCTATGTATAATACTGTTACTTACATTACAATATAGCATGTGATGCTTATACAGGGAACATGAAACAGATTCTTGCTTGTGATGGTGACCTATAAGTATTTGAGACGCTGAATGAGTGTATGAGGCTCTACCTTGGTATGTGAATTAGAACCTTGAAATAGGAAGCTGTTCCTGGCTTATTATTCAAGTATAGCTGTTTGTAAACCTTTACCTGGACATATGAGGCAGTGCCTCAGAATGTAAAACTAAACCTGGTCAAATGAAGCTGTTACTGTCATATTGCAGCAAGACCTGTGCAAATAGGTCTTGTCATACAATTGCACTACATTAGAATAGAAGGCTGCACCTTTTTTTACATTTTTTATGGATTTTTTGATAAACATAAGGAGCTCCATTCAGAGTGGGAGTATACAATAACGTATAGTATCAGCACAGTGTATAATACAGTGGCAACAGTAGTAGGAGCATGAATGCAGTAATAGTACAGTGTACAATGTTCCGCCACACATTTGACAATTTGAGCAATCAGGAGCAGAAATTGCAGCTACTGCGATGCATGCCAAGAAATATTCCAAACAACAACTAAAAGGGGGTAGGGGAAGGACCATGTTTTTCATCTTGTATCCATTGTTTTTCAAGTGAGTTGCTGTGGACCAGCGCAATGGATATACGGGGTGACGATGTGATGTGAGAGCACCAGAGCGTCGGTGAAGAATATGAGGCTGTACCTGTGTGTTAGAAACTGCCCTTTTTTCGTTGTCACTCCCATTTTTCAGCTGAATTCTATTGCTAATTGCTAGACTCACTGGAGCACTGCTGTTTAGTGCCCACTGTACGTGCTCTGACTCCTAAGACATGTAAAAATTGGCTAATCACTAGTTGGTGTATTTAACTCTCCTATAAGGCAATAGCACATGGCGTACAAACTAAACCCATGGCATAGAAAGTGAAAAGTTAAATGTTATCTGTGGACTGCAGCACTTATTGTGCCATCTACTGCTGTGATCCGAAAAATATGGCTTGCAACCTACCTCTGTAGCCTGACTGCTGTATTTTAAACCTGCAGTGCGACCTGATAAAATAACCTTTTTTGACAAGTAAAAACCTCCCTTTTAAATATTATTAAGTCACTCATATGTAGGCCCTGTAGCCCACAAAATAGAGTGCATGGTATTTAAAAATGGGACACGTAGAAAATTAATGTTACCAGGTCCCTACAGTGGCAAGGCCCTAAAAGCCATTTTCAATATGCCTAGCTGTCCTATGTAGAAAATCATAGTACAGATTAAAATACTAATATTGTATCTGTGGAATCAGACCAGCTAGCAAAAATTAAACAACTATTTTATAAGTCAATAAAAATACAATTCAATTGTGAAGTCAGATTTTTAATAAATATTAAGAAAAGTAAGTTTTAGAAAGTTATCATTTCCCTGCCTTAAGTTCCTGGAAGCTATTTTGCATTCATTCTATAGCAACTCCCAGCCTGTGCTCAGCTCGGTAAGAGATGGGAAATTCTTCCCAGTGGCAGGCAATAGGATGAACTGAATGAGAAGCTATGACTCCTCTGACCTCAACAGAATATGCAGGGGGATTGTGGACATTCTGGTGATACTGCAGTGTCACATCCTACCAGACATGCCTATTGAGCCACATGTAACACTTTGGGACACTTGAAAGGGAGATAACAGGATTCCAGGACAATTTCTTTGTACCCCCGTCTAGTTGCAAATGGACTTTGTGTTTGTCCTAACATACTTCTTTCTCTAGATTTTGGTATGAATACAGTGCCTGCTTCAGTCTAGATTTTGGTGTTTGATGTGGGAGGGCACTAGGATCACCATAGTATAATCCCTGCTCACACCTCCAGCATAAGAGCTCAAGTTCAGTGTGACTGAAGCCCTTCAGCATCTTGAATTTGCCCTGACATGTTGCGTTTTTGGCCTGTTTGCAGTAAAGCAAATGGAAACTACTAAAAAAGGTGGTAGGCCAGGGCCTTGAAACAACTACTCCATTGGTCAGATAAAAACTAGGAGTGTCATAGGGTTTTCCCCAACCACAGGCTGGTGAACCCTATAAAGCTGGACCCTCAGTCAGCTTTCCTCATAAGACGGCTGTACTTGTGAATGGATTCCAGGTGGACTGAACCTGCTGCACTTGGCATCTGTGACCTGAGAGATCTCCAAGGATTATATGGCTGGGTAGCTCTACGAATATAAAAAAGCTGAATAGGACATTCCTGTGAAGAATCCCTGCTGACCAGGGGCAAAGGGACTCAGACTGTACTTTGCTGTTGCCCTCTGCCTGACACCCTTGGAGTCTGTAAGTTCTCCACATGAGGTCCAGGGGCCTTGAAAGCGTACTCCTGAGGTTGTTTTGGCACCAAAAATACTTTTTCAAAACATTTGCTCCAGCGCTTTAAGTGCAATTAGTATCCAACCTGCAATCCACAGCTTTGGATTGAATGTCAAGTTTATCGCACGTGAAGAAGAGTTTTTCCACAGAAAAACAACGAAGTCCCTTTTCAGATTGAGACTTAGAGACTTTTTCTAACTTCCCTACTTCCAGGTCCTAGCAGGGCCAATGTACTTGGTATATCCAAGCCGCGCTCCATCGTGGTTGGCCTCAGTTCACACCTAAATTCTGGTCCATCACAACCATTGACTACACTTGGTGATATGTACTTTTCGGAGCTATTTTCATTTACATCTTTTTATGTCATTTTGCTTTTTTCATTTTCCCCTATTTTTATAAATTGGAGTGGGATTTGTATTGTGTTGATTTTTTTTGTTTTTAACTGCTTTGGTACTTCAAACAGCTTTAAACATTTTCTCTAAGTTAAGCATGTCTGCTCTGTGTAACAGCTACCCGGTTGAGCTCATATTTAAATTACTGAAATCTTTGACTGGACCATTCCTTGTACTGGACACAAATCCACCCAACTAATAAACCACTTTCTCACACTGGGCATGCAATGAGGGTAGAAAATGCTCATGCCAGGGCCAGTGATGTGAAATCAATCAATCAGCATTTATAAAGCACGGCACTGTCACCCCTGGGGGTATCTGGGTGCTGGATACGAGGTCTCCTTTGAAAAGCCAGGTCTTGAGGAAATGACGGGAAGAGGGAAGAAACGAGCAGAAAAGGCAGAAAGGAGGCTAGAAAAACGAGCAGAAAAAGCAAAACTGAGGGCAGAAAATCGAGCATAAAAGGCAAAACGAAGGGCAGAAAAACTAGCAGGAATGGCAAAACAGAGGACAGAAAAACGAGCAGAAAAGGCAGTACAGAGGGCAGAAAATGAGCAGAAAACAGAGCAAGAAATGAGCAAGAAATGTCCAGAGGAGGCACAAACAGAGGGCAGCAGGTAGACAGGCAGCAGAGGGTAGCGGACTGTGGGCAAGCTGGGCAGGAGAACTGTCGCAGTGGGAGCTGGCACAAGGACCAATAATAGACTGTGCATGGCCATGTGAGGCTTTTCCTAGCATATGAATGGGATGTATTGGCATTTGAGACTGTGCATTTATAAGTGAAACGTACCATAAACATTTAAAGCGATTCTATGTATGTGATAGCAGTAAATGTTCCTATGATGCAGAATCTGGGCAAATAACATTGAACCTTGACATCTGAGGCATCACCAGAAGAAAGTAAACATATCCTAAAAGTCAAGCTAATGATAATATTTTGGACACCTATTAGTCAACACACTAACAATGGAAAGCGGCTTTTATGGACAAAGTTGTTTTCCAGAAAATGATAGGCTGATGTTCGAGGTCAATTTCATTTAGGTTGAAAACATAAGCAGCTGTTATTTTAGACAAATGCAGCGTTTTCCGAAAATAACGTGAATTTTGTGGACAAATGTGTTTATTTACTAAGAATTAGAACCTGATATTTGAGTTCAAACATCCACATTTTCAAGAAGTAATAAGCAGAAATGCTGGAAAAGCGACTGCAACTACAAAAATATTTGAAGCTGCTATATGAGGGTTAATCATGTTCATTTTGGGACACTTGTTAATGAAGATACTGAATCATTTTCTTCAAAGCTGCGTTCGTCTTTGAAGATGAATGAATTAATATGTATGCGATTTGTAGAGCGCAGCTGTCAGAAGACGCCCTGGCACACCTACCATAAGAGGGAGAGTGGCTGAATAAACCATGGGTACTCACAAACATTTGCTAAGGGGCCACAAAGTATGGTCTGTGGTGTGACCGAGAGCCACACTGATGCCAGCAGGGTAGTGGTAGGGGGTCTAGGTGGTTCATGGAGTGTGTGAGGAGGTCTAAAACAATGTTAAATAAACGGGCAAGCATTTATTTGCAGGTTAATAAATGCTTGTCCATTTATTTTTATTTTTTCTAAATGTTAGTGCTCAGCAACTAAACAGCAGTTTGTGCTGCTGTTCACCAGGGGGGCCGCATGTACGGGTGAAGAGGACCGTAAGTGGCCCCAGGGCCGTACTTTGAGTTTCACTGGTATAAACGATTCAGTACAACTGGAATAGCTAGGTTTTACGCCTTTTTTTAAAAATAAGGGTCCATTGAGAGAAGCCCAAATAGATAATGGCAAAGCATTCCAAAGTTTAGGGCTTAGATAAGAAAAGGAGCAACCTCCTAGAGAGTTACACCACACTAGAGGAACGACAAGCAACATCTGATTGTAGGATCTTAAGGATCTGGAAGGAACATAATGCTGAATTCTATTTCTGAGGTAAACAGGACCTTTGTGGTGAAAGGCGTGAAAAGTAAGTTTGTGCCACATAAAAGACATATACGCTTGGGAACCGGAAGCCAATGTAGAGACCTTAAGTACCCAAGATCGAGTTATGTATATGAACAGCCAGGCAGCATTCTAAACCAGCTGGGAATGCTAGAAAATGTACTATGGAAGGCAAAGATAAAGAATATTCACATAATCATGGCAGGAAGTAATCAGAGTGTGTGCAATCCTTTTCTATACACATTCAAGGGCCAGGCTCAAGCATTTTTTTAGGCTTTTTAAAATCAAAAAGCAAGTACCAGTAGCAGCCTTCACCTGTGGGTAAAGGAAAGTTTACTATTGAATCTGCCCCCCCATCCCGATTCCTGGCCTGTTCCACCAGAGATGGAGAGCAACCCAGTTCTGCAGGCCATCAAGAACTAAACAAAAGAGAGGGGAAACAGTGAAAAAGTATAACCTCAAGATGCATTCAGCTTTAAGCAGCTCTGTTTGATCCATTCTGCCACTTGCACCAGACAGGATTGAAAAGACTGTTGAAGATTGCTATTTGCCTCAGTAAAATACAACATGATCTGGATGTCATCCACAAAGGACACCATCTTAAACCCAGGAGGCTGGATAATTTCCACCAGTGGAGCCATATAGACATTAAAAAGAGTGGGATGGGGGGCTGACCCCTGCAGAACACCATTAGGAAGAAGCTTTGATGAAGACAAGAAAGGTGGGATAAAGACTGATTGGGATCAATCAGATAGATACGACCAAAACCGTTGTAGAGCCAAACCATCAATACTACATTCAGATGAAGGCTGAAGCAGTATCCGGTGTGAGACAGTATCAAAGGCGGGAGACAGATCTAATAAGACCACAATAGTTTCACGCCCTTAATCTAGATTCAGTTTTACTTATTCAAAGACTTCCAATAATGCCAATGTAGTGCTGTAGCGTAGTCTAAAGTCAGATTGAGAATCATGTAGATGATTGTTCTCATCTAAAAACTGATTAAGCTGGTGATTCACAGCTTTTTCCAATATTTTAGAAAGAGCAGGGCATGGAGACATAGGCCTATATTTAGAGAAGACCTCCGGATCTGCAGATGGCTTTTTTTAGGCGAGGTAGTAAATAAACATGTTTCCAAGATTTAGGATCAAAAGCCTGGCAAAGAGAGTTGTTCAGCAGAGCATTAATTTGTGGATTAATAATATGCCCAACCCTAGATAAAATGGTCGAGGGGCAAGAGATTCGAGGGGGAACCAGAGTAGTAATTCAATATAGCTTGTGCTGAGAAATCTAGCGAGACAGGTAAGATGGTTATTAGAGGTGTTTCCAGTGATCTTTTCACAGATATATAAAAACATGATGTCACGCTCCCTGGAAAATGTGAAAAGAACAAATGATGGATAGAATGCTGAACAATGCCAAACATACACCCCAGTACAGAGATCGGGCCTAAATTCATTGCTTTTTTGCTCCCCATGCCATTCCAGTTTAAACCCAGCCATATGCAAATCAGTCTTGACCCTGCTCCCCATGGGAACAGTCCAGCCCGAACTACTAGGCCAGGTCCTCCCTGGACTGGAAACGAGCATCCTAGGACCGGTTTCGGGGTATCACCATCAGCCAGGCTAGCTTGACTCCAGTGGCATGGAGAGTACGGGACCCAGCATATGTGCTCTCTCAGACTTTAAGTGCTGTCTAATCTGAGGCATAGTTAAGTTGTACGTCACCCGAGATTGAGATCTATGTAATTTTGTATTTTCCCATTCTGACTCTTTCACCTATATTCCTAGGACCTGATTTAGAGTTAACTGGGGGTGGAAAATCGTTGATTTCTTAAGGCAGTGCCAAATACTAAGGTGAGCCCAAAAGTGGAATTTCTTCCACATTTGTGCTGTACTACCATGAAATTGAGGAAATTCTTCCAGTAGATTCTTCTGTAGATTTAACACTCCCTCAGGAAATTGGAGGCTTTGACTTTACCGTCCAACATTGCATTACATTGAAGGTTTTCGATGTTCAATTAGTTAAAATCATTACATCTCAATGCGATTATTTAAAATCATTACATCTCGACACATAAAAAATAATAAAACATGGGTAAGACACGGTTTTGAGAAGGTGAGGAAAAAGCTATCAAGTTTGAAGTCCCCTTTTGGAGCTGTAGATGATTCATTCCAAAAGTCCGACATGTGTATTTACGTTCTTTACATTTGTAGGATTTCCCTCTTCACGTCCCTTCCTTAGTTGGTCAGTTATGATCTCTGTCAGCACATTTGGGCTATGGTGTGTTCCTTTACCCTTTGGTCATAATTGCTCTTTTGGTTAATTTGTAGACAAGCATATTTTTTGGATTCTTCGGAGGATGTTTGACTCCTCGGTACCTATATTATCTGGCCTTTCCTTTTTCTTATTTTTGTTATAGATATTATATAGGAATAATGGGCTTTTTACTCCCCTTTCCCCTTTTCTTAGCTTGGTCTTTATTTTTATGTCCTGTCTTGTTAGTGTATGCTTTTTCCTCTTTTCACCTTTTGACTTCTTCTTCGTTGCTTTGATTCAAATGTGTTCAGGTCTTGACACATAAAGTGAAAAAATACTTCAGTGCTATGGCTACTTTCGATGCTATGTCCAATGATGAAAAATCCTTTTACTTGAATGTTATGCTAGTTCTCAAAAATTCATTAATGCCTCACTATTTTCATAAGAGCATAACTGTGATTGATATTGTTTCAATCTGGAGCACACCGCTTGATATGTGATTAATTGTTATGTTGATGTTTCTTTCATTAATAACAAAATAACGGAATGCTATATCAACAATTTAATTTTGTGGCTTACATTTTTTATTATTATGCTGATTTTCACTCCCCACAATCCTCCATGAATTCTCTTTTTAAACAGGTTTGGGCCTGTCCGCAACCAGGGCAATATCCTTATTCTGATTTATCAGTTTGGCACCCACTGGTCAAAAGAGCTCCCAGCCAGTAGGGTGCGGCTCCAGAGTTCAAGACGATCTGTGAAAAAATGGCTACCAAGTAAAAGCAATCAAAAACATTGTACATTACCAATCACTGCTTTCATAAATTTAAGGGAACGCCAGCATAGCTGTCATGATTTTCCTTTTAAGCTAGTTAAGACAGCTACCAACATGTCCTCACATTGAGAGTTCGAAATATCAGCTGAAGTCAACAGCAACTCAGTGGTTTTAGGGCTTCCCAGATGACATGTATTAAGTTCTCTTCTGTTTGTCCACACCATCTGCATCGCGTGTCACCTTCACCATCCTTGCAACCATACCAATAGCACCTTAGGGGAATAAGGCCAAAACGCATTGTATACTTTGCATGGTTTGGGAGGGGCAGATTCAGATATTCGGGTAGAGTACATGAAGTGTAGAGATTCACAGCACAGCTGTTGTGAAATTTGCCTTTCAGGTCCCTGAGGTCCTGATCCCATGAAATTATCTTTGCTGCTTTCATTAATAGCTTAGCTGTCGTTCTCCACTGTAAGGTGTTATTTATTAGATCATCCGCGCTCAGGGACTTAATAGAGATTGCCAAGAGTAGGCCCCATGCAGAGCCAGGCTCCTGGAATTTCTCCCAGAAAAGGTGTTTCATTGAGCCATTTGGTGCCATTTTCAAATTTTGACAGTATGAAGCAAATTTGGCCTTCAAAACCAACTTTGTTAATTTAAATTCCAGTCTTAATTACGATTGGTTAGTTCAGGCTGGGAGTGCAAATAGTCATAGATAGCAGATACATTGTCGTTTATCTAGCCACTCATGGAGTTGATCCTTAAACACCATTGCACCATAGGTTATTGTGGGCATCATCTTTGTTTACACACCGTTAGTAATGCATTTATATTTTGGCGTGCAAGACTTCTCTTGAATTGGCCCATCTTGCAAATCAGGTGTTTCGCCATCAATTTAAGGAAGCCTAACTGAGCTTTCCTGCCTCCACTTTCATTAAGTGTAATGCCAAGATATTTAAAGCTTGTTACTCTTTCTAATCTTGAGCCTCCAATGAACCAAGCGCCCTACTTTATCAGGTTTCTACCAAAGATCACTGTTTTTGTCTTCTTTAGAGTGATGGTAATGTCAATACCTGCGCAGTATTGGGCAAGCACATTAAGCAACCTCGGAGGCCGATTTGGGTGTTACCAAGTACTACTATGTCATCTGCATATTGTAAGATTTTTATTTTTCCCTTCATCAAACGGGGTGGGCAGATCCTTGGGACTACTAGATGACTTTCCGTATCTGCCATATACAAGTTAAACAGCATGAGTGCAAGGATACAGCCCTATTTCAATACTTTATTTGCGGAGATTTTCCCTAAGGCTACCCGGTTAGCATATAGTTTAACTTTCACTTATGTGTTACTCTATAGTGATTCTATGGCCTCAGAAGATGCAATGGTATTTCCCACTTTCTTAGTTATGCTCAAAGCTGTCCTTTTGGGATATCATCGAAAGCGTTTGTAAAATTGCTAAACACTGCATTAAGAAGTCGGGACTTGAGTTGCATAGCTTCAATGATTAGGCAGATTATGGTCAGGAGATTATCCTTGATGTTACCATGCCTTTGAGAGCCAGTTTGAAACCATGGGATCAGTGTCTTCTCTTTTGCCCAGGTTTCCAGCTCTTCCTACAGTAGCCTTGCATAGCACTTTCCTTCCACATCTAATAGCGATATCATTCTGCAATTAGCGGGAGAAGCTCTGCTTCCCTTTTTATGTATTGGTACTAAGATTGAACCTCTCCAGCTATTGGGGACTGTGGCCATGGATTAACATTCTGAGTAAAGGGGGGGGTTAGGATTGACATTCAAAGGTTCAAATCTGATTTTATTAGGCCTGCTGGAAGGCCATTTGGGCCTGGAGCCCCAGCTGCTCTCATTTTAATTAAGGCTAATCCCTCTTTTCTTGTACATGGCCAAAGATTGATTTTAGAAAGTGACTGTGCTGTGCTTGCTTCCTTCATCCCCTTTGGGCCGTCCATCGTGTCTGATTTATCCAATGTTTGTAGATCAATTTGGAGCGGCGTGGAGAGCTCAATCCATTGAGTGTCATATTCTGCAGCCCATTCGTCATGCTTATTGTATCTGCACTCTGTACCAGCTGTTATGCTGTAGAGTTGCTTTATGTGATCAGTGCATTGTTTCGGAGAGATGTTGCAGACCTTTAGGTTTCAATTTTTAATGAGTTTATTAATTAGCCCCCAAAATGTTCTTGAGTCTTTTGTCTTGAGTGATGCATGCAGTTTCCTTCAGGTCCATTCTTCAACGTTTCATTTGTCTGCCCATAGCTGTCTCCTATATGCTTTCCTGAGTGTCTTCACTCTTTCTTTTCTTCATTTTACATCAGGGTTTTTATTCCTGAGACAGCGGAGGGCGCTATTTAGATCTTACCTTAAAGTTCATATTTTATGGCCCTCAGAGTACCCTTGCCTATTTAGTTCCACCTCTGATCTTTTTTTGGGTACCTCTGCTAGTTTGTTTTGGAGTGATGTGATCAGTGTGGCCTAGCTTGTCATTGCTTTGTTTGCCTTCTTTTTTCCAAGATCCTTTCCTATTAAGCCCAAGCTTTGTTTTAATTTGTGTATTTGGGACTGGCCCATCCACCATTTTATTCTTTTAACAGGACAGAGAATTCTTGAGAGCCCATCACCCTTGTTGCCTGGAACCTATCCAAGGGCGTGTTGATTTTGCATAGAATTGCCGCATGGTCACTTGAGGCTTTCGGAATTACCTGTAAGCCATCTATGTTATTAAATTGTTCTACAGATGACCATAGGTAGTCCCGGGTTACTAACCTAAAAGGAGAGATGTGAGTATATCCTGCCGGGCTCTCTGATTTTACTCTACCATTGATGCATCGCATTCCTAGGGTTTCCAAGGCGTTAGCGGGGTATACACTAATTTTTTTCTGCTCCTGATCCTGAATCACTTGTGGGATGGTCCAATATTCATCCACCCTCTCTTTCCATTCCTCGTGATAGTTTTTTCCGAGTAGGTTTAAGTTACAGTCTCCTCCAATTAGCAGGTGTGCTTTGGGATATTGTGCCCTTAGGTTTTTTAAGTAATCTAGCAATGAACTTGGGGACTCACATTTCCATGTGATTATAGGGTGCAGATAGATGTTTTTGATGATAAGGGTTTATTTCACTCTGTTGTTTTGGCTTCTGATTGGGTCGATTTGTACGACAATGACATCACCATTTCCTGACCAAATTATGGATGTCTTTACTGCCAAATCACCTTTTATTTGAATTGAGACCCCCCTCTTGATCAACCACCAATTTGTGGTGGGAGGGCAGGAGCTGCAAAATGTACGTAATCCAGAAGAGACTCAGGCTCCATGAACCATGTTTCCTGCAGGCAGATGATGTCATTCTCGGTTAGTTCCCCCAGCTTGATTAATATATCCTCGTCTACCAAGAGACCCCTCACGTTCCAGAGGCAGATTTGTATCTCCTGGAATCAAGCCTCACTTTATCTTCCTTTGATTCGGGGCATTGATTAAGTACCCTTCCAACCATTCCTAGTTTTTGGGGCAAGGAATGACTTCTTCCACTTGATTAGCATCTGGCCTCGGACTCATATGTCCTTCCACAAATTCTCGCGGCACTGCCTCTAGCCATGTTGGGTTTGAGCACCTTGTGGTCTCTCTTGGCATTTTTTGGCCATGCATCCTTGTGGTGATATCCTCATCTGCCCCAATTGCATTCCTCAGGACCAATATGGTTTTAATGCCTCTGGCATTGTCTCTAATGGGCTGGTGTGTGCTGGGGTAAGGCAGATTCAGAATCGTCGGATATCTTAAAGCCAAGGTGTAGGATAGATTTATTCCCCACATAGACAATTACATTTTGTGGTTTATGAAACTTAGAACGAACCTGTTCTCCTTCTTTCATTTTTTTCTCCATAGACCAAGCAGTTAAAGGCCACATACTCAATGTCCTTTCAACTCAGGTTTTCCAATCCCAGATGTTTAGCAGCTAGTCTTCGGCTGTTCTGTCTATTCAGGATGTCCCATTTCCCTTGTAAACAAGTCTGCTGTCGCTCTGAGTGAGCCTGG
Source organism: Calotriton arnoldi (assembly GCA_963921515.1). NCBI lineage: Eukaryota > Metazoa > Chordata > Amphibia > Caudata > Salamandridae > Calotriton > Calotriton arnoldi. The sequence continues at coordinate 63,923 of CAWUFW010004205.1, forward strand.
AGATTATCCTTAGAGGATCCGGATAGATCGTCATACAAAGCTAGCATTAAGGAATACAAAGGTGCATTAGTGGAAGAAAAATCCAAATACTGCACACACAAAATTGAAAACTCATCATCCACAAAAGAGTTATTTAAGCTGGTACAACAGCTTTCATCCTCCGAACTCATAGCAGAACCAGAAACCTCACAAGTATTCTGCGACCAACTGGCCAACTTCTTTCAAACTAAAATCATGGATATTTATACCGGTTTTGATCCACACCTTGGAGTGTCCACTACATCACCGGCATCTAGCAGCCTCACTGAGGGGGCATTCTTGGAACCCTGTAGCGAGAATAGAGGTCTTTCTAAATATTCTGATCTTTCGCCCCTACTTGTTGCACAGTATATTTTGAGAACGCATGTTGGTTCACCCATGGAGGCGGGTCCACCAGCAATTCTCCATATGGCTGCAAACACCATAGCAGAACTGCTCGGTAAACTCATGAATAATATCATTCTATCTGGAATCTATCCACATAGTTGGAAACAAGCCATCATTAGGCCGCTTCTAAAAAAACCTAACTTAGATCCAGGGGATTGTAAGAACTACCGTCCCATATCTTTGCTTCCAGCTCCAGCTAAAATCTTGGAGCTGCATCTTAATAAGCAGCTTATGGAAACGGCAGAACAACAATCATGGCTCAATGAATCTCAGTTTGGATTCAGGAAGCATCATGGGACGGAAACGGCTCTAATATCGGCCACTGTTTACCTCAGGCATTCTGTGGATGAAGGACAGGGGGTAGTGCTGATTCTCTTGGATCTGTCAGCAGCATTTGACACCATTTCACCTATTCTGCTGCAGGACAGACTCCGGAGTCTTGGTATCTCGCATCAAGCACTATCCCTCCTGTCCTCATTCCTAACAGGGAGATCCCAAAGGGTGAAATTACAATCTTTCTACTCAGACTCCTATGTTCTACCCTGTGGAGTTCTGCAGGGATCGTCTCTGAGCCCTACTCTTTTTAATCTGTATGTGGCACCCCTAGCAACTGTGATCCACTCATTTGGACTGGAGGTGGTGTCATATGCAGATGACACACAGATTATGGTTACTATCCCTAAAGGTCCTTGGTCAACGTCAGAAAATATTTTTGGATGCATGACTAAAGTGGCAGAATGGATGTCTGCTAACTTTTTCAAACTCAATGGGGAGAAAACTGAAGTAATGATATTCGGATCAGGGTCATCTAAGTGGAACAGTAACTGCTGGCCTCAATCCTTAGGATGCTGTCCTGCCCCGAGCAAGAATGGATATTGAACTCAATTTTAATATCCAAATTAACCGTACCATCTCAACATGCTCCTGGATCATAAGGCTGTTAAAAACAAATTCCCTCTTATCCAACGACCAGCTCGAATCCAGGTAACGTCCAGACTCGACAAATGCAATGCAGTAGACCTGGTCGCCAATAAGAGTATGCAGTATAAACTCCAGGTGCTGCAGAACGCACTGGCAAGATTCGTTCTGGATATTCCCAGGAAACAATCCGCCAGGAAGAGACTAGAATCCCTGCACTGGCTCCCTACTGAAAAACGCATTAGTTTCAAATCACTCTGTATGGTTCATAAATCACTGCATTCTCCCTACCCGTCACGATTAAAGACTATGTTCAATTGGCACTTCCCTAGTAGACCCTTGCGTTCTTCGCTCCAAATGCAATTGGTCGTACCAAGAACCAAAAAGAGGAAGTGGGGGGACAGAGCATTCTCGGTGGCAGCGAGCAAACTTTGGAACTCCCTCCCCCTTGCCCTTAGGTCTATCCCTCTTCTGCTTCCGTTCAGAAAGGCTCTTAAGACCTGGCTTTTCTCGGTCTAGCATCTATCTGGATTTTCTTTTCCCTTTTCATCCTGCTTCTGGACGGCTGGTCTCTAGCGGCTTGATGCCTTAGGGTGAGTGTTGCGCTCTACAAATTACAAATCAAATCAAAATCAAATCATATGTATTTTGTGTGTAATGTTATACTTTTTGGGCCCATACAAAACCCCTCTATTGTTGCCACATTGTTAGGTACCAGCAGATCATTGTTGATCTCATTCGATTGTGCTTTATTTTTATTTAAGGGGTCTGGACGGCGTCCCTGCCTGGCTCAAATGATAAGCTTGTTAGTTTCCCTTTCCCTTCTTGTTCCTTGGGGACTTCTAGCGTGATGAAAAGAGGTTGTTATTTTGTTCCACTCGCCCTTTGTAAATTTCGATCTTTATTGGCGACATTCTTGGGTGAGATAATAAGATTGGTTATGCTAATGGCCTTTCCTTGGCATACATCTCTGTTTCGAATGGGTGTTTTAATGGAATTGTTGGAGCCGGGACCATTGGCTAGCTCCCCCCACCCCACCCTGTTAGTACGGGCTATTCGCAAATGGGGCTCCTCTGATATAATTTTTTTGCCCTACCAATTGCAGCCTTATGCTTTGTGGGTTTGTGTTATTTGTATCAACTTTATTTTTTGCTTTATTTTTTGCTTTTCGAAAAGTTGATGGCTCATAGATTTCTTCTTTAACAGGAATGTGTTTTGTAAAAATTGGGCAGGGCCGACGATTCCAGACCTTTCGTTGTTCTTATTTAGTTTCTTTAGATGCTTTTAATTTTTTCTAGACAGTGTGCTCACTTCGTTATCGGTGTTCCCTTTCTCCTTTATTTGAAGGCGGCATACTGCTTGGCTATCAGCTTCTTCTTTTGCTCCTTGGTTAGCACTGTGAGTCCTCGTCTCATCTTGTGTTACAAGCGGGGGTTTATTCAGAGAATAATGTTTTGCATTTGTCTCCTCCTCCCTTCCCAAAGCTGCTTGTACTTCAGAGTTTTCCACTGGCTCCACAATCCTGCTCGTTTGACCTTTGCCGGAATGTCATTTCTCCTGCTGGTCCTTGTTGTATTAATCAAGACACCCGCCTTCATGTCCTGTATCAGGGTTGACATAACCTCTGGTATGGTGTGTAGCTTTTCCACTATGCAGTCATGCTGGCAGTATACAGCTTTGTCTTTCACGAGACTGCGCCTGCCTTATCGACTGATTTAGGCGCTCCAGCTTCACGTCAATTGCCATGGTGAATGTTGCTAATATTTGCAGTACATTGATTTGATGTCCAATTTGTCCGTATGAAGTCTACTGGCTTTTGTAATACCACCCAACTCTAAATTAGATCACCCGACTTTTATATAACATATTATACATGAAAGGTGCAGCATTGAGAAATGAAAACATGTGGAAGGTAGAAGTGATGGGATATGTTTTATTTTGAATAATGGTAGGGGTCCATGCCAATAAGAAGCCCTGGATATTTGCACTATCGGTAAGACCCGTAGAATTTTGGTCAATTTCATTGGACAACTGTTCTGTAAAATGCACCATCTGGCCATAGTTTTAAAATATTCTTAGAAGTGTAGGTAATATGGAGTACAGGCTTCCATACTTTAATCACACTGTTGCTGAAATAGAGGATATGTATGTACACCCCACTTGCCTAACTGTTAACTAGCTACAACTGACAGACAGTGGAGAAGAACAGATTCTAAACAGAGGTGGGCAAAGTTGCAAAGTCCGACTTGCAATTTTGCGACTTAAAGCAAGCATTGGCAAAGTCAACAGGTCTGCATTGTCTGCCAGCCTCTGGCAGTCTTTGTTTTGTAATGGTTTTTGCAAAACTTTATTCTCTAGGAATATGCTGGGCCCCCATCAATTAAAAGAAAAACCATTTGCTACAGGCAAAAACATTTTTTGATCTCAACACACATTACCATAGTACTCCCTGGCACTGAAGGGAACTACTTTGTGTGTGGATGTGTTCCCTTTAAAAGGGCAACATGCCATAACTCATAGTGAAGTCAGCCAAAGGTTGAAGTGAGCTGATACATTGCCCCTTAATGCACGCTGCAGTGGATGGAAGAAAAATGTGAATGACACCAATCACAGACTAATGGATGACGTCTATCTTAAACTGTCATAACTATGTTATGCACATAAAGTGTTAGTAAAATCAAAAGGTCTTGACTAACACAGACATACAAACGTTAATCAGTCTGGAAAAATAAAGAAACAAAGAAAGAAAGAAAGAAAGAGAAGTAAAAGGAAAGAAAGAAAGAAAGAAGAGAAAGAAAGAAAGAATGAGAAGAAAAGAAAGAAAGAAAGAAAGAGAGAGAGAAGGAAAGAAGTCAAGAATGAAAGAAGGCAAGAGAAAGAAAGAAAGATAAAGAAAGAGAAGGAGAGAGTGACTAAAAGAAAGAGAGAAGAAAAGACAAGGAATGAGGAGAAACAAGCAAAGCGAGAAAGAGAGAGAAAAGAAAGAAAGAGAGCAGGAAAGAGAAAGAAAAAAGCATGAAAGAAGAATGAAAGAAGGAAACATAAAGAAGGGAAAATAAAGAAGTAAGATAAAAAAGAAAACGCAATAAAGGAATGAAAGAATGAAAGAAAAGAGGAAAGAAGGAAGGAAAGAAAGAAAGAAAGAGAAAGAATAAAGTAAAAATAGGATAACCTATTACAAAACTCTTTCAACTGGACACAATCTGGTATACTGTGAAATAGCAGCAGTCAGAAGAGCAAAACAATCCAAACGGAATTTACAACAGCACTGTCAGGAGATGAGATCTAATAAAGATGGAATGGGCATCAGAGGCATCCTGTTATCACATCAGGCTCTAAACACAAAGACAACTCTAAAGTAATTATAAAGTAAAAACATAAACAATGCCACTGATGGTAACTAGCTTATATGTGGATGTGCTCCATGTGAGAGAGCAAAATGCTGTACTCAAAGTGAAGTTAACCAATGGCTAAAGTAGGCTGACCCACTGCCCCATGCTGTAGCGGGCAGAAGCAAAATGTGAATGACACAACTACAGACCAATGGATGAAGGGAGGTGGCTGATAGCCTTACATGTAAGTATATTATATTTAACTAATATCTAATGCCAGACCTAAAAATATATATAGGAATTTGCAATGTTCAGCTGGCACACGTCTACAGTTGACAATGTCATGAATGTATTGTAAATATCATCGGTACTGGTTTATTTGCTATCATTACTGATGTTTGGAGATTATAAATAATGCTGACCATGGCTTGACCTGGTTTCCAATTGGGTCCTCAGATGTCCCACTAATCGTATGATGCATAACTTATTCATCGTATTGTAATTTTATGTCGATTTCATAATTGTAGAATTTTGTACGCTGCATATTCTTTTTATATGGTAACAGTCACCATCATGCCTGTGTGTTGAGTCCTCCACTTGTCACCAATGTACGACTGTAACATTCTGTATACTTAATAATTTGTGCACTTTATACCCTCTGGGATATAATACAAATTACCACCACTGTTATGTGTACCACTCTAAAAGTGTAATAATCTGTAATATCATTCACCATCATTCAAATGTGACGAGGCCACAAACTAGCGGCCCCATCGTCAGTATCACTATGACGACCAGACGCATCTAGCTGCTGCTAATACGGCCGCGGTCCCACGCGTGCACATCAACGCATCTCTATTTAAGAGTGTAAAGGTCCCGGGGCGCTCACTCAGACGCGAGACACCCGCGGAAACACATCTCGTCCTACGAGGTAAGGGAACGCCGTATATTGTACGCGCACTTCTAATTCTAGTTAGAATCCCCCCTGTTAGTCACATAAAGCACCGCTGTGCCTGCTTGCCTTCCTACCGGTTCATGGCATGCTGAGCCTTAATACGGCATTTGCGGGTTCAAGTCTTGTGCGATTACTTATTACAATTCATGTCGGTTCTCCATATACATCAATAGTCATTCGCCACGCTACGCACGACTACATGTCAGCATGCTTGCTGCCCCCCTGTTTGACTCATCACATTACATCCTATGCAATTTGGGCACGCTTTATTAATATAGCATCTTGTGGTTGTTTGTTAATTATATCATACAAATTATAGAACCATATTCAGGGTTTATGTTGAATTGCAGTTCTCTTCACGAGACTGCATATTTGGTCACAGCAACAAGTTCTCCCTAATGGCCCGTTTTTGTCCTTAGAATCTAGCTGATTCATTCGGCACACTCCTTAAATTGGGAACAAATTGTCCACAGAGGTTGGACACGGACCTTGACATTGGTTTATTCCGGTGGCCTTCTTCCATTAAGTGTTGTTGAGCCCACCATCCGTGAGTATCATATCAGTTCTCCTCTCTTAGTATTATATGGTAGCATGAAGAGCACTGACGTGCCTCCTTCTTCTTCTGTGTTTGCAGTGTTCTGCATTTTGTATACCTGGAGCGACCCAGCCCCTTCATTTTGATTCCACTGTTGATCAGACAGTGCTCTATCTAGGTGAGCACCATTGCCATTATCTTTCCTGAATTCTTTACACCCCCTTACGTTGTATTTTCTTTACTGATGGTATGTTTACCTACCTTGTAGGTTGCTCCCCACTAGTATTGATGAAGACCCCCTTGAAAGGGCTGAATCACCTTCTTCCAACTATCGGGGTCGAAACGTCGACTTTACTTTCAACTCAGACCTGTACTCATTATTCAAAGCCCTAAAGCAGATCAATGATTAAGCATTTGTGGCACCGCAGGATTTGGGCTGTTTAGCTAGTCCGTTTAACGTTGTTAGTTAGACAGGTCTTCTTCTTCATCAAATGTATATATTGTAAATATTGGCAATTCATTCCTGCTATCACTCCTTCACTTTGTCACAAGCACATTTTTTAGTACTAATTTCACCTTTCACTATGGAGCAATCATTGAAACTGTGAATTTACCATTATTGGATTATATAAATCGAGTTGATTATCAAGTGGATCGGATGAGTGTCTAATTATCTCATTGTGGGGTGGTTTTTGTTTCACTGCGTTTCCCTCTTGAGATCATCATTGATTCAGTTGGACCATCTTTATATGTACCAATAATAAATGGGGGGCCTCCCGTACCCCCCGGAGACCGCCACCTCCCGGGATACATTAAAAAATTAGTACCGGTGCTTGGGCTCCCCCCACGTGCCGGGGACCACCACCTCCGCGTAGCTTTTTTTTTTGTTTTAGAAGGAGGGGCCTCCCCTCCCGGGCCGTTCTCAGCCCCAGGGACCACCACCTCCCCAGGGCAGGCCCTCTAAGATCAAGTGACGGGAGGCCACGTGGTCCCCTCCTGGAGCATTATAAATGTCCCCCCCCCCCAGGTCCAGCTACTGCCAAGCAAGAGCAAACACTCTGCTTCCAGTTGCGGGAGCTGTCAAGTTCTCCCGCTTACTGGAAGCGGAGGTTTCATCGCTTTACCTGCCCACAAACATGCGGGCAGGGATAGAGTTGAAACTATTGCTTTCGCACGCAGGGAACTGCTTTTACACCAGCTCCTTTCATGCGAGAGCAATGCCAGCTCCCGCAGGAGGCATGGAACCGGCTAGAACCGCGGGGCCTTGAGGCTCTCCCTGCGGTCCCCAAGATACAAGAGGCAAAATAAAGGTCAGAAAAGAGCAAAAAGAGGCAGAATAAAGGATGGAAGCTAGCAGAAAGAGGCACAATAAAGGTCAGCAGCGAGCAGAAAGTGGCAAGATGCAGCTGCGACACAAGCAGAATGAGGCAGAATAAAGGTCAGAAACAAGAAGAAAGAGTTAAAATAAAGGTGAGAAACTAGCCAAAAGAGACAAAATAGAGGTCAGAAACCAGCAGCAAGAGGCAAAATAAAGGTGAGAAACAAGCAGAAAGAGGCAAAATAATGGTGATAAATAAGCAGAAAGAGGCAAAATAAGGGTTGGAAAAGAGCAGAAAGAGGCAAAATGAAGGTCAGCAGAGAGAGGCAAAATAAAGGAGAGAAAAGAGCAGAAAGAGGCAGAATAAAGGTCAGAAGGGAGCAGAAAGAGGCAAAGTAGAGGTCAGAAACCAGGAGCAAGAGGCAAAATAAAGGTGAAAAACAAGCAGAAAGAGGAAAAATAAATATCAGCAATGAGCAGAAGGAGGCAAAATAAAGGTGAAAAAGTAGCAGAAAGAGCCAGAATCAAGGTCAGCAACAAGTAGGAAGAGACCAAATAAATGTGAGAAAAGAGCAAAAAAAGGCAGAATATAGGTCAGAAGGGAGCAGAAAGAGACAGAATAAAGGTCAGAAATGAGCAGAAAGAGGCAGACTAAAGGTCAGAAATTAGCAGAGGCACAATAATGGTGAGAAACAAGCAGAAAGAAACAAAATAAAGGTCAGCAACAAGCAGAAAGATGCAAAAAGGTGAGACATGAGCAGAAAGAGGCAACAAAGGTGAGAAATGAGTTGAAAGAGGCAGAATAAAAGACAGCAATGAGCAGAAAGAGGCAAAAAAGTGAGAAACAAGCAGAATGAGGCAGAATAAAGGTAAAAAACAAGCAGCAGGAGGTAAAAAAAAATGAGAAATGAGCAGAAAGAGGGAAAATAAAGGTGAGAAACAAGCAGAAAGAGGCAAAATAGAGGTCAGAAATCAGCAACAAGAGGCAAAATAAAGGTGAGAAACAAGCGGAAAGAGGAAGAATAAAGGTCAGAAACAAGTAGATAGGAGCGAATAAAGGTGAGAAACAAGCAGAAAGAGGCATAACAAAGGTGAGAAACGAGCAAAAAGAGGCAAAATAGAGGTCAGCAATGAGCAGAAAGAGGCAAAAAGAAGGTGAGAAACAAGCAGAAAGAGGCAGAATAAAGGTCAGACGGGAACAGGAAGAGGCAGAATAAAGGTCAGAAATGAGCAGGAAGAGTCAGAATAAAGGTGAGAAACGAGCAGAAAGAGGCAAAATAAAAGTGAGCAATGAGCAGAGAGAGGCAAAATAAAGGTCCGAAACGAGCAGCAAGAGGCAGAATAAAGATCAGAAACAAGCAGAAAGGGGCAAAATAAAAGTCAGAAATGAGCAGAAAGAGGCAGAATAAAGGTCAGAAGAGAGAAGAGACAGGCAGAATAAACGTCAGAAACTAGCAGAAAGAAGCAAAATAGTGGTAACAAACCAGCAGCAAGAAGCAGCAAAAGGTCAAAAAGAGGTCAGCTACGAGCAGAAAGAGGCAAAATAAAGGTGATAAACAAGTGGAAAGAGGAAGAATAAAGATCAGAAACAAGTAGATAGGAGCGAATAAAGGTGAGAAATAAGCAGAAAGAGGCATAACAAAGGTGAGAAACGAGCAAAAAGAGACAAAATAGAGGTCAGCAATGAGCAGAAAGAGGCAAAAGAAAGGTGAGAAACAAGCAGAAAGAGGCAGAATAAAGGTCAGACGGGAACAGAAAGAGGCAGAATAAAGGTCAGAAATGAGTAGGAAGAGTCAGAATAAAGGTCAGAAACAAGCAGAAAGAGGCAAAATAAAAGTGAGCAAAGAGCAGAAAGAGGCAAAATAAAGGTCCGAAATGAGCAGCAAGAGGCAGAATAAAGGTCAGAAACAAGCAGAAAGGGGCAAAATAAAAGTCAGAAATGAGCAGAAAGAGGCAGAATAAAGGTCAGAAGGGAGCAGAAAGAGGCAAAATAGTGGTACCAAACCAGCAGCAAGAAGCAGCAAAAGGTCAAAAAGAGGCATAATAAAAGTCAGAAATGAGCAGAAAGTGGCAAAATAATGGGCAGAATGAGCAGAAAACGAGAAAGGAGGTCAGAAACGAGCAGCACGAGCCAAAATAGAGGTCAGAGATGAGCAGCAAGAGGAAGAACAAAGGTCAGGAGCGGGCAAAATAACAGGTAGAACAAGCAAAAAGAGGCAAAATAGAGGGGAGGAGCGAGTAGAGAAGAGGCAGAAAATTAGCAGAAAAAGAGAAGGCACAAAACTGAAGGCAGCAGAGAGTAGTGGACTGCAGGCAACCTGGGCAGGACCTTCTTCCGTGTGACCCCCTCCTTTTTAGGTCGAGCTTTAGCGGCAGCGCGCAAGCGCTGCTCGCTCTGCGAGGCATGCAGTAGTCCAGTATGGGGAAACAAGCTTCCCTCACTCTCCGCCCATATTTTTCATTGGCTTCTGTCTTTGTCCTTCCTAAATTCTGTCTTCTGATTGATTATGAGGCTTGTTAGTCCCGCCTTATTATGCCATGTCGTCATTTGTACCCTCCCCATGGCTATTGGCCCCTTTACTTGGAGTGCTACACCGTACGGTACTGTTACTTATAAGCACTATTTTTTCTCGCTCCCCCGCCTGCACTCCCGATGTCCGTGCCTTCTGCCCGCACCCCCGTTTCAATGCAATAGGTCTCGCGTAAATGCGAGTCCTATTGCATTGCAAATGCTTGTTTTCCCCCACTTCGACCACTGGTCAGAGCACATGATCGGCCCTCACATACATACCAACCGGAAGCTCAGTGCGACGATGGCAGTGGAAGTAACCTGTAATGTATGGCGCACGACGCCTTCTTGGGGAGTTAAACTATATTTACTCGCACCACGCAAATCTCCGGATGCCGGTGGCAGCGAGTGCCGTCCCTCACCTTCCCCCGGGACGTTTTCACCGTAGGCCGCTTGCCCCCGGACCCGAGGCACAGTGCTCTGGCAAAAAAAGGTCTGCATTTTACCTGGAGAAAGGAGTACATATCCACGCCTCAAAGCGGCAGATGTTGTAACCGGACGAGGCTGCAGGGGCCTTGGTTCGTCTCATGATGACCGCCGTCGGCTCGTGCTTAAGGATGAGTGGCTCCGTGCAGCGCGCCCTCGTTGAAGACTCAAATCTGGGGTACGTGGTGAAATCGCCCCCAACTTGCTGAGACACGGTGAAAGTCTTTTTACTTTATTCATTTCCCCTCCATTCTTAAATTCCTCCATCTTCCCTCCCTTATTTTTAAATCGATCATCTATCCTCTGCATCCGTCCACTCTTAGCAGTTCATACCCTCCGTCATCCATTGTTTGCCTCTCCAGCCCCTCAGCTCCAACGCACTAGCCTCTCACACTGGGTATTTAAACTTCTGAATTCGGAGACTGGCGCTCCGATGTCCGATCAAATAAAAAGAAGCTATAAGCACCATACCTAATGTTATGCTAATCAGAACTGCCCAGTGCCCCCCCCCCCCACCGCCGCTCAAGTTATAGGTGATAGTTAATTTCGCCCACGGGGGCCTTTGTAGAGGTATAAAGAGAATTAGTGGTAGGAATAGGAGGGGAGCTTAAGTGAACTTGTCTGCTGAGTAATAGGAGCAAAACAGGATGTAATAGTTTGTCGTTTCGTCATGAGCTCCACAGGAATAAATGGAAATGTCTTGTAATGTAGCATTTTCTTTCCCTACCATTTGATTTTCCTTTTTCGATAAAGTTGTCTGCTTCTAAGCTCGAGTCTTCATGTTATTAAATTTAAACTAAATCTATTCGCAGATCCTTAGCTTGCTGTTTGTAATTGCACTAATTTACTTACTGTAATCGATAGTGACAAACGAAGGAGGTTAGAGAATCACCAGGGTGCTCGAGGAGCTCTTGGGCTAAAGTTCATTAGTAGTATAGACTCGTCAGAAAATGTAAGATAATCTAGTGTCTGTCCTTAACGCCAATCTATTCACTTGCCAGGTCATCCAACAAGGAGACTCTTGAAAACTTGTGTGTGTGTCTAATATATGCTGGAGGACTGTGTATTATTATTTTAAATGACTGAGCTTGTCAAATGTGATATTCGCACATAATTTATAATAAAGTTAATTGTTCAGTTATGGATTTTTGGCTGCAAAGTTGGCCAGTTAAGGAGGGCTGCAAAGTTTAGCCCAAACCCAACAATACTTTTAATTTCAAGACTAGAAAAGGCGAGATTGCGGGTGTGTGTTCTATTGGGTACATTCACATGACACTGTACTATGATGAAGTAATGTCCTCACATCAAGGTACATTATAGGTTGGAACGGTATGCAGCTGTCTAAAATGTGTATGCACATGTAAGGCTAAATTACTAAAAATGTAAACCCCCTCTCCCACCTGATTTATTTACATGAGCCCCTTTCGTTTTCTTTTAAACACAGACCAACAGCCAGTTGTACCATGAGCTGCTTAAGCACTGCATATTTTTGGAGAGATGTAAATATGATCGCGATGCCACAGAATGCACCAGGGTGGACTGCATGACATCAGTGCGCTGCATTCCACCATACCTTAACATCAGTGTAACCGGTCCGTTATGCTGCATTTATTTCTCCACCTATCTAGCACACTCACCCTGGTCATAAACGCATTTGAAATGTAATAGGTCTCACATTACAAAAAATTTGAACTATTGGCGTTGCAAATAATAATGCAACGCCAATAGCTCAAACTTTCAGTAAATGTAAGACCTATTGCATTGTAAATGCTTGTTTTACAATGTACCTACTGACAGACCCACTCATGCACCCACTCACACACCTACTCAGGTACCCACTCACAGATCCATTCAAGCCGCACTCATTCACCCGCTCATAGAACTACTGAGACTGACACACATACTCACAGACCCACTCAGAGACTCATACAACCACTCACATACTCATGCACCAACTCACAGACTGACTCAGAGACTCACACATGTACTTAGACACTCATGTACCCACTCACAGACCCACTCAGAGACTCTTGCATGCTCTCACAGACCCAATCACTCATCCACCCACTCACAGACCCACTCAGACACTCATACACACACTCACAGATCTACTCAGACACTCACGCACCTACTCACAGATCCACACAGGCACTCCTACACCTACTTACACAGCCATGTACACACCCAGTCATTTGCTTACCCACTCACAGACCCACTCAGAGACTCACAGATCCACTCAGACATCCATTCACCCATTCAATGACTCATCCATCCACTCATAGACCTTCAAAGACACTCATGCACCCACTCACAGACCCAGTCAGAGACTCACACATCAACTCACAGACCCACTCAGACACTCATGCACCTACTCACAGACCCACTCAGACACTCACACACCTACTTACAGATCCACACAGGCACTCCTAGACCCACTTACACAGCCATGTACACACCCGGTCAATCACACCCACTAACAGACTTATACAGCCACTCACACACCCACAAACCCACTGACACACCCACTGAGAGACCCATACAACCACTGACACACCCACTCACCTAATGACACAAAAACTAGCCACCCTGGGTCAAGGACAACAGAAGGGGGTAGGAGTGTTGGGGGGTTCCCTTTTATAGGATGAATTCCCTCACCCACCTGCGGGTGACATGCTTGATCATCGGGAACCTCCTTGCACTGCGAACCTGGTCGCAGTGCGGGCTACGACCCCCTCAATGTGAGGGAGGAGCTCAGGGATGTTTTCATTGTGTGTGACAAGAGGTATACTAAAACCTTCAGATGAGCCAAGTGTGGAGGAAGTGTGTGAAAAAGTGGTTGTGAAGTTAAAACTAACTCCCTGGTATGTTAAAACTCAATTTTAATGATACATCCTGGGGTCAGGGCTAAAATCGGTGTGTGAGCCATGCCAGGAAAATTCAAACTTGCATGGTTCGGTGTGGTCATACGTTTGACATGTTTCAGCCTAGGTGCCCTCCGCTGAGGTGCAGTGGCTTTCTTCAGGACCACATGAGAAAAAGTGCTGAAAACTAGACTCCGTACCAACTTTTGGTCGGTGTGAAAAGGATACATACAGATGATGAGTTAGTGCATCAGTCGTGAAGGGCTGATGTTCAGCGGCATCCCTAGAGACAAAAAATGAGTTAATGACAAGCATGGAAGACATTACAATAACACTCCTTGACTGCCATGCCAATCAATATTGTTAGTAAACATGCTGTGGCTACGGTGATAATGGAAGGTTTGTTCCAAAGCTTACCCGGTTAGTTGGGGGAGCTAGTGGCAAATCAGCATCGGCGCACTCGAGGAGGGTTCCAATACCTACAAAGGGCTAGAGGGGGCAAGTGTGGATGTGATTCACAGTCATATGAGCATAAAACATGCATATACTGTTGACTTAATGTGTTAGATGTGGGTGAAATGTAAACAGTCATCATATATACATTCACTCCTGAAAGGGTTGTTCACAGAGCAGTATATCGTAGTGCATGTTAAAACAGACATAGAGAAACAGATCAACATTGTTGATTGCTAGTATTACAGAGCAGCAGGCATCACAAGCACTGTGATACTGTAGGTGGCTATTATCAAAGGTAGATGTCAAAGGCCAATGCGTGGTATAACGAACACTGGACCCCAAGGTTATGTATGGGTTTCAAATGGCAGGCTTAAGTGAAGTACCAGCTAACCAGGATACGGAGCAGATAATACCAAAGGTGAGCCCTCAGTGCCTCAAGGTGTGTAAGATGAGGATAATGCCTGAGGACCACAGCACACATTAGAGGCCGCAGGGAAATAGATTAACATCCTTAAATGGTGCGTACAGGAGGAAACATCCTTGCCGACGCATGAACAAACGGAACAAAATTGGGGCAAGGGCGGGCACGGGGAACATGTAGTGCCCGTCCGCCTCTCGTAGCTGAGTCCATACTGGTCAGAGCATAACAAAATACAGGGGGGCAGAGCATGACAAACCCAGTCAAGGCTGGGATGCAAGTGAGGCAAAACTGCCACTAAAGAAAAGCATATAAAAGCACGGTTGACAAACCATGCTAGGGTGAGGGGGGTAGTGCTGCCGCTAGCATGAGCAAACATAATGCAGGGCAATTAGCACTTACCTCTACTCGAAGTCCAGGATACTCCGGTTGTGTGGTGGGGCCGGGGACAAGGAGGCGGATTGGCGAGTGAAAGCCTACTTGAAATACTAGCGAGGGGCGGACACTCCGCCTCCCCGTTCTAACCAGTAGTGGAAAACAGACTATAAAAAGCTCCCGTCTGGGGAGGAAAAATGGCGGCCATCTTGGAATGGTCTTGAAATACTGTACGCAAGTGAAACAGTTGTGGGAACCCAGGATGGAGGGTTCAGCTGAACATAAAAATAAAAATAGACAAATAAAGCTCAAAGAGTACCATATACCGCCGAGGCCCCAACTCCCAATCACCTACCTATACAGCCATTCACAAATCCACTCTCAAAGGTTAAAGGTTATAGCTAGGAAATAAAATGTTAAAAAAAACTTTGAAATTCACTTAAAAAACCAAAGGTTACAGGGATGGTGTAGTTAGAAAATAGAATAAAAAAAACCCTTAGAATTTCACTGCTAAAAAAAGGTTACAGGGATGTTATAGTTAGGTTCAGATTTCACTCATACAAAACCAGCTAACTATAACTTCCGCTGCCACAATGCACTGCTTATTACCTCACATATTACATCACTCATTACATGGTCAATGACATCACTGATAACATCATTGATGACATCTCAAATGACATCACTGATGACATCATCCACAGAACCACTCAAATACCCACTCATACCCCCATACAATGTCTGATACACCCACACAACCACTCACATACCCATTCACAGACCCATGCAACTACTGACACACACTTTCACTCACTCATGTCATGAGTGATGTAATATGTGAGGTCATAAGCAGAGCATTGTGGGGGCATAAGTTATAGGTAGCTCAGGTAACTGTAACTGCTGAATTTCACTGGTTTTGTGAAATCTCAGCCTAACTAGAATATCCTGTAACCTTTGGTTTTTTCAGTGAATATCTAAGGTTTTTTAATTCTATTTCCTAACTTTAACGTCCCAGTAACCTTTGTGTCTTTTTCTGTGAATGTCTCAGGTTTTTCAAATTCTATTTCCTAACTATAACATCCCTGTATCTTTTGTTTTTTTTAAGCGAATTTCCATGGTTGTTTAACTAGTAGTCACGTTTGTAGAGTGTTGGAGAAAGGGGGCAGTACCTCTGACCAGCTCTCAGGAATCCCGCTGTAAGGGTCTTACTGGAGGTAACAAGAGGGCTTCTTGGCCTACAAGTCCCATCACCAGCCAAGGAGGCTTCATCCCCCAAGCAGTAGTTCACCAGGAGGCACATTTGCACAGCGTGGTGGAGAAAGGGGGCATGGCCTCTAAAGTCCTTACAGCAATCATGCTCTGTGGAACTTACTGGAGGTAACAGTAGGGGTAGTTGGACTCCAAGGACCCTCTGGAACAAAGAGAACGTTATCCCCCAACCACCAGTGCACCAAGAGATGCGTTTGTAGAGTGGTGGAGAAAGGGGGCGTGGCCTCCGATAACCTCCCAGCAATCCCGCTGTGTGGGACTTGCTGGAGATAATAGGAGGGCTTGTTGGCCCCCAAGGACCCTCTTGAGCCAAGGGGACTTCATCCCCCAAACAGCAGTGCACCAGGACTCATGTTTGCAGAGTGGGGGAGAAAGGGGGTGTAGCCTCCAAAGTCCTCTCAGCAATCAGGCTGTGTGGTACTTACTGGAGGTTACAGGAGGGCTTGTTGGCGCCCAAGGGCCCTCAGCATCCAAGGTGACTTCATCACCCAACCAGTAGTGCGCCAGGAGGTGCGTTTGCAGAGGTTTGGAGAAAGGGGGCGTGGCCTCCGATAACCTTTCAGCAATCCCACTGTGTGGGACTTACTGGAAGTAAAAGAAGGGCTTCTTGGCCCCCAAGGACCCTCTGGACCCAAGGGGACTTAATCCCCCAACCGGCAGTGCACCAGGAGGCACATTTGCAGACTGGTGGTAAAGGGGATGTGGCCGTCAGCAACTTGCCAAAGTTTTTTTTCCCTTTTTTAAAAATTTTTTTTAGGGAGGGGGCTGCACAGCCCTCTCCCTGGGCCAATTTGGGCCCAGGGAACCCCATCCCCTTGGGCCTGGCCTCTATTGTGGGTGCCATGGTCCCACCCAGGCCACCCACCTTTTAGTGTTGGGGACCACAGGGGGAGCCTCAAGGCCCCTGCAGTCTCTGTCAGCTCCCCACCTTCTGTGGGAGCCGGCATTGCTTTTACACACAGAGAGCTGCTAACATGCAGCTCCCTGTGTGTAAAAGCAATTGTGCTCCGCTTTGAGCAAGCGAGAGCAAAATGCTCTTGCTTGCTGAAAGCGGAGCACAGTTTGCTATGGCTTGGTGGGAGCATAAAGCTTCAACTTCAACACTTCACCTCAATTCTATGTATTTCTTCAGTTTGTTTAAGGAACTGGTTTTCCTTCACTGGGCTCTTAAGCCCTAAAGTGCTGTCTTTTAATCTAACTTTCTCATCGTTTTCTGCTTCCCCTTTACTCCTGATTATCATGGGGAAAATCAAAAATTATTGCTGCCTTTACTTCCCTTTAGCTACTGGCATTCCAATTTATGTGTTTAGATATCTGCATAGACTTACAGAATTCTTTGTGGGCTAGTTATTACTGTTTTCTTAATCTTCTAGCTCTTCAGTTCCTATTTAGCTAGTGTTCAACACACGCTTTACCCACAGGCCAGTTCCACGTCTGACTGCCGGACACTACTTCTACGCAAGGGGAGAAGTGGATTTTACGATCTCGAGATGCGCTGCCTCACGAGCGTGTGGTCGGTCTCTAGAATACCGAGCAGGTGCTCAGTCTTCACAGTGATCGCCTGCACACTACTTCAAGCACAATGCTCGATGTAACACAGTCCACATGGAGTTTTTCAATGATTTTTCTTGAATATTGGCGTTTCCTCTAGGTGGATACCATTGATTTCAGTTTCACAGTTTGCATCATCTTCAAGTCGCCCCACCTTCACTGAAACTTCTCCTAAGTAACTTTCCTCTAACCTGGCTCGAACACATCATGGAAACTCTCTACAATGTGAACACTCATCTCTAGTGTCCTTTTGATTAGCGTTTTTCTCCCCAAGTGGATTTCGGGTGCTTTATCAAGTACCAGTGTGTTTTTTAACATTTTTTTGTTCTGTTTATTGGATCTTTTTTGTTTTTATTGTTTTATTTCTCAGCACACTGAAAAATATTGCTCTTCCTCTTTTCTTCTTAACTTCACCAGGTGAGCCAATTATACATTAGCCAAAATGGAAAAAGGTTTTAATGAATTAGCTAAGAGTGTCAGGCTCAATTTTTTTCCCCAAAAAAGTTTCAATGTTTGTACATAGTTTGGAAGCAGAAAGGCAAAAAATATTTGATAACCTTGCTGATGTAACAGTAAGGGTCATAGTGATGCTTCTTTAAATGAATTTGAGCTTTCTATTAAGAAGCTAGGTAACCATTTTTTCTAACTGTTTCTATTATATTGCAACATTACTACTTTGGTAAAGGAAAGCTAGGTGGGGAGGAATCTGTCGAAGAATTTGTGAGAGCTCTTCATAAATATCCTCTTCCTGAAATTTTGGAGTAAATACTGAGGAAAGGATAAGAGATCTATTTATGCTAGAATGCAAATCTGATAGACTAAAACAAGAACTTTGGTCCAAAAATGATCCAACTCTAAATGAAGTTTTATTTTCTGCTAAACAAATTGAACACTCAATGTTGTGTGAATTGCAGCAAAATGTAGAAGCTATTTCTTTTGAGAAAGAAGCAAAGATTTCCATTTACTAATACAAAATCTGCATGTTTTAGAAATGGTAACCATAATCACATAGCCAATTTTAAAGAATGCCCTGCAGCAAAAGTGCTATGTAAACCAAGTGGGAAAAAGAGTTACTTTTCTAAGTGTTGCAAAGCTGGTATTGTTAAAGAAAAGATAGACAATGTGAATGCCTTGGATGTTGAGTTGGTTCTGCAACTAGTTAATGATGTGAATTGTGCTTCAAGTGTCAGATGTGATCCTCCTTCTCATACTGTAGTGGCATTGCAGTATCTATGAGGCTAGATTCTGGTGGCACACTTTCATTAATTTCAGACCAAGACTATGCTTATTTCTTCCAAGGGACAGCTCAGTTATGTGAAACTGACATCACTCCATATAGTTAAGGTGGTAAACTCATTGAATTGATTGATGATTATGAGGCCACAGCTGAGTTTAAAGTAACCTTGCCTCATGTTCCGGTGAAGGGGGACAAGGTTTTGAGCTGGCCCCCTCAAAAATTGTTGAGGAACTATCTTGATCCAAATTCTGACCCCCAAGTTCAGGTCAGGAAAGAGGATACTTTCACAAACATATTACAACAAAAATTCCTTTAGGTTTTTTCCCAACAAAGTAGGCTGTATCAAGGGATATGCAAATCATACAAAATTGAAGGATGAAGCTAAGTCTGCGCTTTGCGAAGTCAGAAACATTCCTTACAGTTTGTAAGATTCAGTCAAAAGTGAATTATACAGGTTGAAAGCTGAAGGTATAATTGAGACAATTGAGGCCACACAGTGGGGGGCTCCTGTTGTCACCAAAACTTTGAGCTACATTAGACTTTGTGTTGACCTCATACATCTGAACAAAGAGGTCATTAAGGACAGGTTTCATTTTCTCAACATAATGGAGATGATACATTTGCAGAGACAATCCTATTTCTTCAACACGCTTGATTTAACCTCAGCTCATCATCAGGTTAAGCTTTGTGAAGAATATAAAGACCTCACAGTTTTCATAAACCCTTTTGGAGTTCTTTGGTACACCAGGATGCCTTTTGGTTTTTGTTTAGCAGCCCCCATTTTTCAAAGACTCATGTCTGACATTCTGTGAGGAATTTTAATAAACAAAGTGGACAAACCCACTAGTAAAGACGACTCAGTTTCGCTTTTCGAGTGCCAGAAACCCACTAGGTTTGTAAAAAGAACCCTCACCCACAAACCTAGTTGGTGGCATGCTTCATCATAGGTTTCCCAACCGGGTAGCCGAATGCCACCCGGTTGTGCTTCAACGCCTGGATTACAGCGGAGCGGGATTGGTGTTGTGTGAAAAGGAAGTGCTGGTAAAATGGTGCAGATTAAAAATGTCTCTTGGAATCCTTACTGATTGATTTTTTATTCCCAGCGGCCCAGGACAAGGTTAAAATCAGAATGAGGACAACATCAAGATTAATTGATCTTAGTTATCCATGTGGTCAACATGTTTCAGCCTCTTCAAAAAAGGATTTGGAGGCTTTCTTCAGGACCAGACTGCGTGAAAAACAAGTGATATTGTGGCAAAAACACACCACCTGTGAATTTTTTCAGCACACACGCTAAGGAGTGCTGTGCATGCAGTGGTGTCTACGTACTTACGGACCCACTGGAAAAATGTAAAAACCTGTAAGACAAAAGAAGAAGAAAAGGAGAAGATAAAAGACATATAACATAAATTACAATCTTTTACTCCGCTTTTTGTGCCACCTTCTTTGACTTTATCAGTGTCTATGGCAGTCTAGCATACTGTGAGTCGATCGATTCATTGGTGCCAAGCCAATGGCCAGCATTAGTGCAACACACACCGGTGTACTGTGCTCTACAATCATGGTGTGCATGCACTACTGGTAAAGTAGGCTATATGTTGGGGTGCTATTATAGCATGCTTTAGCAGTTGTAATTCTGTATACTGCCGGGCAACGGAGACGTAAAAACTGTGGCGGCACTGTGGAAGAGCCAATCCTCTCTCCCCGTTGAGGTAGTTAGTGCTTGATTAAGTTTTATGTCCATTGCATGTCACGTCAACAAAATGTAAAATAAAAGAGCATAGTTACACTAGCTACGTGTTGTAGTAGCTTTACTAGTGGGTTTGTCCACTTTGTTTCTTAATGTTACTCAGGGGATAGGGACACACCCTAAAAGCAATCCTCGCTCTCTCCTTTTGTTCATACATATTAGACAGCCTCATCCTCTCAGCACCACCTTTGTTGGCAGACCTTAATGTGGCGCAAAGCATAGCACAAAGTGCTGACTGGGAGAACCTGACAGAGAAAAAAAGAAACCAGATCAGAACCATCTTACACTGGGTAATTCTAACTGAATACTTACGGAGCAACACTGCCCCAAAGGGTCTGATTGTGACCAACGCCCCCCGAATCTTTCTTGATGATGCCGCCTTCCGAAAAGACTGGGCCCAAATAGCGTGGAATTGTGCCAGAGACTGGATAGTCCTCATCATACAAACAGCAAAAAGATTATCTGACGCCATCCTGATTGACATACAAGCCACAGAAACACACTTTAAGACCACACTAACGTCATTCAAAAAAAATCTTGATGAAGTCAACAAGGAAATGGCAGAGTATAAGGAAGACCTTACGCAGTCAAAGATACATAAATTTCAGAAAGATTTGAAGAAATTCTCCTACGTGAAAACATACCCGTACGCCGAGGCTGATTACAAGCCCACAAGACGTACTGACATGTCAGGAGGCTCTTCCGATGAAGATTCATCTGCAAGCAGTGGCTCAAGCGGAGGCAGCTACCGCAACAGACAACGAGGCAGAGGGAGAAACAGCAACTGACAACACCCCTGGCCACAACTACCACCAGGTGGCCAAGCCCACTTTCAGAACCCCTACCCACAGATGAACCAACAAATTATGTATGGATGGAACCCTCCTTTTGGCCGACAACTGCCCTTTATGAACACAAATCAAAGGTTTCCTTTTTAGGGAACGGCAGACGAGGAAGAGGCAGACGAAGAAGACAGGCGCAAGTCCACTGGGAAGAAGACCAGAACCCGGGAGCATACATACGGAGCAAGACAAAGGAACAACAAGCGGGGCCCAGCTCCAACAGAGTTTAATCACCAACCTGTCTTCCTACCAATGGACACCTACAGAAGAAAGGTCTTGGCTTTGTTCCATCAGCCAGACTAGACAAATTCAAATTACAATTACACTGCGAACTGGTGGAATTCTTTCGCAAACTGAAGCTAAAAGCCTTCCTCCAAAATCTACCTACCGAACTGAGCCATGATGTACAGGGGGACATAAAATTCAGACCAAAATCTTCTTTCATCCCTCCCCCCAGCACTATATCGGTAGAAATTACCGCTTTTGAACAAGCAGTTTTCAATGAAATAGAGGAATCCCAGGAAGACCATCAATTTATGAACACCAGTGGTAAAGAATTTGATGCCTTGCAGACCCTGAAATCCAATGACACAATCACCATAAAACCAGCTGATAAAGGCGGTGGGATTGTCCTACAAAACAAAGATGACTATCAAAAAGAGTGTAGATGCCTACTAAGCGATACAAAGAACTATAAGCAACTGGAACATGATCCCAGTACAAACCTCAAAACCAAAATTCAAAATTTAGTTGAAGACGCAGGAAGCTTGGGCAACATCAGCAAAAAAGAAGCCCAATTCTTAACAACAAGCGCAGGCAAGATTCCATATTTTTACACGGTCCCAAAGATCCATAAAAATAAAATGCCCCCACCGGGCCGCCCAATTGTGTCGGGCATCGGGTCTCTATTAGAACCCCTTTCGCGATTCTGCGATTTCTTCCTTCAACCTATCGTGCAGTCCACCAACACCTACCTAAAGGATACAAAAGATCTCCTAGGTCAAATTAAAACCCTCACGTTCAATCCAGAGACATCATTCCTAGTCAGTTTGGACATAGAGAGTCTATATACGAGTCTCCCGCAAGATGACACCTTGGAAGTACTACAACTGGCATTGGACACCACAACGTGGAATTATAACACCCCCAAAACATTCGTGCGGAATTAGCTCTCAAAGATAATTTTTTTGAATTTGAGGGTGACGTCTTTCTGCAAACGTACGGCACGTCCATGGGGAGTACCTTTGCCCCTAGTGTGGCAGGACTCTATGTCTTCAAATTCGAGAAAATACATCTACTCAATCCCAGTATGTCCTTTGCATCAAATGTGAAAATTCTACAAACGGTATATTGATGATATATTTCTCATTTGGGAAGGAGACACAACTTCTCTCAACACATTTCTCCAATGGATCAATGGATGTGACCCCAATCTGAAGTTCACCCACAGCATGAACAGAGACAGTATCACCTTCCTTGACCTGGACATCCAAGCCGTAAACGGCAAACTCAAAACCAAAACCCACTTCAAACCAACAGCAAGGAACTCCCTCTTACACTATACCAGCTTTCACCCAAGAACATTATGGGAGAACTTACCATTCGGGCAATACTTACGCCTACGCCGAAATTGCAGTGATGTAAAGGACTTCAAGGACCAAGCCCAGTCCCTGACCACCAAACTGCAAGAATGGGGCTACCCGGACAGGATCATTGACAAGGCGAAAAAACGAGCATGCAACCAGAACCGTGATGGGCTTCTGGAGCAGACACAACGCACTGCAACAACTATCCCTTTAACATGCGTGACCACCTACAATTCGATCTCGAACAAAATTTCCCGAATTATACAATAGAATTGGAAAATACTAAATACCGGCAAACTCAACTGGGACAAACCCCTGTTTTTGTACAAACGAGCAAGAAGCCTTAAAGACACTCTAGTGTCAACACGCCCACAACAACCGCAAAGACCCACCAACACCATACTTAATGCGTGGGGCCTCCAAAATGTAACGGGCCATTTCCCATGTGGGAATTGCAGTGTGTGCCACCTGACGAAACCCACTAAAAGCCTGAACCTGGAACCAGGGAAGATCTGGCACATTCAGAAACACACAAACTGCAATACCATAAATGCCATCTACCAAATCATCTGCCCATGTGGACTGACATACATCGGCATGACTAGCCGAAAAATAAAAACACGCATATGCGAGCACCGGAGTAATATCGGCAGCAAACGAAACACCACACGCATGACCAATCATTTCTTAGAAACAGGGCACACCACCAACGATATGAACTGGGTGGTGATCGAAACATTGGAACCAAATACCCCTAACCTCCAATGGCGCCTTCTAGAAAAAGAACAGCGTTGGATCTATCGCTTGTCCTCACATCTACATGGGCTAAATGACAATATCCCGTGAATGCCCTTAGCAAACCCCCATAGCAAACATCTCGGGGGGATCATCGCAGCTCCTTCCACATATAAGTCTACCCTTGACTGGCCCCATCACCAACATCGTGAACACCATGAGATGTCAGAGCACACTCCACTCTGTGGCTTAGTTTCTCAGAAAACGTATCACCTGAGACAAAATTTATCACCAGAGACAGAATCGAGATCCATCCTAAATCTGCTGTAGACTTCTGGTAGACACTCTGCTTATTCTGTCACCCAGAGTCAAGCTCTTCTGACATAACATTATGTAGACAGAACACATGCGTAGATAATTATTACTAATAGATCCATGATCTTCATGGACCGGCGGCACACTTCCGCTCTTCATCAAACTGATCCTCACTTTTAAACATCTCTCTAGAGGGGATATTGTCAAACCTCACTCTAGTTCATTTGTTAAGCTTCACTTGTGAACCACGAGCCATGTCTTGTTGCCAGCATCCCCATCTAATGACAAACCATAATATCAGGATTTACCCGTGTTAACTCACATATACTTTTTACTAGTGAACGACAGTCACATTTTTTGCCAATAAGTTGATTTAGTACCAATCCGCAATCAACATTAGCACTTAGGTACTCAACCATTAAAGGCTTACTTCCTTTGGTTGACTCTCTAGTCTATTCCATGACTGCACGTTACACGCCACCACATGGATGTGATGACGTAGGCACGCCCAACCTTTGCATATGCCCGGGAACCTTCGTTTAATTAGACGCCGGACGACATATCGGGCATCATCCAGATTCCCGAGAAGAACCGAAATAGGTATCAGAGGCGGGCGTCCTGCTTTGACGAAGTAAGGTTTTCTTTTTCCTTACAGGTTGCCATATTTTAAAACCATGCCGGTGGTTTCACAAGCCTGAACCCCAGGCTCTGCTACATACAGAGTCATCTTTTTCAACCGAGTGAAATTATCTTTCCTCACATTTAACTATGCTCACTTCCCCTCTGTTTTCCTTTTCACCCCATTCGCCCCTTCCGGGATCTGCTTAAAGCTACTACAACACGTAGCTAGTGTAACTATGTTCTTTTATTTTACATTTTGTTGACGTGACATGCAATAGACATAAAACTTAATCAAGCACTAACTACCTCAACGGGGAGATATGATTGGCTCTTCCACAGTGCCGCCACAGTTTTTACGTCTCCGTTGCCCGGCAGTATACAGAATTACAACTGCTAAAGCATGCTATAATAGCACCCCAACATATAGCCTACTTTACCAGTAGTGCATGCACACCATGATTGTAGAGCACAGTACACCGGTGAGTGTTGCACTATTGCCGGCCATATGGCTTGGCACCAATAATCGATCGACTCACAGTATGCTAGACTGCCATAGACACTGATAAAGTCAAAGAAGGTGGCACAAAAAGCGGAGTAAAAGATTGTAATTTATGTTATATGTCTTTTATCTTCTCCTTTTCTTCTTCTTTTGTCTTACAGGTTTTTACGTTTTTCCAGTGGATCCGTAAGTACGTAGACACCACTGCATGCACAGCACACCTTAGCGTGTGTGCTGAAAAAATTCACACGTGGTGTGTTTTTGCCACAATATCACTTGTTTTTCACGCAGTCTGGTCCTGAAGAAAGCCTCCAAATCCTTTTTTGAAGAGGCTGAAACATGTTGACCACATGGATAACTAAGACCAATTAATCTTGATGTTGTCCTCATTCTGATTTTAACCTTGTCCTGGGCCGCTGGGAATAAAAAATCAATCAGTAAGGATTCCCAGAGACATTTTTAATCTGCACCACTTTACCAGCACTTCCTTTTCACACAACACCAATCCCGCTCCGCTGTAATCCAGGCGTTGAAGCACAACCTGGTGACATTCGGCTATCCGGTTGGAAACCCTATGATGAAGCATGCCACCAACTAGGTTGGTGGGTGAGGGTTCTTTTTACAAACCTAGTGGGTTTCTGGCACTCGAAAAGCGAAACTGAGTCGTCTTTACTAGTGGGTTCGTCCACTTTGTTTATTAATGTTACTCAGGGGATAGGGACGCACCCTAAAAGCAATCCTCGCTCTCTCCTTTTGTTTATACATTCTGTGAGGAATGTCAGGTGTGAAGTTTTTTCAGGATCATGTGTTAATTTATAATTTTACTATTTAAGAACAATTCTGCTCAGTCAGAAAAGTGTTGAAGATTTTCAGCAAAAGTGGCATAATAATCAAAATTGTGAAGTGCAGGTTTTGCTGTCTAGAGATTTCGTACTTTGGGCCTATCATTTTAGGTGATGGAGTCAGACCCAAAGGAGGACATGATTAAAATCATATCTGATATACCATCACTGACTAAGAAGGAGGAGGTTTAAGCATTCTGGGGATGGCAAAATTATATGCTAGATTTGTTTCCAATTTTGCAAGCCTGTCTTCTGCCATTTGTTCTCTACTCAAAAAGGTATCCAGTTTGAGTGGAGTCAGGAATGTCAGAATCTTGAGCTCAAGTCTTGTTTATCTACAGCCCAGTCTCTGAAGAATTTTATTATTGGTCTACCCTACTGGATTGTGACTGAATCCAGTGATAAAGGTTTAAGTAAGGTGTTGAAGCAAGATCATAGCCTATGCCTCTAAGTCTTTGAAAAGAGCAGGTACAAGGTACTCCACCATAGAGAAGGAAGCCTTGGTTGTATTTTGGGTGATAAAGAAATGTAAGCAATTCTTGAGGGGTATAAAGTTTGTTGTACAGTCTGATCACAAATCTCTTCAGGATTTGAGAAAAGTTTGAGTGAGTTATCTTTTGTTAATGGTCTTTTACTGAGAGGTAGTAGTATTGTCCCACCTCTGGGGTAAGAGAGCGATGTTTGCTACTTGCCCATGAGGGCTACCAGGGCATAATTAAAACTTTAAAAAAAAGGTTAAGAGCAATTTACTGGTTGCCGGGAATCGATGGTTGAAAGATTGGCTAGATATTGTTGCGCATGTAGGTTGAGCAATAAAGCTGAGAAGCCCAGAACAACACCCATGATTTGCCATGAAGTTCCAATTGTGGAATGAGATTGTAAGGTCTCACCTGTTATTTCCACAGGAGTGATTTGCAAGTCACGAAGCAAAGTCCCAACTTCCCTCACCCACCGAGTATGCCCAACAAGGTCAAAGCAAAAAATGGTGAGATGGGAGAAGAGGGGAAACAAGGGAAGAGAAAAGACACATGTCCCATGGCATACCCAGTGAAGAAGGTAAGTTTCAATGTAGTCTTATGTGTTCCCTGCATGTAAAGAACAGAATAGGGATAGTGTCTTGTGCAAGAAATCCAATAGTAAGCACAATTCTTGTCTAAGTGTATCTATGTTGTAAATGCATTAGCTGCCTGTTTAATTCCCCTCTTCCACATATAAATCAGAAACTGCATATACAGGAGCATTGCACAATCTTATATGCATAGCACAACAGTATAAACAGAAGGGTAGAAATGAAAGGAGCAGTGTTAACACACACCTAAAAATCAGGGTATAGCAGGGAGTCAAGAATAGCCCGTAGAAAAAATCATGAACCCATAAGAGGAACAGAGAAGGCAATCACAACTTGAATTGTTTCACTTAGTCCACCCCTAGCAAAATTTAGAGTCAAACTGAGGGCCCTGATCATCTGACACCGTCACAGAAGGAAGTCCATGTAACTGCACTTTGTGTTGTAAAAATACAGTGGCCAACTCTAAGTTGTAGGAATTTCTTTCAGAGGAATGAAGTGGGAAATCTTAATCAGCATATCCACCACACCTATTATGACTGTAAAACCTTGTGTGGTCTTTGGTAGGTCTATGATGAAATCCATGGAAATAGGATGCCATGGACTAGGGGGAGTGGGCATAGGAGTCAATAAGCCAGCAGGGGACTGGGGAGAACTTTTGCTTTGAGCACATACATGACATATCTGAATATATTGTTTGGTGTCATTTGCCGTATTGGGCCACCAAAGTTGTCGTTTCAGTAAATCTAGTGACTTTTTTTAACCTGGATGTCCCGTGAGCAGGTGAGTATGGCACCATTCTAAAGCTTGCTTTTGTAAGGGAAATATGGGAATAACCAAGCCCCACTGAATGCAAAGGAGGTTTTGCACTCTAACACCCTTGTGTTTCTGTTCCAATTCCTCAACTTCCTTGCGTTCTCTGCTTGCAATACCTCATTAATGAATTTCCCTTCCGAACATATAGCCCCTAAAATACGTTCCCTGGCTATAATAGGGGGATGGTCAACAGATGTCTCCCCAATCTCATATCCTAGCCGGGAAAGGGCATCAGCTTTCCCATGTTTTTTACCTACTTGAAATTGTATTACAAAATCAACGTCACTGAAGTATTGGGTCCAGCACAATTGTCCCATGGACAAGGCTGATTGTAAAGGTTGCAAATTCCTGTTATCTGTAAGAACAGTGATAATGTGTAATGCTCCCAACAAATATTGCCACCATTCTTCAAAAGCTCTTTTGATTGCAAGAAGCTCTTTATCTCCCACGGAATAGTTTTGTACTGTGGAATTCAGTTTATGTAAATAAAAAGCAACATGATGTAAACATCCTGAGGTTTTATCTCTTTGAGATAGTACTCCCCCAATAGCCATCTGCGATGCATCAGCCTCAAAATGAAGGGTTAGGATGGGTCTATTTTGTTTCAGTATGGGGGCATTGATGAAAACATCTTTCAATTTCTGAAATGCTTCCTCAGCTGCAGGGGTCCAAAGGAATTTAGCTCCCTTTTTTAGAAGTTTAGTGATTGAAGATGCCAGAGCTGAGAAATTATCAATGAAACACCTATAAAAGTTGGTAAAGCCTATAAAACTCTGTACTTCTTTGACAGATAGAGGAGACTCCAACTTGTTATGGGGGATATCTTTTGAGGGTCCATGTTCACCCCATCCAGGAATAATACAAACCCCAAAAAGGTTAACTGGGATGTGTTAAATTCACGTTTATCTAGTTTCACATACAGTTTGTTTTCTCTTAATCTCTCAAGAACAGCCCTGACATGTTCTTTATATTCCACCACAGAGAAGGAGTAAACCAGAATGTCATCTATATATGCAATTGCACATACATCCATTTCTCTCATGACTGCATTTATAAAGAATTGAACGGCTGCAGGGGCATTACAAAGGCCAAAGCACATAACTACATATTCATATAACCCAAATTTGGTGCAAAATGCGGTCTTCCATTGATCGCCTTCCTGAACCCTTGCCAAATCTTAAATCGAGTTTAGTGAAAATCTTGGCATGTTTGACCTGATCAAGTAAAGATTGGATTAAGGGTAAAGGATATTATTTTTTTCATGGTGATGTCATTGAGAGCTCTATAGTCTATGCAACATCTAAGACCGCACTCCCGTTTTAGAATAAAAAAAAGAGGAGAGGAAGCAGGTGATTGAGAAGGTCGAATTAGCCCAATGCGTAGCACTTCGTCCAAGTATTTTCTTAAATAAAGGTTCTCTTTTTCAGTTAAGGCATAGATACTAACCCTGGGCAAAGCACTACGCTACGCTCGCGTAGTTTGCGAAGTTTGCGCTACTTCGCACAACGCGAATTGCACGTAGCACAGTGCAAACACGCGTAGCGTAGCGTAGTGCAGCGGTCATTTTTGCTTGCTCGCGGTCCTCAACGTCAAGTTGGCGACCGCGAGCAAGCAAAATGACATCCCGCGAGATTCTCAACGCGGGAGGTCAGGTTTCTCATTGCGAGTGGTCGCGTATGCTCGCGACCGCTCGCGATGAGAAACTACCAGTCCGCGTTGAGAAAGCTGCCGCTCGAGTAAAAATCTACTCGAGCGGCAGTAAAAGACAGCTTGCACTGTGCAAGATGCCGTTTTCAATGATTGCACAGTGCGGACAAGCATCCGGCACTGTGCAATCATTGCGAACAGTGCACTACGCAGTTCGCGTAGTGCTACGCGTAGCTCGCGTAGTGCGAACTGCACTTTGCGTAGCTTCGCGTAGCGCTACTTCGCGAACTACGCCCAGGCTTAATAGATACTGTTGCAGGGTATCTGTGCTCCAGTAACCAAATCAATTCTGCAATCATTTGGTCTATGTGGCAGAAGGGAGGACACCTTTTTTTTATCAAATATGTCTGCTAAGTCATGATAACAAGAAGGCAATTTAGGTACTACAGTTTCTGTGATCACCCCTGTTTCCGATTGGTTATCATTCCATAGGTACAATGGGTATTACAGAAATCAAAATGAAAAGACTTAGAATGACTCCTCCAGTCTATGTCAGGATTGTGTTGTATTAGCAAAGGAAAGTCCAACATGGTTGGAAATTGCAGTGATTGAATAAGATCAAAAGTTACTGTTTCCTTATGTTTGCCATGCATGAGGAGGGTCAATTCACCAGTAGCATGTGTTATGGGACCAGATTTTAAATCGCTGCCATCAATGGTTTTAACCTCATCCATAATGGCCTTAGTCACAAAAGGGATTCTCATTTGTTTGGCCCATTGTATGTCCATGAAGTTCTTCGTTGTGCCAGAATCTATCATAATCTGGACTTCAATAGATTGTTCTTCTCATTCAAGGTGAGATTTGACAAAAAGTGATGGATAGCAGGTAGGGAACTGTTCTGAGCTACAAGCTGTGAGACAATCCTGAACTACCCGAAGTACTTGTCCCCACAGGCTTTGTGCTTAGGAGTTTTCCGACTCACTTTTTTTCTAGGGTTTCACGGGACAATCACGCAAGAAATGGCCTTGTCTCCCACAATAAAGACAAAGCTTCTTGTCTTTACGCCTCTGTTGCTGTTCGTCGCTAAGAGCGCCCCTGATACTACCTATTTGCATAGGCTCTGGTTTGTCTGATGGTTTTTCAGGATCTACTTTTTGTCTTTGAATATCACTATCCGAGAGTCAGAACGCCCTTTCTCTCTACGTCTTTCATTTAATCGATGGTATCATTTTACCACCAGGTCAATAAGAACACTGCATGACTACGGGAGATCCACAACTTGAGCCAACAGGTCTTTTAATTCATCTCTAGGGGCCAGATGTTCGACCGCTGAAAATTGCGACTCGCAATTTGGGAGTCGAAAAATGGTACCTACGAACGAAAGAGAACACATGATTGCGAGCCGCTAATGACTCGCATCACAATTTTGGCTCTCGTCTATTTGCGAGTCGCTAAAGGCTCGCAAATAGCAAACTTGCTAAAAAACACTTTTTGCATAAGCAAATTGCGAGCGCGGCAGAAGCATGCCAAAATTACACTTGCAAATTGCGAAATTGAAAAAAAACATGGAAAACATTTCCTGGTTGAGCTGAAGGACCCCAAAACAGAAGTGGTGTCCAAGGATACTCCTGAGCAAAATCCTAAGCACATGTCCAGGTGCAGCAGCACAGTTCAACTCTGCTGTGAGAGCATGACTGAAAGCATGAGCAGCAAGGCCAGCAAGAAGGGTGTCAAGGAGAGGCTAAGGAAGCTCAAGTTTTCAGGAAAGGAACTGGATGATATTATAGAGGAATGCTGCAACCACCATGAGGAGCTTTTTGGGAGGGCCTCACACTGTGTGCCAGAGGCAGACAAACAGAAGATCTGGCGTTGTATGCAGCAGCGCATCAATGCCCTTGGAGTGGCACACAGGTCCCTGGATAACATAAAGAAGCGCTGGTACGATCTGCACTCCAGGGCCAAGGAGAAAGTGGCAGCACATCTGCAAGAGGCACAACAGGCCGGAGGGGGGCCATCCACTGCATCGGAACCTTCTACAGCTGAAGCCATGGTGGAAAGTACCCTCGAGAGGGCAGCTGTTGTAGGCTTTAGGAGCCTTGACACATCACAGCCAGCACCAAACCCTGGTAAATGAGAAAAGTGTTTGTAATGTGTGAATACCCACTGAAGCCTGTTCTGTGCATGCATACTAATCAACCACAACCAAACATCCATTTCCACCAAACAAGCAACACAAATCTTGCATCATGGGAGATGTAGTCTGTGACATATACAGTGTAGTTAAGGAATGACTTGAGCTGATAAACTATGCAATACCACTGAGACAGTGGCTCACATATTTTATTTTCTTCCATTTTTTGGCACATAGACACACCACTGGGAGGAGAGCACAGTGACGATTACACTGCCAGTAGCCCGGATCTGGCCCAGATGGAGGAAGGGCAGGATGGGGGAGATTCAAGCGGGCCCAGTTGTCCAGAAGTCCCAGCAACAGATGCACCAACAACAACACAGGCTACAGCCAGAGGGACACCAGCCTCACAGCAGTCACCAACATCCCGACGCTCTTTGGCCACCAGGGTGCGGATCTCACAACCAACACAGCAGTCCCTATGGCGTCTGCAAAGACAGTCCTCTGATGGAGCAGCCAGTCTGGAGACCTGGAACAGGCGATGCTGAAAATACAGCACCTGCAACAGAAGACACAGAGGCAAATGAATTTGAGGATGACACAGGGCTTCCGCAACATCACAGGCAAACTGACTGAAAATCAGACCTCTGGGCTTTGTCAGGAGGACCCCCATACCTCAATATCTAGATGCAGGGTTTACATCATCAGACAAGCACAGCTCTTCTCCCTGGAAAGGTTTGTCTCCAAGTGTCACAAACAGCGAGATCACAATATTAAAAGCACACGAATTTCTCCAGTGCAGCTGTATTTTGTGTTATGTCTAAGTGCGAGGGGCTGACCAGATCAGCAAGAACAAGGGACGTTGTTTTTCGACCTTGTACATGTTGTGCAGACGAAACCCACAGGGAACAGGAGAAAAGGTGAAAGGCAAAAAGGCAGACAGTTCTAATATAATCGGGCACAAACAGAGGCTGGAAAAACAAAAGGCAAAAAGTAAACGCGTGCAAAAAGGGATCATGGCAGCCAGGCCTAAGCTAACTTAGCAATGTAGACAATGAGGCCACAAACCATACTACAAGGAAACCATACAAATTGCCAAATATAATGGGTTTGGGTAGATGGCGATGGTGAAAAGAAGGGTAGAGGAATACAGGTTTACTCCTCATTCTACCGCTGGGGTGAGTCCTTGTGAGCTATTCAGGAAGCCCAAACCTTGTACTAAAATGTGCCCACCTTGGACTGACATTTATTGTAAGAGGGCTCTTTGCTTTGAAGATCTCATTAAGAATGGAAAGTCAAGAAAAGTATATTTGCAGAAGAAAAGAAAAGAATGGTATGGCCAGTGCAAGGCTGTCAAATCCTTTACGGTCAAGGTGGGTGATGTAGTGAGGGTCAAATTGCCAAAAAAATCATGTCATCTCTTGCATTACAGTAATCCCTATAAAGTAGCCAAATTGTTTCAAAATGCTTTTAATATTGGATGATGGATGGATTTAGAATCTCAATGGATTAGTGATCTATGATTCAGGTTAATGTATTGTTGTATTCTGATGTATTTTGTATGATGTGTTTTTGTTTATGTACCTGCATTTTTCTCTTGCCATTTGAGGGGAGGTGAATGGTAATATGTTATTTTTGGTGCTCTGCTTTAAATGTTCTTGATATGTATGATTTTTTTTGTTTGATCTGTTTATTGATTGTTGCATTAGAAAACACACATAGGTACAGCATATGTATAAGAAACAGGTGTACACTGGGATGATTTATATAAACATTACAGCATGCAGTCACGTGGAATAAAGTACAGATGAAGCCCAGCCCTCATTGTACAACAGGTGATCATACTATATCAGAATATACATATTGCTGATAGCATTTAAGTTTCAAGAGAAGGGGGGTGCCAGAGAGCCCACTGCAAGATGGCCGCACATTAGTGCAGCTTCTCCGGCTGGGTTCCAACTATCCGATCCATAATCCGGCTCTGCTCAACCAGTAACTTTAAAAACACCCCTAGTGGATTCTAATTTCCTGGCAGAGATGATGCAGGAACAATAAGGCTAGATATCCGGTGAATGGCTCGGCAGTGCAGGAGTACGACGATCATGGCATGCTGAAGAGCGAACACTTGACTGGTGACAGCAGCTCCGATGCAGCGCTGGTCCCCGCACTGGTGATCGAGTTGGGCAGAGTGCGAGTCGGCCGGGACTTGGTGAGGTGAGCAAGAGGCTTTGGATCGCAACGGAGGGAGCATATTAGTACTGGGCAGGCCCTCCCCCCCGACAGCGCAATGCAACGTTCGCCAGAGTAGCTTGTACGGGCTGTGCTGAACAATTGAGCCCGGGGCGGCATGCAGTGAGACAGGCTCGACTGTAGCGTGCCACGTGGGAGGGCAAGCAGAGGCACTGCGGAAGAGAGAAGACCAAATGGAGCACCAGCGGCGAGGGTGAACAACGGAGTGTAATGCAGCAGAGGCGAGCCAGACACTGCTGTGCTGCGATGCACACTGGAGTGCACTAATTAACTATTAGACTGCTCGTTTGGGCCTGCGGGCTGCACAGGCCCCTTTTTACCCTGCTCTGGTCACATGGAGACTGTGGAGGCCTGAGGTGGGTTGCACTGCCATACAGTTGATTGCATGGGACCCCCTACAGCTCACATGCTTCTGTATTAGTGCAAGAACTGCGTATTACCAATAAAACAGTTTGGCACTGGCTGACAAGCTCAGATATCCCGACGAAGCTATAGAGTGCTTAGGCTAAATTGGGGGCAAGATTCAGGCCCCAACCTAGGCAAAATAGTACCAGCTAAGAAATGAAATTAAATGAAAAATAATTTTATAAAGCGCAATCCAATTACCCAAAGGTGTCAAGGCGCTAGCTCATCAAGTAAACATATGTCGTAAGATCGTAACTCAGAGTCAGAGGTTAAACAACCATGTCTTCAGCGCCTTCCTGAATGTCAACAGGCGAGTCTCGTCTTTTAAACTTTGGGGAAGGGAGTTCCAGAGTTTGGTTGTCCCGACTAGAAAACTTCTACCGCCACAAGCACTTTTCTTGAACCTAGGGATCACCAGATTGTAAGGAGTGTCTTACAGCTTTGAAAGCCCCCTCAGAACCGTAATAAGGGGGAAGACAAAAGTAACAGTGCAGGACAAACAGAGTTAGGCTGAAGAGCTAAGCATAGACCTCATCATGGGGAAGCCGGACAAAACGCAAGCACGTCTTACGTTTGAGACAAGAAGATCGGCAAAGCAGTCATCAGAGGTGGGCGCAGAGGGAGGGCAGCCCACGAGGGGTGCGAAGAGTGGCGCCCTGGAAGCAACGCTGCTTGCCATGCAGAGCAGCCTGCAATCCATTGATGGTAAAATTGATGCTTTAAATATTCGTATTGACAACATGGCGGTGAAAATAGACAAACAGCCGGCGTGCATTAAAGAGATGGAACATAGAATATCGAAGGCAGAAGACTCGTTGCAAACGGTGAGCTCGAAAAGTCTAAATATGGAATGCATCCTGGCACTCATACAAGCAAAGAATGAGGATTTGGAGGCGCTTGCCCGCCGCAATAACATACGCATAATTGGGGTGCCGGAGTCTACAAGCACTGGAAGAATGGAGGTATACATTGAAGATATGCTGAAGACGCTATTTGGCACAGAGAGCCTGTCTCCAATATTGGTGGTAGAGCGAACACACCGCGTGCTCATGGCGCAGCCTCCGCCGGGGGCCCCATCACGTGCCATAATAGCGAAACCTTTGAACTATCGAGACAGAGACACTGTCCTTAGGCTGGCTAGAGAGAAAGGAGAGATTCAACACCAGGGCAATCAGATTTCCTTTTATCTGGATTTCACGGTTGCAGTACAATCAGCCAGGATAGAGTTCCTAACCGTCAAGCGTCAATTACAAAAAAGCAAATATCCTGTTTGCGATGATATACCCGGCACGGCTCCGTGTGGAGTATAGTGGCAAACAACAGATTTTCACAACACCTAAAGCAGACAAGGACTACTTGAAAATGATCCTATCCAGCAAAAAGGCCCGGAACACATCAGACTTTGAGGATGATGACAACTAAAGGATAGAACTTGATCACTGGGACTAAACCTACACATTGGAAGCCTCCAGTCAGGATAGAGAACTAAGTGAACTGACAGGGGTTGTTACTGTATTGTTGCATAGGATGCCAACACATGTCAGCTGGTGGAAGAAGACAAACATTTCTTCTCAGGACCCAGCCACCTCCGTCCACCTGGAGGGTGATTGGGACACTGGCGAACCCCGACGAGGGAACACCCCAGATGGGTCCAGCACACTGTGCTGCAAATTGTTGAATCTAGAAAATGTTAATGTTGGTTATATGTCTGTGTGTTATTAACTGGGGATGTCTTTGGCTAGTTGGGGTGGCTGAAGTGGGTGGGGGAGGATATTGGGTTGTTTGACAGTAACATACCCTCACATTGCTGTATTATTCCCAGGTTGCATAACTCGTCCGTTATACAATACACACGCCAGCATTGCAAAATGAGAAAACGCCATGGTGACTGCGGGTGAAAGTATAAATTTCATTACATGGAATTTAGGTGGCCTCAACAACCTTCGTAAAGTGAGGATGGTACTTCAGTTTTTAAATAGACATAAGATAAACATGGCCTTGCTACAAGAGACACACTTAGATAAGAGTCAGGAGGGTACCGTGGGGGGCTGCTGGGCAACATATCGCCTGGCTTCCTCCTATTCTACGTACTCACGGGGTTTCTGGTATTAATTAACCGTGGTATTCCCTTCACACTTATAACTTACCAGAGAGGTGAACAGGGCCAACTCTTGATAGTGCGCGGGAAATTGGCGGGCAAGGATATTACACTGGTCAACACATACGCACCTAATATAGACAACCTGGAATTCTTTACAGTGGTTTGGAGACACATACACACTATTGCGCAGCCACATATTATTTGGGGAGGCGATCTGAATGCATATCTAAATCCTGCGGTGGATCGATCGGCGGACACAGATTGGCAAGGCAAACAGTCAGCTAAGGTATTGAGGGGTGGAATGGAAGACTATGGAATAGTAGATGCATGGCGATTAAGGCACCAGACAAAATAGGAGGGTACATTTGTTACTTTCTACAGTAAACGGTATGTGGTCCAGGGTTGGACTAGTGGCTTATCTCCGCAGAGGTATGCCAGTGGATAAATGAAGTAGGGCACCTCCCTAAGACATTGTCTGACCATGCACCGGTCCTGCTAAGGCTAAGGATTCTGAACATAACCCCTACACCGTTTACCTGGCGCTTTCGTCCGTCGGCTCTTTTAGACATGGTCTTTAGAGATGAAGTGCGCAGTACAATAGTTGAATACTTTACATTAAACACGGGGTCAGTAACGAGTCAAAGCTCATTGTGGGAAGCCTTCAAAGCAACATTGAGCGGGAAATCTATAGGCACCCAGGCCGGGGTATTGAAAAGCATTAGAACACAATTAGCCATGACTGAGGATAGGCTGCACTTTCTAGAGAGACAATATGAACAGCAACCTGCAGGGGATATTTTGGCATCCATTAGAGAACAAATGACAAACTTTGAGTCTCTTGCAGATCAGGAGTCAAGGTTCTTGTCAAAATGGCATGTAGCCCGAGCATATGGGGAGGGTGGGAGGCCTGGACACCGCCTTGCACAAAAATTGAAATTGCAGACAGGCACAGATACAGTCATCCATTTGATAGATGAGGAAGGCACCACGTGCTATTCCAATTTGGAGATACTAAAGTCTTTCTGGGTATTTTATGAAAAATTATACGGACCAAGAAGAACGGCCTCATCGACTGAACTAGGCTGCTATCTTGAAGATGTGGCACTGGCGTGGCTATCGCCAGGACAGAGAGAGTACTTGATGCAGCCAGTGACACTAGATGATGTGAAAATGGCGATCCATGCCTTGCCGAATGGTAAAGCCCCTGGCGTGGATGGGATTCCAGGGGAATTTTATAAAGAGTACTCTGAATTACTCCACACCTCCATGCAGTGTATGAGGAGGCATATGCTGGTGGAGTGCTACCGCCGTCGATGAGAGAAGAGCTTATAATCACATTGTTAAAGCCAGACAAAACACCAGAGAGGTGCGAGTCCTATAGACCGCTGTCTCTTATAAATATAGATGCTAAAATATTAGCCAAGGTGATTGCAATGCGATTGCAGCCCTTGTTACCTCAGTTGATACTACCGAACCAATCGGGTTTTATCACTTCCAGGTCAACCATCCATAATCTGCATACTATATTTGCACTGCTGCATCAATTAGAGCCCAGCATGCAAGTGGCAGTGGTGTTGCTGGATGCGGCCAAAGCCTTTGATTCGGTCGCATGGCCCTACATGTTTACAGTGCTCGCCGCTTATGGGAATGCCAGATACATTCTTAAAATGGATTAGGCTTCTATATGAAAGCCCAGAGGCACGGGTGAGAGTTAATGGCTTCACCTCTGATCCCTTCAGAGTCTACAGAGGGATGAGACAGGGCTGCCCCTTATCCCCCCTCCTATTTGCCCTCATAATGGAACCACTGGCTTGCATAATTAGACAGAAACACACTGCTGCAGCTCTTCTCTTCCACCTGCGACCGCTGATTATCTCAC
Source organism: Calotriton arnoldi (assembly GCA_963921515.1). Lineage (NCBI taxonomy): Eukaryota > Metazoa > Chordata > Amphibia > Caudata > Salamandridae > Calotriton > Calotriton arnoldi. The sequence goes on from CAWUFW010004205.1 coordinate 102,054, forward strand.
TTTACGCAGATGACATGGTATTGTACATTAGGGAACCAGCTATCTATCTAGCCCCGATCATTTGCGAATATGTGAAATTTGAGTACTATTCTGGATTGTGCATCAATTGGGCAAAATCGATAATCCTCCCGCTCACATTGGCGACACAGCCCTGTGCGGTAGATTTCCCATTGGAGAGGGCGACCGACCCTATCAAATACCTGGGGGTGTGGATACACAGGGATCCTAATGTGGTGTTATGGGAGAATTATGGCAGGGCAATGTCCCAATTGGAAGACCGGGTGACGCGTTGGATCTCGCTTCCACTCTCCCTAGCAGATAGGTTGGCAGTTCTCAAAATGATAATTTTGCCACAATTTCTGTATTTATTTATTAATGTCCTGATGGTGTTGACTGAGCTTTTTTTAAACAACTGAGGGCGTTACTAATCACATTGACGTGGGCAGGTAAAAAACAGTGAATTGGCTGGCATGTGTTGGTTGGACCCTATACTGATGGAGGATTCAGCGCCCCAGACTTTATATTACCTGTGTGCGCAAGCTCACTTTGCGCATTTCTGGTACATGCCACATGACTTTATACCACATGTGGCAATTGAACATGATGACTCTGCCCCAATACCCCTGAGAGCTATTCTTACGCACAAGCACACTCCGTCCCCCCGAACTGAAATCAACATATTACACACCGCATTGACGACTTGGAGAGCATTAACCAAACGGGCTGGGAAACTAGTGTTAAATGCCCCAGAGATGCCTTTACCACACCACCCAGATCTGACGGTGACACAGGAGGGCAAATCATTGCAGATGCTACAGGAGGCGGGATTGAACACTATGGGAGATCTATATGTAAATGGCAAACTTTTGACGCTGACAGAGGCTGTAACACAAAAGGCTAATTCCCCGCTCTTCACATTTCTCTATTACAGACTTAGAGCAGCGGTGCGGGCACATAACCCGCACTTCCCCAGTGAACCCCCCACACTCATGGCGTTACAGACTTTACTCTCTAGCGCGACTAGACAATACCTTATAACTAAACTACATAATGCGGCGCAAAAGATGAGAATCCAGGTGGTGGGAAATCGCTGGCAAAATGGAATGCACTGTTGGAAAAACCTCTGGGAGAGGAGGAATGGAGGGCTTGTTGTGCACAACTGAGTATGCTGACATCAAACTGAAATTTAAGGATAATTAAGTTTAAATATTTACATCAAATGTATTACACTCCTCTACAGTTGTATAAGTACGGTTTGAAAGGAGACTCTAACTGTCCTCGATGTGGGGAGGAGGGGGCTGATTACATACATCTGGCATGGTGCTGTCCAAGAGTGAGACACTTCTGGGTACAGGTTAAGGAGGTGCTATCTGGAGTGATTGGGACACTAGTAGGGTGCGCACCAGAGGTTTGCCTGTTAGGGTTGCTGGGTGAGTTTAGATCGCTTAACAATAAATTATTACTGGTGTGCTTACTGGTGGAAATACGTATAGTGGCACTGCACTGGGGGAGCAAAACTAGCCCCACAAGGGCTGCATGGCTAGTAGACATAGCGTATTGTAAATCTCAGTTAGATTTGTATGCTGAGGAACAACCATTGACATTGAGGCCAAAAGACTATTGGGGACCCTAGATGGCCTACTTGCACTCAAACACAGGGAATGGAGGATAGGGTGAGATTTGGTCATAATGGATACTGTATTGTAAATGGGATGTGTATTGATTTTGCTCGGCCTCATGGGATATGAATAAACTGGTGCGTGAAAATCCATTGTAAAAAAGCAACCGGTATGGAAAGTACATATAACTGGAATCAGAAATAGACTATGATGGGTAGGGACGTTCATTTTTATGTGTTATTAACAAGTTATGTATAACATGATAAAGTGGCAAATAAAAAAATAAAATGTTTAATGAGATCAATAACTGTCTAAACCTTTAAACCAATTTCAACATCAGGCAACCACCACTCAGATAGCGTGTTTTGATATGTATGATTTGTATACATACCTTTCTTGTGTTGGTATGCTCCAGTTGGAATGTTAGAATGTTATGTTCAAAGAGAAGTTGTAAGAACATTTGCTGAGTTGACACTGTAGGGCTGGGCATTTGTTGGAGTTTCTCCTTTTTAGTAAAGAAGATACCTACACTTAACTCAGTTCCTCGGTCATAAATTCTACTTCATTTGCACATCACACAAATAATTGAAAATAACTTGCAGAAAATAAAGCTGAAGTGGGACAGCTCTGCAACAAACAACCTATGCAGCTAACAAAATTAATTATACAGTGTGATAATACAATCTACAGGGTTAGTCAAACACTGTTTATAAGACTGATAGCAGACAGCTGATGCCAGGACCAAGAGGACTACAGCTCAATTCGCACTGTTGGGTCTGCACATTTCACTCACCAAACAGCCACTCGGGATGGGTTTATTATCCAACTATAGTACATTAAGGCAATGGGAATGTGACGGTGATTTCCACAGAGTACAAAACATGTTGAGGACACTGCATAGGAAAACATAGGTAACAACACAAATGCACCCCATTTGGCTTGCCATCAAATCAATGTACTCAAACATAGTCTATCATTTGTGATGTCCAGAAGGTAACTGAAGAAAGTAGGTGTCCAACATGTAGAGACATTCAGAAAGACCAGTGACAGCCCAATCAAGTCACAAAACCATGATGCAAATCAAATCTAGATGGTAACATCAGTAAAAAATACATGAAATATGAAAAAGCTGGGGGGTCCCTCCCAAAGGGCTTCTCCACATCTGTGATGCCCCCAATATAAAACAAAAATGTGGGTGTCTTGGGTGGGCACCGGGTTACCCAGTTATGGCTGGGGAACTGGCATGGGCTGGGTAGCCCTCAGGCTCCTCCACAAACCTCATTGTTTAAAACAAATATAAAAAGAAACTGTGGGTACCCCCGGTGGACAACAGGGCACCCCAACTTTAAAAAAAATAATAATACTAAAAGTGCAGCAAGAGCTGACTGTTTAGTATTCACTGCTTCAGCAAGGAGCGCACCATAAAGTCCTGCAAGGGCTTTTTAGTATATTTTAAAGATCCTGGTGGTACCCTACAAGGGCCCTTGCCATGCACTGCTATTTACCTCACGTAGAACATCACGCATGACATGTTCTATTACATTATTGATAACATCACTGTAACATCCAAAATTACATCAATTATAACAACACTGTGCATTACTGGGGTGCAAGTTACAGTTAATTCAGGGCACAAGTTATATCTACTTGAGATAACTATAACTGGTGAATTTCAATGGTATGTTTTGCTTTAATTGGTATGTTTTAACTGCCATTTTCACCCAACTACAATGTCTCTTTAACTTTCGGTTTTTTTTCAGTGTATTTCTAAGTCTTTTTCATGTAAAGTAACATATAGTCAGAACCCCTTTCAGAGTGCCATGGGGCACGCAGGAGTTACTGGGCCCACCCATGGGAGTTGAGTTCTTTTACTTCTGATGTCCTGTGGCCTGGCCTGTGATGGCTCCTGAGTAACGGTGGGCAGTGAACTCCGCTCCGCCAGCGGAGTTCTTGGCACTCCGCGCTCCACTTAAAATGCGAAGTTTGCCCAAAAAACTACGCCACCCGCTGGCAGAGCGGAGTTTACCGGTGCGCGCTGTCACCCCTTCAGGTAAACCCCACATACCATTGAAATGTTCTTTCTGATCAGCTACAGGCCAATTTCAGACATCCCTGGCACTCAGTGGAGAAACGCCTGCGGCACCTTGAACAAATCAAAACAGCTGTCACTGTACAGAGCCAGAACTCAAAAGTACAGCCCCCGCTGCCATCGTACACCTCCCGCCATAGCCACCCTCCACCCCTGTGTGTTACCAGTTACACCAAATTGGAAACCTACCTCGTCTGTCCCAGGGCAATTGTGATTCTGAAGAGTTTCCAGTGTTATCAAAAAGCGACTAGAACAGACTGCTGCCTGCAAGAATGCCAACTGGGCAAACCTGCCGCCATATGTATTTTTCCTTGAAACTAGAGGCACACTGCAAAGAGGAATAAATTATGGACTGTGAACGTTCAAATTGTCAAAAAGTGTTCCTTCCTACACATATTGTGCAAGATAAATTAACTGTTTATTTTTAGCAACCTGTTTCAATGTAAGAAGAGCATTGCTCAAAAATGTTTTTAATAACATGTCATGTTCCGTTTTTTATTTTTTTAACAATCGATGCAAACCAATAAATTTGGGAATCTTTCTTTCTACTGTGGTTGCTGAAAAAAGCCTATTCAATCAGAAGAATGTAATCGCTCACTAGAAGCTCATTCTTTCTGGTAGGGAGTCGGGACTCCTTATTTCCATTTCTGAGCTTGCAGTTTTAGTCCTTCTTCTGTGTTGTTGGTGGCTGCGGCTCAGAGCAGAGGCTGCAGGGGATGCTGAAGGCAAGAGGCAAAACCAGGACAAGACGAAAACAGCTTCCCGAGTGGCCGATCTGAATATTCCTGGATAGGCAGCAGCTGCAACCAGCCATGGGCAAGCGGGACAACTGAGTAGTGAAACTTAGTGAGGTGAGCTAAGAACTTGAACACAGAGCGTGTGAATGGGTGTTAGGCCTGTAGAGGGGTCATTGTGCTTACGTCGTGTCAAGGACGGGAAGGCTCATATGAGTTAGGACTCCATGGCACTGTGTTCGGACATTATGGCTCCTGAGTCCTAACTACAAATCAGATCATATGCTGGGGGTCTCCAGGGACAATGCGCGCTATTGTAAGGCTTCAGTGAGCTCTTTGATTTCATGTGTAGGGGTGGACAACCAATACTCTGCTTGCTCGTGGAACTCTGCGGAATTTGTGGAGTTTTTTGATCACTCTGTGGAATTCCCTGGAGTGCAACTCTACAAGCTCTGCCCACCCTTACTCCTGAGCAACTGGGCCAAGTACCCCTCCTGTACTTGAATCTCAGTGGCAGCTATGGTAGAGTAGTCCAAAGATCCCTTTGGGGTAAGTGTGAATACAGGTGAAGGAACATGACTCATAAATCAAAGAGCACACAGCAATGTCAATAAAATAAAATCAATGTCCAGTCAAATACTTATTGCTATAATAAAAATAAGTATTTTATTTATAACTCTATGGATTCAAACCAATATTCCAACATATAACAGCAACAATTAATTTCCCTTTGAGGTCAGGCCTCGAGTGTTTTGCTAGTAGGACAGGAACAAGGGAACCCTACTCACACGGAACCAGGGTAATAAACTTATTATCAAAAAACAAAGGCTCCTGTGGACACTTAATGAAGTAATCTCAATGTATATGGGCACAATGGCAATATTTTGGGTTATAGTGATATTGGAGAGAGAAGGAAGCAAATACACCTCTGATTTGTTTTTGAATCAAAAATATTTATATAATCCTTGAAATGAAATACTGTTACAAAGTAATACATTTGAACATATAGTTCTGAGTGAGAGGTGTCCCAGTGAAAAACGGAACCTAGGAAATTAGTGACATATATGTGAAATATATACAAGGTTTCCAATGCTTCATATAAACGACCATTAACATATATATGTACAGTGGACAGCGCTAGATACAGTGATCAGTGCTGGTAAACAATGGTTCATTTATGCAACTTGTCGACGGCGTTTCGACCCTGTGTGCAGTTTTGGGTCTCTTCAGGACCTATGATCGTAGGGACACCTATGAGAAGATGAGGGATAATGTCAGTATGTGGCTCATTTTAAGCAAATCGTGTTATATAGTGGAACTAAGGTTTCGTTTGGATAGTACCTGAAGGGTAATGGGCCAGCTCGTGTGGAGGGTGTGGCACCGTGCAAAGGATAAGAAAAGAATACTCATATGGGTCCCAGCCGGGAGCTACACATGTGAGAAAAACGAGTAATTAGTATTCCAATAGTGGGGGTTGGAGGCATGGCATAGTATTGCAACTAGAAACAGACTTGGAACTTACCCCAAGTGTGAGGTGAGTGGTGAGCCGCCTATTACGTGAATGCGCACAATGTAGGGCTCCACGTGTGCGGAGGATGGCACGATCAAAGCGCTGTCAAGACGGGTCTGTAGAGAGGGGGAGCATGTGCATTGGTAATAATATGGAGACACTTATAGTGGGGTGAACATAATATTAATTAAAAGCTCAGCGCTTACCGAGTTCCGATTCTGAGCACATGAATGGAAGCAGGCTACTTCCTTCTGTCGTCAATCACGACGAGGCCATACTTTTAATATATGGAGGGTGAGAATATTCTCACTTCGGTGTCTAAAAGAAGAGGTCAATGCATTAAAAATTGTGCGCTCGGGGAAAACGTGATTTAGCACCGCGCTGACAGCATTCAACCGCATGGCGTGTGCCCGCTTACCTCTTATGGATAATGAATCAATAGCAGCCTGTGGCAATCCTTCCAAGTAGCAGGACAGCGTGTGTCTGTCTGCTCAGGTACGATGACAAGGGGTCAATGCTCGCTCTGGATTTAAAAAGGCCTGCCTTCCCGCCGAAAGTCTGTGTTCAGACCCGGCCGCGGAGTGTTATCCGTGGATGAGATCTGTATTTTTGTTATCCGTAATGAAAACAGAAAACAGACCTCTGCCTGACGCGTGTGTAAAGCCCATCCAAGTTCTTTAAGGGCATATAATGTGCGTGGATATTAATTATAGATTGCGGACATTTATACCGTGATGAATTGATGATTCTAACTTTGCGCTAGCCCATTGTTTGGTATTGGACGTCAGGACAATTACTCCACATTATTTACTTAGTCAAGAACATGATAAGCAGCATTCATAACACGTGTGATGAGGCATTCAGGGTACACGATTAACAGTTGTGCCTAGAGTGGCTATATAGGTTGGTATGACAGTGTAACACACAATACGATAATCCATTAATGGTACTTGACGTCAGGACACTAAATTGCATGTTCTAAACATTTTGTTATATCATATGTATGACGATCCGTTCAGTGTACAAAACTTTACAGATTATTACCAATGCACATGCTCCCACTCTTTACAGACCCGTCTTGACAGTGCTTTGATCGTGCCATCCTCCGCACACGTGGAGCCCTACATTGTGCGCATTCACGTAATAGCCGGCTCACCACTCACCTCACACTTGGGGTAAGTTCCAGCTCTGTTTCTAGTTGCAATACTATGCCATGCCTCCAACCCCCACTATTGGAATACTAATTACTCATTTTTCTCACATGTGTAGCACCCGGCTGGGACCCATGTGAGTATTCTTTTCTTATCCTTTGCACGGTGCCACACCCTCCACACGAGCTGGCCCATTACCCTTCAGGTACTATACAAACGAAACCTTAGTTCCACTATATAACACCATTTGCTTAAAATGAGCCACATACTGACATTATCCCTCATCTTCTCATAGGTGTCCCTACGATCATAGGTCCTGAAGAGACCCAAAACTGCACACAGGGTCGAAACGCCGTCGACAAGTTGCATAAATGAACCATTGTTTACCAGCACTGATCACTGTATCTAGCGCTGTCCACTGTACATATATATGTTAATGGTCGTTTATATGAAGCATTGGAAACCTTGTATATATTTCACATATATGTCACTAATTTCCTAGGTTCCGTTTTTCACTGGGACACCTCTCACTCAGAACTATATGTTCAAATGTATTACTTTGTAACAGTATTTCATTTCAAGGATTATATAAATATTTTTGATTCAAAAACAAATCAGAGGTGTATTTGCTTCCTTCTCTCTCCAATATCACTATAACCCAATATATTGCCATTGTGCCCATATACATTGAGATTACTTCATTAAGTGTCCACAGGAGCCTTTGTTTTTTGATAATAAATTCTAGTGTTTTGCTAGCAAATCCCTCCCTCACCTGCTCTTTGTAGCGTGGTAGGGGTTATTCCCCATTCACTGGTTGCTGCATCCAGGGAGTGATCACTAGTAGGCCTGAATTCAAGGGTTCAATCTGGCTCTTCATAAAATAGTCAAAAGTGTTCTGGTACCACATGGCCATCAACACAGAGTCCCCCCAGTGCCTGATCGGCCCATAACCAGTCTTACCCCCTTCAGCAGCAGGAGTCTTACAATGTCCCAGTGAGTGCCCTGACTGCAGGCATTCAGACTGTTTCAGTCCCTTGCGGGTACTCAGCTGCATGCATCTCTCTCCTGAGCATACGCAGGTGCCTTCAACTGTGATCAGAAGTGCCCAGGTGCTCCTCCTACACATTAAGGGTCCGATTCCGATCTCGGCCGGTAGGGCTCCGAATTGGATTCGGATTAACCGGATCCGATTCGGAGCCCTATTTCCCGACCGAATCGTACGCGGGTCCGGCCGAGCGAGTACAATGCAGGCACCCGCGAAATCTCCGACCGACTCGAACGCGGCTTCAACACGCTCTGACCGACTTGCATGGACACGACTCGCACCGCGCTATGGAGACGTATCCCGGCCGGGTAAGTACGATGCGCGCCGCGAGCAGTCCGACCGACTCGCGCCGTCCGGCTCAAAAAAGCTGTCGGAGCCGGACTTTGGGGGTCCGCGTCGGACCCCCCTGTACGCGTAGGCACGCGAGTCGCACACAGGGGGGACCCATGGGTCCCCCCTACCTGTGCATGTACGCCGCGATGCGCATGGATGCGTACACGCTGTAGGGGACGCCCTTGTCTGCCTCGCACCCATTGAGACAATGGGAGCCCGCGTACGCGTTGTACGACAGGCTCCCATTGACTTCAATGGAAGTCCGACCGACTCGAGTCCGATGGCATGCGTGCGCATCGTACTCGTTCGGTCGGACTGCCAGAGTCCGATTCGGTCGGAAATCTCTCCGGGTCCGGCTCGGTCGGAGAGAGTTCCAGCCCGAATCGGAATCGGCCCCATAGTCTTTTGCTGTCCATACGGCGAACATTGGATTCCTGTAGTCCCTGCTGGGGTCCAGGTGATGCAGCGATGCACACATAGCATCTTTATCAGTTTCAAGGGGCAGTTCCTGCTCAATCCTCATTACTTCATGGTGACCTATGGGTCTTAGCTCAGATTTCTCAGGTGACGGCCCAATCCTCGCAAACACGTATCAGCAGCCCCTACTGGCATATGAGGTTATCGTAACTCAACTGGTCAAGGCACTGGCCCTCATCACACTCCAGTTGTAGTACAGTGGCCCCTCCCAGCATTCGGGGGCACTGCTAGGCTCTGCGCAGGCTTGGGCCCTTCTGATCTGGCAATAACTTTCAAGGCAGCTCCACCTGGCATATGGGGTCAATGACACAAATGCCAAACGGCTTCACTTGTCCCGTATGGCACTCTGCTCATTGCTATCATCACAGTTGCCCCCTCCTGGCAACGACCTGATCGGTTCAGCAGATGTCTCCTCACACCTCACATCATGAGTCCACTCCGCTGGGTTCCCCATTGGAACTCACTCCTTCCAACACTTTCATCTTCCTCACAGGGCACACTGAGGGAAGCAAGCAGGCACTGGTGCTCCAGAACAGGTGGTCTCGGCTTCCCTGGCTGATGCCTCCTCACCCAATAGGGAGACTAGCATGCCTTGGCCCCCAGTCCTGGTCACAGGCCAAAGTCTTACAGAGCTTCCCCTCTTCAACAGCCTGCCTGGCTGCTTGGCAGGTGAAAAATGTTGAGGTCTCAATGTCCCCTTCTTATGGTCCATTTCCAGACACCAAATGTGATTTAGGGTCTGGGTTTTTGCAGTTTTATGTTGGGGTTCTGCTTCTTTTGATGTGTACACTTCTCTTTTTCCTCTTGAACCGGCTGTCTGTCACAGCAGGAGAGACTCCAAAGCTGATAGCCGTACTCCACAGGCCATGGGAGTGACTAGAGTTCACACCTGGATGTCAGCCACAGTGATATGTGCATCAATTGGTTAATCCCAGGCTCCCAGCCCTACTCTTTATGATTCCCTTATCAGACTCATCTCCTTCCTGAGATGTGTCCAGGCCCTTTCCTTGAGATCTGTCTTTGGCTAAAAGAGCACTCTTTTGAAGTGTACAGAGGGAATCTCTCACTCCATCCTTCCAGTTTTTCCTACCTAGCTCACAGAAATGCAGCTACAGAAAAAATTGTCTGGGGGAATGCTCTACTCCCCATGTCTTCACCAGGCAGGCGTAGGCTTCCCCAAGATGGAACCCCATGTCCTCCATGTAATGTACTGTTACAAGCACACTTGCACTCAGTGACATATACAGCACACATATTGTCCAGTACTGTCACCTCCATGTATTGTGCCACCCCAAGCACACATACATTCAGCCCACACATTCATTCTGTGCACACTGCTCAGTACTGTAGCCTTTGTGTATTGTGCCAATGTGTCCTATTTGCATACACACACATTGCCAGCACACACATACTCACCATGCATATGCTGTACAACATTTCATACTTCACCCATCATGTATTGTACTTCTCGCCAGCACACATAAACTCAGCACATGCTTACACTACGCACGCACCTCACAGTACTATATTTCTCAGGTAATGTATCACTCACAGGTATACATATACCCAGTACACTCCCCTACAATGAATGCAATGCAGCGAACTACTTTATCCCTGTACTGTACCCATCCCAAGCACATATACATCCAGTGCAGAATCACCACTCCTGTGCTGCGTAGCATTTAAGATGTAGGCCAATGGGTAAGTCAAGCACACAGCAGCGGAACTTTAAAAAGGTGAGTGGACACCTAGGCCTTACTTAAGTGACACAGGTTACAAAGGACCTGCTTATTCCTACTGATTACTACACAGTATGCTGCCACCACTGCACTTGTGTTGCTTAAATCTTGGTGAAGGCAGTAGCCACTACTAAGAGGGTGGTGCTTTGGGTGCCCCTTCCAATTCAACAAGACTGCAGTCCATGAAACAGGCCTAAGTCATGCTGTAAACGCATGATCCATGTTTGCCTATGAAAACAAAAACCAGCATTACGGATCCAGACAATAGTACAGTTGGGCACTCAGGGCAAGAGTACATGTGCATTACCAAAACATATTATTACACTTCCTAACAATTAAGTCACTTTAACCATTGGATTTGCTCTCTCTATCTCTCTCTCTCTTTCTCTCTCTCTCTCTCTCTCTCTATATATATATATATATCACTGAAAAAACGACAGGTTTCAGGGACGTTATAGTTAGTTGGACATTTCACTCGTACAAAACCAGAGAAATTTGGCCGTGATAGTTAGTTGAGCTAACTATAACTCGTGCCCCCACAATGCACTGCTGATGACATCACATATTACATCATTCATGACATGGTCAGTGACATCACTGATGACATCATCCAGTGACGGTGTGTTTCTGTAAAGTTTAAATATGTTTTATATATATATATGCCAAGGTGTATTGAAGAATGAGTGGGTGTATAAGTGTCTGAATGGATGATTTAGTAGGTGCGTGACTGACTGTATAAGTGAGTGATTAAACGTGTTTTACTGAATGCATGGGTTAGTGACTATTCTGTATGAATGTCTGTATCAGTCTGTCAGTTGGTGTGTAAGCGGCTGCATGGGTTGACTTCTTAATTGCAAAATGTTTCAAAAGTTTTCTCAGTTCATTCTGTTGATTTTAAACAAACACCAAAAAAATTCAAAAAGAGTTAAAAAAACAAAAAAATATTAAAACAAAAAAATGGTTCTTGTTAGGGCCGCCAATTTGGTTAAAAAAAGACAAATTTCTATGTGTTGTATGAATTGCAGCAAGTGTAATATATGGAGAAGTGCATGGGTAGCGCATGTGTGATTGCATGAGTGCATGTGTAGTACCTGCATAATTGGAGAAGTGCATGTGTACTACCTGAGTGATTGCATGAGTAATGTCTGGGTGATTGGAGGAGTGCATGGGCAGTGCCTGGATGATTGCAGCAGTGCAAGAGTACTGCTTGTGTTATTGTATGAGTGCATAGCTAGTGCCTGGGTGATTGCATGAGTGCAAGAGTAATGTCTCAGTGGTTGCATGAGTGTAGTGGTAGTTCCTGGGTGATTGCAGAAGTGCATAAGTAGTGCCTGGGTTAATGCATGAGTGCATAGAAAGTACCTGGATGATTTTATAAGTGCATGAGTACTGCCTGAGTGATTGAAGGACTGCATGGGTAATAGGTAGATGATTGCATGAGTGAAGGGTAAATGTCCGGGTCATTGGACGAGTGCATGGGTAATTCCGAAGTAATTGCATGAGTGCATGGGTAATGTGTAGGTAATTGGAGAAGGGCATGAGTAATGTCTGTGTACACACCAAAAGGAGTAGGAAGTCAAAAAATATCTCTGTCTAGTGGTGGCATTTGATGTGTGTCTTAATACTGCCCTCACTCACACCGTAGTGTGACATGCTTCATCATAAGGCTGCTACTATACACCCCTAAGCACCCAGTGCCTGGGGTGGAGCAAAAGGGAGGGGAAAGACAAACAAAACAAACACAGAAACAAATAGTTTCAGAAAGTGACTGGGATCACCGGAAGTGAAAGTGCAGTGTGAATTAAAACTAGCTCGGAGGTGTCGATGTTCCTAAATTTATTCCTGGACCCTCCGGCCAGGGTGAAAAAAGTGAAGGATGGTGGTGATTGGGAGATGTAATGTGCTCCTTACACCCCTCCTTACTGCCATTGTGTCGACATGTTTCGGCCGTGTAATTGTGCCCGTCTGTAAGGGTCACGCCGGCCTTCCTCAGGACTCTGCCGGTCCCAGAGTGTTTGTATTTTTCTCTCACCTCAAATTGAGATCAGAGTGGTCAGAACCCCTTGTTCTGGATGAGAGATAATTCCTCTGTTGATGTACAAGTTTACCCCTATACCATGTTAAAAATGGCGAGATGCAAGGAGAGACCCCCTGTAGTCACACTTACTCCACTCGTCTGCTCTTGCCGTGTAGCTGAGTAATGTCTGCCTGATTGCTTGAATGCAAGAGTAATGTGATGCTTGTTGCATGACTGTAGTGGTAGTGCCTGGGTGAAAGGAAAAGTGTATAAGTAGTGCCTGGGTGACTTTTTTTTTTAACTTATATATTTTATTGAAATTAACTTGTCAAAGTCAGGCCTACATTTGCATACATTCCAATATCAGTAAGACAATGGTCTATGAACATTAAAGTGCACAATGATTCAGTCCATCATTACATTACCGTGGTCCCCCCTTCTTGACATTTCCATTTCCACTGTTGGTGAAACACATAGTTCCCCCCTATGCGTATTCCACCCGCTCCACTTTTTGTCTCACTTTTTGGGACAACCTCTGGATTTATAGACATCTTTTTCAGCAATCATACATTTATCCATTTCCGCTTCCCAACCCTTCGTCGATGGTCGTTCCGCTGCCCCCCACTTCATTGCAATTGCTCTTTTCACCAAGGTGTATCCCAAGGTTGCTAGTTGCTGTTCTATTTCGGTTAGGTCAGTGGCCTCCCAAATATTGAGAATCCCCATCGGTGGAGTTAGGGTGATTTGTTTCCCTAGTGCATCCTGCATCTGCGTGGTGGCCTTCTCCCATAGGGGTCGTACTTGGGGGCAGTCCCATAGAATATGATAAAATGTTGCCTCCTGGTGACACCCACGCAGACAGAATGTGTCTTGTCTTGCCCCTATTGTAGCTAGGGTTATTCCAGTAAGGTATGTTCTGTGTAAAATTTTCAATTGGATCAATCAAAAACGATGATTTATGGCTGCTTCCCTTGGGGACATCAATGCAGTTTGCCAATCCTCATCGTCGAACTGCCCAACGTCCGCCTGCCAGTGTTCCCTGAGCGTGCGAAAGGGATCGGGTAGATTATTGCATAATTTACGATATGTGAGTGATATGGCTTTGTCTGGGATAGGCTCCGATAACAACCGGTCCTTTAAGGGAGACGATTCCGGCACCTTTGTCATGTCTGGGAGTGCCACCCTGAGAGCATGCCGAATCTGTAAATAGCGGAATATCTCCCCGTGTGCTAGTTCGTATTTCTCTTGTAGTTCCCTAAATGTAAGGAGATTACCCTTTTGTACTAGATCTCCTATGGTGGACAGGCCAATGGTATCCCATTTATCAAAACCCAAATGGTGACAAAGTAACCCCAGTCTTTGAGAGAACCACAAGGGCGTGGTCTTTGTCAGCACCCCTGTCCAGCCCAGACGTTTGGTTGCTTGATGCCAGGTGTTTACCGTTTGGGCCATAGGGCCCAAGTATCTCCCTCTGCGGACCTTAGTGTATAGGGCCCCTAGGCACCCCTCTCGTCCCATCTGATATCTCTCCAGTCTGTATGCTGGGTCCGTCGGGGAACGGTACAGCCAATGGTTTATCGCCACCAATTGCGAGGCCCAATAATAGAGTCTTATATCTGGGAGTGCGATCCCACCATCGTACCATCCTTTGGTCAGTTTCCCCAATGCTATGCGCGGCATGCCCCCATCCCACAGTAGTGTGCGGACCTCACCCGCAATGCTAGTAAAATATGAGTCAGGGATCCGGTATGGGCAATTCTGAAGAATGTAAAGGAATTGCGGTAGAGCCAGCATCTTAAACAGGGCCGCTCGACCCAACAGTGATAGTGGCAGCGATCTCCAATGTTTAACATCGTCATGGAGCCTTTTTAAGGGGACGGCTAGATTTGTATCATAAAAGAGTTGGGGGTCTGAAGTAATAAAGATCCCCAAATAACGGAATCCTTCACGGGCCACTTCGATTTCACATCCCCGGGGTAGCCTAGGAGTGGGGCCCCGCAGGACGAATAGCACCGATTTGGTCCAATTAATGGCATACCCCGCATATTTGCCACAATTTGTAAATATATTCAGTAGTCTACTTATTGAGGCATAGGGGGACGCAAGATAGATTAGGATGTCATCTGCGTACAATGATATCCTGTCTTCGTTGTCTTCCTCCCATTTTAGTCCCCGAAGTCCCACGTCTCGTCTCACCCAAGTTGCCAGTGGTTCCAGTACTAGGTCAAAAAGTAGGGGGCAGCCTTGTCTAGTGCCTCTGCTCAGCTTAAACGTACGAGAGATGCGGTTATTCACCCTCACTTGGCCCCGCAATTCTGTATAAAGCAGTCTGACCCACGCTATAAATCTCAGGCCAAACCCTAGGCGTTCCAACATTGCAAAGAGGTAGGGCCATTCTATAGAATCGAATGCCATAGAGGCATCCAGTGACAGTATTACCGCATCTTCGTCTATACAGTGTTGACGCCCCAAGACGTTGTGCACGCGATGAATATTCAGTGCTGTGTTTCGCCCCGGCATAAAGCCCGATTGATCTGCGTGGACCAGTGAAGGGAGAACAGACACCAGACGGGATGCCAGGAGCTTTGCTAAAATTTTAGCCTCAGCATTAATTAAAGAAATTGGCCTATAGGAGCTGCATCTGTTCGCCGGTTTCCCTGGCTTTCGGATTACTACAATGGAAGCCAATCTTTGGTCTTCTGGTAGAATTCCTCTCTCCAGGCTTTCCTCATACATGTGTTTAAGATGGGGTACTACCCGTAAGGCCATTGATTTATGGAACTCAATTGGGATCCCGTTGGGCCCCATTGCCTTTCCGGACTGGATGTTAAATATGGCTTTGCATATTTCTTCATCTGTAATAGCTGCGTCTAGCTCAGCCCTATCCTCATCTGACAGTGTGGGTAAGTTTATGTCTGTTAACAACTGACGGGAATCGTCGGATGTATATGTGGTGGAGGAGGTATACACCGCCTCCAGAGGATTTGCAAATGCTTCCGCTACCTCCCGGGGATCAGAGATCTGTTCATTCCCTTCAACGGAGAGTGTGGGCACCCACGTTCCCCCTGCTCCCTTCTCTCCAGCCAGGCAAGCATTTTCCCTGCTCTATCTCCCAGCTCGTAGACACTATGACGTGTGTGAAGTAGCCGCACCCAGGTTTTTTCTCGTGCCATGGTTTTATACTCTAGTTGCTTAATTGTTAAGCGGTGTGCGGTGGCCTCACTAGGTGAGGAACTGTTCTGTGCCTCCAGTTGTAGAAGCTCACTCTCTAGCTGTAGCAGTTGCTGATTATGCTGTCAGATATAGCCTGTCTTTAATGCCAGAGCATGCCCTTTAATCACCACTTTATAAGCTTCCCAAATAGTTTGTGCTGAGTCCACTGAACCTATATTTTCGGTAAAATAATCTGTTTGCCTGGTGAGATTTTCCTTTGTGTCTGGAACCGTTAGGAGCCACGGACTAATAACTATAGTGTTGGGATGTCTTTGTTGGTTGAAGGTAAGCTCGAGCCACACTGGGGAGTGATCGGAGATACCTCTCGGCAGCCCGCGAGGGTGTTGAAAGTGGCCTAGGTCTGCTAGGTGTGTAAGGAAGGCATCTATGCGGGACATACTTTTATGTGCGTTGGAATAGTGCGTATAATACATCATGTTTGGTTGTAGTGAACGCCATACGTCAGTCAGTCCCATGGCTTGAGTAAACTCCTCCGTTTGAGTGTTATGACGTGCTAGGGGTCGTCGAGGATACCTATCTATTCTGTTGTCCATAGTCATGTTGAAGTCTCCTCCCAGTATTAATGTGCCTTCGGGGAGATCTATCAGAATTTTACCTAGGTCACTGAGTGCCTCTCTCCCTAGCGCTGGTGGGAGATACACCGAGACCACTTTGATCGGTCTCCCCTCCCAACTGGCCCCCACTACAGCGAATTTTCCCTGAAGGTCAGCCCATGTACGATTGAGAGTGAGAGCCAAGTTCTTCCGTACTAGGATACCCGTGCCTCTGGAGCCTGAGGTGAACCCTGCCTGAACCAGCAGTTTGTACCCCCACCTATTGAGGGCCTTGCAATCATTACCCACCAGGTGTGTTTCCTGCAGCAATACTAAGTCTGGGGCCTGTCTCCTGAGGTACTGCAGCACCACTCCCCACTTTATTTTGTCTCCCAAGCCGTTTACATTCCACGTCAAGATAGACAATGCTGTATCTATTGTGCTCCCCATGGTAGGTTATCGCCAAAGACTGGGGGAATATCTGCAGGAGCCACTGGAGGGGCGTCTATCTCCTCCAACAGGTCAGCATTTAATGTTATATGCATGGAGCGAATGTGGAGCCCGGAACTCCCCCGGAATCCCAGATGTCTGTACCATATAGTCATATAGTCATAGGGAGTACACAGCTATCTGAATCTGATTTGTGACATTGTGCATTCTGAAATCAAACGATTAAGCTAATAACAAACCCCCCATCCCCCCAACCTTCCCACCTCCCTGCCAGTGGATTTCAAACTACCCACCCCCAACAAGGCAGAGTGCCTGTCTCCCCCTTCGTGAGGTGCTTGGTTTACAGCCCTCCCCCCGCCGTAGATTAAGGATATAAGCATGTTACACAGTATGTCAATAAAACAGGTCCCAATCCCTTCTTGAGTCTTCATTTTTAAGGCAGCTCGTTGTCGGAGTTTTCCGCCTTATCTAGTAATAGTCGAGCACGCCTTGCCAGCCGTGAGTTGGTGGTGATTACCCCATTAAGTCTTACCCTGTACCCAGGGGCATCAGTTGCTGCTCAGTCAGTGCCCAGCGGAGCCTTAATCGCAGTGTCCCTTTAGCCACTCGGTGTAGAGTCCGACTCTCCCTGGACGAGCTCGCCTTTTGGTTTGATGGTGTTGTTCAGCCTGCTACTTCGGGGTCTTTCGTTTCGGTCTCCGTTCGGCTTTCCAGCTGTCCGCCAGCCCTCCAGCCATTCCCAAGCTTCCTCTGGGGAGGAGAAAAACCAAGTCTTACCCTCGGATTCAACACGGAGCCTCGCCGGGAAGAGCACGGAATATTTTATTTCTTTGTCCCGCATCGCTTTTTTGACTGCTGTAAAACTGCGTCGCTGGGCCTGGACTTTGGTGGTAAAGTCCGGGAAGAAAGTGACTACACTGTCCTCCAGTTTTAATGGCGGGTTGGTCCATGCCGTTTGAAGTATGACGTCACGGTTGCGAAAGTTGAAAACCCGTGCTATAATGGGCCTCGGAGGGGCTCCCGGTTTCGGCCTCCCCCGGGGACTCGGTGGGCGCGTTCGATGGAAAAATAGCTTGACAAATGTTTTGGCTGGAGTTTTGTGAGAACCAAGTCCTCGACGATGAGGTACACCGCCGGACCCTCCGCCCGGTCCGGAACCCCCAGGATACGTATGTTGTTCCTGCGCGCCCTTCCTTCGTAGTCATCGAGCAACCCCTCCATTTTAGTCTGTTAGTCCCGTAGTTGCGCCACCTGTTGCTTTAGGATGGCAGCGTCTGAGGTCAGCACTGTGGTAGCGTCTTCTGCCTCCTTCACTCTGGAGTCCATTTTGCACAAGTTGGCTCGTATGAGGGAGAACTCAATGTTAACAGAGTCAATTCGGGTCTCAAGGGAGGTACGTACTCCGGTAATGGCCTCCATGATGTCTTGGAGTGTCAAGTCTTGTTGGGGAGGCTGATGTTGCTGATTTCCCGTTCCTCCTGTGGACGCGGTGTTTTCCTCCTCACCCGTCCTGGCCCAGGCAAATTTGGCCAATTTGGTCTGAGCCTGCGTCTTGGCTCCTCTTCCACTGGCCATCATTGCGCAGCGTTGGGTGCTATATTCCGAATTGCGCCAGGCCCCTTTCCGGTACTCTCCGCCGCCTGCACAGGGGGTCCCACCCCCGCCGGCCTGTCGGGTTTCCCAGGCAGGCAATTAATCCGTGATTTGGGGGGAAGAATCTAAATGAAGCACCACACAGGCTCACGGTATTCCGGGTGAGAGGTAAGGTGGCGCAGGGTTCGCGGGGGCCTGCGGTTGTGCCGTGAAGTCCCTTCACTCCGATCTCTCACCCTCGTTGGTGCGATGGTTGCGGTGATGAACTGGAAACCACTAGCCTGGTTGCACATACGGTCCCCGGCCCCCTAGGATCTCCTCTGCATGCGTGATATGCGCTCTGGTGTACTTGCACACACTCGGTACCTGGGACTCCTTTGGGCTCTGCAGCGTTCAGTGCACGATCATTGCTGTGTGGGCTTGTTTTCCGGCGCTGCCAATCATTAGGCCTTTAAGCCGGGACCTCAATTTATCGCGGCGTCCAGCCGCCGAGAGCGCGATTGGTGGGTGTCACGGGCCGCTGACGAGCCCGGCAGCGTCGCGGTCTCTGTTTTTCTGGAGAGCAAGTGATCCGCAGTTCTCGGCTCCGCCAAAGGCCGCACTGACTGCGGCTCCCCCTCGCGCTCACCACTTTAGACGGAGGAGCACGGAGGGGCCGCCATTCTCTCCCCGTATGCGCTCCGGGCATCTCGGCGACACTCCGTTGCTGCTGCAGATTCCCACTGCGGACTGCTCGAAGCTGGCGCACCGGGTTGTTGGGGTCTGGACCCCCTACTTTTAGGGGATGACGTCAGGCTAAGTTCAGGATATGTTCAGGAGAAACGGTGAGGGCAGCGGAGCTGCTTCAGAGTGCGGCCATGTCCAACGGCTGCTAGCCACGCCCCCGGTGATTTTTTAAGTGCATGAGTCCTGCCTGGATGTTTGGAGGAGTGCATGGATACTGCCTGGATGATTGCAGCAGTAAAAGAGTAGTGCCTGGGTTATTCTATGAGTACATAACTAATGGCTGGGTGATTGTATGAGTGCAAGAGTAATGTCTGGGTTGTTGCATGACTGTAGTGGTAGTGCCTGGGTGATTGGAAAAGTGTAAAAGCAGTGCATGGGTGATTTTTTAGGTGCATGGGTGCTGGCTGGATGATTGGAGGAGTTCATGGATAGTGCCTGGGTGATTGCAGCAGTGCAAGAGTAGTGCCTGAGTTATTTTAGGAGTGCATGCATAATGCCTGGATGATTCCATGAGTGCAGGAGTAATGTCTGGGTGATTGGAGGAGTGCATGGGTACTGCCTGAGTGATTGAAAGAGTGCATAGGTAATGCCTGGGTGATTGCATAAGGGCATGGGTAGCGCCTAGGTGATTGAAGGAGTGCATGGGAACTGCCTGAGTGATTAAAAGAGTGCATGTGTAATGCCTGGGTGATTGCATGAGTGCAGGTGCAATGGCTGTGTGATTGGAGGAGTGCATGGGTACTGCCTGAATGATTGAAGGAATTGATGGGTAATACCTGGATGATTGCATGAGTGCAAGAGTAATGTCTGGGAGATTGGAGGAGTGCATGGGTACTGCCTGAGTGGTTGAAAAAGTGCAAGGGTAGTGCCTGGGTGATTGCATAAGTGCAGGGGTAATGTTTGGGTGATTGGGGGAGTGCATGGGTACTGCCTCAGTGATTGAAGGAGTGCATCAGTAATGCCTGAGTGATTGAAGAAGTGCATGGGTAATGCCTGGGTTATTGCATGAATGCAAGGGTAGTGCCTGGCTGATTGGAGGAGTGCATAGGTACTGCTTGAGTGATTGAAGGAGTGCATAGGTAATGCATGGGTGATTGCATGAGTGCAGGGGTAATGTCTGGGTTATTGGAGGAGTGAATGGGTACTTCCTGAGTGATTGAAGGAGTGCATACGTAATGCCTGGGTGATTCCATAAGTGCATGGATACAGGCTAGGTGATTGGAGAAGTGCATGGATAGTGCAAGGGTGATTGCAGGAGTGTGGGAATAGCATGGAACTGTATAGATGAGTGCATGGGTAGTGTTTGAAAAAATGGATGAGTGCAGTAAAAGCGGCTGTAAACATTAGTTCATATTATCATGCTTATTGCATTACTTTCCCTTACCTTTTTATTATAGAAGATACAACACTCAGTGAAACTATTTTACAGTAGTTTTGTTGTAAACTGAATTTAAAATCTTTTCAAACTCTAGTATTACTTTCTGTAAAAAAAGAAGAAAAACTGTTATTGCATATAGTATTATACTTTTAACAACACAACATGATTTTAGAATTACATAACATATTCACTTTCCCTTTTTTGCTGTTCTCAGATTCTATTGAATTTCACCATACACAGTGATTTCAATGTAGATCATCATATAACAGTGGGGAAAAAAATACAATCAATAAGATTGTAAAAAACAAACAAATCTGCATTGAAAATATTTACAAGTTCAACTATCTGCTTACCTATCTACAGTTTCTAAATTACATTCTTCAACTACATCAATTCATTTCTTTCTTTGAAGTACACTTTGTAAAATATACACTCTCATTTACATCGCGTATAATATAAAGATCAAATATTTAAACTACTTCTTTCAAACACAATTTTGCAAATGCAATAAGAATTAGCACAAACAATAATTCAAACAGTAATTGTTCACATCTTCCCATTAGGCCGAATAATGTTTCCAAATCCATTTGCATTTAAATATCCAAAATAAACTCATTAATTTGTGTTCACATCTTCCCAAGAGGTCGAATGATGTTTTCAAAACTTTGGCATCAAAAATATCAGATATGAATTTGTTAATTCATAAGGCAACCTACAAGTGAATTCCAAATGGGCATCATTGCAATGTGTCCATCCTTTATTGCACTTTAAATACACAGTATAGTGTCCAGATGTTGTAGTAGGTCCATCATGGAAAATAATAGCCACTGCTTTAAAAGTTCTTCCAGAAATTGATACTTGACTTGCCACAAAACTTTTAATTTTGGTTTCCAGTTTTCTTCCATCTGCTCTACAACTTTGTAGCATTAAAATGACATATTGTCCAAATCTTTCTATAAATTATGTTGACAACATTTCTGATTTACAATGAGAACATTTCATATCTTGATTAGCTGTTTTTAGTAACTTGTTAAAAGACACTGATTTGCAATCTGGTATTGTCAAATATATGAATCGTTTAGTGTCTATTTCAGTGCTTGAAGAGAAATGAACACTCAAATTTTCAATTTCTATTCCTTCATCTTCCAATACTGCAAGCATAAACATAAGAAATTCTTGTGCATCTTGTTGTACATTCAATGTAAATTTCAATGATCCAGTACATATATCCAAAAGATGCCGAATGCCAGACGCAGTATGGATTTTTGTTCTATCAGTTATCAACTTTTCAAAATTATAATGTAGTAAAGAACAGAATCTTTTTTCTCGATTTTCCATAATTTCATGATAAAGATCCTCTAGATAAAACACAACATTCACAATTACATTAGCATAGCAGTTGATACCTGAACTATTTTCTAACTGATATCCTACAATATCATCAACTGTGTCCATTTTCATTTTCTTTGCAGTTTTATCATTCTCTTGAATTCTTTTCTTTTTCTGAATCTCAGTGAAATATTTGTCATATTTCCATTTTGGACACACTATACGTTTCTCATATACGGGATATTCACCTAACTTAGGAGCATAAAGTCTTCTTAACCGATTGTACTCTCTTACACAATTTACATCAGCACTAATCTTTTTCTCATCAAAATAAATCAAATACAAACCAGATAATGTCCTTACTCAAGACAATGCAAAATATGCCAAGCCTTCTTTAAACACTGTACTTCCAATATTTACCAAAGCACTGTCTACACTTAAACCTTGAGGTCTATGAATGGTTACAGCATATGCTAAAGAAAGAGGAAACTGTTTTCTACGAACATACAAGTCTTTTACAAGCAAAAAACGAACAGTACAACATCCAATCTGTTTCACCTCTTCATTCTGATCAAATTTAATCTTCAAAAATTCAATTCCATATCTATTCTGAAAATTTACAAAAGCAACAGCTTTTCCCATTGCTCCATTTACTAAACCTTCTTCTACATTCAAATTTTGCCGTAAAATTACCCGACAGTTCACACATACATTTAAAGTCTTTTCTAAACCTGCAGTCCTAGACACCGACTTTTCCAAAGAATTCAATTTTGACTGTAATTTCTCTGAGAGAAGAATAGTAACTCCTTTGTGCACCATTTTATCAATAGCTTCCATTTTCAGTATTGGTTGTTTTTCCAATTTCAAAAGTTCTTGATTGAATGTAGAACACTCTTCCAGTGTAGGCATTTGGCAAACTATAGACTTCTTTTCTCCAATTGTTTTGTATAATATTTCAGGTGCTATATTTTTATTTGGAACCAAGTTCATTAAAAGTTGACTTTGTAAAGCTTCTATTCCATCTTTTGTTAAAACACCAACTCTTATCTCTTGAAGAATGTTTCAATAATGTTCATCACTTGCTTGTCGCATATTCTTAATAAGTTCTTTATATTCAAAATAAGACCAAATGTTGACATTTCCAATACTTCCCAAAGATTTCTTAGTGTCTTCATGAAGAAGTGTTTTAAAAACAGGTTGTCCTTTTACAAGAGTAAGTTGTAGTAGGTCGCCAAATAGAATTACATGTTTTCCTCCAAATAGAACATCATAATCTGTTTTTAAAATCTGTTGCATTCTTAAATGTACAAAGGCAAGCATTAAGTTTGAGACCATGCTCACCTCATCAATGATTAGAAGTTTCATTTTCTTCAGTACTCTTGAAACTTCATAACAAGCTTCTCCAGATAACTTGTGATATTCCAACTTATTCTCATGTTCAACTGGTAGCATGAGTAATCGATGTAACGTAATCCCTTTAATGTTGTGTGCTGCTAACCCAGTTGGAGCGGTTACAACACAAGATAAATGTGATTCAGTGGTTTTATGTAGATAACTGGTCAAAACTTGAATTAAGAAACTTTTTCCTGTTCCAGCTTGCCCACTGATATACATTCGAATAGGTTGAAATGATGTGCATTGGCATTCTTTTTTTCATGCAGTAAACCATGCTGTATCTGTTGTGTCACTTGCTGATATATTTCTTTTTGTTCAATATTCAGTTTTTCTTCTAGGTTTCCCAACTCAATAATATCCTGTTGTGCTTGTTGCATTGCCGTTTCTACTTCATTCATGGCTACTGCTGCTTCATTTTCAAGAATTGGTTGGCCTAGTGGATCTTGACTTACTGGAGCAGAACTTTGACTATCTTGAGAATTGTCTCTAGCTATTTCAGCTGCAATAGTAGTTTCTTGTTCAATCTCTTCATTTAACATTTGTAGATAAGTTGGAAAAATTGTGCATTGAATGCTAGCTTTACATTAAAAAAATCTTCATCGCACTCAAAATCTCCAAGTAATTCCATTTCACTACGCCAAGGCTTGAAGAGTTGCAGGAGTGCTAAATAGAAAAATTCCCTTTTATCTGGAGTTTCACAACTGAGTTTCCTGTGGTTAATAAGATTTCCTTTCGCATGTTTTACCAAACATCCATCACATCCAATTACTGCATATTTTTCTTCATTTATATTTTCTGTAGTATTTCTCTTAAAACTGTAATTTTGCAGTACTTCATAGAGACATATGTTTTCCAGATGTGGACTCCTTTTGGGATAGAACGTATCCAACATATCTGTTTTAACAATATCTGTACTTTCCAGTTCATTCAATGCTAAGTATTCAATTTCTTCTAGAGATTTCAATACTCGATTTCGTGTTTCAGCAAGACCTAGACTTACCCAAATGATTCCTCTTGACTTTGAGTATAAACTTGCAGAGGTCAACCGATCCGAACATTCGTAAGATCCAATTTCTCGATGGGAAAGCATCTTCAAACTAAAACTGTACAACTTGTTGCTAAGAGTCTTCTCTTGTGAAATTTCTTGCCACATTTCTATCAACTCCGTCTTTTCAGATTTTGTTATATATGACGTAACATACCAAGCAACAGCAATTGAATTATCTGCAACATACTGGATATCCATATTTACATACCACATTGTCAAAATCACTGGATTGTAGTCATTAATAATCTTTGATTCTTCAGTTCTTTTTATGGTGTAAGTATTCTTTGGAGATTTTTGAGTGATAGTATGCCTTACTGCTGACATCAAACTATTGAATCTTCCTTTTGAAATTACTGGACGTGGGAATGCAAAACGACATTTTGTATAAAATGTTCCCTTTGACGTGTATTTTCGTAGACAATATTTTCCACATCGATGACTTTGAAACCGTAAAACTTGTTGTCTTAAGCTATTTTCTCCTCCTTTTTTTGGAATAGCACAGGTAACATAGTCTTCAATAAAAGACAAAACAGTTTCATCAGAATCGGTTCCAAATTTAGGTGCATCCTTGATCCATAATAGCATGTGTATATGAGGAGCACCTCTGGCTTGGTACTCCTTTCTCCAAAAGAAATCAATAACTTCTCCAAGAGGTGGATTATTTTTATTGCAGATAAAAGACATCATAGCTTGAAATCTATGATTAAAATATCTGCGCACATTTACAGGATCCAAGGAACACAGTTCTCCAGCTGTCTTCAATTTGATGTTTTTAATATTTGAATTTGCTTCTCGTAGAAATTCAAGTGAATCGTCCCATGCGTATTCAGCACAGCTAAGCGTAACAAACCACGTAGGGGTTCCTAAGTTTCTTAACATACATTTAAGTTCTCCGTGACGACAATACCAATACTCATTAGTACCACGTTGACACGCCATCAAATTAATTAACTAAGATTCTAAATGATTGTCTCTTTGTTGAACTTTGTCCACAAAATCCTTTGCAGAAACATGTGTAAAATGAACTCCTGTTTTTAATATGTGGTTCACTGCATATGAAAGTCCAGACAAGTCACTTTCAAACAGAAGATGAAATAAATATGGAATACACTGTCGAAATCTTGGATCTTCTGAGTACAATCTTGTTGTACAATATTCTGAAGCAGGAATCTGTACTGGTCGTTCATCATATCGTCCACCTTTTCCAGTGGGGAAGAGATGTGGAAAACAACGAGCTTCTAAACTTTTTTCCCATACACTCATGGGAGTTCCTTTTGCTTTCTTCATTTGGAATAATTCAATAGTGTTTCCTATAACTTCTTTTGAATGTAGAGGATGTATACTGTAATGTTCATAAATTTCTTCACTCCTGGAGTTGTCCACTTTTTCTATTTGCCCAGTTGAAATTTCTCTATCATCTTCTAAAGATAATTCTTGTACTTCATCATATACATTTTTATAATAAATATTGTTTTGTACAAGATATAATGTAGCCTTTTAAAGTTTGGTGACATCTACTAACTCTTGCCATATTTTCCGACTCTTTGTTGGTACACCATTAACTAGAATAACTACAGGTTCACTTTCCTCTCTCTCTACACCAACAGTTTCAATATTTTTCTTAAAATCTAAATGTAAATACACAACTCTTCCGTTTAAACCTCTTTGTAAATCTGTTGGAGGCAGCTTACCTGTTTTAGGCTCCATACGAACTATAGCCTGAAACGGGTGCACAGTTTGAATAAGAATGGACTCATACGTATTTAAATCTACCAGTTCCGGAGGAATAGCTACCAACTCTAGGCTGTTATGTACAGTTCTAGTTGGCAGTTTGTTCTCTTCTAATTTGTTGTAACAATATTTACAAATACGTTGATCACTACCCAACTCAAAACGACCTTCCACCAACAAATAAGCACCAAGTTACTCCCACATATCATTGTTTTCCTTTTTACTTTTTAAATAAATATCAACATTTCTAATTTGACTTCTATAGTGAGTACGTCGACAACAAATACAAACAAAGGGGCCTATTAGGATGGTGGGCGGACAAAGTCCGCCTGCCACCGTAATGGTGAATGGGACCGTCCGCCAGAGGTGCGGCGGTCCCGCTGTGGGCATTAGGATGCCACCACCACGGTGGCGGTGGCATCCCCCATCCACAACATTGTGGCGGGCGGTGCGCACAGCACCGCCCGCCACAATGCTGTGGATGCACGTTGTGCATTGGCATGCACAAGGTGACAGGCACCGGGCGGTGCCTGCCACCTTGCCCACGCCAATGTAGGGGGGTACCACAGGTACCCCCCATGTGCACCCCCCACCCCCCAACACTCCGGGGGCCTGCAACGGGCCCCCAACAGCAAAGACTGTATGCCTTTCCATGGCGGCAATGCTGCCATGGAAAGGCGAGTCACCGCCTGCATTATAATATGGATGGCAGTGTCTTGCAGACACCGCCACCATATTATGGCATGTTTCCGCCCGGTCGACGAGTCGACCGGCGGAAAAGCGGCGGACGGACTTCCCGTCCGCCGCGGACCCCCCAGCCATCCTAATATGGCGGGGGGTCATTCAGGCATGGATGGTGGGTGGATCGCCCCCGCCGGGCCAGCGGTGGCTACTGCCGGCCCGGCGGGGGTAATCCGCCCGCCATCCTAATGGGCCCCATAGTTTGGTTTTTCACAAGAAAATACTTTAAACTTTGTAATTTCTTCTGCAAACTTCTCAGTAGTACTATTTTCCACCTCTTCTTCAACACCTACACTTATCAAACTCTCACTTTCTCTACACTCCTCTTCAGGACCATAGAAACGAAACTGTATATCATCAGAAACTTTTTTTACATCCTATACTGAACCATGCAAAAGAGCAATGTTTATTTCACTTAAAGATAATGCAGGACTTTTTACATAGTACAATCTTCTTACTAACTTCCGCATTTCTGAGTGATGGACTGCTAACATTCTTAAATGATGAAAAGTACTTCGACACACTTTTCTAGAAAGACAAGCCAGAGAATGACCCTGCAAGCTAATATATTTTCTCACTTTACAAGGATCTTGTCTTTGCAGTATCTTAATCTTCTGTTTAACACTTTAATTACCATAATCTCGTAAGACATTTTGTAATATATCAGTAGATTCCTGTCGTATACTACAAATACTACTACAATCCCACTTATACACTGGTGCTTGTGTACGTCTCCCTTGAACTTCTTCAGCTACTACTTCTTCCACATTTCTAGGAACCATCTTTTCTTTTTTAATTGGACAACCGTTTTTAATCTCATAACAACGACCCCTGGTATCAACTGCATGAACTAATGTACTTTGTTGAAAATAGCTTTCTTCATTAAAAAAAGTTTCAGTACTAGAAGTGTGCTTCCATTCACCTGAATTTTTTTGCAAAAGTTAGTTCTATTAACCAGTCTTTTTCTTTTACTTTTCTCCTTCATAAAGTGCATTGTTTTAATCAATGTTTTCATTCTCTTCAATACTAATATAAACAATTTTCTTTTCAATTCAAAAGCCTTTTCGACTACACTTTCAATCTGTTATTTCTTCTTGTAAAATGCTGATCTTCTTTTATATTTTTTGCAATCTTTCAATAAATTTTGTAGTACTCTACTTTTATACATTCTATTCCAAATGTCTTTATATTCTTTCATCCTTTTTTCAACATGAATTGTTTTCCTATAACCTGATTTTGCATTAATTTCTCCTTTTTTCTTTTCCTTCTGATTGCTTGTAGTACTTTTCTTTCTCTTTTCCCCATTTTCAAAATCGATTACATTTTTTAAAAGACTTTTAACAAATTCTTTTGGTCTCTTACCAGAAGACTTTTTCTTCAACGTCACATGTTGTACTTCATCTACTTTCTGATTTTCTCTATCCTTTAAATAGTTCTGTTTTCTTTGTTGTCTTTTCTTTTGAACTTTTCTTGTCATACTGAATATGTCTTAATAATTATGGAGAATTTCTAAAAAACAAAAAGTTTATTATCTTTCTAAAAAATATTTAATATTATTAAAATAATTATATACAAATATTGTCATCTATAAATAAAGAAATACATTGAGTAATGCCTAGGTGAATAGATAAGTGGAACAGTAGTACCTGGATGATTCTACAACTGCAAGGGTGGCACATAACTAGTGCCTGGGTGATTGCATGACTAAAGGGGTAATATCTGGAGCATTACTGGAGTACATAGCAAATCAGTGGGTGATTTTATAACTGCATGAGTACTGCTTGGGTGATTGCAGGAGTACTGAGGGAATGCCTGAGTGATTGGAGGAGTGCAAAGGTAGTGCCTGGGTGATTTTATAAGTGCATGAGTACTGGCTGAGTGATTACATAAGTACAAGGGTAATACCTGCATGATTGAAGGAGTGCAAGGGTAGTACCAGAGAGATTATATAAGTTCATGGATAGTGGCTGGGTGATTGAAAGAGTGCATAGGTAATACCTGGGTGAATGCATGAGTGCATAGGTAGTGCCTGGGTGGTTTCATGAGTGCAGGGGTAATAACATGGGTAATTGCAGGAATGCATGTGTAGTGCCTGGATCATTTGAAAACTGCATAGGTAGTACTTGGGTGTTTTTATAACTGCATGAGTGTTGGGCTTAGCCAAATACAAAGCAGCACACTATTACATGACTCAACCATAAGTCTCTCCATATTGTTAAAAGCATGCATACATACGTCTCTACCTTTTCAAATCATCATCATATCTAAAAGAAATACGTATACAATATTTCTGAAATATAGTGAAACCTAGAAACTGAGACATGTAATAGATCTGCCTGAGTGATTGCATACCTCCATGCATAGTGCTTCGATGATTGTATGACTCCAAAGGTAGTCGCTAGGTAAATGCAGGAGAAGATGGATAGTGACTGGCTAATTCATCAGTGCATACATACAGGTTGAGTGCATGGATAAGTGTATTAATAGCACCTGAAGGAATAGATGAGTCATGGAGTAGTGCCTAGGTGAATAGATAACTGCAACAGTAGGACCTGGATGATTCTATGACTGCAAGGGTAGTGTGTGGGTTATTACATGACTGCATAGGTAGACACTGCATGATTCTATGACTGCAAAGGTAATACATAAGTAGTGCCTGGTTATTCCATGACTACAGGGGTAATATCTGGGGGATTACTGGAGTACATAGCAAGTGAGTGAGTGATTTTATAACTGCATGCGTACTGCTTCAGTGATTGCAGGAGTAATGAGGTAGTGCCTGAGTGAATAAAGGAGTGCAAAGGTAGTGCCTGGGTGATTTCATAACAGCATGACTACTGGCTGAGTGACTACATAAGTACAAGGCTAGTGCCTCTGTGATTGAAAGTGTACAAAGTTAGTGCCTGAGTGATTATATAAGTGCATGAGTAGTGGCTACATGATTCAATGAGTGCATGGGTAATACCTTGGTGATTGCATGAGTGCATAGCTAGTGCCTGGGTGTTTGCATGAGTGCAGGACTAATGCCTGATTCATTACACCAGTGTATATGTAGTGACTGGATCATTGGAAGACTGCATGGGTAGTACTTGGGTGTTTTTATAACTGCATGAGTGTTGGGCCTAGCCAAATATAAAATGGCAGACTATTACATGACTCAACTATAAGTCTCTCCATATTGTTAAAAGCTTGCATACATATGTCCCAACGTTTTCAAATCATCATCATATCTAAAAGAAATATGTATACAATATTTCTGAATTATAGTGAAACTTACAACTGAAACATGTAATAGATCTGCCTCAGTGATTGCATAACTTCATGGGTAGTGCTTGGGTGATTGTATGCGTGCAAGGGTAGTCACTGGGTAATTGTAGGAGAAGATAGATAGTGACTGGCTAATTGCATGAGTGCACACATAAACATTGAGTGCATGGATAAGTGTATGCATAGCACCTAAAGGTACAGATGACTCATTGAGTAGTGCCTAGGTGAATGGATGAGTGCAACAGTAGGACCTAGATGATTCTACAACTGCAAGGGTAGTGCCTGGGTTATTACATGAGTGCATAGGTACAGCCTTCATGATTGCATGACTGCAGGAGTAGTACATAAGTAGTGCCTGGGTGATTGTATGACTGCATGGGGTAATATCTGGGGGATTATTGGAGTATATAGCAAGTGAGTGGGTGGTTTTATAAGTGCATGCGTACTGGCTAAGTGATTGGAGGAGTGCATTGATCCTGAAAAGGTAATTGGAGGAGTGCAAGGGTATTGCCTGGGTGATTGAACCAGTGTATAGCTAATGCATTGGCGATTGCATGAGTTCAGAGGTAATATCTGGGGGACTACAGGAGTACATAGAAAGTGCCTGGGTGATTTTATAAGTGCATCAGTACTGCCTGGGTGATTAGAGTAATACTGTGGTAGTGCCTCAGTGATTCAAAAAGTGTAAAGGTAGTGCCTGGGTGATTTTATAAGTGCATAGGCACTGGCTAAGTGATTGGAGGAGTGCACAGATCCTGACAGGGTGATTGGAGGAGAGCAAAGGTAATGCCTGCTTGATTAAACCTGTGTATAGCTAACGCATTGATGATTGCAGGATTGCAGGAGTTATGTCTGGCGGATTAGAGGAGAACATAGAAAGTGCCTGGGTGATTTTATAAGTGCATGTGTACTACCTGAGTGATTGGAGTAGTACTGCAGTAGTACCTGAGTGATTGGAGGAGTGCTCCATCCTGAGTAGTAGCAGAATACTGAAACTGCAGCACAAAAGTCAGGTCTATGACATGGTGTACACTTTTGTACTGCAGCTTCAAAATTCTGTAACTACTCAGGGTGTTGCGCGTACTCAAAATAAAGCATAAAAGCTAAACATGAGTCTGTTATAATCTCACCATATTCCTGAAACTATACATGCATTTATGTCTACCTTTTGAAATCATCATCATATATAACAGAAATAAACAAGTAGACTGAACTTTACATTTCAAAGACACTTCTACATTTCGGCAGTGTATTTCAAGTGTACCTTTCCCCAGACTCATAGAAAGTAGCCTAATCAGTAATCCCTTCTGCTAACATGTCTTAAAACTCACATTTGTGCTGCAGCTTCACCATTCTACAAATATTGGGCCTAGTCAAACATAAAGCAGCAACCTATCACATGTCTCTACCATAACTCTAACCATATTCCTAAAAGCATGCATGCTTCTATCTATACCTATTGCCAAAAGCATTGCACATATTAGAATACATGTGCAAGTAGAAACATAACCACACTCACAAGTCCATAAAGGCCTTAAAACTTGACAGACTACACTTAACATTTCAAACACACCTAGATTTATGTGGCAAATCTCAAGTGAACTTTTACACAGACTCTTATAAAGTACCATAATCAATAATTCCTCTCCCAACATATCTTAAACATCACTTTTCTACTACTACTGCTTCACTATTCTAGTAGTAATCAGGTATAGAGCATAGCTAACAGCAAAGCAACACTTCACTTATCTTTCATGAAAGTCTCCCCATATTTCTAAAACCATGTATGCATATGTCTGTACCTTTTGCTAGCAGCATCATAAATAAAAGTAATACACAGATAAATGTATACCTGTGTTTTATACATCTATCATCTTCAGACACATAACACATACCATAATATATGTGCAAGTAGACACATATCTCAGTCACAACACCATCCACAGCTCAAAACTTCACAGACTACACTTCAATTTTTAAAGAGACACTGAAAATTATGCAGAATATATGAAATATAACTTTCCTCACATCATACAAATTACTCTAATAAATTACATCTCTACAAACATCTCAAACCTCACTTTCAGGCTGCTGCTTTACCATTCTACAACTACTTATAATGTTACACCGACCCAAATACAAAGCAGGAGCCCTTCACATGTCTTTACTAAAAGTCTCACCATATTCCTAAAAGCATACATGAATATGTCTGTACCATAACACTATCCAAACCTTAAAAATTCACAGAACAAACTTCCGATTTCAAGCAAACACCAAATATTATGTGGCATATTTCAACTGTACCTCACTAGAAACTTAAAAAACGAAGCCTAATCAATAATACCTTATGTCAACATCTTTCAAACCACACTATTATGCTGCATCTTCACCATTCCACTACTACTCACAGTCTTGAGCCTACCACATAAAAAGCAACAACACCTCTATGTTATACATCATGCACCTTCAAATGTATAAGACATATGAAAATACATATACAAGTAGAAACATACTTGAGACAGAAGTCCATGCACACCTTAAAACTTGATAGACTCCACCTCCAATTTTAAAGCAACAGCTAAAATTATGCGGTATACTACAAATGTACATATCCACACACTAAAACAAACTACCATAATCACTAATCCATCTTCCAATATACACATATTACTATACAGAATCTATTTCAAACAACATTTGACTACAATAAAACAAACTACAATACACATCTCTACATTTAATAATATATTTCAAACATCACAGTTCATCAATAAATGTTAATGATTAAAAATAAACCTAATACATAATACACCTCACAAATTTATAACTCACCTTCCAAATTGATTTGTAGAATTTAAAATATCACAAACTCATAAAAGATTTTCTTATGCACACAATCAATGTAATGCACCACTCTCAGCAAGGTAAAACCAGTAATGGCAAACTTTCCCTCTCTTTCTCCACAAAAATACATGTAAGTAAGAAATCACATAGCTTGCTACATTACTTCAAATTATAAAAACCATTTCTATTGGTTAGACATATTAACCCTTACCAACTGACTTCTAAAAGTGCCCAAACAGGTTCTGGAATTTTTTGGAGTCGCGACTCTACCGTGCACCAACGCGATGGAGCCGCGAATCCATACGGGAGTTCAAAAATCTATTACAAATAAAAATACCACTACTTTTTAAGAACACACCACTTCTAAAGATAGTACTGACTTGGGAAATCTTACTTTAATAAGATATCACTTATATATAAATTAAAATTTCACATTTTAAGTCCACAGTTAAGTTTCAACCCTTCCCCCATTCTGCTTAATGCCAGTTTCCATAGTAACAGTTCATGGCACATTCAACTAAACTGACAGGTCACAAGTTCACCATATTTTCAAGTTCAGCACACAAGGTTACAAATGCAAATAGCAGGTGTGGTTGACGTTTGCAAAATATGACCTTATCCTATCTACTGTACCTTTCAAACATTTTTTACTAACCAATAAGAAACATGCTTTTTAAAGAAAGTAACATGCACCCTATTTTTGAATGTACAATGTTCTTAAACAGCCAATCAATTCTCTACTTTTTTAAAAACAGCATCTTGTCCACCATTTTAGATACTTCTCATTCTACCAACTGACTACCTCAGCTACAGACAACTTTTCATTACTTCCAGACATCCCTTCAAGATGCTTACAGTATGGATTGTTGGGCACAGCTATGTTTTCTGGTGCAAAAGGTATGCTGAACGCAGAGGTATTGACAAAGACCTAGCTTTGCAAAATGTGGATATTAAATGGATTGCACAGAGAGGATTAAAGTTGCACCAATTGATGCCTTTGGTTAAAATCTTTTGCATCTCCAACCCCTGACCTCATGATTGTGCACTGTGGTGGCAATGACCTAGGCACATTGACTGGAGTAGGTCTGGAAATGCTAATGAAGGACACCTTTGCACAATTGATGTTGCTTTTACCTCAAACTGTCTTTGTATACTCTAATATATGCCAAAGACAGAAATGGAAGTGGTCAAATCAATTCTGTCCACAGATTGAGAAAGCTAGAAAGAATGTCAATAAAGCTGTTTCTGCTTACCTCAGAGACCATAGGATGGGCTCCATCTATAACAACAATCTACGTTTTGATATGGATGACATCTACAGAAGTGATGGAGTACACTTCACAGATCAAGGAAACAGAGTCTTTCTCAACAACCTAAAGCTGTGCATCAACACTTACATGTAGCTACAACAAACTCATAATGAAAACAAGGGCTCTTTTTAGTGCCACCCTATAACATAATAGTGAATATAATTTTTTTTTTACACATACATATTTATTTTTTATTTTTTGTGGATTCGCGCACCCAATGCGAATCTGCAAAAGCAGGAATTCAATGCACTACAACACAATACACTTTTCAAGTTTAACTATTAATTTTTAATTTTATATATTTTTAACAACTCTATACATTGTAATCTTGTCATTAGCTGCAATCCCCGTAACTCTTTAAAACAACTTCACAAATAAAACACTACCTTCTAAATTATATAATACTTAATTATTTATTTAAGGCAAATTTGCGAATCCAACGCGATGTTACACGGTGGGCAGCGCTGAGAGCCATGCTGGGGTCGCGACTCCAAACTCTAAAATAATGGCCCCAGGGACCCCCTTTCACAATTTTTGTTTTTTTTAAAGGGAGGGGGACCGCGTGGCCCCCCTCCTCAGGCCAATATTGGCCCCAGGGACCCCATCCCCCGGGGCCTGCCACTATTTTTTTTTATTTTTAAAAAGAGGGGGACCGCGTGCCCCCCTCCTTAGGCCAATAATGGCCCTGGGGAACCCATCCCCTGGGGCCTGGCCTCAGCGTTGGGGACTGTGGGGGAAGCCCCAATGCCCCCATGGTCCCTGCCGGCTCCCAGCCTCCTGCGGGAGCTGGCATTGCTTTTGGGCAAGGGGAGCTGCTAACATGCAGCTCCCCTTGCCCAAAAGCAATTCTGCTTTCTTCATTGAAGCGAGAGCAGGTTTCCTGCTCTCGCTTCAACGAAGCAAAGCAGTGTTTGCTATGACAGGGCGGGAGCCGTGCTCCCGCCCTGCCATAGCAAACAGCAATGTCCCGGGGATGGGCACCCCGGGACATTGCAGGAGCTGGCCCTGGGGGGTGGTGGTCCCCAGGGCCATCAAGGGCTCCAGATGGGGGGACGCGCGGCCCCCCTCCCTTCATGAAAATAGCATCAGGGAGGGGGTGGCCCCCGGGGCCAGGGGTCCGCAACAGACCCCCGTATTTACAAATTCAATGCCGGGGAGGTGGTGGTCCCCGGGGCAGTGTGGGGGGGCTTGAGCCCCCCCACACTAATTATTTATCAAAGCCCCGGGGAGGTGGCAGTCCCCGGGGCTTGGGGGGGCCCGCGAGGCCCTGCCGCCTTTATAAAAATAAAGCCCCAGGGAGGTGGTGGGCCCCTGCTATATAATAACACATTGCCCCCGGACCTGGCCTACCCGGGGGCTTAAGGAAAACGAAGCATGGGAGACCGCGCTTCGTTTTTTAAAAAAGTTCTCGGCGGGATTCGTGCACCCAGCACAACTTCGTCCATGTTGGACCCCCTGACCAGCCCTAGGGTGTCAGGGTGTTTCTACCTTCACCCCTTTCCTAAATTTACAACATTTTTCAACCTTTTTTATGTGAATTTTTGTATCAGTCTGTCAGTTGCTGTCTAAGTGGCTGCATGGGTGTGTCATTGGGTACGTGAGTGGCTGTATTGGTGAGAGATTGGTTGTCTGAGTACCTGTATGGTTGGCTGAGTATCTGTGTGGGTGGGTGAGAGGGTGTGTGACTGCCTGTATGGATAAGTGAGGGGGTGAGTCAGTGGCTGTATGGGTTAGTGAATGCGTGTGTGAGGGGCTGTATAAGTCAGTGTGTATATGGCTATGTGGGTGAGTAAGTGGATGTGTCAGTGGTATATGGGTGAGTAACTGGGTATGTGAAAGGCAGTATAGGTGAGAGATGGGATATATCAGTGAGTGTATGGGTGAGTGAGTGAATGCGAGAGTGGCTGTATGGGTGAGTGTGTGCTTGTGTCAGTGACTGTATAGGTGAGTGAGTATGTTTTAGTACCTGTATGAGTAAGTGAGTGTGTGCATGTGTATCTGATGCTGGAGACACCGTGGCCCTCATTTTGTTGGATCTGAGCGCAGCTTTTGACACGATGTCCCATGCTGTGTTAATTAAAACCCTAAGTTTGTTGGGCTTATGTGGGCCGGCTCTGAAATGGCTCACTTCCTTCCTCACAAGTCGCACTTTCCAAGTTTTTTCTCCCATAACTAGCTCTGATATCCACTCTCTAACTCATGGGGTACCTCAAGGCTCTATCCTTAGCCCCCTACTTTTTAACTTATATGTAAGACCCCTGGCGGATATTGCAGAGAAATCTGGGCTGACCCTTTTCTCCTATGCGGATGACTCGCAAATCATTTTTCTCTATCTATGAAGAGCACGACAGGGACTTCTCCCCTTCAGCTGGGGTTGAGGAATATTGCATCATGGATGCAATCTAACTACCTCAAACTGAATGGAGGAAAAACCGAGGTTCTTATATTTGGGAAAAATAGGGAACTTTGGGGTCCTCAACATTGGCCCTGCGAGATGGGTGCTCTTCCTATACCGGTCCGCCAAGCCCGAAATTTGGGTGTAATCATGGATGATACACTAAGTATGCATAACCAAGTTGTTAAAGTAGCTGCTACCTGTTTCACTATCTTGAATTGGCTAAAAAAGTTATCTGGATGCTACCAGAACCCACTCAGAGGACTGTTGTTCATGCCTTGATTACTTCAAGACTTGATTACGGCAATGTTCTGTACTTGGGTTCTAACAAAGAAGGTGACACGCAGGCTGCAACTGGTTCAAAACTCTGCAGCTAGGCTCTTATGCCGGATCCCCAGAACTTCCTCTGTTTCCGGCCATCTCCGTGACTTGCACTGGCTCAGGGTGGAGAACCGAGTTAAGTTCAAAGCCCTGAGCTACATGTTTAAAATCAAAAGTGGTACGGCCCCCAAATACCTTCAATCACTGGTTCATCCCTATGTCCCTCTTCGTGACCTTCGCTCATCTACGCAGGGGAGGTTTTCTGTCCCAAAAATCAAACTAGCAAGGATGGGCGGTAGGTCTTTTCACATCTTGGCCCCTCACTCTGGAATGCTATGCTCCTAACTCTTCGAACCGAAACTAACTACATTCATTTCCTTAAATCCTTGAAGACATGGCTTTTAATCATTAGCCTGCTGCCTTTTGCCTTGACATCAGCCTCTGTATCTGCGTTTGCGCCGGGAAACCCTTTTTGGGTAGCTGTTGCGCATTATAAGTTTAATTAATAAATAAATAAAAATAAATATGGGTGAGTAAGTGGCTGTGTGATTGACTGTATGGGTAAGTGACTAGGTGTGTGAGTAGCTGTATGGGTGACTGACTCAGTGTGTTAATGGCTGAATGGGTGTATGAGTGGCTATGTCAGTGGCTGTATTAGTGACTGAGTGGGTGTATGAGTGGCTATATGGGTGAGTGAGTTGATGGGTGTGTAGATCTATGAATCAATGAGTGGGTATGGGTCTGTGAATGGGTTTGTGAATGTTTGTGTGGGGGTGTGTGTATGAAAGGTTCTATGGGGGGTGTGAGTAGGTGCATTAGCGATTCTGTGGATGATGTCATCAGTGTTGTCATTAGTGATGTCATTTGCGATGTATTCAGCGATGTCATGAGTGATATCATTGACCATGTCATGAGTGATGTAATATGTGAGGTTATAAAAGTGCATTGTGGGGGCGCAAGTTATAGTTAGCTCAGCTAAATATAACTGCTGAATTTCACTGATTTTGTAAGAGTGGAATTTGAGCCTACCTATAATGTCCCTGTAACATTTGTTCTTTTTTAGTGAATTTCTAAGGTTTTTTAAATGCTAATTCCTAACTATAACATCCCAGTAACCTTTGGTTTTTTTCAGTGAATTTCGATGGTTTTTTAAGCAGTAGTCGCATTTACAAAGTGGTGATGAAAGGGGGCGGGGCCTCCCACAAGCTCTCAGGAGGACTTACAGGAGGCACCAAGAGGGCTTCTTGGCCCCCAAGGTCCCTCAAGAGTAAAGTGGACTTTATCCCCCAATCAGTAGTGCGCCAGGAGGCATGTGTGAAGAGTGGTGGAGAAAAGGGGCGTGGCCTTCGAGGACCTCCTAGCAATCCCGCTTGGTGGGACTTACACTCCCCTCGGGGCCCAGACTCTAGTGTGGGTGCCCTGGTCCCATCCACGGCACCCACTTACAATTACTGGGGACTGTGGGGGGAGCCTGACAGCACCTGCGGTCCCTGCCGGCTACTCGCCTCCTGCAGGAACCGGCATTGCTTTTACACATAGGGAGCTACGTATAGGGAGCTGCTAATATGCAGCTCCCTCTGTGTAAAAAGCAATTCTGATCCGCTTCTAGTAAGCGAGAGCATTTTCTGCTCTTGCTTACTAGAAGCGGAGCAGTGTTTGCTATGGCTCCCACCAAGGCATAGCTAATTGCAATGTCCCAGGGGTGGGCACCCCGAGACATTGCTGGAGCCGGCCCTTGGGGTGGCAGTCCCCAGGGCCATCTATGGCTCCAGGAGGGGAGCCCCCCTCCTTTCTTTCATATAGCCCCAGGGAAGTGGTAGTCCCTCAGGCCGGGGGCCTGCAACGGACCCCTTTAATTGTTGAGTTTGTGCTGCGGGGAGGTGGCGGTCCCTGGGGCTGTGGTGGAGGCTGTTTTGACTCCCCTGCATTAAAAATAATAATAATGTATGCGCCCCAGGGAGGTGGCGGTCCCCACGGCAGCAGGGGGGCTGGGCAGGCCCCCTGCATTCCTATTGTTATGTGCCCTGGGGAGGTGGCGGTCCCCGGGGCTGCCAGACGGGCCCCTGCAATCCTATTCTTAAGTACCCCGGGGAGGTGGAGGCCCTTGGGGCTGCAGGGGAGGTCATAGGGCCTCCCCCAGCATTTCTTTAAAAAAATATGTGTGTCTTGGGGAGGTGGTGGTCCCGGGGCAGCAGGGGGGCTGATCGGGCTCACGCATTACTAGTGTTTACTGACCCGGGGAGGTAGCAGTCCCATGAGCCCCCCTCCTTCATTTCCTACATGACCCCTGGATTTTGCCCACCCGGGGCCGAATTTGTAGCAAAATTAAATAAAAAAATACTTTTTACCACTGGCATGGTCCCTGTGGGACCCCCCCACCATATCTGGAGGGTCAGGGTATTCCTACCCTGCCCCTTTTTATAATTTTTTACTTTTTTGTGGCTTCAAGCCGAGTCCTAAGATGGCTGCCAACACTCCCTGTTTGAAGTGTTGGCAGTACATTGCAAGGACTCGCAGCCCCAGATATCTATATTTTTAAAACTTTAATATCTCTGAAACTACTGAACGGATTAACACCAAAACACATAAAGCACACTTTCTGGACCAACATCTAGCTTTCTTTCAAATTTGGTGTAATTCTGTTCAGCAGTTCAGGCTGTGGTTGTGTTCAAAAAATGAAAGAGAAAACATTTTTTTGCTTGGACCCTGCTTGACGGATCAACCCGAACCTTTCAACACAGCAGCTGAACCGAAAAGGGCCATTTTTTAAAAATGTTGTGAAGATTTGTCAAGCGTCGCCAAAGTTATTGTGAAAACAAAAAACGCTTTTCCGATGGAAACTTTGGTCCTAACTATAACTACCTACTGGTGACCGAATTCGTGCTCATATTTGGGACCAAGAGTTGGATGTGTTTGGCGTGATTGCGCAGGTGATTGTTGAGCGGCACCCCTGACATTCAGGAAGCATGTCTCTGCATCCGCACTAAGGAAGCATATATATATCAAGGCTCCCGAGAGCGCTGAAACGCGTTATGCCGACTTGATTTGCACCGAATAAAGAAAATTGCACTTACTTCCGTGGTCCGGACCCGTTTTTTGGAGCATCCAGTGAGTGAGCGGGGACGAATGGATATATATATATATTACCTACTGGCGGTCGCCAGTAGGTAGTTGTTTCTATTCAAAAAATGTTTTTTCTTTTGTCAATATCTTTGGCGCCATTTGAAGAATCTTCGCGAAATTTTCAAAACTAATGGTTCACTCAGGTCAGCTCCTGTTTTAAAAGTTTTGGGGAGATTCGTCAAGCGGGGGCCGAGAAAAAAGGGGGGTCCCAAAATGCATTTTCTCCATGTTAATTTCTATAGGAACCCTAGACAAAGCTACAGCCCGAACTGCTGAACGGAATTACACAAAATTTGGCAAAAGGTAGGTCTTGGTCCAGAAAGCGTGCTTTTTTAAAAATGGAGTAAATCCGTTCAGTAGTTGCTGAGAAATTAAAAAAATTAAAATGTATATATCTGAGCACCGAGGAGGATTCGCGAACCCTCCCGAGCACGAGCTTAATTCTAATTGGCTGCCAACACTCCAAACCAGGAAGTGTTGGCAGCCATCTTGTGACTCGGTAAAACTGAGTCACAAGAAATCAGTTAAAAAAAGGATAAAAAACAAGAAAAGGGGGCAGGGTAGAAACACCCTGACCCCTTAGGCCTGCTCAGGGGGTCCCACAAGGATTTTAAATCGGCCAAATTCGCGCTGAGTGCGCGAATCCGGCAGAAAAAAAAATGAAGTGCGGGCTCCCGTGCTTCGTTTTCTATCATACCTAAATATGTAGCGGCCCTGGGCACCGCCACCTCCCCAGGGCTACATCTATAATGTGTGGGGGCACGCAGCACCCCCGCAGCCCCAGGGACCTCTACGGGGCTTATTTATAAAAAAATGCGTGGGGAGGATCCTGTCTCCCCCACGTTGCCCCGGGGACCACCACCTCCCCAGAGCATTGTTATTTTAAGGTGGGGGGCCTCGCAGGTCCCCCCCAAGCCTCGGGGATCACCACCTCCCCGGGGCTATAATTTCTTTAGTTCAGGGGGGCCTCACGGGCCCCCCAAGCCCAGGGGACCACCACCTCCCAGGGGCTATATGATTTACATGCGGGGGGCACGCGCCCCCCGCAGCCCCGGGGACTGCCACCTCCCAAGGGCTATTTTGAAAAACAAAGTGTGGGGGGCCTTGAACCCCCCCCACACTGCCCCAGGGACCACCACCTCCCCGGGGCACTAATTATTTAAATATGGGGGTCCGTTGCGGACCCCCGGGCCCCGGGGACCACCACCTCCCCGGGGCTTAAATTAGTTGGGAGGGGGGCCACGTGGCCCCCCTCCTGGAGCCCTAGATGGCCCAGGGCCAGCTCCTGCAATGTCCCGGGGTGCCCACCCCCGGGACATTGCCACTTGCTATGGCAGGGCGGGAACACGGCACAAACACTGCTTTGCTTCTTGGAAGCAAAGCAGAATTGCTTTTGGGCAAAGGGAGCTGCATGTTCGCATGTTAGCAGCTCCCCTTGCCCAAAAGCAATGCTGGCTCCCGCAGGAGGTGGGGAGCCGGCAGGGACCGTGGGGCATTGGGACTCCCCCCACGGTCCCTAACGCTGAGGCCAGGCCCCAGGGGATGGGGTCCCCGGGGCCAGAAGTGGCCCAGAGCAGGGAGGCACGCGGTCCCCCTCTTTAAAAAAAAAAAAAAAAGGAATGGCCCGGGGGATGGGATCCTGGGGAGGGTGGCCGCGCGGACCCCCTCCCCGAAAATAAAATATTAAAAATAGTTGGCCAAGCCCCGGGGGATGGGGTCCCTGTGGCCAAAAATGGCCTGGGGGAGGGGGGCCACGCAGCCACCCTTCCTAAAAAAAATTATTTAAAAATGGCCCAGCCACAGGGGATGGGGTCCCCGGGGCAGAAATCGCCCTCCGCAGGGGGGCCACGCGACCCCCCTCCCGTTTTCTTTGAAATGAAGAAAAAAAGGGACAGGCCCTGGGGGATGGGGTCCCCAGGGCCCAAAAAGGATCAAGGGAAGGGGGGCCACACAGCCCCCCTTCCTAAAATAGGGAAAGAAAAGGAGGCCGCAACTCTCTGAGGCCCCGCCCCCTCTCTGCACGACTGTGCAAACGAACCTCGTGGCACGATCTGGGTTGGGGGATAAAGTCCCCCTTGATGGTGAGGGTCCTTAGGGGCCAAGTAGTCCATCTGTTACCTCCAGTAAGCCCCACACAGTGGGATTGCTTCTCCAACTTCAAAGAAAGGCCCAGGTATTAATATTGGACCTCAGACACCAACTCTTCAGTACACTTCTGGACCTGTGGATACTCTTCTGGGGAGAAGGACTGCTGTGCTGCTGAAATGACTGCCACTCTGCTGGACTGCTACTCTGAAGGACTGCTGGCCTGCTGTACCGACCTGGTGCCCTCTTGCCTGGGCCAGAAGGACTGGACCTGCAACTGTTAACCCAGGACACCAGAGTGACTCCAAGGGCAAGTTGGCTGTCTTCCAGACTAGAGTCTCAGGAACAGAGTCTCCAACAACCTTTAACCCAGCACCTGGGCTCTGCCATCTGTGAGCCCTACCCTGCCAAGTAATGCTAAACCAGTCCTTGACCCTTGGAAGTGGGCATGGGGTGCTCTGACAGCCCATCTGGAGATCAGGC
This sequence comes from Calotriton arnoldi, assembly GCA_963921515.1. Classification (NCBI taxonomy): domain Eukaryota; kingdom Metazoa; phylum Chordata; class Amphibia; order Caudata; family Salamandridae; genus Calotriton; species Calotriton arnoldi. Next base: position 144,754 of record CAWUFW010004205.1, read on the forward strand.
AGAACCAACGCATCTCCTCTGCTGCATGGCACAAGCTGGAGCAGAAATGACACATTTCGTCTGCTGCAAGGGTTCTCCCTATACAAGAACCCTGCATTGACCTCGCAGCCTGCATTGCAACCACCGCCTTTGCCAGTTTTCCTGATGCAGGATGTCACATCACAAATCTCTTGCCGACTGCAGCCTTGATGATGATGCAGGAGCTTGCATTGCAACCTTGCAGCTCCTCAGAATTGTCACATCACCTCAACTGCTCAACCCGTACTAAATGCCGGTCTTTGCATTGCATGCCCTCATCAACGGGATCCTCATTGACAATGTAGGACCTCGCATCGCAGTTCCCAGGAAGCGACTCATTGTGTCAGCTGTGTGACGCATTCTCTGCACGGGACCTCGCAGTGCTCCGCAACCAGGACTTAAGGTATTCTTGTTCCATGGGCCAAACTGGGTCCCTTTAGCCGGCCAGTGCTCTATCGTGGTCAGCCTGAACTTGCAACTTTGTCCCGTTATGGACAGATACCCACAGTTGGCGCTTTGTTCTTTTTGGCCCTTTATTTCATGAGATATTTAAACTTTCATATCTGCTGTTCTATTGATTGGATTTTTGTCATTTTTGTCTTGTTTTTTATTTATTAAAAATTGTTACATTTTTCTAAATTGATGTGGGATTTTTCTTGTGGTGTGTTTTTATTTTATTACTGTTTGAAGTGCTTCATAAATATTTTATACATTGCCTCCAAGTTAAGACAGAGGGTTGAGCACAAGTTCCTTTGGGGTTTGCTTGTGCCTCACACTCACAAGGATTGAGGTTGCTGCTTGAGTAAGGTTTCACCACCTTCAAGCATTAGCTCAATTTCACACAAACATGTCGCATAGAAAGGTTGTTTTCTTGAAATGAGTTTAAACTTGCAGGTTGGAAAATGTTGTTTCTAACTCAAAAAGATGAAATCAGCACATACATAAACGTAACTAATCTCAGTTTCCTTAACATTTTTTAGAGGCCTGGATGCATGTTTATTCATTTTATCTAACATATTTTGATAGTGTAGACCAAGTTCAGTTATCTACCTGAGCCCTGCAGTATGGCGCTGAAATAATCTAAAACTGTGTTTTAGATTTGTTTAGAAGTTGTCTACATTGGTCCAAAGAAGGGAGCAGCAGGTGAAACTTCCAGTCACTTATTGTTCATAAATGTACCAAAAAAACTCTTCCTCAGGGCCAGACAGGGACAGAAAATAGACTAGGGCATTCAAAAAATTGGCCTACAATTCAGATTGTGGCCATTTGCAAAACAGTGCTTGGATAGTAACAGCAGGATAATTTTCAGAGAAATTAATGTTAAATTAAATGTTTAAAGGTTGTGCGGACTGCTGCTCTGAAAGCTCTATGCCAGCGATTCTTAACCTGTGGTCCGAGGACCCCTGGGGGTTTGCGACACCTACTCAGGGACCGTGCTACTGCTTAAAAAAAAAATAATGTTAACAGTTTATTAAAATGTATATAATGAAGAAGTCAATTGAAAAATGGAAATTTTAAAACTTTCCATAAATGTGAAGGAATTTAAAATTGGAGGCTTAAAATTAAGTTGGCATTCTCCGAATGATTCGTGGGAGCAGTGCAAATGCATTCATCAGAATATAGTATTCTATATTCTGATTGCCCACTTACAGCTTACACTATGTGGCAGTGGGGCAGCCTACTTAAACCACTGGTTAACTTTACTTTGATTGACTGCATTTTGCTCTCTCACAAGGAGCACATCCACACAATCTAGTTCTCTTCAGTGCCCGAGGCTTTGTTTTTACTCTATTATCACTTTAGCGTTACCTTTGTGTTTAGAGCCTGATGTGATAGCAGGACATTTCATCTTTATCTCCTGCCAATGCTATTGTAAATTCCTTTGCAAGAGTTTTGCTTTTCTGATTGCTGCTATTTCACAGCATACCAGATCAGATTGTGTCCATTGAAACTGTTTTGTATTAAATTATCCTCTTTTTTTTCTTCTCACCTTATTTCTTTCTTTGTTAATTGTTTCCTTTCCTTTTTTTCCTAATTTCTTTCTTTTTTTCTTTCCTTCTTCCTTTCTTTCTTTCTCTTTCCCTCTTTCTTTCCTTCTTTCTTTTCTTTCTTGGTTTTCTTTCTTACCTTCTTCCAATTATATTTCCTTCTCTCTTTCTTTCCTTCTTTTTTCTGTCTTTCTTTCTTTCTTTCTTTCATTCTTTCTTTCTCTTTCCGTCATTCCTTCTTTCCGCTTCTTTCATTTACTTGTTTTTTCTTTCTTTGCTTCTTTTTTCTTTCTCTTTCTTACCATCCCTCTTTCATTCTCTTGTTTTCTTTCATTTTCTTTTTCTTTCTTTCTTTCTTTTCTTTCTCTTTCACTCTTTCTTTCTTTCCTTCTCTCTTTACTTTCTTTCTGTATTTCTTTTTTCTTTCTTTCCTTCTATCGCTTTCCTTCTTGCGTTCTTTTCTTCTCTTTCCTTCCCTATTTCTCCTTCTTTCATTTCTTACTTTCTTTCTTTTTTCTTTCAGTATCACTTTCTTTCTTTTATTTTTCTTCCTTCCTTCCTTTCTTTCCTGCTTTCTTTCTTCCATTCTTACTTTAATTCTTTCCCTCTTTATTCCTTCATTTCTTCCTTTCTTTTTTCTTTCATTTTCTTTTCTTCATCATTCTTTCCTTATAGTTCCTTCTTTTCTTCTTTCCTTCTCTCTTTCCCTCTCTCTCTTTCTTTCCTTTCATTCTCCTTTGTTCTGTTTCTTTCTCTCTTTTCTTCTCTCTTTCCTTCTCTCTTTCTCCCTCTTCTGTCGTTCTTTCTCAGTTTCTTTCTCTCTTTCATTCATTTTTGAAAATGACATAATTGCGTTCCATGGGAAAGACTTCTTTCTCTTACTTTCTATCTGGAATTGCTGTGAAAGACTAAACCTTTTCAATATTTTACATAAGGATGCAACACTGATATATTATATCAGAAGCAATAGCTCAGTCAATTCAAGTTATCTCCGCTAAGTATCTAATGCACACGAGAGGTGAACATTTCATTATCCTAAGTCCAAGAGAATGTGCACCTGAAAATTGAGTAATTATCCCACCTATTATCCACAATGGTAGAATACAGAAAGACTATAGAAAAAAGGCACAAGAAAACAAGAACTCATTATTGTTTGAGTATTACTCAGTATTTACTTTGTTAAAAAATGTGCTGGTGCCCACATGTTTTCTAAAGAGGCTTCAGCCCACTTCCACCAAGGTGGCAGGGTTTACTTTCACCATGGATGTCGACTATTCTCATGTGGTTCCGCTTTTTTTTCACCTGTCCTTCCTTTCTACCTGTTTGCTCTCCCTCTCATCTCCTGTAGGTACTGATATTACTGGCTCTTCCCCAGCCCTACTTGACTATTCCAAGCTCAGCCACCTGTGTAATATGCCCACACACAAAGAAGCACTGCCTTCCGTGCCTGCCGAGGAAGTGTATACCTGATGGCTTAAAACAGACACCAGGAGACAGTGCTTTCTCTTTGAGGGCAGGGTGAGGCTTGGGAGACACTTGTTAGCAGTACAGTTCCGAGGGACAGCCAGTGGCTTAGGCAGTGTGTCATGGGCCCTAGTGCAGGAAAGGAAATGGTCCCTCTGGCTGCTGTTTGAATTTTAAAATAGAGCAAAAATACGGCCCCAGTGCCGCTGCACCTGCTGCACAAATGGTAGCTGCTCTCCTGGGGACAGCTGCTGCCTGGAGCTGCTCTCTCTTGACTTAGAGGAGTGAGGGGTAGAGGTGGGCTCAATATTCATGATAGATGTACTTATACAGCCTTGCCTTGGTCTAAGGAAAGTTCAGGAACTTAAAATCTATTTAATATATAGACGACCACCCACGGGAGGGTCTGAAAGAGTCCTGGTACCCAAAAATAATTGCTGTGGGGTCCACTGGCTAACTCTGGCACTGATGTTACTGCTGGTTCGATCGTCACTTTTCAGTCAGTGAGTAGGTAATTCTCTTCGGAGTCAACCTTTTACGCTGTAGGTAACATTTTCCTGACCTTTCCAGGTACACGGTCAAGGGCATGTTTGACAGCCTTCCATCCTCCATAAATTAAACATGTGTATTAAAGGGCAGCTTCACTCAACACAAAGGACACACAACAACAAATATTTATTTAAAAGCATAATGATAAATGTGTGTAAGTTAATGTTAACACCGGAATACAGCTTCTAAGGCCATACGTATCATTATTGGAAATAGCGATTACATATTTGCGATTCTCTGTGAATCGCAATTAGATAATCGCTATTCCTAATGTACGAAACTCCATGAGTTTTATTTTGAGATTCCTAGTGGGTTGCAAATCAATCTACCTCATGAATATTAATGAGGTAGGTTGCAATTTGCGACCCACTAGGAATCGCTAAAATCACAGGGATGGTGGCCTGCTGGCGCAGTAGACCACTATGTTCATGATTGCTTTAAATAAAGCAATATTTTTTTTTTAAATGCAGCCCGGAAAACGGGTTGCATTTAGAAAAGAAAAATGAAAAGTTATCTTTTCTTTTTTTAAAAGCAGACAGGGGTCCGTGGGACCCCTGCCTGCTCTGAAAAAACGTTTTCGCTACCATTCCCAAAGGGGTAGAGGTCTCTTAGGGAACCCTTCTCATTTGCGAACGGGTTACCACCTACTTGAAGTAGGTGGTAAAATGCAAATGTTTTGCAACCACATTTCGGTCGCAAAACATTCTTACATACCGCTGCAATTCGGTATTAGGAAGGGACGTCCTAAACAATCTTCTTCTTAATACCTAATCGGTTTGTATTCGCAAATCCAAATTGCAATTTAGTAACATGTTACCGAATCACAAATTGGAATTGATACATACCAAAATGCATTTTACCGGTCGCAAATGGCCCAATTCTGCAAATCGGGCCATTTGTGTCCCGTAAAATGCAAAATACATATGGCCCAAAATCTTGAAAGAGCCACTGCAAAAAAAATGGTCTAAATAGATTGCTATGGCACACCTGAGCATGTAAATCAAATACAAGTTTTTGTTGGAAACATTTTTGTTTGATTATAACCAAAGTTTTTGGCTAAGAGATAATACGGACACTCGGTCCAAAATTAACACTCGATGTGGCCCTTTCTGAATCAGGGACGGGCTGGAAATGGATATTAGTTCTGGAAAAAAAATTCAAAACAAATCATGTGTTTGTGTTTATGTGGGCCTCGCCATCAAAGATAGTTTTAGTAAAAATGGGTCCCAGCGTTGCAAATTCAAGCACTTACTGGCACATGCATCAAGGAAGGCTTTTGCGATTCCTTAATTGCGATTAATAAGGAATCGCAATTAAGGAATCGCAAAAGCCTATGCATGTAGGAATCGCTATAAAAATAGCGATTCCTAAACATTCCTTAATTGCGACTCGCAAATTGCGAGTCGCAATTAAGGAATGCCTTCCTATTCATTCCTATGGGCCTACAGGCCCATAGAAATGAATGGGAGATTACATGCGCAATTTGCGAGTACCAGTAGGTACTCGCAAATTGCTCATGCAATTTCAAGGAGTGCAAGGGTGTCAAAATGACACCCTGTTGCACCCCTGAAATTGTGATGTGCACCCATGTTGCGCACACACATGCCCCAAGGGCATGTGTGTGTGTAACCTAAAACTTAAAAAAATGCATTTTAGAGCATTTTTCGAAGTTTTTGCAAATTACAGACAAGTTTTATTTGTCTGTAATTTGCGGTCCCAAATAGCGAAATCGCTATTTGAAAGTGCTTCTAGCATTGCATTTAAGGAATCGCAAATTGCGATTCCTTAAATGTAATCGCAATTTAGGAATTCGCAATTAATTGCGAATTCTTAAATTACGCATAGGAAACACTTTCATGCATCTCCAAAGGCCAATTTGCGATCGCAAACGGCCGATTTTTGCGAATCGCACCGTTTGCGATCGCAAAAACCTTTGATGCATGTGCCCCATTATTTCTATTACGTTACCTACGCATTTCAGGGATTAATAATGGGACAACACTCAGCAGGCATTTCGTTTATTTCCCACCAAACGGCCAGTCAGCACTGGTCTGTTTTAGGACACCGTTTCTGAAAACTGTGTTGGAGGTTTTCGCACATTGGGGTGGTTCATGATATTGGCTGGGTATATCTTATTAGAGCTATTCTTGTAGACCTTGGCTTTGAACGTTTCAAGGCCAATCACTCCTCCAGCGGCTCTGATGTTCTTAACCTAACTGGGAATATTGGTCCTAGAAACCCAAGACACACGTTGCCGGTACAGAACATCTGCAATAACAGCTACATATTTTACCTTATGAGAAACTAGCAGGTTTGGGCTGGTTGACTGGGTCGAGACGAATGCAGGACACATCGAGTTCAGACCCTGGTATTCTTCTTACTAGATTGTACCTGTCAAAATGGAACAGCGCCACTGTCAGCAATGACTTGTGTGGTTGTGATTTCGGAGGCCGGGATACAGTAATGTATTTTGTGGTTTTCTGTTCTAAAACATTAACTCTTCTACATAATTGGCTCTTACCTTTTCTGAAACCTTTAATACAACAAAATGCATCAGCGCATTAAGACTCTGCTATAGAACGGATGACCTTTTCATATACTTTTGTGCATCAGGATATAGCAGGGCTGCATGGCTCATTTGAAAAAGTAGCTCATCGGGATATACTTTCTGCGAGCACTAGTTATTGCTAGACAATGATGAATTACAGTGTCAACATATTATAAGTAGTGTGTAGCCTTACTGGTATATATGTTAATAACATATAATTAGTGTAAGCTTCGCTGTTATTTTTTATGTCGTTACACTGTATTTAGCACACTTTGTCTTGCTTGTGTTTTATATTTTATGTGCACATCTGTAATTTTAAATTTGGTTGTTTTGGTGTGGTATCTTATGGTTTTATATTAGGGGTACTATTTGCATTAGGTGGATACTTATTTTATTATTTAGAGACATGAGACTAGGGGCCTGATTTATATCTTGGCGGATGCGTCCAGACTCTTGAAAATCGTCGTTTTGTCTGTCCACTACCGGAACTGTCCTCCCTCCTCATTTAAATGTTGGCTGTGTCTAGACTAGTTCACTTCATTCTAGGGAAGGGGATAGGGAGTTGGTTATGTCTCTTTGATGGGCTCCACAAAGTCTTTAGTTAATCATTTCTAGCAGCATTTTCTGTGTCTCTAAATATGCCCGACCTGGGCTGAGCGCCTGGCTAATAACTGAATCAAACTTCAGCTCTGTATGCTGCTTCAGTTAAAAAAAGTTCAATGTCATCCAAAACAAACTGTTCTTTCCCAAACTCTACTTTACTTCAAGTGAACTGTTGATGTCTGTTTGATAACATAGATATTGTTTCCCAATTTGTTTCCAGAATACAGAACTTCATTTGGTGTATATAACTGATTTCCTTTAAATAAATAATCCTCTTTTTTTAAAACCAGAATTGATTTGTTACAGTATCTGCTAAGTTTCAAACCAACGACCTTTTAAACACTACATTTGGATTTGTGCTTCTCTGTGTTTTCTGCCAGATTCCTCTGTTAGAGTTCCAGTAGTTTTGGTGGGACTTACTTTTCCAAACTTTTACTTCATGCTTTTTTATTGTTTTCTTCTGTTCGGCCCCTGAGAAATCTGGACCATAGACTCCCCTTATTTAGTATCATTCCATTCAAAAACTGTTAATTATTTTGCTTTTGCTTTTGTAATCAAGTACTTTTCAAAATAAACTCATTGGGAGAGGGAGATTGTGTTTATCTGCTTATGTCCTTACAACTCACTTAGTAAAAATCTCAAATTGCCTAAAATCTTAAGCAGGTCCTCTGACGTTTGCATATATGCGTCCTCTGGTTCGATCAGATGAGACAAAAACCGCTTACTAAACTAGAAAATATAATATTATTACAGACATACCTACATTCCAAACACAAGGCCTTGATAGAGGCTGACTTGCTTGATAGGATTTGTTACAAAATCCATTGGATTTACTTTAGAATGAAATGATCTCCAGCATTTTTAAATCAACAAATCAAATACATTGTAGTCCATAGAGCTAGTAAGCCAATATGTATTATAACATATGTGTCATATCTTTTTATTTAAAAAAAGACATTTCTTCATTGAATTTTTCATGAAGAATACATGCAATGTGTGGTAAACAACAAACAGTCAACCAGTACAGTGATCTTGTGCAACATCAGAACATCTCTTGAATCTGGCAGCTATTGCCAGCTTGATCAATGCCCCGCCCCGCATCCATAACAACAGTATATAATTATACGGAAATGGGCAAAGCCCAGTACAACAACTGTGTATCTGAACAACATTCCACAATTGACAATGAAACAGGTAACACATTGTAGGTGCACACCTTAAAAACACTACACTACATATCTGCAGGTTACCACCCCTAGGGCACTGTCCAGGCCTCATATTGTTCAGTATGTCATGACGCAAACTATGGATACTATTGTGGTAGCAAATAATGGTAAGCACAAAGGACACTAGTTCAGGGCTGTATTATCCCTGGAGTCAGATACCTGGAAAAGCAGGCAAGACTGCAACGGCTCCCAAATATCCCTAATCCACGAGCTAGGGGGGTAATAATTCAGCATATGTGGTCAGCGGTTTTTTAGAGTTGGCCAAGTCCTGCAGCCACTCCATGAATTTCGGTGCCCATCCCCTTCCCCATTTAAAAGCAATTTGATGTTTGGCCAGAAGGCTGAGTGACACAAATTTTCTAACACTCACCTCTATTTCCTTTGTGTGCCCCAAGATTGCCACTAACAAAATGAGAGTAACATTTTGACCAATCATGAGAGAAAATGCTGCCTCAGTCTCCTCCCAATAGGCCTGTATCGGGTGACATACCCAGGCCAGGTGAAGGAAGTCCTCCCCCGCCATGCTGCACTGGGCACAACCATCATCACGGCAGAGATGACATCTGTGCAGTCTTAAAGGTGTATAATACATCCAATGTAAAACTTTGTAATGGATAATGCGAAGCCTGCTACTCAAGGCAATGCGCCCTGTCTGCTGACAACAGTAAAACCATTGCTCACCACTAAGAGGCGTCCCCAAATCTAGGTTCTACCCGGCTCAGGCACTTCCCTTCGAGCCTGGCATCTCCAGCTGCACCGAGTGGTAGAGAATAAACACCAAGGGGCATATTCACAAGGAGCTATCGCCGAATTAACGGCACTTTATCGCAGCCAAAGTCGTGATAAATTTACCTCCTCATTCACAAGCCAGTGTTAACAGTCCACAGCACCATTATACCCGCGATAGCAGCCGCAAAAAACATCACCACAGAGGACCCCCGCAAATATCGCTAATGAGATGCAGAGTAGGCATTCCCGTGCCAAAAGTCGAGACAACATCACACCTCAACATTCACAACGACCAGCCACATCGGCGATAAGAACACAAAACAGGCGATAAGGCACGTTAGCACCAGGAAATTTACACCTGCTCTGACCTGGTGTAAAGTCGGACGGCAGCCAGCACCACAAAAGGGAGCACAGCCCAGGGCCACATCCAAAGGGCAACAGATGCCATGGAGCCACTCATCATGCGGCCCGGACACCCAAGAGGGCCACAACATCCACCGCCACCACCCCAGGACCCCAACCCACACCCAGAACATCCCCCCCCCGGACCACCACAGACACAGGGCAGGCAAAGATAGCAGATGGGCTCCAGGTTTGCTCCCTCTTATGCCTGCCTCTTTATGGGGTGGTATGAGAGGGAGCATGCCTGGGCCAGATGTGCCTCCCCTTGGACAGAATACATCGTGTACTGGGGGAGGTACATCGATGATGTAATATGCTTGTGGTCAGGATCGGTTGAACATCTGGAACAATATTTTGCCTACCTGAACAGTAATGTGTTCAATGTCAAGCTTACTATGTCCTACCATAAAGAGAGCATTAATTTTCTGGATATAACATTCTATATATTGAGCATGGCATTATTCAGAGCAGACTATATCGAAAGGAGACGTCTTGTAACTCTGTGTTACATGCATCAAGTGCACATGCGAGTTCGGTTATTAAGAATATACCCTTTGGGGAACTGACTCGCGTCAGGAAGAATTGTAGTGAGCCAGGAAGTTTCCGCACAAAGGTTATTGAAACCAAAAAAAGATTCCTCAAACGAGGCTATAATATCAATAACTTAGACAAAGCTGAGGCTAGAATCTGTATGATCGACAGGGATGCTACCTTATGTGACAAACAAACTAACAGGCAACCATGTGGCAATATGATTAAGGCAAGGTTCATTACACAATACACCATGCACAGTGATAAAATCTTCAATGTTTTTCGCAAAAATTGGCATCTGTTAACGGTTATCCCTGGATTAAAAGAGCACATAGGCAACCAACCATCAATCACATACAGGAGGGGTACGTCTTTACGAAATCAGTTATGTCCAAGCTACGTAACAACACCTTCTAATGGTGGGACTTGGCTTCCCCCTAAACCCAAGCTTTTTTCACGTGTGGGACTTGTAACATTTGTCCCATGGGTAAGAACAAGACCATGTCATTTTCTTATAACAATGAGCGTAGGTATACTATTGACCAGTTCTGTAATTGCAATACCACGCATGTTGTCTATATCCTTGGTTGCCAATGTGGAAAGATCTATGTGGGCAGTACCGTACGCCCATTGAAACTACGCATCCAGGAACATCGCAGAGCGATTATGGGTAGGGATTCTAGATATCCCATCACGGAACATTATAATTCTATGCACCCAGAAGATGATACATTTTGGTTCCATACCATTGAACACGTCCCGCTTAACAGGAGGGGGGGCAATAGGGAACTATTGCTCAGACGGGCGGAGTCAAAATGGATATGTCGCCTGCAATCGATACAGTTCGGGCACAATACAGACAGTGAAATGCATTACTTTTTGTAAATTTGCATGACAGAATACGATAACTTTGGGGGTAATACTCACATTATGGTCAATAGAATATGTGGCCTACCCAAATAAGAAGGATATTTGTTCACCAGTTATGACATTCCTGATACATGGTTTTCTACTTACCTGTTGCTTACCTATTATATGTGTCGGGTCGACATAAAAGACACGAAATGGATTGTGGAAATTGAATGCTGCAAACTTGCTTTTTATTCAATATTTAGTCTCTGTGTTGACATAAGAGACATGGTATTGGTTCTTGGAATGTTTATTATTATTATTTTTATTGTTACAAATTTGCCCCTTTTTTACTTATATGATCATAAGGGACATATTAATTGCCATGTGATAGGATTACTATTGGTTGCCTCAAAACGAAAGGGCGCACTGTACATCGTAAATGCCAATCTTGATCCGGATAACTTGCCTTTCATCTTTAACATTTTGCTTATATTCCAGGCCTGTTCCTGTCAACATTTGGTATATAGAAGTGACTGATGATCCGATCCTATTATGAACATGCACACATATATACATGGGTGAGACATGTGTTTTTACCCTTTCGACTTGTTATCCTGGCACCCTAGTTGCCATTCAGCACTCTAGGACATCTGCTCAATCCCTATGACAAGTCTGAACTCACTAGTCATCTCAAGATGGCGCCCACAAATACGGGCCGAGCCCATTCTGAATGACTATTACTTAACATCAACTGATGTCAGTGTTGGTCACGTTTAGCAGAGACTGGGGCATTCTGATGTGATTCTGAGGTTTGTTTGGTGCAAATGGTTATTTCTGATTGGGATTACGATCCGTCATAAGATGGGTGTATGGTTTGCACTTCGACGGATTTTTCTGTATTATTTTTCCGGTTTATGGAATTAATTCTATTCGAATCGCACTAAATGTGTATGGTTAAGGGTGTTGCGACGCGAACTTTTCCATGGGAGTCGTTTTGGAGTCTAAACGATATATTCAAATATGGCGTGGAGCATAATCTAGGGATCGGGCGTAAGCGTCACCAATGAGACCCATAGACGTCATACGTACATTACGTGCATAGTTGCGGATGGCTTTAAATGTGCCGGGAATTTATGGGACTGGTTGCTGCTTTCCCGTATTGTGGGTTTGGGTGCACACATCACCGTCAATTCAAAGGCCGACTTGGTAAGTTTTTTGAACTGGTCCTTTACCAGACTATAGGGGCGGCATGTTGCTCGCGAACGTTGCGATTTGGGCCGTTACTGTTATTTCGATCTGGGGACTGTAATCGCGGGTCGTATAGGTACATACTTGTCGGCGCAATTGGCTTATAACTCTGTGCATGGAATCGAGGTGGGTTCACCTGGAGAGGGGTCTGGTCGTCACATATAATTGGGGTGAAATGTCCTATGTTTAGAATTCAGTATGCAGAAGCTATGAACCTTTCCAGTCCACATTTGAAATCAAGGGTAATATCACTCCCATCTAGCTTGGTAGTATTGGGGTGCATAACTTATTTTCATTGCAAGTTGAAGTGTTTGATTGACTGTGGGATGGATATATGGGCGTACATCAGGTGTTTACTTTAGCTCAGTGCCTATGTTGATCTGCAGGGTGTATGGCTTAAGTACCAGAAAATTGTTTCTATTTTCAGAATTCAACAATTGTGGTTTACCATAACCTCTTTTATATCGAAGGATGGGCTTCTTATACGGATGACCAATGTAAGTGTATAATGTATTAATCTGCACTCTGTTTAGTATAGCATGTGAGGTCTTCATGTCAGGTCGCATATACGCAATTTACGTAATGACTCAGTATTTGAAGGTCATTTAATTAATGATTTAATAAGAAGAATTATAGTTGTCCATCATGCCTATATACATGGTGTTTAATGACATCTCAAGGCACACCTGTCGCTCAGCCTATGTAGACACATACGTATGAGATTACTCTCTGGGAATAGTAATAATGTGATATATGTTTGCAGGCTATTCTAGTTGGATCCCTCTTTCCAATTACTATATCACCATTGCGAATACAGACACGTTAGAACAGTTTTCATTTGAGTGGATTTTCCTTCGGGTAACTATTACAAATTTTTCTAAATCGGAATTTTTTCTATGAAACATCGGTATTGTGCTGCTCTTATGCCCCATTAACATTTTTATTCTAATTTTCCCTATGCCATTTATCCATGTCCCCTCAGATTGCTTGGATTTTGGATATGCATGTTTCCTATTACCAAATAGAACGGTTCCGGGCAACTTAGAGTGATCCACCGTTGGCAATAGAACTCAGCCTTAATCTAGTTCCGGTGTACACATAAGCAGAACTATTTTCGGGTAATTTTTATTATTATTTTTCTTTTTTCTGAGGTAGATACCTCGATACAATTGGTTTATGTTGCACTCATGCTCCTTATATATGTTTTTATTAAATCCAAGACATATAACATATCTGTGTCTCTCTAGACCCTTTGAATACTGGATGTACATTGTTCGTATTTACATATAAGTATCGGGTCGGACAACCCGGAGTGACCTTTTTGTAGCAAACGGAATTAAGCTGCAACGCTGTACCAACGTCTTTTAGGTGAGGCCAAAGGGATATCACATTACACATTGTCTATGGGCTGTGGTGTTGGCCTCCCTCTCCCTTCCCCAATTTTGAAACAGGATTAACATTTGTAGCTGAAGTAAGGCTTATGCTTTATTATATGGTTCTGTGCATTTATTCGCTGAAACTATTCGGGCTAGAAACCGGTTTATCAAATAGAAATGATACTTTTATGGGACAAGTAATAGGTCTTATATCATTACCATATGGTCAAGACAATGATTATGAAATGAAAAAAATGTGATGCTTTGTTATATTTATACTATTGTTATTCACTTTGGCTAGAAATTGGATTTCACTTTGTCCGTCTAATTTGGTTCACTATTGTCCTGACTCATCGAATGGAACGTGGTCCATCCAATAAACCTTTTGGTGAGGGTGGTCTTATTTTTATATATATTTATTCCTTCCTCTTCTACATTCTCTGTTCTGGCCTCTTGTCTACACATCTATTTCTTTCCCTCCTTCCTTCCCCTCCTTTTCTTTCTCCTCTTTTGTTATGTACTTAAATCAGTAAAGAAGTGTACTTTGTCACAACTGATGTGTGAATCAATATTAATATTGGGGTTTTAAGTGTTTAGGATGCATGTTTGTAAATAACTGTGGAAACTATGTTGGTCTGTTTATTTGTAATTGCTTTTAGATATGTTTGTGTAAATATAGTATTGGTCCTGTCTATTGTGGTTATTTTAGGTTTTGGTGCCATTTGTTCTGTAATAGTTGTTTTTGTGTACATTGTACATATATATATATGTGATGTTGGTCTTGTACATATTTAGTTTGTATATATTTGTGTGTATTTGACTTTTTATATGTGGTCATTTATATATTGTTTCGTGTTGATTTCAGCCCTGATGAAGTTCCTATAAAGGGAACGAAACGCGTTGGCTGTTGTCCTGTGTTTTTATACAAAGAAGAATAAAAGAATTTGAAAAGACCATACTGGCTGATTTGTGACTTCATCCCTGGTGCCGCCTCCACCTTTTCTTGAAATTTTGTCTCTGGAATTCCAGTGGGACCTAACTGCAGCAGGTCTCGGAGGCGATTGGCACAGGACTTGATTACCTAGTGAACATTAAGATTGAAGTGCTTAACATATAGTCAGCTGCAGGATCAATAGTTTTCTGTTAAGCGGACCCCCAGGAAGCGTAGCAGCCGCACAGACCCAACATCTGACAATGTCACTGTCCACAACCATGCAACTCACAACTCTGGCAATTCACACGTCACAAAATCACATACAACAGGCACAACAACATGCCCACCCACCAGACACGACAGAACAACTTACAATGTTCACATGGGCAAGCCCTGAACATGAGCCAGCAACGGCATGGCACCTCAGCCACATAATAGCCGAATGTGGGGAGAGGTGGCAACCAGGCATTTGTGAAGGATGCAGTAGAACCATGAATGGGAAAGTACACAATGCCAAGAGTGGCGGAGATGTGCTGGACACACCGCAGTATGCAGAACACACCCATATCCATGGCGACATACACCGCTGGTGTATGGAGTGTAGTGGACAGTGGACGCCACCATGTCACCCCAGCCAGTGGGGGACCTCGCGGAAATGTTGCCTGTTACGCCCCCCCTAAGCGTCACCGGAGTGGGATGGCCCGGCGTACGCCACGCCAGCGTAGGGGTGTGAATAAAAAGCACATAGGCCTGGGCGTGGTCCTCTTCCGGAAAGACCCACGTCTCTGCCAGGGCGGCACCTCCCACCCCGCCACTAGGCCGATGCCGTCCTTGTGAGCGGAGTTGCCTGCGATGCTGTGCGCCTACCGGACCAAGGGGCGCTGGACCATGAACCCTGCCGACACCGGCGTGTGTCAAGGAGGGCCCACCACATGTCGGCGCAAGCTCCAAGCCCGAGGCCCGCGAGCTTGGCAGCCTCCTCAGACCATCACAGCCTCCACGACACAGGCCCGCCTTACTCCTTTCTCGTTGATGCACTCTACTGCCGCCTTCGGCCCACTCATCAGACCAGTAGGTCCCATGTGTGAAACTGTGTCCTGAGTCATGAATGGCAGTGACCCCAAATCCAGGCCAGCGGCCACAGCACCAGACCCCCACCCGAACTGTGAGGCATAGTTCCATATGGGCATCTTGCGACACGTGGTGCCACTAACCCTGTTCAACGCCAGCCGGCGATATGTGGTGCCACTAACCCTGTTCAAGGCCAGCCGGTGACACGTGGTGCCACTAACCCTGTTCAACACCAGCCGGCGACACGTGGTGCCACTAACACTGTTCAAGGCCAGCCGGCGACACGTGGTGCCACTAACCCTGTTCAACGCCAGCCAGCGACACGTGAATGAGGGACCAGGACTACCCTGTGGACCAGTAGGTCACACATCCAGCACCTAGTCGCAAAGCACGAATGGCAGAGTACACACCAGTGGTCGCACGGAGAGGTGTAAGAGGAAGATGCGGCTCAGTCTGGACGAATGCTGGGTCACATACACGGAGGTGACCGAACACGCAGTGCCACTGAACCTGAACTACGCAGGCCGGTGGGGCCATCCAGCCTATGCCGGCGACACTCGGTGAATGGGCCGTGCTGACCACTGCCTCAGGCCTACACTGCGGTCCAGTAGGTCCCATGTGTGAAACTGTGTCCTGAGTCATGAATGGCAGTGACCAGATGTCTACTGCAGGGGTGATATCACTAAACTCCCTGCTATCAGTGAAGCAAACAAATGCATCACAAGCACACGACACATGTCTGTGGGCCCATGCTGACCGCTGCCTCCGGCCTACACTGCGGTCCAGTAGGTCACAGAGTCTTGATTTGGCAATGTTGGAGTTCACATCTGAGTACCGGCATCATCGCAGACTGCATCCCCTCTCAGCACCTGTGCCACTAGGTGTGTTCCCCGACATTCATGGACACTCACTGGTCGTACATTGGTGGTGTTTGAGTCTATGGAATAGGGGCTAGTTTTCATCCTCATGTAGCTGATACCGAATTGTTGGTAAAAACGAGGGTTGCGCTTTCCACTCCTCCATTTGCTGCTTCCAGATAACATCAGACCTTCCGCATCATGCCCTGGAGGACACCTTCCACTGTCCCCCGCAACCCTCCGCAACATACACCTCGGACATTGATGGGGACCCGCTCAGGTTGTATGGCCCATCTGACTGCACCGCAAGTCACCGTCCCATGGCTGGGTGCCTGTGCTGGCCGCAGTGCATCCGGGACCACTAACTCTGTGCTGCTCAGGCCTGGGACCCCTTCTTCTGAGACATTGAATGGCCTCTGTAGCGATGGTCTTGGGGTCATCAACGCCATGTGTCTGTGGCCCTGCGCTGTCCGCATCCTCTGGCCTCAACTGCGGGCCACCAGGGCCCACACATAGCATCGAGTCTTGACCAGCCCGGACGTCGCATCACCGCAGGAGGCACACGCCACCACCGCAAGGACCACCTACAACCGCCATCTGACAGAGTCGAAACGGTGGTCCTGACAGACCTACGGAGTTGCTCAGACCTGTCGTGGATGCCATCATCGGCCTGATACCCTGCTCAGCACTCCAGGTGCCAGTGACTCAGTGCACCGCAAGCCATTGTCCATTGCTGATTGAGTTTTGTGCTGTTGTGAGGTTGCGCAGCAATGTCACCTCATGCAGTGGGGAAGACCTTGGACTATGATGAGGAAGATGTGTCAAGTGTGCGGACGGAAGAAGGCACAGACAATGGGAGGGCAGGAGGCAACAGCCCCAAGGCAGGAATGCAGACTGGTGGTGGTAGTCAAGCTACACACCCGGATCTATTACTGGGTATTGCGCTGTGGACTGCGGACGCAACTGTCACTTCAGGCAGTGTGGGAGACCTGGGACGTTGATGAGGAAGTTGATGCAGGTGTAACACACCCCACTGCATCTGCATCAGGACTAACCCGAAGGGACACAATCCTAGCAATTTCTTCACATGAGCGCACTCTTCTCTAGTGCCCCTACCTCAGTGCACTGCAACTCACGGAACCTCCTGACTGAATATTGGGTGACCTCTGTCCTTACTCCGGATCCCTCCATGTTGCTCTGCAGTTGACTCTGTTATGCTGGTGTTTTCTGTTTCCATTACACTGGTGTCCACTGTTCAGGTTGTTACCAGCACCAAGCACTCCGTGCGGGCTGGCTTATACTCACCCCTCACACATCCAGCACAGGCGTCACTGTACATGTGGCCCTGCCAATAAAGGGGCCGGGCGCACGTGCCCGTAGCCAGTTCAACATGATATGTGCATGTGTCCCTGTGGTCTTGTTGTATGCATGGGGGCCCTGGGCCCTACGACATTACATTGTGCTGTGTACAGCGGACGCAGACATGTCCCCGCAGGCAGCGGGCTAGAACCTGGACATGTAGCTTTGGCGTCACCCACTCAATTCGTAAGGGGAGTGGACTGTGCCGTCGTACGCAGAGCCAACGTGGGTGTGTGACTGATATGTGTGTGCCCCTGGGCGTGGTTCTGTACTGGGTATGTGCATCTGCATGTGTCTCTATGGCAGTGTGGGTCTCCTTTGTGGGGTGTAGGTGGTCCCTGAAGGGTATTGGACACCCACGTATGTGTTCTAGTTCGCATTCCATGGGTTCGGCAACACCCGCACCTGTTGGGCCACCTCCTTTTGGCGTTCTGACACCTGGCATTGGGGTGCCATGTGTGGTCAGTGAAGTGTTGTGAGCCAGCCGTGATTGCGGGTGCTTCATGCTGTGTGGTCTGTTGCAGGGGCTGGGTTCTCCTCTGAGTAGCTTGTCTTCCCTGGTCGTGGTGGTGGGTTGTGTGGGATGTCCATGGGCTGTTGTGGGGCATCGGTGTCGAAGGTGTGGTGTTTGTCTCCGGCATCACTGATGGGTTGTCTGTTCTGACCTGCTGGAGGTGTTGTTTGTCCCTCTGCATTGTGAAGGGGAGGTGCATGTTGGCATTGTGTTGGCGCCTTGTTCTTGTCGACATGCAGACTGTGCGACAATGTACATTGTGACTGTTTGGGCGGTGGTGGCTATTTGAGTTGGGACAGTGTACATTTGGCCTACATGGCTGATGTGGGGTTGTAGCCGTAGATATGCATCTCACAGTTCCCTGCTCTGTCCAATGTGATTGTTCTGTTTCTGCGCCTGGGCGTACCCAGTTGTGTCCCCTGTTCTGCAGTGTGGGTGTTGCACTTTGTGCCACATTGTCATGGTATGTGCTGTGATTGCTATGTGTGTGTGCTGCAGTGTGCCACGGGGATGGGGGACATGTCCCTGGGTAATTGTGGGTGAGCAGTGTGCTACACCTCGTTGTGCATGTGTGCCATTGTGCCCATCACCCCCGTCCCCCCAGTCCCTGTTGGATCCTCACCCTGTTGTTGTTGTGTCGGGTCCTGTCGAGCTGTGTCCATACTCCCACCTCCTTGCACCGTCTCCACACTGATGACTGTTGCCTGGGTTTCCTCCAGCTCCTCCTGTGGCGCTGGACTGCCACCTCCTGTCGCCATTGCTGCCTTCCTGTTGGCAGCGGGTTTGTGCCTGGTTTAGGTTGTCATGTCCTGGCAGCGCCTCTTGGCCTCCTGGATTGGCCTCCTCGGCACTCCGACTGCATTCCAGGTGGTCTGCTTGTGGGTCAGTTGCTGGTAGTGTTCTGTGACTCCGTGGCGCTGGTCTTGTTTTCCTGCGGTCTGCACCCCGTCTTCCTCTCCCTTTTCTCCTTGGCCTTCCCCGGCCCCGTTGTTCCTTGCTGGTGGTCTGTGGGGGTTGTGGGGTTCGCGTTAACCTCTGCGCTGGGTCAGGGTGCATCCATGTTGCTACGTGCTTTGGCTTGTTTCTGGTGTGTTGTTTCTGTGGTTTTTATGGTGCAATTTCCCGCCAGACGCGTGGGATTTGCAGGCCTGTGGCTGCTTTTCACTACTTTTTGTACAGCGATTGGCCTCATCGCATGATTTCTCGCGTTCGGGTTTCGCATTTTTTCAGCGTGGCGTTGATTTTCACGATGACATTTGACGCGTTATCTGGTGACTATCGCATTCTTCCGCCTTGGTGTGAATTCCACGTTGACACAGGGTTATTTTCCCACGCTAGGCTGCGATATTGAAAGTTGTGTTATGCTACTCTTGCGGTAGTTATCACACGTTCTTGTGAATATACCCCAAAGTGCCTTAGGCCTTCAGAATTGAGCAAGGTGTGCAGGATGGTGAGTTTGGGAGGTTTCCGGGGAAAGTCAGTGGTCGCGATTTTTACATCATGTCATATTCTGATATGTAGAAATGCATCCAGCAGTGACGGCGCCTCTCCAGCAAACACTGCCTCGCGGCTGATAAATAGGCCATCAGAATAAAGGTCGCCCCATGTGGTAGCGCCAACCCTATGGAGCATGTTCTTTCGTGCGTTACCGGAAAAGATGAGTGAAAAGGTCATGGAATTGACGGCGAGTAGAGGAGCAGCTAGTCGAGTCTTTTAGCCAATTTACACCATGTCTCATTGGTACAAGCAACAGGGGAGCCTAATGAGGCAGCGGAATTTACCTGGGAACCCAAGTACGCAGACAAGGGGACCGTGGTCATAGAGCCTTATTTTATGGCCAAATGCAGGCCTGCACCAATGAATAGCATAAGGGGTCTGGGCACACAAATAATAGAGTTCCATGTTTGGAGCTTCAAAGCCCCCCTCGTAGCGAAAGGCTCACAGCGGTTGCTTACCAGCCCAGGGCAGCCGAATTAGTGGCGTCTTGAGTGCTTTGAAAAAATGTCTCCCCGGCCACTAGGGAATGTTGAGGAACAAATTAAGAAATTTTGGTAACATGATCACCTTCATAAGGGAGACACATTGCACCAGTATCAGGTGATACTATCTGTCACACTTGATTGGCAATTGCCATATTTCGCCTGGATTATTTCTTCTCTATCCCATGATATCTAAATTCCCAAATATCGAAGGCCGGAGTCACACCACTTCAGCAGAAAGTCTGCTTGGAATCGTTGAGTAGCTGGAGTGAGGGAGAATAAATTTGATTTCTCCCAATTAATTTGAATGCTCGACAATCTGCCAAAACATACGAACTTGCGGAGTACCCCATTCAAACTATCTCGAGGGTCCCTGAGATATAGCGTGATGTCATCAGCATAGAGTGAAACAAATATATGCCTAGTGAGGTATCTGATTGCGTATTAGCGGTGGTGTTATCGAACATTTGGCAGCAAGAGGCTCTGCCGCCAGAACAAAAAGCAGAGGTAAAAGTGGACACCCCTACCAATTGCCCCAAGTGATGAGGAATGGGGCTGAACATGACCCATTAATCTGTACCCTGGCAGCTGGATGGGAATGTAGGAGGGCAATCCACGATAGAAGAGTGGGGGGAAGCCTTAGGCCGAAGCACAACTATCAGGTAGTCCCACTCCAGTGAATCGAAGGACTTGGTGGCATCACGAAATTCCACAACTGCAGAAAGATCTGGATCACTATCCTGTAGGTGTGCCAACAGGGTATGCAGGTTATGTGATGTGGCGCATCCAGGGATGAACTCGACTGATCCGGTCAGACCAGAAATGCCATTAAAAGACTAAGGCAATTGGCTAGGATCTTGGCGAGAATTTTGCATCACAATTGATCAGGGACAGGAGGTGGTAGGATTAACAATTGTCTGCTGGTTTATCAGTTTTGAGTAGGGTGAATATCATGGCCTTTGTTAGAAATGGGGGTCTCTAGTTGGCAGAGGTAGGTACCTTTGTACAAATAGGGACCCTTGCTTCTAGTCAGGGTAAGGGAAATACACTTCTAAAATAACCCCTGCTCACCCCCTTGGTAGCTTGGCATGAGCAGATAGGCTTATCTCAGAGGCAGTGTGTAAAGCATTTGTGAACACATACAGTAATACAGTGAAAACACTACAAATGGACATCACACCAGTTTAGAAAAATAAGTAATCTTTATCTAAACCAAACAAGAGCAAAATGACAAAAATCCACAATTTAGTTATCAAGATATACTTAAAAAATAGGTTATTCAATCAAATAAAGTTTGTAGCAACAAATAACTCCACCTGGAGTTATTACGACGTCGTGACAGATGAAAAACCCCAAAGTACGGTGCCGACTGCAAAGTGCGCGGCATCAGGCGCGGAGTCAAGCAGACCCCAAAGAACAGAACCTTGGAAATGATGAAAGCAAAGACGGTGCACGGCGTCGGGGAGGTGATGCTTCGTTGGCGCCGGGCGGTGTTGGTTCCTTACGACCCCAGGGGAGGTGAAGCCTCGGTTCCTTACTCCGATGCAGGGGAGGTGAGACATTGGTTCCTTACTGTGTCGGGGAGGTGACGTCACGGTGGCAGCGAGGTGTCGGTTCGTTATGACGGTGCGGTGTCGATGGATTTGGGAGTCACCCACGCCAAGTATCGGCTCCACGTTGATGAAGCACCGGCATCGGTGAAGTCGGGTCTGCGGTGCGAGTTGGGACAGTGCGTCGTGGACGTCAAGAGCGGTGTCCTCAGCTCCGGTGCAGACAGCGGCCTCGGTGATGGCTTCAGAGTCGATGCAGCACAGCATCAGCAGGCGTCGGGCCTACGGTGCAAGTCGGGGCGGTGCGTCATGCTCTTCACAAACGGTGCCCACAGCTTCGGGTGCAGGTTACAGCATTGCTCGCCAGCGTTGGTGTTGCAATTTCCTTCTGTGGCAGTTGAAACAGCAGTTCCAGATGTAGAAAGACAGAAGAAAATAAGTCTTTGTGTCCCTGAGACTTCAGAACAGGAGGCAAGCTCTATTTCAAGCCCTTGGAGATCTTCCTCAAGCAGGGGACACAGCAAACAGCAAAGTCCTTCTCCTTTCCTTGGCAGCAAGGAGCCACTTCAGGCCAACCCCAGACAGCAAAACAGCACAGGGGCAGCATTCCTCCTCAGCTTTTCCGGCTCTTCTCCTTGGCAAAGGTTCCTCTTGATTCCCCAAAAGTGATCTTTGAAGTCTTTTCTATCCCTGAGACTTCCAACAGGAGGCAAGCTCTACTTCAAGCCCTTGGAGAAAACCCTAACAACAGAATGATGAAAGCACAGTCCAGTCCTTTCCCTACCCAAGACAGAAGCAACCACTGCAGGACAACCCCAATAGCACACAGCACAGGGGCAGTACTCCTCCTCCACCTTTCCCGGTCCTTCTTCCTCGTAGGTTCCTTAGTTCAGCAGCGATCTAAAAGTCTGGGGACTGGGCCCCTCTTTTTATACAGTAAATCTCTTTGTCTCTTCTGGCTCAGGGCTCTGAGCCCAGTCCAAACCAGTTCTGGGGGGCACTTTACAAGTGCACAACAACCTCCCTTGTCAGTGTGAGACCTTGCTCCAGACACACCACAAGGGGGTGGAGCCATCATTGTGGAAGGCAGACACAGCCCTATTCAGGTGCAGGTGCTACTCCTCCCACCACTCCAAATGCTGATCAGGCCTATTCAGCCTAGCAATGACTCATCCAGACTCTCTGGAGCCACTGCACCTCCCCAGCCCCTGTCACACCAAAGCCAGACAGTCAATGCACATCCAAACACAAAGTGGTATTTCCTAACACAGAATGTAAAAATCACCCTCACTAAAAGTTCAGGCATATCACACTTTATTTTTCAATCTTGTTCCCAGGGGTAGTTATGTTTATAAAATGTATAAAATAGCCTTGCAATTGTGAAAAACGAAATTGGCAGTATTTCACTATCAGGACATGCCACACACATCAGGGCATGCCCTACCTTTCACCATCACTGCACCCTGCCCACAGGGGTACCTTGGGCCTACCTTAGGGGTGACTAACATGTAAGAAAAGGGAAGGTTATGGCCTGGCAAGTGGGTGCACTTGCCAAGTTGACATGGCAGCCCTAGACTGCCCACAGGCTCTGCAATGGCAGGCCTGAGTTACATTTACAGGCTGCTTATGTGGGTGGCACAATCAGTGTTGCAAGCCCACTAGCAGCATGTGTTTACAGGCCCTGGGCACACACAGTGCACTGTACTAGGGACTGACTAGTAAATCAAATATGCCAATCATAGAATCACCAATCCATAAATACAATTATTAGGGAGAGCATATGCACTTTAGCACTGATCAGCAGTGGTAAAGTGCCCAGAGTCATAAAACCACCAACAACAGGTCAGAAAAAATATAGGAGAAAGGCAAAAAGTTCTGGGATGACCCTGCAAAAAGGGCCAAGTCCAACAGCCTTCCTCATGGAGGGTAGGAGTAGGCCATCCTCTTTCGCCTCATGATAGGCAGCCTGCAGAATTGGAGTCAGGACACCAACATAGTGTTGGGATCACCTAGCACGAGGGACATCTCAGATTCCTATCTTCCGTTCCCTGCGTGGAACGTGGAATGCTGTTATACCGGCAGTTGCTGCCAGGGTCGCTGTGTGTCCGGACCGATTAAAGTGAAGACTAGGAACCTTACCCCGTGTCGTCTTCCTTTCATTGGCGACGAGTTGTCCGGTCCACAGTCTTCCCTACCGTCCTTCACCGACATCGTATTGTGCTGGCGTTTTCGAGGAGTCAAGTTCCTTGAGCCTCGCCTGGAAAACCGCCCGAGCGCCTCCGAAGTGCGCATGGTGAACACCCTGATATCTGAAGTTGGTTGCCCCGCAAGCCGCATCTCCGGCGAAGGTCCCGGTGAGGTTTTGATGAATTTTGGGGTATTTCGTAGCTCCAGCCGAGTCTTGGAGCGTGCATTGTACCGGCACGCGCCATCCTGACGCACATCAGCGCATGTGTCAGCACGCATTGCGTGTGACGTCAAGCGTTGCCAGGGAGCTGGGATTGTTGTGGCAACCGGCGCGCATACCGGCGCGCGCCACATATGGTGAAATAAGCATAGTCAAGCGTTGCTAGGGAGCTGGGATTGTTGTGGCAACCGGCGCGCATACCGGCGCGCGCCACATTTGCCGATCTAAGCTCAGACGCGCTTACTCATCAGCGAGTTGAATCTTTAGAAAAGGCAATCTTTCAGATATGTTGCCCGGCGCTAGTCAAAGTGTTTTGTGGTTGTGGGGCAAGCTGCACCTCACGAATTAAATACGAATGGTTTAAGACAACCAAAACAATATAACCTATACAAAGCTGAAGTTTTAAAGGCACACCAGAAAAGGGATGGTGCATTCCCATATACAATTTACACTGTGATTCCTACAGTTTGTGCAACTATAAACTCAACGGTGACACCCCTCCTGGTGATCACTCTGGTGCATGCATTCTCTGTAAAGTGACAAGACATACTCAGTCAGCAAGTCAGACTCTGGGGCAACATTCTCTCCATGGGCATGTCGGTGATGTGCACACCTGGTTTTTTTAATAGAAAAACGTAGGGATATCAAATTTTTTTTTTTTTCTCTTTTGGTGGCGTTTTCATTTATCTATTCAGCTTTTTTCCTGCAACATAATTCTTGTTGTGGTGACTTGTGGCAGCAACTCACCCACGCAAGATTACTCTATGGATCGTGTAATCGCACCACCTCCCTTTTACAGTCACCCGGTACTCCCCTGTCATTTGGCAACAGTGGAAAGAAACATTTGATGCCTATCTTGAGGCGATTGATGGAGATACCTTCACGTCAAAGAAAAAAAAGCCTTACTAGTATACAATTTGGGTGCTGAGGGAAGAAGTATTTTGAAGACTTTACCTCTAGAACTCGTAAGAACATGTGTCAGTAGTGGTGAAGAAGGTGACTCCTTAATTGTTGACGACTATGCCTCTCTTATTAAAACGTTGGATAAGAGATTCAATCCGAAGAGAAATATTGTGCTGGAGCGTCACAAGTTTTTGCAACGTGCTCAAATCCCTGGCGAATCCATTGATGATTTTGTAGCCGTCCTCAGAACCCTAGCTGTTACTTGTAATTATAGGGAGTTCAGAGACGAAATCATCCGGGATCAGTTAATCGAGCGCACTTGCAATAAAAAGATTCAGGAGAAACTTTTAAGTTCAGAAGACCCTGATCTAGAAACTGCTCTCATTTTGGCCAGAAGCATTGAGCATTCCCAACTATGCATGAAAGAAATGAGTGGAGCATCCAACGAAATCAAATTAGTCAGCATCAAACCCACTAGTAGACCCGCTAAAGGGAGCAACACAAACATACCCAGCACTTCTTCATCTGCATCCTCCTTGCCTAAACCTAAATTTGAAAGATCAGAAAAACCTGACCTCTCCTGTTACCGATGTGGTAGCAGATCTCATCTGGGCAATTTTAAGTTTTGTTTTGCTATTAATCAAACTTGCTTCAAATGTGGTAAGAGGGGACATTTGGCACGTATGTGCAAGGCTACTGTTGCACATAAGGGACAGACTAGAACTGTGAATGCTTTTGAAGAAGGTAATGTCAACTATGGAAATGATAACGAAGGTTACGAATTGTTGATGTTGTCTTCTTCCTCTACTCAACTGGATGGTGTGGTGGAAATTGCCTCCATTGTTGAACCGCACAAAAGGAAATCCCCTGCGTGTATCATAAGTTTAAACGGATATGGTATAAAGTTTTTGGCTGATTCTGGTTCTCCTTTTACCCTCATCAATGCCAAAGACTTTGAGAAATTGGGCAACATTCCTATTGTTCAGTCTAATATAAAGATTTTTGCTTACGGTGGTAAGAGAGTAGAGGTGCTTGGCAAGTTTGAGGGCAAGTTGGAATTCAAAAGGGATTCAACGCTTAGTATTATTTACATTGTAAAGGAAGGTGCGAATTTATTGGGATGGGAGGAACAGGGTGAGCTGGGGATCATCCTTGATCCCAACCATCCGGACATGGTGTTATCGAAATACGAAGCCAAACAATTTTATTCCAATCTTCCTGAGATTACCCCTGTGCATAAGGTTACTGCAGAATCGTTACCCAAGTGTGAGTGGATTCAAAGGTACCCTGAGATTTTCAATGGTGATTTGGGTAAACTCAAAGGTTTTCAGCACCGTATTGTTTTAAAGGAGGGTGCAAAAGCTGTTGCACATAAAGTGCGCAAGGTACCTCTGAGTATGCGTGGTGAGCTCAAACAGGAACTTGAGCGTTTGTGTTCCGTGGGTGTAATTGAGCCCATTGAGGGGTCTGAATGGTTGTCCCCCATCGTTTTGGCGCGCAAGGCTGACAAGTCTCTCAGGATGTGTGTGGACTTGCGCGACCTAAATTCTTGCATATGGGTGGACCGCCAACCCCTGCCCAACATAAATGAAATGTTGTCCACACTAGAGGGTGCAAAGTATTTTTCTTCTCTGGATATATCCTCCGCTTATCATCAAATAGAATTGTGCATGGACTCGAGACATCTCACGTCCTTTGTGACACCAGAAGGTGCATTTCGTTACGTACGCATGCCGTTTGGTTTGGCATCGGCTTCTGCAGTGTTCCAGCGTCTTATGGGAAGCTTGTTTAAGAACACTGCAGGAGTCGTGTTTTTCCAAGACGATATTTTAATTCATGGCAAAACAGAATTAGAGCACAATTCCAGAGTCAAGGAGGTCTTAGACATAGTCAAATCTAGTGGTTTAACACTAAGGAAAGACAAGTGTAAGTTCTTGCAAGATGGTGTGGACTATCTTGGACACCACATTTCAGAGAAAGGAGTTGAACCCAAAGTTAAACTTCTTGATGCCATTCAAAATGCACCTGAACCACAAAATAAAGACCAGCTTCGTTCCTTTCTTGGCTTAGTGGAGTACTATGCCAAATTTGTGGCTAACTTCTCTGATAGGACAGTGTGTTTGCGTGAACTCCTGAAGAAGAATGTGAAGTATGCATGGTCAGACCAATGTGCTGGTGACTTCAAGTCATTGAAAGAAGCAATTGTGCAGGCACGCCCACTTAAGTTATTCAATATCAACGATCGCTGCATTGTTACCACCGATGCGAGCAATGTCGGTCTTGGCGTTGTCCTTATGCAGAAAAGATCTGACAATAGGGAGGAGACCATTGCCTTTGCTTCTAGAGCACTTCGTGGTGCGGAAGGCACTTATTCCACTATTGAGAAGGAAGCCCTGGCTCTGTGGTGGGGTGTACAGTATTTCCGCAATTTTTTATGGGGGAATGAGTTTGTTCTGAGGACTGACCACAAACCACTGGTAGATCTTTTCACCACAAGGGGTGGTGGCAGAGCCACTCCACGCATAGCTAAGTGGCAGTATAGGTTGAACGAATTTAATTATCGTTTGGAGTACGTGCCAGGAGTAAAGAACCACGTTGCTGATTGCCTATCTAGGCTACCACTGTCTGAATCTGTTTTTGACTCTGTGGATGAGGATTTGGAAATGGTATGTGCTGTCAGTGGGGTAGCTGATACAGGTGCTGCTCTGTCGGAAATTGATTGGAAATTGGCCTTGTCGGAAGATAGCGAGATTAGGAAGGTGATGGATTTTGTGGTTCATGGCTGGCCCAACAACTCGGATTTGATTCCTGAACTGATTCCCTTCAAGAGGATTTGTGACGAGTTGTCCCTGGTGGATGGGATTCTGCGTAGAGGTAGTTTGTTGGTTGTGCCCGTATCTATGCGCAAGAAGGTTCTGGAACTGGCTCATGAAGGTCATTTGGGCATTCGTGCCATGAAGCGGAGGGTTCGTGAGGATTTCTGGTGGCCTGGAGTTGATAGGTCTATTGAACACTGTGTTCGAGATTGTGGTGCGTGTGTTCTGAGTGACAAAACTCAGGTAACCTATCCCTCTCCTATCAAACCCATAGTTGTGGAAAACTCACCTTGGTGTAAGTTGGCTTTCGATATTGCAGGTCCTTTTGGGGGTATAGGCAGTTCTCCCAAATACGCTTTGGTGCTGATAGACTATATGTCTAAGTGGCCAGAAGTCAGGTTTGTGGACGGCATAAATTCTGCAACGGTCATTAACTTCTTCAAGGATGTTTTCCTTCGGGAGGGTTTTCCAGAGGAGTTAGTGACTGATAACGGGGCCCAGTTGGTATCAGTGGAGATGCAGGAATTTCTGAAAGTTCATGGCATCAAGCATATCCTCACCTCTCTCTATCATCCTTGCAGTAACGGTTTAGTTGAACGCTTTAACCGTGTGATCAAGGATCAGCTACAGTTAGCTTTTGTCAACGGTTTGCACTGGAAGGAGGCGGTTTCCAACATGTTGTGGGCAATGAGAATCACTCCACATTCGAGTACTGGGGTGTCTCCTTTCACCTTGCTAAGGGGTAGGATTGCAGGTTCTAAACTTAACAAGGATTGGATGTCTAGGAAGGAGGTGGATTTGGAGAGGCTGGGCATGGTAGCTGATGTCAGGGCTGCTGCACAAGCCAGGTATGCCTCAGATTGTGCCAGGGCATCTCCTGTACGTCAGGGTGACTGGGTGAGAATCAAGAAACCTGTTCTCGTTCGTAAGGGTTCCTCTCGGTTTTCCGATCCAGTAAGAGTGAGAGAAGTAAGAGAGCATGTTGTAGTGTTGGAGAATGGGAAGATCTGGAACAAGTGTGCCGTCTCAGTAGTGCCTGAGTCGAAAGCTGAGTTTGTGAAAGGAAAACTTGGGGTTTACACTCCTTGCACGACTCCGCCTCTCATGGGGGAAAGTCCAAAGGTTTCTGTTCCTGTCAGGGAGGTTGTTCCCCGAGCAAGCTCTTCTAGGTCAAGGGTTGTTCCCTCAAGATTCCGGGACTACGTAAAGTATTGAACATTCTTGATTTATTTTTACCTGTCACTGCACATCTAATTTGTTACATTATTATGTTGTTAAAAATGTTCTCATCATTCTTGTGTTTGTATATGAAGAAAGGGGGTGTGTTGGGATCACCTAGCACGAGGGACATCTCAGATTCCTATCTTCCGTTCCCTGCGTGGAACGTGGAATGCTGTTATACCGGCAGTTGCTGCCAGGGTCGCTGTGTGTCCGGACCGATTAAAGTGAAGACTAGGAACCTTACCCCGTGTCGTCTTCCTTTCACATAGGTCTTATAAAAATCTGTGGGTAGGCCATCAGGGCATTATAGCCTCACTTATTCCATCCTCCTCTATATCCACAAATTCCCTCTGTGCACAACTTAACCATCCCAATGCCACCTCCCCCATATAGGCATCAGTGTCAGCATTTTGAGTGCTGCGAGAGGTGTATAAGTTGCCATAGAATGCAGAAAACACTCGCAATATTTCAGGTGTGTCCCGCACCAATGACCCATCTCTATCGCTGAACTTGAGTTATGCATTTGTAAAATGGGGTTTCTGTGTCATAGTCGTAAAAGTATCTCCCGGGGGCTCTCCCTCACCATTTGCCCTAGCATATTTTCCACGGTATAAACATTCACGTTCTGCAATCTGCTGAAAATCTGTCTGGGTGACCTTGATCTTCCTAGCCACCACAGGATCTCCAGGAGTACCTAGCTGGCTGTCCAAAGATTTGATGTCTCTCTCCAGCCCCTTAAGATGATCTCTAATAGTGCATAGGACTCCTCCACTCTTAGCCAGGCATAGACCCCGCATAGTGACTTTAAGGGCCGCCAAAATGGTACCCACCTTTGTGACCAAATCCTTGTTCCTGTTGAAGAAGTCCACAATCCCTTGTCTCAGCTCCTCTCAAAAAGGAATATCCAATAGCAACATGGGAGAAAGTCTCCACATGGCATATGGGGAAGAGATCATTGTGGGGCATGGCTCAAGGAGGACAGGACAATGGTCTGGGTAGGTGCGCGCTAAATGTGTTACACCATGTATCCATGAACCCAGACCTCTAGATATGAGCCAGTAGTCTAACCCTTGACCACCCCAGAATAGAAATCCCCCCCTCTCTTGCCAGTGAGTGGAGAAACTGCCACACATCCAACATCCCATGCTCCTCCATAATAGCGCGGACATGCCTGGCTGCTGAGCCATGAGAAGTGGAGGGGGTATGCGATCTATCCATATCTGCATTAGGCGCAATGTTAAAATCACCTCCTCAGATAATATGAGTGGAGCCAATGTCCACAACCTGTCCCCAAAGTCTATTGAAAAAGGAGGGGTCGTCAGTGTTTGTTCCGTAACAATTAACAATGGTGAGGGACACAGAGGTCAGCCTGCCCCATATCAAAGTAAAGCGCCCTGGGGTCATTTCTAGATCCCTGTGGAACATGGAAGGCCCCATTCACAGAACTAACTTAAGACAAAATCCTAAACTTACTACCATTTTGGTATTCACAGAAGGCACTTACTCATTTTGGTATTCACAGAAGGCACTTACTTACTAATTTTGAGTAACTTACTCATTTTGAGTAACTTACTCATTTTGGTATTCACAGAAGGCACTTACTCATTGATGAGTAAGTGCCTTCTATGAATACTAAAATGAGTAACTTACTCATTTTGAGTAACTTACTCATTTTGAGTAACTTACTCATTTTGGTATACACAGAAGGCACTTACTCATCAATGAGTAAGTGCCTTCTGTGAATACCAAAATGAGTAAGTTACTCAAAATGAGTAAGTTACTCAAAATTAGTAAGTAAGTGCCTTCTGTGAATACCAAAATGAGTAAGTGCCTTCTGTGAATAGCAAAATGGTAGTAAGTTTAGGATTTTGTCTTAAGTTAGTTCTGTGAATCGGGCCCGGAGTGTGCCCTTGCGTATTAATGTCACATCCCCACTCATGTGATGAATGCGTAGTGAATTGCCTGCAGGAGGCCCAACGTGTGGCCAAGGTGGTGTATGCGGGGGCCACTAAGTGGGTCTCCTGCAGGATGAAGATATGGATATTATACCTATCTAAGTAAGCTAGGAAATGTCTACCCCTTCACGGGCCACACATTCCTCTAAGGCTCCATGTTAGGCAATTGAATTTAAATCATGTGGCACTACACTGCTTCGAACCGGGGTCAGTCATTCTTACATAAGTATCTAAGCTCTGGTGTGGCAATGTCATTAATAAAGTACAATTGTAGTAGGGTCAACAAGCATGGCAGTAGCAATAGTAGGTAGATGTGCACAAGAAAACAAACAATACATTTCCCACCCCACCCTCCTCCCACACTGGCGGCCCAATCCCGCCAAGGATAAAATACGCTCCCAATCTACAAAAACTATTAAAATAACCTCAGTACCATCAATTTTGGCATTAAGTAGGTTATGTCATTTGAACATCATAATGCACTGTCAGTGGTAAGATGACAAAAATACTGTAGGTAAGGCAAAAAGAAGAAACAAGAAAAGGGGAGACAGGGACCCAGAGAGTTGCTAGCGAAGGAAAATGAGAGAGCAGGCCAGTGAGGAAGGTGGGTAGCCACAAAGGGACAGAGAGAAAAGTGTATTATATTAAGTGGTATACAACCAATGAACCAATTGTTGATGAAGCATGGTCAGAAGGTGGTGGACGAATGATGTCATCTGGGCACTGTGTCACCCGGCAAGGCCAAGCTGACCGTGCCAAGTCAAAGGTTTGCCAGCTGAACTTAGCCAGCCTCCGCGAGGCAAAGTCTAGCCTGGTTCTGACAAAGGAGATGCGGGCCTGGACGGCGGCAACGCACAGCTAGCTGGGGAAGCACGAGCAGCATTCCATCACATAAAGTCTCCAGCCTGTTGTGGAGAAGTGAAGACATGATCTTTACCCAGATGTGAAATGCAGAGACGTGCAGGGTATAGCATTGCATAGGGGATATTAGAATGCTACAAATTTTGTTTGGTGGGTATAAATTTCCTGCGAGTTTCCTGAACCGTGTCTGGTGGGTCATCAATGCTGCACTGTTAGCAGCTTGGACAAGGAGTCCGCATCAACTAGAGTGGTAGAAGATGCTCCACAAAATCCTAAATGCTGCCGATGTTGGTGGACTCAGGAATCCCTAGTATTTGTAGATTATTCCTACAGGACCTCGCCTCCAACTCTTCATTTTTGGCAGAGATTATTTTTCAAGCACTTTCTCCATGTTGAGCAGCCGCTCACCACAAGTTGAGACAGTGTCCTCAGCCGCAGAGATTCTGTGTTCTGTTTACGTTATGTGGCCATCCTGTTTTTCCAGCTTGTGGGTGATAGCATCCATTCTGGTGCACATTGTGTCCATTTTAGTTTCAATGGATGCAATGCTTTGCTCCATAGCAATGATCAATGACTTCAAATCTGCCAAATCAGTTGCTCCCTCCATGGGGGGTGTTCCTATCCAATTTGGTCAGTGCAGACTACCGGCGCCCGATTAGATCTTCGGGCATCAAACTGCAATTTGGTCTTGCGCCCACCCGCTTTTCCCATGATTTTATCAGGTGTCGCGTCCCAGCCTCGATCTGCAGGGTGTGCAATGTTGTGATACCAGGTAATTGACTGGTTCTACAACCACACTAGTCATTATTCCAGCTCCCGGGCCCCCCAGGCACTCACCGCACTGGGGAAGTATCCACAGTTTCACACAGTCATGCAATCCCACCACGCCTCAGCATAGCAGCTAGAGGGGCGTGTGCAGACCCAGGTGAAACAGGAGAACGGTATATTTGCAGTAGTCCACAGAGTGTTTTTGTATGAGGCAGGCCTAGATATGGAAGCAAACGCACTAAGTAGGCTTGAGCATGTGTCTTGACATCAGCGCTGAGCGCCTCACAGATGAGCAGGATCCAGCCCTGTCCACCGCAGTTCAGGCCTACACATGTGTTCCAGGCAGAAAGGCGGAGGAGTCAGAAGTTAGCAGGCCCCAAACATGCTGTCCACGGGTAGCAGTCCCCACTGAGGAGCATTCCAAAAAGCAATCGCATGGGAACCTGTGATCGGGGGGCCCACAGCCTCAAACGGCAGTGCAGATTGTCCCAAAGTTGTTTAGTTTCTGCTGTGCTAAATGTGCTTAACTTTTGCCACTACCTCCGCGGGCCCTCGTGTCCCAGCACATCAGCATACATCTACCTATATAGTAGCCAGGAGAGCAGGAGCACTACACTGCCCACAGCTGAAGGCACCGTAGGGGATCACTTGCTGCAAAGGGCGTATGTGGCTCACGTCTATTGCCGAGTGAAGCTTTTCCGCTTGCCAGCTCACCGATGTGTATGGTGCCTGACCAGCCACCCAAGCAGCAACATCCTGCAGGTGGCTCCTGCCTCGTCTGCACTCTCCTCACTGGGACAATGCACCGCTGCATCCTGCCTGGACATTTCAGGACTTACTACGGAGAGGGGGAGAGTGAGTCCCGGAGCCCCGCAACAACATGAAGCGCCTGGAGACCCTGGGACCACCAGCCCCATCAGCAGATGCAAACAGGCCCCAGAGTCACTGCACACGAGTCCCACCAGCTGACCGGATTCAGCTGCATGCCTTCTCCGGTGGGCGTCCCATGTGGCTAGGCGCACAAGGTGTCTTCTCACAAAGGCAAGGGCAGATTGGCAGGTATGAAAAATCAGTCCTCCTCTAGTGCCCCACTCAGCCACTCACCGCAGCCACTAGTCCGTCGCTGAGGACTTAAGTGTCATTACAGCCGCCAATATAGCCGCGCAGTGCCAGAGCAGGCCCTTAGGTCATCAGCTTCTTTATGGCAGCTAGGTATCAGGATGGAGCCTAGAATCAGTGGCAGTCATCTCTCCGCAGCATCTAGCTGCTCAGCAACAGTCTTTTACAGTGAGATACAGGCATATGGGGCAGGATTATGTCGGATCCATGCCCCGGACTGCAGGAGCCTCACATTAGTACAGCCATCTTGTTCAGCGGCTCTCTAGCACCCCATTCAGGACCTTTGACATGTGCACCAGGCAATACTGTGACTCTTGGGTGTTACCCTTGGTTTCGGTGGGATAGGGACATAAATCATGCCATGGCCCTAAAAGTGGTGGGCATGAGGGTCTAAGATGGTGGAATTTCTTGCTTGCTTCTGTGCGATTTTGGACACCCTGGCCTGGAGAAAAGATAACTTTTAATTCCTACTCAACCATCTCAGTATCCAGGCAGGGTAGGTGTTAGACCTGTCATGCTTGGTGTCGTCTTTCCCCAAACATTTTGCCTTCACCCTGCCTGTTTTCTTGGCAGTAGGCTCTGAGCATTTCACCACTACTATCCAAGGCTAAAATGCTTGTGCTCTCTCCTTAAAACATGGTACAGTTGACTTACACCTGATTGATATATTTAATTTACTTATAAGTCTCTAATATATGGTACTCCTTGGACCCAGGGCCTGTAAATTAAATGCCACGAGTGGGTCTACAGCACTGAGTGTGACACCCATTTAAGTAGCACTTTAAAGCATGTCTCAGGCCTGTCACTGCAGCCTGTAGTGCAGTTTTAAAATTGCCAATTTGACCTAGCAAAATAAATTTTTTCCAGGCCAATACCTTAGTTTTTTTTAAAATGTCACCCCTAAGGTTGGTTCTAACCAGCCCATAGGGCAGGGTGCATTGCACTTAAAAAGTAGGGCATGTGTTTTTAAGTTTCACTTGTCCTGGTAGTGAAAAACTTCTAACTGATAACTTTTGATTGTGAGCATGCAGGAATGTCAAGTTCAGACCCAAATGAATTGTAATTTAAAATACTCTTTAATGATAAAGCCAGATTTTAAATCATAAGTCTGAAAGTGCCACTTTTAGACAGTTGGCAATTTCTTGTCCTAACCATTTGGTGCCTGTTGCCTGTATCCTAGGTCACAGGAGTGTGAATAGCTTGACAGTTGCCCTTTGTGTATTCCTCCCAGAGTGTTAGACAAAGGATGTTGGTAGGATGGACCATCCTGCCAGAAAGGGTGTTGCATAGCTGTTCCTTGTCCCACTTACATTTCAAAGGGCTACCTCAGCGCACACACACAAAGCAACCTGACATCAGTCATTTGTCACCCCAAGCTACTTGGAGCCTTGGCAGGGAAGGGAAGAACTTTCCAGAGCTAGATGTGGATGTAGCCAGGATGTTACCCCCTACTTCAAAGTCTGGCACTGGGTATAAATATTGAACCTCCTGAACCACCTCTTCAGTACACATCTGGACCTGTGGAAGACTTCAGAAAGACTGCCTTGTAATCCAGAAGACTGCCCTGCTGCTTGAGGCCTGCTTTGCTGCTCAAAGGAGAGAGGACCACCTCCTTGAACCCAGGACTACCAGAATGACTCCAATGGCTAGTTGGCTGGCCTCATGGGTGAGCTACAGGGACATTACGAGCTCCAGAAACCTTGAACCCTACACCTGTCCTCTGCCGGAGTGAGTCCAACCCCCTCCCCCAGTGATGCCACCCAGGTCCTAGACACTTGGAAGTGGCGCTAGAGGTGCTGCTCCTATTTAACCCTAAAAGTTGGGATTTGGAAAACTTTTCATCAAAAAGTGCCAGAAGAACTGACAGAAGCCCTGGGCCTACCTGCCAGCCAATCCCCCCAAGGTGCAACTCCGGGCAGCCTGATTTCGCAGCAGCCCCCACTACGTCCTTCTATGCAGCAGCAAATCCTATTAAACAGGATCTCTAAGTAATGTTATTTGGCCTTGTAGAGCTCTCTTTGACTATGGCTTGGAGCGTCATCCTGCTGGAGGTTTTCGACTTCCAAAAAGTTGTCAAAGGGAAAAGGGCGCCAGAGAGCCTGATCCAAGATGGCAGCTATGTGAAACCGCTCTGTGGGCTGGAGCTCATATCCTGCAAAAATATCCAACAAATCATAATAGCAGCCATCTGGCTCTGCCTGCAAGAGCCAATGAATGAGAAAGAAAGCCTATTGTTCTACTGTCAGGCCCCAGTGGGTGGCATGCAGCACACAGCCAATGGAAGTAAAGCCATGACACAGCCTACTTGACCCCTGCTGAAAACGCAGTAAGTTGGGCAGGCCTGAGAACACGAAGGCAAAGCAGAGACTACTGGCACATCTGGCCCCCTGTGGAGCTGATGAACGGCCCACACAAGTGAGAAGAGAACGTAATCGGGCCACATTGCCCACTCGAGCACACCTGTGCCTGCCGACTGCGGCCGGGGAGTGAGGAACGATCCTGCTCTGTCTGCAAGCTGCCACATGGAGGTGATGAGGGCCTTCTGCTACTACTTGACTGCTGCCATATGCCACTAATTCAGGTACAGTGAGATGAAATGATGTGACAATAGGGCTGCAGTACACAGGAAGAGGCCCCACAGGGGGCCCAGAGAAGTGGAGGGCTCTGGGGGTAGCCTTTACAGCCCTCGCACAGGCCCTGGATGCGATGGAGGTGCTCTTCTGCTAAAGATTGACTGAAGAGGCCATCACTAGTGTGGTGCTCATGATGTTACCTCCATGCCTGAAGGGGAGCCTTCGAGCACAGATCTGGCAGTCATGCCCCTGAGCTTCAGTGATCACCCACACCTCTCATAAGATCAGACACTGAGGCCTATGCCTTGGGGTACGACCACACATCAATACCATAATGGCATCAGCCGCCGTGCTATAACTGGGTGTTTCACCAAGAGCCTGTACAGGCTACTGTACCTTTATTGCATTGCAGACACTAAGGAGTGGCCTGCTCTCTCCCACAGCACTTTGCCACCTGAGCAACGTCATTACATGTCACACCTTAATTGAGTTCATGATCCTCTGCAGGTTTGACTTCTCATTGCCCTGAAATGTATTTCATGGCACGTTAGAGGGCTGGGCGATCTGCATAAGTGGAATGTACCGAGGGCCTATCCTATAAGCATAACAAGACTGGGGACACTATAGTCACTATCCTATTCAAAAACGAAATGGCAGACATCTGGAGGGAGACCCACCCTTAAAGTAGGCAATATATGTTCCACTCCTCGGTTCATGACTCATCCTCCATATTAGAAGCTTGATTTTGCAGAAAAGATGTATTAGGATGAACTTCCAGTGTCCAACATCACCCCCGTACATTGTCAGACCACTCCCCAGTATTTCTAGATTTGCTGCTCCCACCAGAACCCCACATTCTTGGACAGTTGCACCTGCATCTAGCAAACATGGTGGGCAAGGCCTTCTTGGAGGACATACAGGAAGCCACAAAAAATTACATTAGTGAGAATAAAGACTCAGTGGATTTTGCCTTTACTTTGTGTGAGGAGTATAAAGTAGTAATTCAAGGTGACTGTATTGCAAAAAGTAATGGTACTCTGATATCCATTGGGGGTGACTTGGCCAAATTAGAGAGGGAGATGAGAATGCTAGAAAGTCAATATGATCGTGGCGGGGGCGACAGTGCTAGAACCGCTGCAAACTAAAATTCGGGAGTACACACTCATGGTAGATAGAAAAATACACTTTTGCAGTAAACACAAAAAAGCCTGCATATATGGTGAAGGGGAGTGCCCTGGGTGCACCCTAGTAGTTTCGATAAAACTAAATTGCCGGCAAACAATGTCATCGGGCTCACTACAGCTGAATGATAGATTGGTCATGGCTCACTCCAGGTCCTGGAGACCGTCTCTAGCTTCTACAAGCACCTACATTCCTCCAAGCCACTTGAGTCTACGTGGGATATTCAGGCATTTCTTAATAATGTTCTTTTGGCATGACCAGCCCCTGATGAGCGTGAAGCAGTCTGTCAGCTGGTCACGGTAGAAGAACCTTGAGGGGTAATTGTCCATCAAAAAAACAGAAGCACTCCTGATAGCAATGGCCTCCTGGTCAAATTTTATAAAACCTACACAAAGGAGTTGAGTCCAACTCTGTTGGCTGCATACGAGAAGGTATTTCACAAAGGTATCCTTCCCGGCTTAATGGCTGAGGCTGACATCATAACGCTACTCAAACCTGGGAAACCAGCTGTTAGCTGCAACTAATGTCCCACCTGTCCCTTGTTAATGAGGATGGCAAAATACTAACAAAGCTTTTAACCAATAGGCTGGTATCTTTGATACCTGCCCTGATATGCCCCGATCAGAAGGCGTTCATCCTGGACCGCACCACGTTGGACAATCGGTGAACCCTCTTTGCGGACTCACACAAACTAGACCCAAGCTTAGAAGTCATGGCGGCATATTTAGATACTGAAAAGGCTTTTCATTCCATCATGTGGACCTTTCTGTTCATGGTGCTTGAGAGGAAAGTAGTGGATCAAACTGATGTACAGCTCCCTCTAGGCTACAGTAAAGGTTAGTGATTTGATATCAGCACCATTTGAGATTGGCAGGGGGACAACTGTGGGCTGCCCACTATCCTGCTCCTATTTACTATTGTTATGGAACCTCTTGCTTGTAGCCTATGAGACTGACACCACCACCGGGGGATTATGTTTGGGTAATGAGATCGTCTTTTGTCGCTGTATGCCAATTACATCCTTTTCCTGATTAAATCAACGACCCGCAACTTGCACCCGATAATACAAAACATTATAGCCAGTGGACGTTGGTTGGGGTTACAAACCAACTAGAATAAGTCCTAGCTGATGTCGCTCATGGGGGCCATGGCACAGCCGGAGCTTGAATGTCTGCTGTGTTGGGCTACTGACTCGGTCCTATATATGGGCATAATGTACCAAAGGGACATCAACATGATCATGAAGCAAACTAAAGGGTATGTGTATCTAGGATTATTGACCTAGTACAGCTATTGATCAAACTGCCCCTTACAGTGGCGGGCAGAATTGCACTGATGTAAACAGTAGTCTTGCCAAATTGCTGCACCTTTCCCAAAATATTCCTTTCCCCAAGTGAAGAGCATTTTTTACCCAATTGAGATGCATCTTGATACCCTGGCCTGGGCAGGGCACAACCGCATATCAGCTGGTCCAAGCTACAGAAGTCATATAATCAGGGGGAGATTTGGTGCTCCAAATTTCGAATTCTATTATCTTGTAGCACAGGCCCGCATCGCTGGATGCATAACCTACGCTGGACCCTACATGTGGACTTGGAGAGCGGGCTAGCAGAGCCTGCCCTGATACAGGCCATACTATTTTATAGACCGCTCTGACCAGACCTTGAGATCCTCACAGTTAGATGCTCTGGATTGGCGCTAATGCGGCTTGCCGAGTTAGACGGAGAGCAGACTAGATATGCAGGCCAAGCTGAAACTATACATTACTTATCCCCCATATAGACCATAAAACTGCACTGCTCCCACTATTACTGCGTAGGAATCTCCGGAATATGGGGAACTTATTCCCAAACCAAATATTCACATCACCTGAGGACTTTCAGGGCCAGTCACCTTCCCCAGTGCAGGACAGGCTGGGATACTACAATCTCAAACACGTGCTGAAACAACTGATCCCATTGTTTCCTCAGGCCTCGGACAGGGAACTGTTATCGCTTCTACTTGAGAGCCCAGCCCCAAAGCATCTGATCACTCTCATGTACAACATCACAATAAGTGTAACCTTTGAACCTGAGCTGCATGCCCAGTCATTATGGCCCTCAGACCTGGACAACGAGATTACCGACAAGCAATGGGTTTTTGTTGTGCACAGACCAAAGAGGACTCCTCAAATGAGAAGTATATATTGCTGCACTTCAAATATCTCCATCAGGCATACTATACCCCTGTCAGTATCAGGGTCAGCTCTAGGGCAGCCGACCGGTGCCACCGCACGGGTGCTGACTTTGGGTGGGGGCACTGTGTCTGCAAATTAATTATGGTTTTAAAAGCACTTGCTGCCGCTACCTGGCCTCCAGCAATTTTCAGACAACAATTAAAATATCAAGATAACTCCACTGACTACATTTCTTCCTGGAGAGAGATAGGAGTTTTGTCTAGTGGAAGTTTTGACTCATCATTAGGTAGTGCAGAGGGTTAAAATGCCTGCCGCAAAGAACGTGTACCATGCAGATTACAAAGTGCATATAATATAAACAAGTAAGTTGGTGACTGCTTTTGTCAGGGAGATCCTGTTGTTACAGTTCATAAGTTCAAATCTTAATATATAATAGTGAGCTATTATCTGTCATCTAAGAGCTGCATGCAAACTGCAAGCTATAGATATAACTTTTATGATTTTTCCCCAGTCTTTCAATATCCTAATGTTGCCAAAAAGGTTCATTTGGGTAGAAATCTTTTCTTATTATTAAAGAAAACCCCCAACCATGGTGTTACGTTTTAAATTCTGAGTTTGTGCTTCTCTGACCAAGCACTCTTAAGCTACACTGCCTACCAGTATGGACGACATGTGACTCCTACACCTTGTAGTCCTCTATCTTATGTAAAATTTCCTGTACACTGATATACACACATACGTGTGTATACGTGTGTATTGATTGTCTTTCTGTAATGTGTGTCTGACATAAAGTGCTCTGACACCCTACACTGGTATGAGTTGTGCTATAAAACTAAATGCATCTGAGAGAGAGAGTGGTTATGTAGGCATGGGGGCACTGTTAAAGAGTGGTACTGAGGGAATCCGTGGCAGAGGTGGTCATTGGGGCCGCCAACAAACATTGTGGCACTGGGCGCCACCAGCGCTAAAGCCAGCCCTGCTCAGTATGGTCAGGGAAGACTTGTCAAACAATTCCAGCTGCTGTAGATGCTCCGCCCTTGTGCGGATTTCTTGCACTTAACATGAGGTTGCCCCACAGTTGGAGCATTTTGGTTATAACTCCTACAACCATTAGACATAATGACACAGTGCTTTCATATTGCCGATGTTGGTAATGTTATGTTATGTGCGGGATGCCCCAAAGCATAGCAGGAAGTTGACTTTTTATCAACTATTTATTCATAGAGCAAAATAAACGTGGAAGAAAATCCTTCTCAGTAGATTCATTGCATTTCTTCCACCTGTTTTTCGTTTTTAACGAGTTTTATACAGCGCAAACTTGACCGGAAGGTATCGGTAATCAGAGCGCTTTACACGAGCACCAGTTGCCTAACATGAGGACACATTCCTTTTTGTTAAGCACAGTGGGGCATATTTACAAGCCCCTTGAGCCACTTTTGCGCCGCCGTTGCGTCACGCATGTGACGCAGCGGCGACGCAAACCATGCGCCGCGTTGCGCTATATTTACAACGTGACGCATCTAGGGAGATGCGTCACGTAGTAAACCCCTGCGCCACATGAAACCTGTGTCAGGTTTCATGTGGGCGTACCGGCGCAGGGGGGGGCGTTCCGGCGCAGGAACGCCTCGGAAAAGTGACGTAGTGAAATCTACAAGATTTCACGCAGTCACTTTTCCGACGCTGGTGCGTCAAATCCTTACGCCTGCTTCAAGCAGGCGTAAGGATTGACGCACCATGTTAGGGATAGGGAAGGTTGGAACAGTACTGGAGTTGCGTCGCACTTGCGACACGACTCCAGTACTGCGCCACCCTTCCGCCGACAGATGCGTCACGCATCTGTTTATCCTTGCACCATGATGCGCCGCATTGTAAATGCGGCGCATCTGTGGTGGCGCAAGGGTAAACTTGCGTCACGCATCTTCCCTGGCGCATCCCTGCTGATTTGCAGGGATGCGCCAGGGAACGTAAATCTGCCCCAGTGAGATTAAGTGATTTGCCCAAAATCACAGAATGTTGCGCGTCCTTGCCGAGACTCGAACACAGTTCACCACATTGGAGGCCGACCGCCCTTGCCGTTAGGCCAACTCCTCTCTCTCCCAGTCAACTTAAATGGTTTTATTTGATTCTCAGCTATTTCCTCGTCAAGCAAAAGTTGTTTTTACTGCCTTCAGATAGGTGATTTTCACAGTCTGAATCTCTAATCCAAGTAGTTACGGTAATGAATCTTCATGTAAGTCAGGACCAAATGGCTGTCATTCATGAGAGCAATGTTGATGTAGATTCGGGAAGCCCAAAGGCCTAAATAAAAGTAATTTAATTGTACATCCTGACATAAAACATCCTGACCTCAGAGCGTTTCATGCAATAGCTGACACTACGAGACAAAATTACTATTTGCACCATCTACAGGTACAATAATGCAGAAGAAAACTTAGGGAAAATGTATGGAAAGGGGAGAACATGCACACACAAGTGGAATGCTTGGCTAACGTATGTTAAGAAATTGGCACCCATGTCACCACAGAAAACACATATTCACCAAGAACTATCCTGAGATTCAGAAATGTGTGCTATATGGAAGAAGTATGTTCGACAAATTGGTGGAGAGGCCATATGTTAAATGGCAATTATATGTGCACGCAATACAATTTGACAAGCTGAAAAAGGCGCCCCCCGTGCCTAGGGGAGGGGCGCCCTTAGTAGCGCCACTGGACTGAGCCTCCCCTGGGCCAAGAAAGGGGGCTGGACGAAGGAGGGGTGAGGTGATGTCATCGGGGTGCGCAGGGAAAAGCCTGGTAGGCTACTTAAGGCTGCGCCCCAGGGGTTTCGTCCTTTTTGTCCCCTTGGACCTCAGCTGTGCTGCAGGAGCGTCGTAGACGTGTAGTGAGGTTTCCTGTCGGCGGCTGGTGGAGTGTGGCAAGCTGGGTTGAGGGGGCCGTGGCGTAGTGTTCGCCCGCATAATGGGGCATTTAATAATAGAGGTGATAGATTTTGAACTGCGATGTGGGGGGGCGTGCCCGTATGGTTGCCGCTCTGAAATACAGTGGCCCCCATATGCGAGGGGGCTATGGCAAGCCCTTACTTGAATAACGAGGCCGCTTGAGTAGGTGGGGAAGCCCAGTGATGGCGGACCGGGTGGTCAATAAAAATATGCGGCGCTGCAATAGGCGGGTGCCACGCCCTATGTGGGGGCGGCGGTAATGGCGGCTCACTGCTGGGATGGCTAAAAGCGCACTGTAAGGGATTAGCGCACTGTCAGAGAGTAGGGGGCCGCGCTGAAAGGGGGCTGCACCTGTATGATCGCGCAACAGTATATTTAAAAAAAAAAAAAAAAGGGTGATGCGGGACTGTAGTGGATTAGGGGGCCGCACTGACATGCGATAGCCTTGTTTAGTGAGGAGGAGGTGGTGTTACAGCCAGACCTGCTGAGTTACAATCTGGGAGTACGAGGTTCTAGGTTCGGCGCTGGGTCCGAGCAACATATCTGAGGCTTAGTGTATATATTGTATGTGTGCAGTCATAAGGTTGAGCCTCCTCAGTCGCGGTTA
The DNA here is from genome assembly GCA_963921515.1 of Calotriton arnoldi. Lineage (NCBI taxonomy): Eukaryota > Metazoa > Chordata > Amphibia > Caudata > Salamandridae > Calotriton > Calotriton arnoldi. The sequence goes on from CAWUFW010004205.1 coordinate 188,081, forward strand.
AATAAAGATGCATCTGACTTTGTGTAATGCGGTACAATAAGTGCATTTCAGTAAATTCTGGAATAAATGCTCCTTAAAAGGCGGAAGCGCCCAAACAATGATTGCTTGTTTTCTTTTCCCTTATATGCTGGCGGGAGGCGCACCGCGCGGACATGGCGGCAACATGGCCTCAAGACGGCGACTAGCAGGAACGTGAGGTTGGCCGACATATCGGTACCAGCAGACATGGGTGAAGGATTCCATGTCCCGTGTGGTAACTGTTTCGTATGGGATATGCAAACGGGCGTGTGGGAATGCAAACGGGCTCAGGGTTGATTTAGCCAGCTTCGCTGTGGAGTAGCATAGCCCGAATGCAATACAGAGCCGCCTTCGAAATGCTGCAAATGGCCTAGCAGGGTCGGTTTCGTGGATTGTACGGTTGGGTTATAATGTAGAGGGGTGGTGGAGTAAATGCTAAATACTTTGGAGCCAGGGAAGCGAGTTCAAGTCTCGGTGTTGGCTCACCATCCTAAGGAAGCAAGAACACTGGAGTGGAGGAGGAGTGCTGTAGGGTAACCAAATAGGGGCACAGCCGGAAAGAGGTATAATTAATATTGGGCGTGACTTCAAAAGGAATCCTCCCCTTGGCGCTACCACATTAAAAGTTCTGTTGTTGCTGCACCGGGTCGGTGATCAGCCTGGGGGGCCGAGTGAACTGAGCGTGCACAGCAGGGCTGGCGGGGTGGCTCCACCGTGCTTTTCATCTATGCTTGGCCGCAAACTCACGCAGCGGTCCTTGTAACAAAGCATGCTAGACGATTGGGCAAAGTGCCAGGCACCTTTTCAGGTATGCCGCAATACGGGCAGCATATCGGGGGGGCTGGCGTACATTGCTATAACATGAGATATCTCTACGGGCTGGGATGGTATATGGGGCCACGTAGAGCGTTTTGGCTGCGGTAGACTCAAGGTGGTTTCCCCGGGCTAATTTACAATCCAGCAATGTAACAGAGCCATATATATTACTATAAAACCAAAAAAGATCTTAATGTAGAATTGATCCTTGGGCAGGCGTTTAAAAAAAAAAATAGCTAAGTCATGCAGCCAGTAGAGGGAGCCATAATATCATAGTTCGGCTGGGCCAGCAGTAGTAGGCTCAGGGCCTTCGGGATGATGGGTAGTCTAGGGTTTCCTCCAATTGGAACTCGATCATGTAATGTAGTTTGTGTTTGGACTTAGCATGGGTATCCCGGGTACCAGTTCTAGTCACAAATATCTTGGCCTCTCCATAAGGATTAAGCAGTTAAGGACATTATGCACAAAGCAGCAGCATCATGATAGTTTAGGGTTGCTGTAGTTCATGGCGCTTGTTGGTGCGTTGGGTGGAGTGGGGCTGGATGCTCTATTGCAATGCGGGCAGCATATTTGGGGGCCTCGCAAACATTGCTATAATATCCCACATAAGACTGCATGGTTAAATGCACAAACTCATTGTTCATGCCTCCTTAAGTGGGCTAAGGTGCTGGTGAGCCCAGGGAACAGGAGCGGTGCATATTAAATGATATATGAAGCCTGCGTTTGAGATATCGCTACGGGCCGGGGACTAAGAGGGGCAAGACTCTCAGGCAGCATGCAATGCTATATAGGTAACGAATCACTGACAAAATATTGAAGGTCAGAATATCGACCTACAGAAATATCGACGCAAGAATATCGAAGTCAAGAATATCGACATCCTATCTACATTATGGTAAGTACAAAAATATCGGGAAAAAAATATCGATGTCAAAAATATTGTTGTTGAAAATATCGTTTTTTTATTTAAGTTAAAAAATAATGTAAAATAAAGTAAATAATACATATAATTAAAATAAACATAGTTAAAAATATTTTAAAATGTTTAAAAATTATAAGTAATATATATGTAATGTAAAAATAAATTAAACATATACATATAATATATAATATATATACTTACTAATAATTTTTAATAATTATTTTAATAACATAATTTTTTTAAATATCATATAAATTATAAATACATCTATACACATAAAACAATAATATAAATTATTTTTAATCTTTTTAAAATTAATTATATACTACATTAACTAAAATAATACAAAAAATATTAGAAATCGGAGGTAATAAAATTACTATTCCAACTCCAAACAGTGCAACAGTAGGGAAAATGTTGGATAGCGTAGGGGTAAAAATTACTATTTCCACCCCAGTGAGTGCAATAGTAGGGAAAGTGTTGGATAGCGTAGGGGTAAAAATTACTATTCCCACTCCAGTGAGTGCAACAGTAGGGAAAATGTTGGATGCGTAGGGGTAAAAATTACTATTCCCACTCAGGTGAGTGCAACAGTAGGGAAAGTGTTGGATAGCGTAGGGGTTAAAATTACTATTCCCACTCCAGGGAGTGCAACAGTAGGGAAAGTGTTGGATAGCGTAGGGGTAAAAATTACTATTCCCACTCCAAGTGAGTGCAACAGTAGGGAAAGTGTTGGATAGCGTAGGGGTAAAAATTACTATTCCCACTCCAGGCAGTGCAACAGTAGGGAAAGTGTTGGATAGCGTAGGGGTAAAAATGACTATTCCCACTCCAGTGAGTGCAACAGTAGGGAAAGAGTTGGATAGCGTAGGGGTTAAAATTACTATTCCCACTCCAGTGAGTGCAACAGTAGGGAAAGTGTTGGATAGCGTAGGGGTTAAAATTACTATTCCAACTCCAGTGAGTGTAACAGTGTTGAAAATGTAGGATAGCGTAGGGGTTAAATTAACATATTTATTAATTAAATAATTTCCGTAAAATAAATAACATATTAATAATTAATTAACTGAAAAATTAATAATAAATACCAATAAAATTAAATTAATATTTACTTAAATAACATTAAATTACTTCCCACCCTATTCCCCCATAAACACACAACCCACTACACATAAAAAGAACACAATTAATTTAATTATCAATTAATCAATTAATAAAAATTAATTACCAATTAATAATAAATTAACAATACATTAATTAACAATAACAATAAATAAAAAATAATAATAAATTAATTATAATTAATATAATTATAAATTCATCAATTAATAAAAATGTATTACCAATTAATAATTAATTATCAATAAAGTAATTATCAATAACAATAAATAAAAAATATTAATTAATTAATTATAATTAAATTACTTCCCACCCTATTCCCCTATAAACCCACAACCCGCTACACATAAAAATTAACATAATTAATTTAATTATCAATTACTCAATTAATAAAAATTAATTACCAATTAATAATTAATGAACAATAAATTAATTAACAATAACAAGCCATAAATAAAAATTAATTATAATTAATATAATGATAAATTAATCAATGAAAAAATTTAATTACCAATTAATAATTAATTAACAATAAATTAATCATCAATAACTATAAATAAAAACATATTAATTAATTATAATTAAATTACTTCCCACCCTATTCCCCTATAAACCCACAACCCGCTCTGATACTAAAACACAAACTTTACTTTAAAAAAATTACTAATTTCTAAACATTTAGGGGGACATTACGATGGCGGGCGGACAAAGTCCGCCCGCCACCGTAACGGTGAATGGGACCGTCCGCCATAGGAGCAGCGGTCCCGCCGTGGGTATTAGGATGCCACTGCCACAGTGGCGGTGGCATCCCCTATTCCCAGCATTGTGGCGGGCGGTGCTCACAGCACCGCCCCGCCACAATGCTGGGAATGCACGTTGGGCATTCACATGCACAAGGTGACAGGCACCGCGCGGTGCCTGCCACTTTGTCCATGCACCCCCCACCCCTCCAACATCTTGGGGGCCCGCAACGGGCCCCCAAAAGCGTAATCCGCCTGGCTTTCCATGGGAGAGTCTCCGCCATGGAAAGCCCTGCACCGCCGCCCATCATAATATGGATGGCGGTGTCTTGCAGACACCTCCACCATATTATGTATGTTTTCCGCCTTGTCGACGAGTCGACCGGCGGAAAAGCGGCGGATGGTCTTTCCGTCCGCCGCGGACCCCCCAGCCATCATAATATGGCGGGGGAAAATGTTAGGCGGGTGGTGTGAGATAGCGGGCGGATCGCCACCGCCATACGGGCGGTGGCGATCCGCCCGCTATCATAATGACCCCTAAATACATAAATTTAAAAATAATAAAAATACATTACAAAAAATGTTAAACATACATATAAAATACATACTAAAATACATAACACTAATATAAATATCGATATTATTAACAACAATATTTTTGCTAATGATATTACTTACTTAGATATTACTTACTTCAATATTACTTACTTCGATATAAAAAAAAAACGATATTACTTACCTTAAGGTCGATATTCAGGTCACCGATATTCTTGACATCGATATTCTGTCCCTACGATATTAAAAACTCGATATTAGTGTAGGTCGATATAAAAAAATCGATATTTTGACTGCGCACCATAGGTAACCGCATATCAAGGCGGGTTACTTTATAGGTTACCGCATATCAAGGCAGGTTACTGTTGTCCCATTTCCCCCCCCCAAAAAAAAAAAAACCTTTGTCTGGGCAGGCAGACGCCATGAGTTTTCTTCAGTAATAATTCTACAGCTAATCCGCAATGCATCAAGCTCTGAAAAATGGTAATTATGTATTGTGTATAACCCATGGGTAATTTTTCTGTTTTCGGAGGGTACACGGGGCCATATGGAGCAATGTGACTGCTGTACACTCAGGGCGGTTTCACGTAATTCCCCAGAACAATCTACATTTCCGGTGGGCGAAAACAGGGTGGGCTGAGACAGCAACTAGCTATACCAGCAGCCATGCCCAGAGAGGCAGAAGTCATCAGTGATGTTGGTGGTACGCTGGACGGAGTTCGCAGTAGAGGGGGGCTGTAGTTACCAGGTCGGTTATGCAGGCACTGAGGCTGTTATACGTTTAACCTTTCGAACGTCAATATTAGAGTTGGTGCCACTCAGGGCAGTTCTGGAATGTGTGGGGTTTGTTGTCTATTGACGCGTCAACTGGCAATCTCATAAATGTTAATGGGCATGGGGCGATGCAAAGGCTGCAGGGTATGCGGCAGGCAATCAAAAGCGAGTTGTTAATGCTAAGGACATGCAGGGCAAGGGCCGAAGAGAACGCAGCATCCCATCTGAATATGTCTCGGGTAATGTAACTGGTGCTCATGTAAATCGCACCAAGTAAAGCATCCGTATACGCAGAGGATGGCTTGTCAGCAACAGTACAAGCACCGCTTCCAGCAAGGGTGGTACAGCCCAAACTAGTGCAAGCTTCTTGTGTGCATATGGGTGCACGCACATGCGCGCTCTCTCTCTCAAACAGCAGCGCTTCATTGAGGAACGGCGGCTGCAGGACAAGCAATATCCGGTATATTCTGTTAAACCTCAATTACTCGCACCTACTATATCACCTGGTTGCATTATTTGCTAAGATGATTTGCATCCAATTGGTTGCCCATTTTAAAAGAGAGAAAAGGTCACCTATTGGGTAGAGCTGCCAGCTTTCGAGCCGGTAACTCAACAAATCAATGTATCGGCTTTCGAGCAGGTAACTCAACAAATCAATATATCTTGGGTAATGTAACTGGTGCTCATATAAATCACACCAAGTTTGCACTATATATATGCACATTCACATACCCGGATTAGCACACGAGAATGTTATGTCCTTGATCCAGCATGGTTGCTCTCCCCTTGTGTTGCTAAGGAGAGAAAGGGACAATGGTTACGTATGAAGGAGTCTCACTAGCTTATCATGGAACAGGAAGGAGTCTGAATAGCTGATCTGGGACTGCAACTGAGCTTATCCTGGTCCAGGTGCTTAAAGTTCATGGCTAAATGTCGTCAGTTAGAATGTTCCCCAGACAAAGATTTCTAGGCATGGTAATGATAGATCTCCGTGGGTTTTGTTCAGCTCACCTGTATCCTCTGTGCTACATTAATGCTCCCGGTAAAACCCCGGGGGGCGTGACGAATAGTTAAACATGGGCCGCAACACATCATTTGCGCTCAAGGATATTGTATCTCCTACCTTTGGCGCTTTATTATGACGGCTGCGGACATATCCTTATTGAACTGCATTTTGTCTTCTTATCTGGGGAATCGCATTCCATAAATTGGCGCCAAGTTGCTATACATTATCACCGTCCATTTTGATAGTTAATTGGCTCATTAAGATTTGATACGGAGAGCAGTGCTGATTGAAAGCGGGGCACACCTGGATTCCCTGTTGGGGACTAGACTAGAAGGAAGTCAGGAACTTGCATAAAACATTTTTTTAAAACTAAGTTGGCAGAGTATGCTCAATAATCAATTACAGAGGCTGGTGTCAGGTGTCATCCTTGCAACAGTCTGCAGGGTTTCAGTGCTGCAGGCGGCTCAGGACGCCTAGGGCAAGGTGGGGCCCCTTTTTTCTCCACGGGCTCTTAACTGAGTGCAGCCAATGTAGACATCATTCGCAAATAACTGAGCAGGGGTATTGGTACAGGATTAGCTTTGTCATGGTAATTCAGCACCTAGCGTGTTTACGCCTAGGGACATCAGGCTGGCGGGAGAGAGGGCTGACCTGCTTGTGGTCCTAGCATCTCCTGTCCTGCGATATCTGGTTTGCAATTTTGGGGGGCTGCGCCTGCGGTCAGGTACCCCGGCAGGGCCAGTGCACTAGTGGTGCCCTGGAGTAATGTGTCATTGGTATGCCCCCTGGCATGGAGTAATGTTGAGAAGTGGGAAACGTTGCATTTCAATGCCTACTTCTAATCGTGCATAGATTCTCAATGGGCCTGCCAGCGGAAGCTATGAAAAAGGTGGGTCGATGGCGGTCAGCACGTTTGGAGCAATACGTGAGGGCAAGTCTCGTGTAGAGGGAGGAATAATGCCCAGAGGGTTGCCAGTCATAGTCTTAACAGCAATTCTCTCGCTCTTTCAGTTGATACGCACAGCCCAGTACACATAGACACCTAGGTTGGTGTGGGCATTCCTGTATTCGCAGAGTGGAGCACCAATTCCGCGGGTCCGGTCTGAAGGGAGCACAGGGGGGCGCTCGGTTTGCACACCATGCTATTGGCAGGACCGATTGGGTCGGCATGAACAAGCAATACAATGAAAAGAAGTCCCCCGCCGGTCACTTTATTCGGACATGCTGGCCTGAACAATATGATGCTGCCAGGCAGGCGAATGGTAAGCAAGGCCTTGTTCGCAGCTATGTCTATGGTTTATACAATACTTACTGACAACGCCAATATTGTGGGCAGAGCTAATACCGCGGGCGGTATGGGCTGGGGGGGCTCCAGTGAAGGCAATCAATGGATCTGTAAATAAGCTCAACAATTCGACCAAAGAATGTTGCTGAGTTCCACTAGGGACACAATTCGGCACAACGGGCTCCAGCCGGGGAAAAGGGAGTTGTTCCATCAGGATGGAGTGCATCTGTCGGCAAAAGGGCAACAGACCTTTATCCAGGCAATACTGGGGGCTATTGTGGAGCACAGTCAGCGCTAGGGGGGGGAGGGCGAGTGCGCTAGGGAGCTTCTCACCCTGTGGCGGAGCACTGACAGTTACCAACAAAGGGGGATGCACACCCATAGAGGTTCAGCGACTGGATGGACCCCAGGAGGGGGTAGGATCGATGTGAGCAGAGGGTAGGCGGGGAGGAGGGACTGACCTGCTGGTGGTCCTGGACTCTGCTGCTCTAACCCGCAATGTATGGACTGAGTAGAAGCTTGGGGAGGCTGCCTGTGTTCAGGTACCCCGGTGGGCCGGTGCGGTATGCGGTGCCCTGGATTTCCAGTAGTGCAACTGTTTGCTGTAGCGCGTTGGGGCCTGCTGGCACAATGTGCGCAGCAGAGTGGGTGCTTGGTGGGCTGAGACGCCCTAGTTCAAGTGTACGGCCAAGTGCAAGTTCAAGTGTACGGAAGTTAAAGTGCAAGTTGACAAGCTTATTTGTTCTCTAACAGAATAGCAGAGCTGTTAGCGACACTTAAACACATATATGTTCTCGTGTGTTTGCAGTATGCAAAACTATTTGGTTGACAGCGAACAAAAGTTTAGCAGAAGCCTGACTGAGATCATTTGTAGCCCCAGATATAGTAAGTGGTGCTCTAAGGCAGAGATACATATCTCAATTTCTAACATTTGGACAGAATGAAAAAAGGTTAAGCGTGCCACATAAATTTGACAAAGACTACACGTATGTCAACAGTAGGGCTATTTAACTAGTTGACTCACAACAATGCTACAACATCCATGTACAATGTCAGTGCTTTTGTAATAAGTACTGGAGGCCTTATTTACAAGATTTTGCCATAGGGCAGTGCTGCAGGCCTTCCAGCTGCGCTGCCCTACGGCAAAATAAAAGGGCAGGAATGGGCCGTATCCATCACATATGGTGCATTCCTGTCCTTTTCCCCTGCGCTAGTGCACAATAGGCTGCCATGCGCCAACGCAGGCACATTTGCGCCATGGGGCTTGTGTTGCAGGGATGATTGCTTTTGTGCAGGAAGGGACACCTTCCTGTACAAAAACAATCACAAGAGACTTTTTCTTCTTTCGATGTTTGCTGCAGAATGCAGCTCACATAGAAAAAGGAAAAACGAGGAGAAATAAAGATATTTCTCCTCGTTGTGCCTCCCTTACGCCTCCCCTGGGGAGGCGTACATTTTTGATTCTGCCTCTGAGTTACGATTCTTCGTAAATCTGGGGCAGTATCAAAAAGCCATGGGTGTTGCTGGGAACACCCCCAGCAACACCCATTGCACGCCCCTTTAATGCAGAAAATTGCTTTAAAGGGAACATTATTTATAAGGCCGCATTAAGCCACGCAAGATGGGTTAGTGCTGCATGGTAAATATGGAGCAGGCCCCTGCAACATCGGAGCGTCGCAAAAAGTGACTCTCTAGTGGCGCAGCCTCATTGTTAATGAGGCCCATTGTTTTCCTTTCAATTATGTGAGAATGGATCACACCACTGGCAAAATGAAAGGACCATAACATTGGCACCCCAAAGGGAAACTTCGGCCAAGGGGTGGGCAGTATGAACAATTAATGAAATGAAAGGTGTGGAGAAGTAGAAGGAAGAGCTGGAGAAGGAACCCTTGTCTCACCAATCTAATTGTCATAGTGATCCTCTGGGACTCGATCACTATGTGAAAGGTGGTGAAAATTCAACACCACCACTGCCCAGAAGCAAACATCAGAGGTCGTCCCGAGCAAGAAAGAGTGTTGGCACTGGAAGAAACCTCAAAAAAGCTTAACAAAACAGCACTTTCTCCACCCTATCTCCAGTCAATACTCCCATAAGCACTGAAAGTAGGGTTGCAGTGGGTGCTGCAGTAACCCGTAAAATAACCTTTCTAGAGCTCAGAAGGTGAATGAGCAATAAAGATGCTTTTAGCATTTGTTTTTATCCGATCACATTTGCCGTGCTTTCAAATACAAAGGTCGAATGTCAGGCTATGTGTTCTGAAAAAGTGCAGCTTATTTGGAAACTGGTGTTTTAGGGCCCCATGCATCAAACTAAATACTGGTCGCAAACGGGCAGATTCTCAGAATCTGCCCCTTTGCGGCCGGTATTTTAGCATTTGGGATGCATCATCCCAAATGCAAAACTCACAAATTGCGATTGCATTTAAGGAATCGCAAATTGCGATTCCTTAAATGCAATGCTAGAAGCAATTTAAAATAGCGAATTCGCTATTAGGGCTCTACAAATTACCGAAATTAAAACTGGTCGGTAATTTGCAAAAACTTTGAAAAAAGCACTATAGTTCTTTTTCAAAGTTACATGTTACACACCCACATGCCCTTGGGGCATGTATGTGCGCAACATGGGTGCACTGTACAATTTCAGGGTGCAACAGGGTGTCCTTTTGGCACCCTTGCACTCCTTGAATGCATGCGCAATTTGCGAGTACCTATTTGGTACTCGCAAATTGCGCATGTACTCCTATTCATTCCTATGGGCCTGTAGGCCCATAGGAATGAATGGTAAGGCATTCCTTATTTGCGACTCGCAATTTGCGAGTCGCAATTAAGGAATGTTTAGGAATCGCTTTTTTTTTGCGATTCCTACATACAAAGGCTTTTGCGATTCCTTAATTGCGATTCCTTAATAATCGCAATTAAGGAATTACAAAAGCCTTCCTTGATGCATGTGCCAGCTAGTTCTCTGAATGCAATTTGAGAGGATTTCATAAAAGTGACCTAGGTGAAAATATTGCTGGGGTACAGGAAGTGAAAAGAAAAGATGAAAGATATATATTTTATAAAACACAGGATTTAAATAACTGTAAATTAACTATGTACATGTTTCAAAATGTATCAGCAATTAGGAAAGCACAAACGAAGCACTTTTTTGTACTTCTAAAGTTTGATGGAAACAAAGATTTTAATAGGGTCAAAACAAATAAAGACACTTTACTTGGTGATGCGCAAATTATATTTATTTGCTGAAATCTGATTTCTATACATTGTTGTTTGTGTGCTATATACTTTTACCAGTAAAGCTGAATTTCTTTTCAAATTGGTAGTGGCTATTTACCCGGCAGCTGGGTAAATAGTGATTTTTTTTCCTGCTATTTACTCGGTCGCGGACTAAATAGTAAAAATTATTTACTATTTGGTTGGGGATCTTAAAAATAGCAGAGAAACTTCACTATTTATCCAGCTGCTGGCTCAATTAAAGAGATTCTACACCGTTTTGCTGATGGCGTTGCAAATAGCAGAAAAACTGCGTTATTTACCATGCCATTGACTAAATAGCAGAATTCATGCACCGTTTGGCTGGCAGACGTGCAAATAGCAGGAAAACCGCATTATTTACAGGGCCACTGCTAAATAGTAAAGATTCTACACAGTTTGGCCTAAGGCCATGCAAATAGTAGAAAAACGTAACTATTTACATGGCCGCTGGCTAAACAATGGAGAATCTGAACTGTTCGGCTGGCGATTATGCAAATAGCAGAAAAAATGTAACTATTTACTCGACCACTGGTTAAATGGTAGACATTCTGCACTGTCCAGCTGGCAGCCAAACAAATAGGAGGAATACTTAAACATTTTCCCGGCTCCTGGCTAAACAGTAGAGATTCTGCACTGTGCCGGTGGAGGCCATGCAATTAGCAAAAAAAATCACTATTTACCCGGCCGCTGGCTATACAGTAGATTCTGCACTGTGCGGGTTGCGGTCATGCAAATAGCCAAAAAACTTCACTATTTAAATTGTCACTGTCTAAATAGTAGAGATTCTGTACTGTTTAGCTGGCAGTTTTTGGACCCCCCCGAGGCTGCCAACATCCTGTTCTAGGAGGGCCCCTTCCCCTTTACAAATAAGTTACCACCCCAGCTCGGGGGTCATTAGCTCATCAATAGTTTGCAACAGCAATTGCAGCCACAAACTCAAATAAATTCCTTTCCGAATTATAAAAGGGAGGAAGGAAACCCCTTTCTTGAATCCTCCAATTTGCAATTCAGAAACAATCGCAAAAGTCCTTTTATTAGTCTAAAGAAATTTCCAACGCATAAAAAGGGTTTTGTACATAATGATAAGTACTCTTGTGCTCACAAAAGCTTGTGATTTTGTGACATGCACTAACTTATAGGTCTGAAAGCCCCAAAGGTTTGAATGTCTCCAAGTTATTTTGACAGACATGGCACATAATGTCATTCTTTTACACAATGGGCCCAGACAAGGAGGCTCTTTATGGAGCTGTCTCGTGCACCACAAATGCTCCTACTCCTTTACATTTACCTGCAGATGTGACTAATGATAAATAAGACTAGTTAACACTGTTTACTCTTCTAAAGCTATATATTTATTTTACTCACAAAGCCATGGGAATGTCAAAGGGCCAGATATAGGTTTACCAAAAGGTTCCATGTTCTGAGAATACATCTTTTTCTGAAGCAAATTAGTGCATTCTGGAATTAATATTTCTGGTTTAGCTCAATTACACATATCAGACTAAAGCCTTCTGAAAACAATGATTTGTAAAAGCAAACGGAAATGAAAATGCTGTATCCCAGTAACATAGAGCCATCTGATATTCCGGGTGAGTAGATCAAAATAGAAACAATTGCATAGGGCCCCTTGTGAAGTGACCAATACAGTATAATTGAGAGGCTTAATTCCAATCTCATGACAGAAATAAGGAAATCTATGGGCCTGATTTAGAGATTCGAGAACAGAGTTAACTCCGTCAGAATAGCCAATGACAATACCTCTGACATCCAGAGGGACCTCCGCCCACCAAATTTAGAGCTGTCCACTGGCCCTGTGGACAACTCTCTATATTGCCAGGAACAGCTGTCATGATGGTTCCTATCTATCTATGAAACATTTGAAGGAGAGTCTAGTCAGAAATTATAGCAAACATTTAAAGACATGTTTGTTTTTCAAAAATAAACTCCCAAAGCAGAAGTTTATTGAAAAAAAAGGGAGTTTTCTCTCAGGGTGACGGGGTTATTATTATTTTTCTGTCCCTTACTGCCAGGTTTTACTCTAAATAGGGTAGATAGTATCGATAGAATAAATCTTACCTTTGATGGTCCATATTTTGCCAAGCTGTCAGAGGAAGTATTCTGTCGAGAAGCCATAGACAAATGGATGGGACTAAAACTAATTGAACTCAATGTCATTGGAATATAAATTAATTTTCCCATTAAATCAGAGAAAGACACATAGGCATCAAAGGCACAGAAGAAAAAAAACTCACAGGAATTTTTATTCATTGATTTTATTACAGATATTGTAAGAAATAAGACATTGAATAAACAGAGACATTTTGTTACCTCCATTCTTGTGACCTACTGATCGATCATTTCAAAGTTCCACTTTAATACTCATCTTCCAGACAGGAGATGTGGATCCACTATTGAGGTTTCAGAAATGATTTGGGTGTTTCTCTTCAATTATCATTTTCTGGCTGTTGCTCAGAAACAGCCTTTGTGCAAAGCGATGGCTCTCATAGCAGTAGCAATAGTGCTGGCTCCAAACAGAAGTATTCAAAACAAGAACACTATGAAGCATAAGATCTCAGCACCTGGCTGTCATCAGCCTTTCTGAATAGTCATCAGTCACAAACAAATGAGAGGCTCTGCTTAGAAACTTTAACATCTTAAACAAGAGAAGCCTATGACCTACCTCTTACTTCTACCAACTACCCTATGTCGTCACTCAGGAAGAACTAATCAGCAGCCCTTAGCTAAAAAGGACATCACAGAATATTTTTTGAAGAGCCTTTTCTCCATTGTCCCTCACTTCAATTCTGGGTCTCCACCCTCTATCCACAGGGATGCAGCCAATACACACCCACTGTGTAGGGAAGCTGTATTGACTCTCCATCACGACATGCAAAATGCATTTCACTGGTCAATGCTCTAAGACTTTCATCACACAAGAAGTCTTACTACTACACACTTTAGGGGCAGGTTTACTAAGGGCTTGTACTGCTCTTGTATCAAGCAAGGCGACACATGGCAGCAAAAGCCCTTAAATCGAATTTACTATGCCACCTTGCATGGCTCTGCTTGGCTTAGTAAATTCAGAGTAACACAAGGCAGCACAAATTGCTGCCTTGCATTCCCTGTGTTGAGAAGGCATTCCATGGGTGGAACATGAGCATTCTCATGCATTCACCTATAGATTTAGATGCAATCCCAGATTTACTAAAGTGAGTAAACCTGTTATTGTGTAAAAATGTTGCGCTTTCCCAAGTGAGGCATAACGAGGAGAAACATCAGAATTGCTCCTCTTTACTTCCTCTTTCTATGTGTGCTGCATTCTGCAGCTCACATAGAAAGATGAAAATGCCTCAAAGGATTGTTTTTGTGCAGGAAGGTGCTCCTTCCTGCACAACAACAATCCTTCTCCTAATGCAGGTATCATAGCAACATGGCACAAGGGTGCCTGTGTGGGTGTAAGACAGCACACAGTGCACCAGCACAGGGAGAGAGCAGAAATACGTATTATCTTAATATATATGGCCAATTCCTGCTCTCTTTCTCTATCGCACAACGCAGTGCCACGTGACATCTTAGTAAATCTGCCCCTTAGTACATACCCACCTCAAATACACACACATGGAATGTCATTGCAATTATCTGGGGGTCACTCAGAATCTCTCTTTGGGCCATCTGAGATGATCTGTCTGGAGCATCCATCACCCCCTCTTCTGCTCATCAGAGCCTTCTTATGATCTTGCGCTTCCCTTTGCTCATTGCCATATCCCCTGGACCCCTTTGTTAGCCATTAACCATTTTTCCTGACTTTAGCCATCTTAGTTCCTCAAACCCTTTTTGCCATCCTTCACAGACCACACTCATTTTCACCCATCCCCCTTTAAACTCCTCTGCCATGTTTCAGTCTCTATGCCCTCAGATCCACCCTCAAACTACTGTGCCAGCATCAGACCACGTCTCTACATTCAGAGGTCAGTGTGTAACAGTCCCGGTTTTTGATTAACTTTTCATGCGCTGATTTTTAAGAAAATATTTACCAGCTCTATCCATGGGCTGAAGAGGTGGGGGTTTCTATGAGATGGCAGTATAAGAAGCATGAATAAAAACCATTTACAAAAGAAAGGATATCCTAATACATGTTCCCTTGATTCACATAGGTGTCCTCCTGTGCCACATCTTCTTCCTTCACTTCCAGGTCCTTCTTTGCCTTTAGGTGTTGGTCTTCCTCCTAGTATTGTTCCAAGTTCTCCTTTTCTGGGTTGTTTTCGTTCTCCTCATCTTCAACCCGGCTCCTGATCTAACTAAATCTGGTCACTCTGGTACTGGTTAACTGAATCTGGTGGTCCTGGTTAAAGTTATTTCTGACCCTGGTCTTCCTGGTCCTGCTCCTAGCTCATCCTTGTATTAGCCCTTCCTGGACCTCCTTATCCTGGTACTACTAATCCTCAACCTGATTCTTCTGGTCTGCTAGGTCCTTATCCAACTAGCCCTGTTGTACTGGTTCTCCCAGGGATGGAGCTCCTAATCTGCCTGGCTTGGGTCATCCAGATTTTCCTTGCCCTGGTTCTTGTGGTCCACCTGGTACTGCCTCTACTGGTCCTGGTCTTTTTTGTCCTGGTCTGGTCCCATTGGTCCTCGTGGCTCTAGTTGCTGGTTACCCTGATCCTTGACAGTCTGGTCCTAATACCCCAGTTCCTAGTCCTCCTGCTCCACTTGGAACTTCAGGTCCTGGTCCCTTGGTTCAGACCTCTCTGGTCCTCCTAGGCCTGTCACTGCTTATTCTGATCCTTCTAGTCCACCAAATCCCCCCCAATCTGGTCCCTGGCCTAATGGCCCTAAAACACCTACTCCTGACCTGACTACTTCCCTGGGTCCTCCTCCAACAAGTCATGATACTCTTGGTCCGGGTCTTCCTGCTCATTGTCATCATGGACTAACTTTATCCTGATCCTACTTGTTCAGGTCATCCTGTTCTTAGCCAGTCCTAGCCACCCAGATTGGTCATCATGGCTCCTGTCATCATGCACGTCCTTGTCCTGGTCCTTCCTCCCTTTCTTCCTCACCCTGGTCCTGCTTGTCCTGGTATGCCAGGTCCTGGTACTCTGGACCTCTGTGAACTGACCCTCCTTTTCCCATTGGTTGTGATCCCACTGATCCTCATTGCCCTGGTCCTCTTATCTCTGGGCCTGTTGGCTCTGGTTGTCTGCCCATCTCCTCTTTATTCATCAGGTCCTGTTCTCCTAGTCTTCCTCACTCTCAGTCTGGTTTGCCTAGCAATTGTCTTCCTATTACTGGTCCTCACAGTCTGTGTTCTCTTCTTGGTTTTGTTCCCACTAGACTTGATCCTTTTGTGTCTGGTCCTTCTTGTTTGGGTCCTCTAATGCTGAATCTTCTTGGTTCTGGTCCTTCTGGCCACCCTGGTCCTTTCAGGCCCTCCTCTCCTCACTCTTTCTTTTCTTTCCTAATCCTTTTGAACCTGGTCTATTTAACCACATTCTTCTGATTCTTTTCACCCTGCTCATCTTGTTCCCAATACGTCAGTTCCCTGTCCTGCTGGTCCCCTGGGTGTACATGGTCTTTTTGTCCTGGCCCTCTTAGGCATAGCCCACTTAGCTCTTGTATTCCTGATTTTGATCATCATTATCCTCTTGGCCCTGTGCATTGTCCTCATGGTTCTTCTGGCACTGCACCCAATGGTCTGGGCCCTCTTGGTCTTAGTTCTCATTGTTTAGGTCCTTCGGAGCCTCATCATTTTTGTCCTGGTCCTCTTGGACATCCAGGTCTATTCTCCTTAGTCTACATGGCTCAGGCTGTTCTGATCCCCCTGATCTTCCCCACCCCGGTCCTTCTACCTCCATGTCCTGGTCTTTCGGCTGCACTTGGCACTCTGGGCCCTGATCTTATAGTCATGGTCCCCCTGGCACTCCTAGGCCAGTTCCTGGTCCTATTGGTGCTGATCCTTCCAATCCTCTTTGCTCTGATCCTGGTCCCCCTGGCTCTGGACCTTCTTATAATCTTGGTACTGAACCCCTTGTTAATATTGAAAAATACAATATTGATGTGAGCCATGGTCTATGTACGTATAACAACGAACTCGCATTGCAGTTGTCGAATCCACCCAATATGACCTCTCTATCATCCCCAAGTCAAAATACGTGGTCAGGCAGGCCCTGTGACCTAGGCCTGAAGCAACTGATTCTCCGGAGGGGCACATATTCCCAAAACACCATAAAGTCAGATGCCACACTAAGTTAGGAACACCCAGCCAATCAGAACCCCGCATGCACACTACACTCAGTGATCACACGCTCCCCATGTTGGACATCTAGACACATTGGACCCACATTGTGTCCATGCAAGGTCGAGACCCACCTGCGCTTCTTATTAAATCACCAGATTTATGACCCCATGACTAGACCCAGAATCCTGTTTTAAAAGAATGTAGAAATTGCTTTATGTCACTTTGTGGAATGTATAAAATGACGGCCAATTTAATGTACTTTAAAATAGTCTTCAGACACCGACTGTTTCTGTTTTGCCAAACGGCTCTTGTCTTTTATTTTTTCAAGGTAAATTCACATTTGAGCATTATTTTGGCAAGCCAGGTAGGAGAGATTGGTTCTTCAAGCCCGTCTGCATTCGAAGAAACAGGACCCCGCCAGTAGAGATTCACATCTGTGCAGCAAGAATGGTGAGGAGACACCGCAATTGATTGGAAGTTCTGCTGACTCTGCAGAGCAGAGGTCCATCCTAAAGCAGCCATCAGTGGGTAAGAGACTACATCTGATCCTTAGTCCCAGCAGGTGGCGTATGGCAAGCTAGGAAGAAGCTTAAAAATCTAACTTGAGCACTCTGCCACTAACAGAACTCTGACATGTTGCATATTTCATGTGTCCGAGCTGAGTAGTCGCAAGGCAACCTCGGAGGCGATCCCGCAGAGGTCACCTTTCTTCGATAGTCAGCATGCTAGGAAAGGTGAGGGTTGTTTATTCGCTTGGGACCACTGGGCGTTATACAGAGGGTGCGCTTGTCTCTGGGTGTGATACAGGAACCACTTAGACTGCTGGGCGAGTCACAGAGGGTATGTTTGATCCCTGGGTGTGATACAGGGGTGGAGCCTCACTGCTTGGACCACTGGGCGTGGCACAGATGGTACACATAGGCTCTGGGTGTGATATAGAGCCAGCATCTCATTCTAACTTTTTTAGCCTAAAGGAGTTTTTCTTAGTGGTATCAGTTTCTTAACACTGGTAGTATCTGAAAGAAGTGAGAGGTGTTATTCGCTTCGACCACTGGCCTTGACACAGCCAGTACACATGACCCCTGGCTGTGACATAGGGTATAATTCGGACATTAGGGAACAATTTGAACCTTGGAGAATAAGGTGCAGCTTGTGCTTGGGCAAGGAGGGCCTGTAGTTGTTGAGTCGCCCCTTCTTCTCCATGTCCCAGAGCTGATATTGACAAACTGTAGGGCTCACTTAGTCCCGTGTACCGAGCAGAGCCGCCTCTCGTCATTGAGTGGCATGCACTAGGAGCGAAAGATTTTGGGACCAAGTCATCATTCTTTGCTTCTCTGTCTGATTTTTTTCTTTTCTTTCACTTCCATTAGGGTTCTCAATTGATGCCTTGTTTCTTGATGTTGTGTTGCTGATAAATTATTGCAACTGTGTTCTATGTTGAATGTTATGTCCAGTTAAAAATTCTATGTGCATATGAAAAAGTCGTCATTTGTTCACATTTTGCTGTTCTGCTGCAAAAAAACAATTCATAATGTTTTGAATTAACCATTGCACTTTCTTACAGGTTATTCATCATTTATGTTGCTTTATGTACTGAGTTTGTTTGATGAATCTGTTGTCTAAGCTGAGGTCATAGTAAAGTAGTTATTGCTGACATAATCCCTTGTACATATTTTCCCCATGATCAGAGTAGAAGTTAGGTTTATCTAAAAAGCTTTGAGAAGTTAGAAGTGTGCTAGTCCCTTAAACAAATTCCCAACCTTTTATGGAGTTGCTGTTAATCCACAAGCAAACTAGATTCCCATGCAGTCTAAAAAGCTAGATACATTTTGCAGTGACTGACACACACACTTTAAGACACATGCATTCCCCCTGGCCAGAGGGGGGGAACCTTCGACACCAACATAATAGATCACACATTCGGACCGAGTATGTAGGGCAGCAGAAGGCTAGAAGAGAGGCTCTGTTAGAACTTTGGGCCGTTTTCCAGGTGGCCACCGATCTACAATACTGTTCCAGAACCCGCAAGCAAGGCGTCCACACCTCCCCCACCATGCACAGGCATGCTCTCTCTGATGCCTGCCATCCCTGCCATTCCTACACTTGGTTACACCAATACACCGGTCAAGGGGGCCAAAGGGCCCCCCACCGGGCAGCAAACCACTAGATCTAGGGAAGGAAGGTTGCCAGATCGGCAAACCCAGACAATTCTGGCCTCATCCTATTTCGGTGCCAGAATTCCCTGAAGTTCGACCCACCCATCCATTGTATGCAATCCACCAAGCCCCAGCGGCGGAGGGAGTCTGCACTCTAACCCATCCAATAGAGTGCTCTCAGGTAACTGAGAGGTTCATAGCAATACTGGATAGTTATACCACCAGAGGAGGGGAGGAAGGAGGTGCTAGCCCTCCAGGGTCTGACATTGACAGGGGAGCTGCAGTATACAGTCCCCCAGGGTCTGATCAGCAGTGGAAGAAACAACAGGAAGTGAGCTGGAGGACAATTTCCTACCAAGGAGAACCACGCACAGCACCGAGCAAAGGAGGCAGCCTAGGTGGGAGTTAGAGGAGAGGTGGGTGTTGAGAATGGAGAGAGAAAGAGCTCTCGCCTGGTAAGCTCAGAGCCACGCACCCTCCCCCAGAGGAGAGCCAAGCCAGACCCTGGGTTCCACATGAAGAAGAGCTCAAAATAGAAACAGAAGGGAGGCCCCTATCGGGAGAAGGAACGCCTCCATGTCATCAGCATAGGAGAGGGACTGATCAAGAAATAAGAGAACAGGGTATCCTAGCCCAAGCTCAATTAAGACATAGGAGAAGCAAAATGGCACCTCTGCATGCGCACAAGGAGCACAGTGACCCCTGGAGAGATAGCATCTAGAGAGAAAGGCGAGGTCTTTGCACAGCCATTTTGCTACTTGCTAGCCCGCTGGACTAAAAGGGAGGGGCAGTATGATAGACCCAGGCCGGAGGAGAGATCCTTCGAACCAGAGGACATGGCCTTCACAGAAGACTGCCTCTGGCACACAGGGGGAGGTCCCAGATGAAACTTTCCCTACATGCAGGAGTGGATGAGAAGATGGGAGTGCTACGTTGGAGAAAAGCTAGTGGAGCGGCTCCAAGCCAAAATATGCCCGCTGTTACAGAGGGGCATGTCAGTGAGCATCTATGTGCCATGGGCCAAGACGGACAAAAAAGGGCTCAGGACCAAACTGCCCCTATTGATGGACGAGGCAGGAAAATGCATCTCCTGTTTTGAGAAAACCACAGCGGGAACAAACCTAGCAATAGGCGATGTCAAGAGTCTGCTCAGCAGCCTCATCGGAGAGCAGACCAGCACAGTGTTTTTCCGAGCCCACATCCTGGCAGTCACACTGACCAACAAAGAGAATGACGGGGCCACATTCAATCCATTTAGACATCAGATCTGGACGGCCCTGAGGGAAATGTTTCCTGGCTGTCCAGACGTAGGAGGATTAATGGCAGAGAGCATGAAACCTGGGGAAACCCTGACCGACTTTCTGGACAGAATGAGTTAACAATGGAGCCAAGAGACAGGACAGCCATGGACCTATATGGGCCCCCAGGTTGCATTCTTCTGCAGCATCCTCACAAAGGGACTGCCCACTGAAAAACAGAGTGGACTGGACAGCATAGTAGGATTAGACACCAAACCTTGGTGGGAAATACAAGCCCACATATTACATAACTACAGGTAGAAACAGGAAAAGGACACTAAAAAACAGGAGGAAGCCCAAAGAGACCCACTAAGCGGGCCCAATGTAAGTTAAAAAAGACCGCCCTTGAGGGGGCCGCATTGGCCGCAAGTGTGCAAATCACACCAGTATTGAAGGGAGCTCTGCTGCCGAACCCCAGAGGGTTTCCACCCAGTACTAGCGGCAGAGGTCAGGGGAGCTGGTGTCACGTGGTTACTAGAGACATTATCAACATCTTTAAGTTAGCATGAGCCCGGTAGCCCTGATGCTGCTTTTGCGCACAACACTGTGGGGCATATTCTCAAGAACGTGTGATAACTACCGCAAAATTAGTCTAACGCAACTCTTCACAACGCAGTCCTTCGCGGGAAAACAACTCCGTGTCAACGTGGTATTCAAAACACGGAGACCCCATGCGATAGTCCCACGATAACACGTCAAAAGAATGTGTTAAATCCAACACGACGCAGAAAAATCGCGAAACACGAACGCGAAAATAGTAGCGATGATGCCAATCGCGATACAAAACTCAGCGATAACCAGCCATAGGCCTGCAATCCCCACGCGTCATGCTGGAAAATGCAGCATAAAAGCAGATTAAAAATATGGTGAGATGACAATTTACGAGCACAACCACACATCCTTGACGTAGAACAGATGACCATTGTCCCGCATCAAATAGGCATCTCCTCACAGTCACAATGTACATCGACATGCAGTCCGCATGTAAACTGCGCCAATGCAGAAACATGCATGGAACACACATTGAAACCGCATCTCCCCTTCACATTGCAGAGGGACAAGCAACCCCTCCTGCACACAGACGTGTCATGACCATGAGCAATCCACCATGAAAGCGTGGACGAATGTAGGGGCAGTGGCTCCCGCATACGTACATGTTGCCCATGTTGTGGGACTCGAGCCAATGGGGGCATCCCTGCATCATGGTGGTACATATCTGACCCCAAAAGGAGCCCTCTTGTCACCTGTAGGACACAAATGGCAGCCAAAATGGAATGAATTTGGCCACAAGTGAAACACCGAAGAGTGGGATTCCCTACTAACTGCGACACACAGAACTGGCAGTCCGAATACGTGACACCCTAAACAGCCCATTTGCACAGAGGTGACACCCACCATCCCTGAACAAATCATAAAATTGACAGCAATACATGTCGCACTCACACTTGTCTGAGTGATGTGCCTGTACAGATGAGTGACATGCACTCAGGGAATGTGTATTTTGAAAGCATTTAGTAGCACATGCTGTGCCTGTGGCCATATTGTCCTGTCCCATGATTGCCAAGGACTTTCACAATGTGACGTGCTCATGTGAAGAAATTGTCAATGATGGTGTTCCCACGGGCAATTCCTGCTGCGGCCACAGTGGGGTGTGGGCCACCTGCCTCATCCTCATCATCATCGTCCGGTGCATCTGGCACTTGTATCCATGGGGCCTTGCTGCGTATACATATGTTGTGCAACACACAACATGCAACGATCATCTTGCACACGATGCCTGGGCTGTGCAGGAGCCTCCCACCTGTGATGTCCAGGCACCTGAAACGTGACTTCAACACGCCAAATGTGCGTTCCACGATGCCCCTGGTGCGTTTGTGGGCCGCATTGTACAGCCTCTGGGCCTGTGTGTCTGGGGTTCGGAGGGGTGTCATCATCCAAGCGCATATCCTTGGTCGCCTGTGACTGTGCAGAGAGACATGAGCCAATAGTTGGCTCTGCAAGATGTGATGGCCCGCTCAGTGGCTCATTGGTGTGTGATATGTGTGACTTCGTGATTCCTGCATGACATGTACTGCATGTTGCAAGTGAGCGGCATCAATGTGTATTACATAGCCTCACTGCTGCTCCTCCCTCCCCCCGAGCCCACCCACTAGTGTGCGCAGCGCCGTTGCATCACTTGCACCCCTACGGCACACTATTGTCATGCCTGTCTGTGCATGTCCACAAGCCTGACAACGACACAGTGATGTTGTGCGCTGAAGGTGGACGGACGCGTGTGTGTGGGCCTATGGTAAGGACAGGGCGGACACAGATGTAGAGGTCATGCCTGGCTGAACTCGCCATGCGGTTGAGGGTAGACCTTTGGCTTATGCTGCGGAAATAGCGACACACACAAAAGTTGGCATGTCTGATCCCTGAGCCCGAGCGGGCATGCGCACCCTCATTTACCCCTCGGCCGAGCCCGTACTCCGGGGGCATGCTACATAGCAACATTGTGTATTGCGTGACGGGTGGCGCCGACACCACACCTGAGACACACGCATTAGTTACCGCCTTGACAAGGCCTACACTTAACCACACCCAGAGCCACGTGTTGAATGACCACACCCCTACGCCGTACTGCCGTACGCCGGTCCACTCCCTCATGCCCACAGGGGGGTCCAACACAGATACATGTCCCAGGTCCACCCCACTGCCTGAGGTGACAAGGTTGCGCACGCTGTACACAGCACAATGTAATGTGGTATGGCACGGGGCCCACATGCATACAGAATGACCACACGAACACACTGAGATAATTAGTGGTACTGGCTACGGGCACGTGCGCCCGGCCCCTTTTATTGCCAGGGTCACACGTCCAGTGACGCCTGTGCTGGAAGGGTGTTGGGTAGTGTAAGCCACCCCTCAGGGGTTGGATGGTGCTGGCAACAACTACAACAGTGATCAGACAATCAGGAGTCGGTGGCCCCGGATGCTCAGCGGCCGGCACAGGCACACTGCCACGGGACGGTGCCCGGCGATGCACTGAGGTAGGGCCACGGGATCTGAGCGGGTCCTCGTTGATGTTCAAGGAGAATGTTGCGGAGTGTTACGGGGGACAGTGGAAGGTGTCCATCCAGGGCATGACGCAGAGGGCAGAAGCAAGCAGAGACAGGCAATATGGAGGAGTTGAATGCTACAGTCTCCTCTTTCCCACAATGTCAGTACCAGCTACATGATGATGAAGACAACCCCCAGGCCATAGACTCAGACGCCACCAACATTCAACCAGAGAGTGTCCATGACTCCCGTGGCACAGAGTCAGTGGCACCAGAGCTGGAAGTGGATGCAGTCAGCGATGAGGCCTGTACAATGATATAAACTCTGCAATTAACAAATCAAGACTCAGTTCCAATTCTGTGTCCTACTCGACCGCAGTGTGTGCCGGAGGCAGCAGTCAGTGCGGGGAAGCCGCTGTGCAGCCAGCTCCTCCTGGATCTCTAACACACGGCGTTGAAATGGCAAGTGGAGAAGATTCCTGGTTGACAGAGTTGGTGGCACCACATCGAAGGGAGTATAGGGATATAAACAATGACATAAATATGTACTTTGCCAATGTGTAATCAAGACTCAGTTCCAAATGTGTGACCTACTTGACCGTAGTGTAGGCTGGAGGTAGCGGTGGAGTACGTCAACGAAAAAGGAGTAAAGTGGGCCTGTGTCGCGGAGGCCGTGATGGTCTGAGGAGGCTGCCAAGGTCGCGGGCTTCGGGCTTGGAGCTTGCACCGGCACGTGGTGGGCCCTCTTTGATACATGCCGGTGTCGGCAGGTGAGCAGTGAGGCCTGGCTGCGCAGGGGCGGGCATGACGGGTTGGGAGACCATCGGCCCGGGGTGCAGCAGGTGCACAGGATCGCAGGCCACCCCGCTCACGGCGACGGCGTTGGCCTCGTGGCGGGGTGGGAGGCGCCGCCCTGGCAGATGCGTTGGGCATTCCGGAAGAGAACCACGCCCAGTGCTACGTGGTTTTTATTCACACCCCTACGCTGGCCTGGCATCCTCAGGGCCAGCCCACTCCGCACACGCTTACGGGGGGACGTCACATGCTACATTTCCGCGATCTTCCCCACTGGCTGGGGTGACATGGTTGCGTTCACTGTCCACTACACACCAAACACCAGCAGTGCATGTAGCCATGGATATGTCTGTGGTCTGCATACTGCAGTCTGGCCAGCACATCCACGCCACACTTGGCATTGTGTACATTCTCATTCATGGGTCACTTGCCTCCTTCGTAAATGCCTGGTTCCCACCTCTCCCCACATTCCGCTATTGTGTGGCTGAGGTGCCATGCCGTTGATGTCTCATGTACATGGCTAACCAAGGTTGCCACAGTAAGTTGTGCTGTTGTGTCTGGTGGGTGGGCATGTTGTTTGGCATGTTGTATGTGATTTGGTGACGTGTGCAGTGCCAGAGTTGTGACTTGCATGATTGTGGAGTTGAGGTGTGTGGTGTGTTCAGTTGGTACTTGCCAACGAGCAGTGCATTCCCATAGGTGCCATCCTGGAAGTGCTGGTCGATGATGGACTGTCGGAAGATGAGGGGATCATGCACACTGCCTGGGTAGTTGGCTACGACATTGGTGACGAGTCCCCTGTGGTCCACTATTGTCTGCACGTTGATGGAATGCGTGTGCTTTCTGTTGCAGTAATTGTGTGCGGTGTCGGCAGGGGGCACAAGTAGGACATGTGTGCTGTTGATTGCCCCCAACATGTGTGGGAATCCAGCTATGGCGTATAGTCCTTGCTTGGTCTCCAGCTGTTCCTGCGCATTGTGGGGGACGTATAGGTACTGGGGTACCTGGCTGATGATGGCATCGGGGACAGATGTGGGGAACTTGGATGGGGCTGGCTGTGAGACTCCTCCGACTCTGGCGGTTGTTGGTTGGGAGGTACCAGAGGGCAACAAGTGCAGCACAGCCAGCAGCTTTGTCTGCGGAGGGATGTTGGTTGTCCGCTGTGTTGGTACCTTCTGCCTGTGGGCAATGATGTTCAGGATGCGGAGGATGGTTGTCCTTTTGAGCCTGTAGTGGGCATTGACATTGTCTGGTGTTAGGTCTGTGAGGCTGGTGCATTTCCTGAAGGTCTGCTATCTTTGTCTGCGCTGCCTCTGTGGTGGTCCGAGGGGAGGGGCAGGGGGGGTCCGGGGGGGTGGCGATCCTGGGGGTGGTGGCGGTGGGTGTTGTTGCCCTTCCGGGGCTCCGGGATGCATGGTGTGTGGCTCCATGGCATCTGTTGTTCTTCATGTGTGGCTCTGGGCTGGTCTCCCTTTGATGGTGCAGGTTGTCGTCCGACTTTACACCAGGTCAGAGCAGGTGTTAGTTTCCTGCTGCTAACGCGCCTTATCGCCTGTTTTGTGGTCTTATCGCCGATGTGGCTGGACGTTGAGAATGTTGAGGTGTGGTGTTGTCGCGGCTTTTTGCTCGGGAACGCCTACTCTGCATCTCATTAGCGATAGTTGCCAGGGTCATCTGTGGCGATGTTTTTTGCGGATGTTTTTGCACGTAAACTGGTGGTATCGGCTGTTAGCACCAGCTTGTGAATGGGGCGATAATTTTATCGCGACTTTGGCTGCGATAAAGTGCCGGTAACTCGGCGATAGCTCCTTGAGAATATGCCCCTGCATGTCTTTATTTTGCATGCCTCTGTTTATGCCTTTCACATGAGAACTCTCTGCGGTGCTCATTCTCTGCCTGTTCCTGGAGTTTAGTCTTAACATAGTGAGCAAGGTCGATAAATACTGACTCTTGTTATTCTGTTCTGGTCAGGCCCTAGCACTTAGACAAAACATACTAATGCAGCTGTATTTGCTGGAGACTCGTACTTCAATATTATGAAGATGCATGTTTAGGTGACACACACTTGGAGAGGGACCTTTCCAGGGAGAAGAGCAACACGCACCTGTGATGTAGAAATACGATCTATGTCCTAAGGTATGGGGTCTGCTGACAAAGCACAGAGATCTTCTATTATATAATAATACTTCTGCTTACCAAGGGGAGGGTGGTTAGGCCTTATAGTCCGTTATCCACTATCTTTATAAAATGATATCTCCCTTTATGATATATGGCCTTGCTACAATGCTAACTGTATTGATATTATGCATTCTGCTGCTGCTGGTGGCTCGTATACTGCATTTTAGAGCACGTTAGTTCAAATAAATATTTTAAACTATTTTCGTGTTTCTGTCAGATCTTATTGTGGACAAGTACGAGAATGTGAGTGAAAAGGTGTGTCTTGTTACCGCGATTCCTGAGAGTTCCGGAAGTGTTGTGTTCTGGGGTGTCTAATCATTGGTTTCTCCATTTGTGAGCAGGAGAGCGAGTGAGACACTATAGTTAGTCGATCCTGGGTTCATGGGTACTAAGGTGGTGGGAAGGCTTAGCCCCTATACACCGAGGTCCCATTTTCCTGCACATAGTTCTGTGTATGTGCAGAATCCCTGCAACACTGGCAGCAGCCAGTCCTCAGAGAGTGCTACTACTGTCACCGAATGGGCCACATTGCCGACCAATGCCACCTGAAGGCGTACCACGAGCAAGGATTGATAGGCCCGGGCCAGTCGCTGAAAAATTCCCATCCACAAAACCAAGCAAACACACCACCGAAACAAGGACCAGGTGGTTGGCCAAACACATGGCAACAACAGCAGGCAAGGAACCCAGCTCAGCAAGCACCGGGGCCACAGCAGGGAGGGGTGACTGTCTTGGAAGGCAATGCCCTCACAATCGCCCAATCCAAATATGCAGTAAATACAAACACCCAATATGACACATCCACTTCATACCCACATCAGGAAACCCACCACAACAATAAAGACTAGTGACACCATATTAGGAGAAAACTCAAGCCTTTACTTGTATTCAGGAAGAACTCAGGGCTACCCTATGTTCTGTTGACCGGGAATCCATGCTAAAACCTGCCATTTGGGTGCCTGCAGGGAGCCTAGGCCCCACTCTTCAGCTGATCACCTAGGGTGGGGTTGGCTTGCCATGCCCCAGTGGGAGGGCAGTCTGACGAGGGGGCAAGGCGATCCCGACCAGTGCATAAGAACAGGCACCTAGGTCCCTTCACCCAAGTCACCAGGGTGAGCCCCAGATCAAAAGTACCCAATTCTCCCACATCTTTAGCTGCTTAACTGCTTCGAACGTTCCGCGCCAGTGCGGAACGTTCTATTAAGCGGGCAGGGCCGCGTCGGCCAACGGACGTGCGCAGCACTACCGAGGTAGTGCTCGCGACGGCCGTTGGCCGACAGAAGCACTTAAGGGGCTAAGCCTCCTGCTAGTGGAGGCCTACTTTTAGTTTCCAAACGAGGCGCTCGGGTGCCGGAAGCCAAGTTTTCTGTGCACTTGAGATAATGGTTTCCCCCGTAGAACTCTGAGGTCCATGAATGAATAAGCAACAATTTGGCACCAAGTCAGCAGGGAAATACACCAGGGTAGCCAGCCATCCTAGATCATTACCCACAGCATGACACGTCACAGCTGTGCACCTGACTTCTGTCGTAAGCAAGATATTTGGCCTCCTACTCTCCCATAATGCTTCCAAACATTCAAAGTCTGCTCATCAGATCATGTCCCTCGAAAACAGTGGGAGTAGGGTGTCACCGGCTGGGAGGTCCCTGATTCCCACAGACCCAAAGCATCCTGGATCCGAGGGAGAGAGGTGTGACAGGAGGGAAAGGGGTTTCTGTAGATGACCATCGCAGCCTCCACACAAGGTGCACGGATACGCTTACCACTGCACCCAGCTTATCAAATCAAATAACACAGGGCCTCACGAACATTGTCCAAGGGAGCAATAGGCCCGATCCCAGTCATTGCCACATACAAATCATGCGGGGGCCACACACACGATGATCACCCCACTAAAACACTCACCTCCGTGATGGTGAGGGGGGAGGACCAAATGACCCACAAAATAAAACTGAGGTGACCCATGACCAGAAACTCACTGATTCATAAAATTACACCCAAACTAGGGCCCCCTCATCCAGTACCTCGCCAAAGATTGCACAAAATAGATACACAGAAATGCCCCAAAAGTACAGGCACAGGAATTTCCGAGACCGAATAATGATGTATGTTGTTCTAAAAGCTAACCTACAACCCACAGCTCTTATCCAACAGGTCTGCAATTGAGCTTAAGTGCACCAACTTCACTGGGGCCCGCCACCTCTTCAGTAGCAACCTCTGAAGTCCCAACGAGGCCTGAGGGCTCAAGCCACCAAAGACCATGGACTATTTTTTACAGAAATGTTTTACAAACAGACTCTTTACACTGTGCCAAGCAAAGACACTACCGGATGCCAGAAAGCTGCAGACGACCCCTCCAGACACATCCCAAGTCCTGCAATGTTCTAAAAGTTATATATTATTGCATCTATTTACACCATCTACTTAGCATGGTTGTGGCTGCATCCATCTGTAGCGAGAAATCTGTCTAGTCACAAGGATCCTACCTCAACATTTCTACAGCACTTGTGTAGAGACCTCTCTCACCTCACTTTCACTCACACTGAACCAAATACTAATATTCCACATGTAATACACAGCTCACTCTTGTATAACACATGGTACCAGCACATGACTGCCGAGCGCCCAGACATTGGCTAGGTCGTGCTACGTCTGCTCGCTGATACCCCATTCTGTGGCCCCAGACAGACTTTATTTATCACAGGAAAAAGCCCTCGAAAAACCAAAATGATTCATCCACCTATGTAGGATTATGGCCAAGATACAACCAAGTACCTCGGCAGGCATAAGATCACTTCACTGGCTCCCCATCCAGCAACGAGTTGAATTTAAGGCCCTCTGTTTAGTGCACAAGGCACTTTATGGAGGTGGTTCAGTAGAGATCCAGAAAGTGTTCTCATGGTATACTCCTACCTGAACCCTTAGATCCACAAATATGGGCCTTATCCATTCCCCTAAGATTCGGAGAGCCAGATGGGGAGGCCGGAGTCTATCATACTGTGCAGCCAAATTATGGAACCAACTGCCATCTTCCATGAGACTTCAACCCAATCGGCAGCTTTTTAGGAAAGCGCTAAAATCCGGGCTGTTTCCGGCAAACTAAACCATTGGTGCTACCGCCCAGCTCTCTTCCGTACACCCCCAGCGCCAAGACGCCATGGCATTCGAGCGCTTTAAAAATGACTATCCGGGGGCGTGGCTAGCAGCCAAGCAATATGGCCGCGGCCTGAGAGAGCTCCGTGACCGAGGGAGCCTTCCCAGCAAATCCGCTCATTACTCCGGACATTTAACAACCGACCCCAAGTGGTGCGGAAACCGGAATCTCTGTGCAACAGATGGAGACCTTCCGAAACTCTGTAGGACCGACAGATGCCGAGATCTGAAGAGTGACGCACGGCGGCCTACAGACGTGAACCGAAGCCGGGGACTCGCGTACATCCTTAACCCGCAATCGGTAAAAGACCGGCGGCTCCGAGAACAAAGTCGCACAAAGCCGACATGACTGGCACACCAGACCCGCAGCGGAACAGATGAGTGCAGCGGACGGTGAGGTGCGGTGTCTGGTTCTGGCGGGGGGCCCGAAACTTTGAGCGGCGGTCGGCCGCTACTCGCAGCGCGAAACAATCTGTAGGGAAAGTAAATCTGCTGCACCCGCGGCTGGAGGCAGGGTATTCTGCAGCCTCTGGGCTGGGATGGCCGTGTAGGCCGACCTCCGATCGCGACGGAGAGGAAGGCGCAGGACGGGCGCAATTAAGTGGTGGAAAAAAACTGTGGAGGCACCCCCAGCGAGAATTTAAGGCAGACAAGCCCTACATGCCCTACCACTGAATACAGTTGTCGAGGGGAAAGAACTGGCCATAAGCCCCCTGCATTGCGGTATACGATCGTGACAGGGCCCGCCTCAGGTTGCTTAAAAGGGTGAGCCGGCTACAACTAGCGCTTTCATATCATATCCCCAATACCTGCCGCGCCGGAGTACACACACCGCACAGTGCATTCCACGTCGACGGGCGACATCGCCCACACCCCTTGACCGGCGGAGAACGCGGGAGCGCACAACTGCAGCATAATCGCATCGGCTCGACACCGCAGGTGAGGAGGGTGTGAAATCCGAAAGGCCGCGCGTGAAAACATCACACATGGCAGGCGGCGGTGAATAGCGCCCCCCTCCCTGTGACCCTGGTGTAACGTCCCCGGCGGAGTGGTGCGAAATGGGGGGCCGTGGACCAAGGGGCGCACCGGCTGGCAAACTGGATAAGTTCCTGTACAGCAAAGACCAGGGGAACAAGACCCTCACCGACACGGCTCAAGCTGAAGCCCCGGCACTTAAAGATCCCAACGCAGTCACGCTGGTAGACCTAATGGCAGCCCTACAACAAGTGCAATCTACTATCGGTACAATATCAACAGACATTTCACTAATAAGGGCGGACTTTTCCAAATTGTCGCACCGACTCACTGAGGTTGAGTCCACAACGACGACTCTCGCCACGGATACGGCCGCATTACAGCGACAAGTAGGTAACCTGGAAGCCGAGAACAAACTCATCCTGGTCAAACTCGATGACCACGAAGGCCGCTCCAGACGCAATAATGTCCGCATTATTGGTGTGCCCGAAAAAGCAGGGGGACCGGCTTTGGACCTTTTTGTGGAAGATCTAGTCCAGAACCAACTACAGCCGCGGGGTTTGTCCAGCTTCTTTTCCGTGGAAAGAGCTCATCGTGTGCCTGGGGGGAGACCACGCCCTGGTGCCCCCCCCAACCAATAATGGCACGCATTTTCAATTTTCGAGACCGGGACGCCATTCTACAGGCAGCAAGAATAGCACCACCAATCCGGCTAGCGAACAGCACCATCACGTTCTACCCAGACTATACAGCGTCAGTAACCAAGCAAAGGCGATGCTTCCTAGAGATCAAGAAAGAGCTCCGGTCCAGGGAACTTAAATATTCAATGCTTTTCCCGGCGAAGCTCCGAGTCGAGGCAGAAGGAAAAACGTGGTTCTTTGACACACCTGAGGAGGCCCAAGACTGGCTGGAGGGCTGGCGCCCCGGGACGAGGTCCGGCACACAAGGAACTCATCAAAAGAACCGACTCCACGAATCCCAAAGATCAAGATCTCCCAACACCAGCGTCAAAGGGGACTGATTGCTACTGAATTGACACTATAGAACTATGATAATCTCGACCCGAACCGCAGCCTTATTATCTCTGGATAAACAAGCGGCTCAAAGATACAACAGACAACTCGGATATGAAGGAACAAAAGTGTAATTTTAAACTATAACATCTGGGAAGGTTGAAAACCGTAGAAAAGGACATGCTTCTGGGAAGGGGGGGCTCCCGAGGACCGCAAACGGACTCTCACCCCTACGCAAGTACTAGTTATGGGGTTCAAGCACTCTGCTCAGTTGGGGTGGCGGGTAGTTGGGGGACCGCCGGGCAGGGAGGCAGGGAGGCGGGAGGGGAGACAGGGAGAGGGAGGGGGTACAGGGATGTTTCGTGGGTTTGTTGTTTTTTTTAGTTGTAACGGTGCTGACAGCCAATACCTTAAGCATATATGTATACAGAACACAACGCTTACAGACGACACACGCTCAACCCCACGATAATGACAGCTCACATGACGACTATGACACCGGCAACGAAATCAAACACGGGTGACCCGCCACTTTCCACATCACACACACCCTTTTCTGTACTTTCATGGAATGTCAATGGCCTGGGGGACAGAATAAAAAGAGGGCTGGTCCTGCAGTATATAAAACGTAAAAGACCAACGATAGCTCTTATACAGGAAACACACCTTGTGGGCCTCGCCTTCAGGGCGTTAGATAGATGAGGCTACAAAATGGTGGTTCATTCAGATTTTACTTCAGGATCGCGGGGCGTGGGAATCCTATGCAATAAACGTTTTCCGATAATACTACGGGGTTCCTGGACTGACGACCAAGGACGCTTTGCGGCTGCAGCCTTCCAATGGGAAGGTCGCGCATACAATCTGGTATTGATCTATATTCCCCCAGCACTACACAACACGGCCCTCCCAGCCTTGGGAAAGTTTCTTCTTTCACTTCCAGAGGGAGAACTAATCATGGGAGGGGATTTTAACGCCACGATGGACGCATCCGTAGATAGACGACCCCCCAGGGACACAGATAGGCTGAGCTACAGGCTGTCAGACTTCACCGAGGCGACGTGCCTCTTAGATTTATGGAGAACCAGACATCCGACGGCGAGGGAATACACGTTTCTCTCGGGGGTGCACGGCAGTCTCTCGAGAATTGACCACATATTTACACTAGCAACTGGGGTCGAAAGGGTGGGGGAGATCCCACATCTCCCGAGAGGCATCTCTGATCACTCGCCTATTTTGCTCACAATTCTCTCGCACTCCCAGGGTAGGCGGCGCATCTTCCCACTGCATCCAGGCTATCTAAAAAACCGGAACATCGGAAAAGGGCTGATCAAGGCCACAAACCAATATTTTAGTGAAAACGAGTCTACAGTGTCGTCGCCGGTGACCCTAGGGGAAGCCTATAAGACTGTGATAAGGGGGCAGGCAATGTCGCTGATTGCTAATCACAAACGTGAGAAACAACACCAGATTGAATCCCTGGAACAGGAAGTGTCGCAAGCAGAGGCAGATTATGTCAGGGAGACAGACGAACCTGCAACACACAAGTTACAACTAGCCCAACAAGCATACCGAACATACGTATGGGAAGAAGCAAAAACTAAAAATGCAAACACTCGAAACACCGTATACGAGATGGGAGATAAGGCTGGAAAATTACTGGCATGGCTTGATAGAAAAGAGCGGGTGGGTAGATGGGTGGCGGGAATCAAGACTCAGGCGGGTGAACTTACAACGGATCCGCAAGAAATAGTGGGGGCATTGGCGGTGCACTTCCAGCACATCTACACTCCCCTTACGACGGGCACGATGGAGGAAAACATAGCCTTCCTCAAAGACATTCAAATGCCAGCGCTGACGCCCGAGGACGCCCTGAAGCTGGAAGCCGACCTTACTAGTGAGGAACTTCTGAGAGCAGTGAGGGCATTGCACTCGGGGAAGGCACTGGGGCCCAATGGGCTACCAGTGGAACTTTATAAAGCGGCGGCG
Organism: Calotriton arnoldi; assembly: GCA_963921515.1. Lineage (NCBI taxonomy): Eukaryota > Metazoa > Chordata > Amphibia > Caudata > Salamandridae > Calotriton > Calotriton arnoldi. The sequence continues at coordinate 221,401 of CAWUFW010004205.1, forward strand.
ACACAGTTCATACCACACATGCTCCGTATGTTTACGCATAGTCTCCAACTGGGGGCGTTGCCAAGGGATCAGCGTCTGGCTACAATAGTAGCAATCCCTAAACCGGGGAAGCCCCCGGAAGAATGTGGGTCCTATACACCGATCTCCCTTATAAACGCGGAGGCGAAAATATTGGCCAAAGCGATGGCTTTGCGACTCCAGGCCCACCTCCCGGTCTTAATACACCCGGATCAGTCGGGTTTCATGCCTAACCGAAATACAGCACTCAACCTGCGCAGACTAAATGGTGTACTGGCGCGCAAAGACACGATTGCAGAAGATGCTGTGATACTATCATTAGATGACCGCATGGCATTCGACTTGGTGGAGTGGCCATTCCTCTTCGCAGTGCTTCGACGCATGGGGTTTGGCCCGAACTTTTGCGCATGGATAGAACTCTTGTACACGAAACCTTTGGCCCAGGTGGTAGTGAATGGTCGAGTTTCAACAGAATTCCCGTTGGGGAGAGGGACGAGACAAGGCTGTCCTCTGTCGCCGTTGCTTTTTGCAGTGGTGCTGGAACCCCTGGCGGCATGGATCCGGCAGGACCCGGTCATCCAGGGACTGCGGTGGGCATTGGGGTGGTAGGACCGTATCTCACTATATGCAGACGATATTCTTCTTTACCTGTCCTCCCCGGCTCGATCAATAAATCGCCTACTTGATATCTGTGCGGCCTATGGCCGTGCCTCGGGCTACACGATTAATTGGACAAAATCCCTTCTCTACGTGCTGCATGGTCCCACGCCGAGGCTCCCACGACACTGCAACATTCAGGTCGCGACGGAGGGTTTCAAATACCTTGGTATTTACATCACCCATGTACGTCAGCGCTTCATCACAGAAAACCTTACAACACCGCTCGCAAAACTACAAAGCGACGTCAAACACTGGCGCTCATTACCATTAACTCTACTTGGACGGGCAGCCCTCTTTAAAATTATGGCACTCCCCGATTTTTATATGCCCTCCAAAATACACCATTCCCAGTAGCGCCCACATACTTTACAGCGATCAATGCTGAAGTGACCAAACTACTATGGGATGGCAAAACTAGTCGGATAGCTCTGCAAAAACTAATGAGGGGGTGGTACGAAGGAGGCATTGCCCTTCCCAATATTAAATGCTACTACTGGGCGGCACAACTTGTGGTCATAAATCAATGGCTACATGTACCACAGGAGGAACCAGCCTTCCGCATGGACAGGCATTTGCTTGACCAAGAAGGTATCATGGGGACCTTGTACAATAAGAAACGTCGGCCTACGCTTACAGGTCCAACGGCCCACACGGTCAAGATCTGGTTTGAAGCACAGCGAGCACTGGGATGGGAAGGGATACTCACTCAGGCTACACCTATCTGGGACACATACAGACTGGGCAAACTGAGCAATACGAAAGGTTTCTGCCAATGGGATCTCATTGGAATAACGAGGATAGGGGATCTTTGGAAAAAAGGGGATGTTATCCCCTTTGACCTACTGCAAAGCAAATATGGCATGGCGCCCACGGAGAGTTTTAGATATCTACAGGTGAAACATGCACTAACAACCGCACTGCCACGCGATACGACACTACCAGAAGCCTCGCCACTCGAGGATAGACTGCTCACTGATCACCTGCACAAAAAAGCCATATCTTTGGTGTATCGGAAGATAGTGAACAACCAGCCAGATCCCACGGTAGCCCTTAAGGAACGGTGGGAGGTGGAGCTAGGACCCATAGATGAGGCGGATTGGCGGGAGGCGCTAGCAGCACCAAGGGAGGTAGCAATACCCTCTAGACTTCGACTATTACAATTAAAGATCTTGCATAGAACATACTACACACGCACTTTACTACATAAATTGGGAACCACTGACACACCACTTTGTCTGAGGGAGTGCGGCCTCCCGGGTACGTTTATACACACTGTCTGGGGGTGCCGAGCCATCCAGTCCTATTGGGCATCAATTCTGACTACCACGACACAGGTCACGGGGATAGAAGTTCACCCAGAACCAAAATGCTGCCTGCTTAACATTTGGGAGCCAACAGATCTCAATCAGTCGGATCAAGACTGGGTAACCCTTGGCCTGGCCCTGGCAAAAAGGAACATTGCACTTAACTGGGGATCCAGAAAGACCCCGACCCTGCACAAATGGCGCCAAGATATGGACACTTCAATGGTGACTGAAAGGGCGGTGTACATCCATAGGGGATGCCCTAAAAAATGGGCCCACATTTGGGGGAAATGGAACGCTTACCGCGGCAATATATGCGAGCCCTCACAAGAAGAAACAAGCTCTGACGTCAGTGACTAAACTAATGAGACGAAGGGGGAACTGTGTACTTAACATATATCCATTCAATAAATGTGACCGGTGTCTCTGCCGCACTGTAACTGACGCACAATAGCTCCAGAAATGCAATACCTGAGCGCATGTATGTAACGAAATACTGATACAAAGTGGATGTATGTCTAGCACCGATTGTTAGTTGTTGAAAATAAAAATAAATTTACACAAAAAAAAAAATGACTATCCTATCCTAACCCCATAGAGTAGCAGTAAACATCACCTGGTATGAGACCAACCCCACTGCACTGTGCCTTCTCACTGAGTAGCAATCTTTAAACTGAGCTAGACAGGATATGCAGGCGGTGGCACAATAGGGGAGGACACTGTTTGGCCCTGAGATTTTCTAAAAAAGAGGTTCTTGGAGGTAGCAAAATTGCTGCACCAGTGCACAAACATGTCTGCTCCAACCTCCGTCTGTGGTCCCAGGGTGGCTCTTAGCATATTTAGGTCCGTTTTATTTAAAGAAAAATGGACCCAAAGCATGGAGTTCCAGTGCAGGGCCATCCACCTCGATGATACATGGGGGAATGAGTCTAGAAGGGAAGAGTTGAATGCCAGCATACATACCCCATGTCAGGAAATCTGGGACACTGAGACAGATAGGTACATGTGGCTAGAAGGGAAGGGTCAACCCTTAATTGTACAGACACTTACAATGTATTCCTTGTGTTTCAGAGGCAAAAGAGCAATCCCGCTTGGCACAAATGAAAATTGTGGAGCAATACTGCAGGTGCCAGACATGCAATGGGACACCTTCATGCTGATGGATATCTACTGGCAATGTGGGGAGTTTGCCTATGCTCAGCTCGTCCCCGGATGGTGGAGCCTCTACGCTCTCGTAACCATACACACCCCGACCCTGGTGATCCCTGGAGAAGTCCTGTCCAAATTATTCAAACGTCTGCTACAGTAGAAAACAACTCTACTGCATCAGGCTTGAGAAAACAGAACTGCTGATAATTTTGACTGGGCTCAGTACAAGGACAGTCCAGAAGAATTTAGACTGTTTTCTGACATTCAAGTAAACGTGGGAGGGTCCATACCCTTCTTCACGCTGCACAGGTGAACACCCGCTGGTTGCAAATAACCCGGTAGGAAATGCTGAAGATGATCAACAATACTGAGTTCAGCCTAAATGCTATTAAGGAAGAACTAAGAGCCATCCGCCTTATGGTGATACAACATCAGTATGTGCTGGACTTGATGACCATAATGGACGGAGGGGTGTGTGCCAAGATCGGTGCATCCTGCTGTACCTTTATCCCTGGAAATGGCATGGACAATGGGACACTAACTCTTGCCATCCAAGCATTTCATCCTCTACAAGATGACATGAAGAAAAAGGGAGGTGCCCCTAAGCAGGACTGGTTTATCGATTTGTTTTCCTGGCTCCGCCGGTGGATGACCAGACTGTGCATGTCATTGCTTCTGATTATCATGTTTGTGCTATTTGTTTGTGATTTCCTACAAGTGAGGGTTTCCTGCTGTAAATTCACTGTCCTCAAATTAGGTAGAATGGACATAACTAGAGCGATAGTAACAGACACAACCAAAACACACCGAACCTCAAATAATGTGACTGCCATGAAGTGTGGCGCAATTGATGCAGTTGAAAATTCAACTAGAGGGGAGGGAATGTTAATACTGAAAAATACGATGTCAATGTACACCATGGTATATGTACGTATAACAACAAACTCTCATCGAGTTATTGAATTCACCCGATATGACCTCCCCTTCAACCCCGACCACAGGTGGGGGGACATGTAACCGATAGACAAGCACGCGAACAGGAAAACCCAGACCTATCCCACAGATAGGCAGCAACACCACAATGGTCTTTGGAGATTGGCCCTAATAAAGCATGTTTGGCTGGAGGTGCATACATTCCCAAAACACCATAAAGTTAGATGACACACCAAGTTAGGAACAGTCAGGTAATCAGAAACTCGCATGCACACAACACACGGAGATCATGCGCTCCCCATGTCAGACATCTGGACACGTATCCAACTGCCCCACATTGTCTCTATGCAAGGTGGAGACCCACCTGCGCTTCATATCAATTGACCAGATTTATGGCCCTGTGACTATGCCCAGATTCCTATTCTAAAAGAATATGCAAATTGCTGTATGGCACTTTGTGAAATGTATAAAATGACAGCGAAAACCAATGTACTTTGAGACAGTCTTCAGACTCCGACTCTGTCACCTGTTCTCCCGGCTGCTGCATTTTCTGTTGGCTAAACACCTCTTGTCTTTTATTTTTTCAAGGAAGATTCACATTCGGGCAACACCCTCATCTTCCTTGGCTTATCCTGGCCCCCTGTCCTACTGGTCTGGATCTTGTCTTCCTGGATCTGGTCCTGATCCTCTTGTTGTTGGTCTTCCTGCTGCTTGTCCTTGTGTTGCTATACAAACTCATCATGGTCCTCCTTTAACTGGTCCTCCTGGGCCTGGCCATCCTTTTGCTCATCTTCCTGGCCATCCTGTTCCTAACCCTGTGGCCTGAACCTCCAACCTGTGATCATCCTGGTCCTCTTGTCCCTGGTCCTGATCCTCCAGATTCTCCTTTTCCTCCTCAGCCTGGTGCTCCTAGGCCTGGTATTCAAGGCCTGATCCTCTTTGCCCTGATCGTCCTAATCCCCTTAGTCCTTTGTTTCCTGGTCCTCTTAGAACACTTCCTTCTGACTCAGCTGCCTGTCTCCCTGGTCTCAGCTACCTGGCACTCCCGGCCAAGGTCATGTTATTCTTGTCTTTAATAGTCCTGGTCTTTATTGAGATTCTGTGCCCATTGTCCCTGATCCTCTTGGTCATGTTCCTGATAATTTGGGCTCTCCTGTCCCTGTCCTACCTGATATCTTAGTCTTGGTCTCCTTGGTCCTGGCCCTTCTTGTCCTATTGTGCTTGTTAACAAAAACTTTGCCTTTTGGCCCAGTTCCTTTGTGGTCCTCTTGGTCCTAGTCACCTTGTCCTGGTTCTCCTCACCGTCAGTTTCCCAGCCCTGGTACCGCAGGTCCTGGTCCATCTTGCCTCTCGTGTCCTTGCCCTCTGAGTCATTGTCCTCCTGGTTTCGGTTGTCCTTGTTCTCCTAGAAATGTTCCTTGTCCATTCAGTCCTACTGCTACTGCAGCCACTGATCCAGGTCCTTTTGATCCAGGTTCTCCTTTTGTGGGTCCTCCTAAGCCTGGTCATTTTGTCCCTGGTACTCCTGATACTGGTTGGCCTTCTTACCTCAGATCCTCCTCACTCTGGTCCTACTACTGGCAATGATTGTTCTGCTCACTTGGTAATCTGAGCCCTGGTCCCCTAGATTCTGATCTTCATGTCCCTCTTAGCCTTGTTTCCAGTTGACCTGGTCATGATCATTTTAGTTTACCTAGTCCTCTTGCTCCCATCTTCTGGGTGCCCTTGGTACTGCCCCCCTCATCTTCCTAAACCCTTTCCAGCTTATCCTAGTATCCCTGACATACTGGCCATTGCCCTTACAGTCCTGATCTACTTAGCCCTCCTCAATCTGGTCCTAATTCTGCTAGCCCTAGTCCTCCTGCTCCTTGCCTGCATGCTTCTGCAATAACCTGTCCTGTCACATTTCATCCTAGACTTTCATAGTTCTGATGTTCCTTGACCTCCGATTCATGCTAGACTAAGAACTTCCTGTTCCTGTTCTTCTTGGTCCTGGTTTGACTGGTCATCTTTCCCATGTACTCCTGCACCTACTCATTTGGATCCTGGGTCTCCTGTTTTACAGGCTCCTGGCCCTGGACCTTTTCATCCTCCTCACCCTAATTCTCATCCATCTGTCCTCCTGGTCCGGTTCCCTGGCTTATCTAGTCCCTTCATTTGCCTGTTCCTAATACTTCTGACTTTTGATCCATGTAGTCCTGGTCTTAGTTATGGCACTCCTTTGTCTGGCCTTCATGTATCAGGTCATCTGAGGCTATTTTAACTGTCCTCAGTTTTCCTAGCCCTTCTAGTCCCTGGCCCTCCTGCCCCATCCTACTCCTGTTAGTCTTCCTGGTCTCCTAGTTTGCCTATTCTACCTTGTTCTTATCCATCGGACCATGGACCCCTCTATCATGGTCCTCCTAGTAATGGTTCTGGTTTTCCTCATCCCTCTGACATTGGTCCTCCTAGTTTAGGATTCCCCTGAGTCTGACACTCGAAGGCCTTCTGATCCTGGTCCCACTGGACCTAGACTTTCTCATCCTTTATAACCCCTGGTCATTCTAATGAAGGGTCTCTAGGTCCTGCTAGCCCCGGTCCTTTTGTTATGAACCACAATGTACGCCAATCTAGGCCTAGGTAGCTACACGACCTTTTACCTACATTTGCCCTACCTTGCTCTTCATAATGTTTCTAAGCCCTGACCTTTTACCCAGTTATGTGCTGAATTAATGTTGATCGGTTTCCTTGAAACTAGCCTCATTTATTATGCATGAGGATTCTTAGAAAAGCCCCTGCACATGACGTACATAACAGCATGAACATACTCTGTCTAAAAGTCAAGATCATCTTCATCCTAGGGCAAAAGAACAACTTTGCATAATTGCAGGTATTGTTCTAGGCTCATTTGCATAATCACAATCACAACATATCAATTGTGTAAGGAACCCAGAGGCTATCTTTATGGTATAAAAGAATCATATCTACCATAGCTAGATAGAGGTGAAGCTTCCACACTGACACAAGATGCTGAGGTCCCTGCAAGCAGATGCTCCAGCACACAGTGGTCTGACATCCCGTGCGGTGTGTTCAACTCGAGACCAAGACGGGGTCCTTCGTTCTCTCCCATCAGGTAATGGGGTTTGCTCTTTCCTAGGGGATTCTTGGCTTTACACCCACATACATGCGAGGTACTTTAGGTACACTGAGATAGGGTCCGCATAGTAGTAGTATGCTTGATTACTGCCATGTATCTATATGCCTGCATATATTTGATGTTTTAGCACCGTGGTAGAATTCTACCTTTTATTTACTCTGTTGGTGCTTGTAATCTTATACATCTGTTTCTGTCTAATGATTGTCCCAGCAAACATGTTTTAAATTAGAATGACCCTAGTTCAATAAATGCTTATTGAAAACGTCCCCACCGTTTATTCTGTGTATCTCTCTGAGACCAATTGAGCATGAATGACTGAGCGAAAAGTAAGGTATTGTTTCAACAATACCTGAAGGATCAAGGATTGTCATGTTCGATAGGTGCCAGAAACTATTTGCTCCTTGGTAAGGTTAGCGGGCTTATGGTGGCACTGTGAGCTAGCTGGTCTAAAGGCTAACATATCCTTTGAGGGTGTCTGGAATCAGTCTAGACACCAATCCCGTAGTTTATGTTGTCTAAATGCGCAGATCCTATGTACTTTTAGGAACTACACAACTCTTTCTGGTTGTGGTCTTCCTGGTACTGCCCCTTTTGCTTTTGGTCCCTTGGTACTCCTGGATCTGATGTCTGTTGTCTTGGCCCTCCTGTCTCTGGTCCTTCTCTCCATGATATCCTGGCACTGGTCCTCTTTGGTCTGTCTACTTGGTTTTGCTACTCCTACCCCTGGTTGTCCTTGTCCCTCTGGTCCTGGTCAGTGCTCACAGGCCCTCGTAGGCCTCCTTGTCATTCTGGTCCAGGGCCGCCTGTTCCCTCTACCTATGGTCCTTCTGTTCCTTTGGGCCCTAGTCCACTGGGTCCAGATCCCCCTGTTCCACATCCTCCCGGCCCTCCTGATGCTTCTTACCCTGGTACCCCTAGTGCTGTTTTTCATTGTCCTGTTCCTCATTGTCTATTTGTTCCTGGTCCCCTCTGTTATTGGTAACCCTGGTCCTCCTAAATGTAGTCTCCCAGGGGCCTGGTTCTTCTTCTCCTCGTCCTTGTGTCTCTTGTCATTCTAGCCCTGCTTAACATGTCAAAAAATCAAAACTACCATTCCAAAGATGCATTGTCCAGGTGACTAAAAAGTCACTGTGGCTGTAGGAGCCCCTCATGACATAGGACCAATAAGGATCAATGCCCTAAACCTATTCTGCTGGGTGACTAGTCTAAAAAACCGTGTTTATTCAGAAGCAGCACAGTGAACTCTTGTGAAATACCCAGATGCAGTACTTACTTGTTTCCTGCTTTCACTCCCCCATTCCACAGAAGCCCTATTACAATGTCTCACTCAACTTACCTCCAGTAAGTGCCCCAAACACCAATTACCAACTGTACGTGTCCCTCCCTCTGAAGCCCAGATACCACCTATTTGTCTGCATTCTCTGTTTGCTGCTGGTTTTTGCTTTCTGCTGTGTTGCCAGATTTGAAATACTAAGCAAGCACAATCCCCCCTTGAACAAAAGCCTAAAGCTAGCACAAGGCCTTCCATAAGAAGCTCAAGAAGAGCCCAGCCCTCGAAAATCATAAAACGGAGTATTATGAACATTAAAAGAACAATCCATTTTCATGAGTGACTAAAACATTTATGTATCATGCTTTAACACCATAATCAGTATTCATTGCTGACAGACAAATACTCCCTGACTAAAGCGCAAAATATCTGTGTGTCATATCCTGACTCTTCTGTTTGATTTCTACATGTCTTATTTGAATATTAAAATAACATAAATGTTTTTATTCAAAATTGATTTTACAGAATTTTAATCTGCAAACAGCTCAGCTTAATTCATGCACTTACCTTTTTACAAAACTACTATACATTTGTATATGTACTAACTTTCAACTGCTTCACACATTACAAGATGACCACCACACTACCCTTGCCTGGAGTCCCTTATTTCTTTATGGCCGGCTAAACAAAGACCTCCTTCACACCATTTATCCAGCCGCTGGTCAAATTGTACTTCATCTCTACTATTTAGTCAGTGGGCACCGAAACAGCAGTGATTATGTACTATTTTGCCAGCCCAGGGAAGATAGCAGAGATTGCTGGGCTTTAGAAGTAGCTTGAAACTTTCTGTCCGCCAAGAATGTTGTTCATTCTTATTTGTTCTAGTTAGCACAACTAGTGATTATGTTCTACTGTGCCTCGTATAGTAAGCATATTTCCAGGCTTTTGTCTGTTGGTTATGTACCCCCTGTTTTCATAGCTCATTTGTTACTCATGTTGCTTGGTCTGACAAATTCTGGGGCTTTGGGGCTTAATTGACATAAAATAAAATATAATCACTTCATAAAATTAATACTTGTGTGTCCTTATTCTTCAAGCAAATAGCGTGATACCTAACAAACTAGGGTGTCACTTTTTCATCCAGTACTCTTGTACGTTAAGTTGTTGCAGCGCTAAATAATCTTTTGCCATACTGTCTTTGCATAGCAAAGTGCACATAGGAATTTGTTTGAGGGTTTTCAACGAAGTTATTTAGTTGGAGGACTTACCACAGGTGAACTTTCAATAGTCAATGTCATGATGGCAGAGATTTGCTCTGATGTTATATTTTGATTCAGTGGTTCTTAAAGGGGCCATCCTGTGAACTCAAAACCCAAGCATGTGTCCTCAAACAAAGGAGCATTCTGGAATGCTTATTGTTGGTGATTGTTTGCGAAGCAGGAGTAGGTATTAAAAAAAAAAAAATCTACACTGGATGGCAGATGCAAGGACCTTCTTAAAATTGTGAAATAGGGAGCTTTTCCACAAGTGAGTATCTAAAAATGTGGATCTTTTGGAGCTTACTAAGGTGTCAAACCAGGCACTTTTCATAAAACAAGAACTTTTTGTTCATCTCACAGTCCTTGTAGCAATAAGTCAAGTTAATTCCGAGGATTACTTCTCTGCAATATGATCAGTTTAAAATGGTGCATGCTCCTCCTTCCCCGTAGCTTTACTTGGCCTAGATAAGGCAATTTAGTGTTCTTTCCATGAGTTATGTTTATGTTGTATTTTAACTTTTTCCTCCGAGCCTTGTTGATCATTTGCATTGTTTGTAATATGGAGCTCAAATGTCCTTAGTGACTTTCCAGAATGCCACGGTGTTGTTACCAGTCTCTCTTCCTTATTTTAAAGTGGGAGTGTAACCTCTACATAGATAATAATCAACTCTCCTTTGCCAAGTTGATATATAGTGCACTATCACAGTTCCTTTCAATAAAATTAATGTTTTCATCTTTTGCAGAATTTTCCATCTTTAGGTCTCAGTAATAACATTCTTGAATGTTCTTAGTTAAGCACATGATAAAAGTTAGTTACTTTGAAAAATAACAAAAAACTAATGCTATTCTGGGTCAAGGCTTCAACGAACGTCATGATGCCAGATGTTTTGGGACGCTGTTTGCTGTGAGGCAGTTATTAAACTTAGGATGTGTTTGTCACAAAGAAGTGTATTCTTGAAAATAATTGATGAATCCCTGCAAGAAAGGTGTAGTAGCCTCTGACAAATGGGCACAATAGCATTTGCTTTGTCCTTTTGGTCTCTTTTTGGAAACTTCCTGCATCACCAAAATGCAAACATTCCCCTTAAATGATTATAATTTAGAGTGAATAGAGAAAACGTCAACCAATAGATTCTAGTACATGGTTGTCAAGGTATGGTTTGTGAGGAACTCTTGAATTTTATGGGCAGGCACAGAGGCCAATATTATACAGACCTCATTTATTGCTCTCATACATACCAGCAACAAGGATTGAACTCAAATATGTAACATACCTTAACATTCAAGATCAAGTATAAAACCAAAGAACCCACAGCCATCTTAGTACTTTCGTTGCTGCTCATGCATAGATACGTTCTATTTTTGTTTGTGTTCATGATTTAATGAATGCTCAAAAGAATAGAATGTATGGTTAGATGTCAAGAAGTGTAATATTAAGTTATTCTTATTGAAATATTTGTAAAGACTAATTATACATTTTTTATAGTATTTTGAATATATAGTCATTATCTGTTATAAGAGCAGTTTATATTGGAGCTTCTTCAAATATACATGCCTTAAATAGTAGGTGTTTTTTTAGAACAGTTATTGTTTTTTATATAAATAGACTACTTACCTCAATTTTGGGTCTGCATTGGGTTTAATTCATTAGCGGAGGCTGTTGGTTTGTGCAGCATTGCAAGGAGATAGGATAGTGATGTGAGTGATGTGACACTCCAGGACACTGAGCACAAGGGCAAAAGCTTGTGCTTCGGTGGTACTGAGTCCATGTCAGCCACCATATGCATGTGTCATTTTGCATCCGGTGTACACCTTTATTAGTCAGGCAGAAGTCATTAAGTAAATTCCAATTTTCGGCTGCCATATTTTGGGCACATGTTAATGATGTATGACAGGACTCAGATAATCATTAGTTTAATTAGTTCAGGCTGGAGACTAACAGCATGAGTCAAAGTGAGACAGATTTTAGACTTTAGGTAGAGCTAGAAGATTTTTTTTTTAATTCGGTTCATTTTTTGTGGGTATCAAGTTTATTTGAGGTAGGATCGTTGGATTTTTTAATTGCAACAATGTCTGAGGGGGCTGATGATAGGGGATTGGAGCAAATTGATCAGGCATTTAAGGATAAAAAATTTGTATCTCTAACAGAACAACCTGGGAAGCAAACAGATGATTGTATAGAAAAGTTGATTGTGTTAATTTATTCATAAAGAAAGAAACAGAGGGTAAGGCGGTGAAGAAAAAAAGTTCGGTTCAACAGGTGAATCACAGGATCAGATAAATAAGGGAGACACTCTGGGGAAAAAGGTGACACAAAAGAGAAGCATGTGAAAGAGAGATCAAATTCAGTTGGTCGATTGAAAGAAATGTATAGTCCAAAGTCTCAGAAAGAGATGGATGCCCAGAGATGGGCAGTAATGATGTGTGAATAGGTTTTGAGTGGAGCCATATGTCAATGTGTTGTGATGGATCCTGTGGTATTGGGGATGTGGAGTTTGTTGTTCTTCAGAGCTGATTTCAGATTCAGAGAAAGAAAACAATAATCCAAATAAGGTAAGTTTGTAAAAGGAGGCAAAGAGGAGGAAAAAAAAGTATTGATTAATCTTTACTTGGATTATATGTTTAATTGTTTACTAATCTAACATCCACTTTCTCCACATTGGTATATATGTGGTGCAATATGTGAAACAACTGCCTTAAGAGGCTAGATCAGGGTGTACCAACCCAACATTGTCAAGTAAGGTGTATGCTACACCCGAGTACGATCCAAAGAAGAGAAGGTTTTCAGAGGGGCTGGGAGACTGAGTGGTTGAATCCCAGGCCTAAATCAAATAATTACTTTTGAATCCTTTGCCCCAGGGTATGGACCCTTTGCAATGCAAAATAATTTGTCCGGATTCTTTCTGCAGAGATAGAGATTCTGAACATGATGTACCCATGGAGAGTGGAAAACAAGAGGATCATCAGGTATGATCAAATTAAGACCTTCTTCTGCCTCGATAAGGCTGGGCAGCAGACAGGTCCAGTACGTAAACCGGTGAAGAGAGATATCACAAGATGCATGGGTTTTGGAAACAGTGCAGCATTATCACAAAGAATTCGAAGAGGAGGTAATTCAAATACAGGAGCAAACGTAAGTGAAGTTTTCAAAAAAGAAATGAGGAGGATAGAATAAAAGTAAAAGACCTACATCAAAAAAGTGCAACATAAAAAATGATAAAAGAATGCTTACTTCAATTTGTGAGCAATTTGTTCCTGGTGGAAGAAAAAGACAAGAGTTTGAGACCAGAAATAAACTTACAGGAATTGAACGATAGGAAAATGTATTGCCATTTGTAGATGAAAGAAATCCTTCTGCTACAAGACATGTTGAAGAAATGGGACTGGTTGACTTAGTTAGATTTCAAAGAGACATACTTAACAATCCCTGTGTGCCAGGATCATTAAGACTATTTAAAGTTCTGATGGCAGAGAAAGACTTGGAGGTTTACATGTCCCATTTGAAGTGGCCTCAACTCTGTGCTGTTTCACAAGGTTATGAGGCCAGTGGTGACTTGGCTGCAGACAAGAGGTATTCAGTTGATTGTGTACTTGGACGATGTTTTGATCATGGCCCAGAGCAGAAGTCTACTGGAGGAACAAAAAGAGCTAGCTATAGACATAATAGAGGATTTTGGATTTGTAGTGAAGAAGGACCAGTCGTGCATGGCGCCTCAGCAGGCATAATAGTTTTTAGGTTTCCAAATGCAGACATTGCAATGTGTGTTGAAGTTATTAAATGAGAAATTGAAAAATATTCACAGGGAAAATCAAGAGAGCAATAGTGGCTGAATCAATGTCTTTGCACCAAAGCTTCTAGGATTGTTGTCTGTGTTAAATCAGGCATTCTATTCATGCCTGTTGCACTACAAGGCTTTGCGGAGTTTGAAGGCTTTTCATCTGAGAATAGGGCTGAAATATTCAAAGAAGTTAATCCTGAGTCAGGAGGCCCTAGAGAAATTGGAAGGGTGGTTGAGCACTAAGGCGGCATGAAATCATAGAGGTAGATACTGGCTTGGAAGGCAGGATAGTAAGGTGTGAAGAGGTGATAAAAGAGGAAAATGGTTGGAATTAGAAAAGAGGATTCATATTAACTGTGTGGAATTGTTAGCAGGGTCATTCACTATGAAGAGTCTGGCGCAGGATCGTGTGAGTTGTTGCATATTGCTGCGGATGGACATTTTAGCAGCAAGGTATGAATTCAAGTTAGGGGGACCACATTCAAGAGGTCCTGTATAGTTGGCCAAGGAGTTCTGGCACTTTTGCCTGGACAGGAGTATTGAGATTCAGGTCAACTAAATTTCAGGTTTAATCAATGTCTGACTGAAATTCAGTTAATTTCAGGGATTTAAGAAATTGGATGTTGAATAACCCTGGGAGTAGTTCGCGTAGTAGCGCTACGCGTAGCTACGCGAAGTGCACTTCGCACTACGCGAGCTATGCGTAGCTACGCGAACTGCGTAGTGCACTGTGCAAAATGCTATTCGCACTGATTGCACAGTGCCGGATGCTTGTCCGCACTGTGCAAACCGCATCTTGCACAGTGCAAGCGGTCGTTTTCTGCCGCTCGAGTAGATTTCTACTCGAGCGGCAGCTTTCTCAACGCGGACTGGTAGTTTCTCATCGCGAGCGGTCGCGAGCATACGCGACCACTCGCAATGAGAAACCTGACCTCACCACGTTGAGAATCTCGCCGGGAGGTTTATTTTCCACGCTCGCGATCGGCAACTTGATGTTGCTGATCGCGAACGAGGAAAAAGTCTCGCCAGGATGTCATTTTGCTTGCTTGCGGTCGCCAACTTGACGTTGAGGACCGCGAGCAAGCAAAAAATTACCGCTACGCTACGCGTGTTTGCACTGTGCTATGTGCAATTCGCGTAGTGCGAAGTAGCGCAAACTTCGCAAACTACGCGAGCGTAGCGTAGTACTTCGCCCAGGGTTAATGTTGAACAGGGAAGTCTTCAGGCCCACAAGAAAGTTGGGGTCCATTTGGAATAGATCTGTTTTCCAGGAGGTTGAATGGCCATGTTTCAGTGTTTTACAGTTGGAAACCCAGGTGGTGTAGATGCATTTGCATAGGTATGGAGCAAAAATTTGCCTTACGGATTTCCATCCTTTACCTTGATTTCTCTAGTCCTGTTGAAAGTTAGGAGAAAGAAGATGGTCCTAGTTCTAGTAAGTCCCTTTTGCCATCACAGGCAAGTCTGCCTTCCAGATGTGATGGAGAGGTTTATTGACAATCCAGTTTTGCTATCATGTTTTCCAGAGCTGTTAACAAATGTAACAGGGGATTATCGTGACTTACTCTTAGGCAGCCAGTTGTAGCTAATGATGTGGTAGATTTAGGGAGAATCTGACAGATGCCAGGATTTTCTGCAGAGGCTTAAAATCTCATTAAGCGTTACTGGGCACCTTGGGGAAAAAATAGTCATATCAATTTGAATGGAGACAATGGATGCATTGGTGTTCTGAAAGAAGTCTGTATACTACATTGGTGCTTTAGTACACATTATGAACTTTTTGTCACAGATCAGCCATTTCATCTGGGCATAATTGTGAAGACAATTTGCTAATTGGGCAGAATGCATTGGTTAAAAGATTGATTATAAGTGTGTGTTTAGAACACCCTTCTGTTGCGAAGGCATCAGTCTTTGTGAGATGTGAATAAGGTGTTGTGGTTATTGCCGAGTTGGGGACAAAATAAGGTTTAAAAATTGTGGGCACAATTAATAAAGCTGACTGTGCTTTTTTGTCTGATATCTGACAGGCATGTGTATAAGGTATGGGCTTTGGAGGTTTCATCAAGGTGTTATTAACCAGAAGGTGTGTGTTTTTACATTAGAAAAAGAAAAAAGACTGTTGGCCTTGTGAGAACGTGGTTTATTAATTGGAGGGTATGTGAGTCCTCATCAAGTAATAATGTTACAATTCTGCACCAGGGCCAGTAAGGTCTCAATAATTTAAATCTAATATTAACCCTTGGTAGCTGTAGCACAGAGAAGATAAGCTTGATTTAGGAGAAACGTGTGAAGCATTTACCAGTATCAAAACAGTTAAAAAGTAGAAAACACAACACAATAAATAATCTCTCTCCAAGTTATAAAAATAGAGTAAAATGTAATGAACAAATAGACTCCAAAACAACAAAAAAGATCAGATGTAGGGAACCAGAATATGAATTGTTGAAGTTTTAAGTCAAAATAGCGCCAAAAAGTGCAAAGCGCTAATCATGGCACTCTGGTCACACTAGACAGGGTCCAAGTTAAAAGTTAAGGATGACAGCGAGTTATTGCTGGTCGGGTACAGGAATCAGGTTTGTACCGGTCAAAAGTTGACTTTCTGACTTAGAAGATATCCTGGATAAAAGTCCTCAGTGACTGGTTGTTGGTGGGTCAGTCTGCAGGCTGGGTCCAAAGGAGGGCTCAACAATGGTAGCCTGGCAAAGTACGGGTCCTCGGGGTGAGCATCGGCTTCAGTGGGAAACTTGATGTGGTCAAGGTTGGTGGCGGGAAGCTCTGACCGGGGAAGGGTCCAGAATCTGAACTAAGCAAGGACACATTGGTGGACAGATGCTGTCTGATGTTGGCCTTGGTGAAGTCTTTCTATGTTACGACAAAGGACATTTTTCTGGAAGACAAAATGCTTTAAGCTGGGAAAACCCTTGAGCTCAATCTGTAGTGTAATTCGATGCTGGCAGCTTTGGCGTCGGTCCAAGTGACTTCGGTTCTCTGGAGGAAAAGGTCTGAAAAATGTCCTAAGTGGCTGTTTTTTTAGGCTTTAGGGTCAGAGGAGTACACACTGAGATCAGTCAGGGGTACAGGACTTTGTAGGCCCCAAGTAAGGGCTAGGACTCAATCTCCCAGAAGTCGTCAGCAGAGCAGGGTCCAGATCAAATCCATCTGGAACTGGTCAGCTGTGCTCTTGGAAAAAGTAGGTTTCTTGCATCTTTTGTGGACCGACAGCTTAACAGGAGGTCATCGAACTGACCCTCGGAGTCCAAGTCTTGGTATTGGGTACAAGTGAGAGCAGGTCCAGCCTTTGGCATCTTTCCCCACAATTTCAACAGCAGGTGCAGTCCTGCTTCTGTATTCCACAGGTCCAGAGATGTTCTGAAAAAGGTAATCAGAGGTGCCTGGTACTAGCTTCTTGTTGTGGGGGGATATACTCCCTGGCCAATAGGTTAAATGTTGCCAGAGGCAACCATACTCACTTTAACATAATTTCCTTGGGATGTTGCTCCAAACAAAACCACAGTGCAGTGCTCTGCAAAAATACAACACAGCAGAACCTTTCTTTCCCTTGGCAAAGCTCAAGGCACTCTTGTGGGGTGTGTCTCCAGAAATCAGAACCCCCCGCGAACTATTCTGAAACAAGTTTCCCCCCACTGGTATTGGTGCCGGTGCAGAGACAGAATATCGAATACAAAATATCGAGTTGCACAAATATCGAGTCATTAATATCCTGGGTCAGAAATATCGAGAGCAAGAATATCGTGGTCAAGAATATTGATTTAAGGTAAGTAATATCGATTTTAAAAATATCGAAGTGTTTAATATCGTTTGCAAAAATATAGTTGTTAAAAATATCGTTTTTTATTATTGTTATGTATGTTAGTATATATTTTATATGTATGTTTTTTTGTATAAGAATTCTTTGTATTTTTAATATATGTGTTACATTTTTAGTAGTTATTTATTTATTTTTTGAATTTTGTACTTTTAGTTCTGTAGCGGGTGGTGGGTTTATAGGGGAGTAGGGTGGGAAGTAATTTAATTATATTAAATTTATTAAATATTTTATTATTTGAATTTTGCGTTTTTAGTTCTGTAGCGGGTTGTGGGTTTATAGGGGAGTAGGGTGGGAAGTAATGTATTTATATTACATTTATTGATTTTTTTATTAATATATGTTTAATTGATATGTTATAGTGTTAAATGTGTAAAGTAATGTATTATTAATTAATTAATAATTGGTTATTAATTCATTTTAATGAATGAATTGGTAATTAATTATGGTAATTGTGTAATCAATTTTAGGTGTGCGTTGTGGTGTTTATAGGTGTAAAGGGTGGGAAGTAATTTATTTTTAAATTATGAATTAATAATTGGTTGTTAATTAATTTTAATTAATTAATTGGTTATTAATTTTGGTAAATGTGTAATTAATGTTAGGTGTGTGTTGTGGTGTTTATAGGTGTAAAGGGTGGGAATTAATTTATTTTTAATTGTGTTTAGTTAATTATATTTAGGGCCCAATTCCGATCTTGCTCGGAAACCCTTCCGACCGACACGGATCGGGAATGGCTTCCGACCGACACGTACGCGCGCTATCTGACCAACGTAGAATGATGCAACGCGTGTCAAATACAAATGACTCGCATGGAGCATAATACAGACGACCAACACGGACGGGAAGCAATCCGTCCAAGCGAAATATCCAGAAAAGAGCCCGACGCGACTGACTCGTACGCGAACGCTGCAACATAGCTTAGCGTGAATGGGATAGACTCGGACCACCCCGCTAATACATGAAAAAGCATCCGTTGCGGTCAACGGAACGTTTCCGTCATGCTCAACAAAATACACTAGAAACAGACAGAAAAAGTCCAAACAAGCATTGTCAAAGGCAAAAAAAAATGAAGACACACCCACAACTCCACCTATATAAAGGGCCAAACTCCTTACCATGATCCTTTGCAAATTCAACAGACCTGCCAGCAGATACCACCACTACACTGCACTGATACTCACACTCACAACTCACCCACCACACAACCTGTACACTACTAGCACCTGTCAAATAAATACCACACTCACAAGCACACACCTTTACTCATACTCACTCACCCTCACCTTCACACTCACCCACACATCCATCTCCACCACCACCCATCACCATGCCCCCAAAGAAGAATCCAAAGTTCACAGACAGAAATGGAATTCATGGTAGATTAAATTCTCAGAGTAGAGCCACAGTTATTTGGCACCTTGCTCCAACAGACCCCCCTGTCCCAGAGAACCAAGATGTGGGAGAGGATTGTCAACAAGGTGAACGCTCAAGCACCTTGCCTGCGCACAACGGCGATATCAGGAACAGGTACTATGATGTGCGAAGGAGGGTCAAGAAGCTCATCAACAAAGAGCACGAACTGAATCAGCGGACTGGCGGTGGCCCTCCTGCAACACCTGTGCACATCTCCTCCTGGGAGGAGAAGGTGCGGGCCATCCTTCCACCGGAGGGCGTCCATGGAATATCAGGAGTACCAGAGCCTGGTGAGTACATACTCAAATAGCCAATATGGATAGCAAATACACAGCCAGAGACATCACTGTCAAGGACACAGCGATACAAATCAGTGTCAGCAAAGTCATAACAATATTAAGCAAATGAGCCTGTGACGTGCATCCCAGTTTGACAAACAAAATACCTGCAATCTCAGAGTAATATGTAACTATTTCATGTTATCTAACAACTTACTAAAAAACACAGCAAGGCTTTGGGCTCAAAACAGCAACCACCACTGTCAGCCATCTTGCCAGCACTGTTTCACTCACTCACAGGGAGGAAGGTTGGGATGGCTGGGAAGGTGGGTGTAGCTGAAAGCATGATGGGAGTCGTAGTCACAGCCAACAGTCCTCCTCCCACATGGCCCAACAATCCCACCTTGAACCATGCTCATCTGACTCTGGGCTCTGGTGTGTGAAGCACAAGGCCCTGTTGGGAGTTGTGCTCAAACAAACACCAGGCCCCACTATGCACACAATGCAATTACAGTGTGCAACTTTTCTTGGGATCAGGAATCTGTGCCACACACTCAATTCTGACATTTTTCAAACGTCTTGTTTAATTTGTGCTTATTGTCACAGTGTGATTTGGTTTTATTTGTTGTGGAGGCAACATGTTGTGCCTGTGTAATAAACCTGTGCTCCACATTGAGGGAGTGGAAAAGTACTGGCAAGATGGCTGACTCTGTCTGTATACACACGTCTGTATACACACATCCAACATTCATTTACATGTATATGTGCCCTGATGTTCAGTTTGTCTAACAATGATTAGTGTTTGTGCATTGAAATGTGGTTTCAGTTTATAACAGTGGAAGCAATGAGGATGTATGCCATGTACTATTTGTGTTGTGTTGACCTTGTTGTGTGTATCTCTTATATGTGTCATGTTACATTTACTCACAAGACCGTAGGTAAATTGCTGTACTTGTTTTTCAGCCAAAGCATTTTTTACAGGACATCATCTCTATATTACAAACAGTGTTTGATTCACGACAGAAGCAAGTATTGTGTGAATAAAGATTTATTGCAGTGCATGGGTGAAATTTAACAAGAAAGTGATAGTGCTGTACCAATGTTTGAAATCCAAAGTTCACAGAGGAGTTGTTGGTGGTAGTACATGAAATTTTCAGAGTCAAGTCCACAGTCATTTGAGTCATTGATCCAACTTAGACCCTCCATCCCATGTGGGGGAGTTCAGTGACAGTCAACAAAGTGAATGCTTCGCACACAATGGAGGACATCAGGAGCAGGTTGTCACTTCCTGGGGGGATGCATAGCCATCTGTCTCTCATTTGTCCTTCTTCGGACGACTCCTCTTACGTTTTTCTGGGGGACCCTCAGGTACAGGCTGTTACGGTTCAGGGGACTCTCCACCAGAGTCCTCATCCCTCCCTGTGGCAGTTGCAGATGTAGTAGCAACAGATGTGGTGGGCACACAGGGAGGTGGGGTCATGTTGACAACAATCTGCCAGGGGCAGGTAAGTATGTCCCTGTGCACCGCAGTCTGGTCATCAATTTTATCCATTTTGTACTCCATTCTGGACATGTGTGAGTCCATTCTGGACATGTGTGAGTCCATTTTGGCATAATGGGCAGCCTGCTGCTGTTGCATGTCCTTGAGGATCCCAACTACCTGGCCAAAGTCTCCGGTGCATTCTCGATATGCATATAGTATGCATGCCAACTGTGGGTCTGCTTGCTCATCAGCACCAGCTGCCTCACGGGACCTCTCCCCATGGCCCCACCCACCACCCCTAACCACACGAGCAGGACCTGTTGTTGCAGGCACAGACAACACTGAGCCTCCTTCATCGTTGACACTGGTGTTGTTGTCCGCCAACTCCAGTGTACCCTGTGTTGATGTGCTCTTGTTGTTTTGTTGCCTTGGTGTGTCCGTGTTGGTAGAGGTCATCTGGGGGTTGATAGATGTTGTGGGAGTGGTCACAGGAGGTGCTGGTGTTTGAGCTGCTGGTGCTGCATGCTGACCCACACCGGAGGGGCCAGGTAGTTCATCGTCATCCGTTGAGGGCTGAGAGACGTCCACACCGGAGAACTCAGGGTCAACCAGAGTCTGGGACTGGGATTGCTGTTCTGTTTCTGCAGTGTCCCCAGCAGGCCCTGTGGGAAGATGAGAGACACAATGTTTGTTGTGTTTTTGCACAGTTCATCGTATCATACACATTACATTTGCTATTGTACATTATGATAAGTGTAGGTACATTAAATAGCCCTGTATCGTCACAGACCCAGGCCTATTTTTTCTGCGAACATTGTGATATTAACAAGAAGTGCTTTGCTGAGCATGTCCAGCTCTGTGCATAAATGGGCATGTTTTGTTCATTTGACTGTACATAGGCATTGACTGGCAAGTGGCACCCTGTGCATGACACAGGTGTGTTGGTATTTCCCACATCTGTGCTTTTCCAATGATATACGTACTCTTCCTCTTACGATATGTTTCAAGATTTGTGCATGGGTACTGGCATTTGTGCATGTCGTTTGCAGTCAAATTGGTGTGGCTACCTACACACTCATAGTCTGGAATGTATGTGGCGTTTGGTTTAAGGTATTTTAATGAATGTGTTCCTAGTTCTTACCAAATGTTCTCCATAACATTCCCCCACACTACCATGGAGCATCATAGCTAAAGGCACTTACCTCATCATGGCCATCATCAATGAACTAGTCACCTATAACATGGCCGCCATTTATGAGAAAACCATTACTTAGATGGCCAATATTCAATTACACACTTTCGATCTTTTAGCAATAAATGCGTTACTGCTACTATATTCACATTGTCAACACACTTTATCCTTAGGAAATCCTACTAGCATTCGCAACACCTACTCATTTTTTTAAAAAGTCGAGGCCCCCTCTCTATTCTCACTTTCAGTCTAGATTACCGAGGGTTGAGAAATGATACCCCCCGAGAAATTCCTATTCCCATTTGCCAATTTTCTCTCACTCTTCTATATTCTATTGTTATATCGTTTAGATCTTTAGACTGTATCTATTCACCACCAATACTGTGGGTTAACAACTTAACAACCTCCAAGATGGCCGCCATGTTGTCTACACATTATGACATCACTTCTCTCTGTTAACACGCCCATCTCGATTGCAGCTGTGGACACTTGGCCAGCTCTGTGGTCCCGGGAACAGGTATTTAAACAGGCAGTTCCTGTTACATGATACCTTCCGGTGGCAGCAGAGCGGGTAGGTCAACCACGAAGCTCCTAATGGGAGCAGGTAAGTAAGCATACTACGTTCGGAGGCGTTTTTTGACATCAACTATTGGAGGTAAGAAACATTGGGGTCAGGCGCCAGGAGCGCTCAGATATTGAACCCTAGGCTTGTACCATTCTTCTTGACCGGGTTACTGGGAGCGTTCATACTGTGTACCGCTTTACCGGATCAGCTCACCGAGCTCCCGGTTTGGGGACACTGTGGGCGGCGCTCCCTTTAGCGATACCGGCTTGGTAGGAACGTTCAGTAGAAAATGGGGAGTGTGTGATTGGCTTGGGACCATCATTGTTTCAGGGCTATTGGCATCCTGACCCACACTTTGTTCTCTCCTCTTCCCCTTTGGTGTGGGGTATAGTGAACAAATAAGCAGCGAACTATTGTGCTGATAGCCTACAAACAACTTGTTTTTCTGTCCCATCTATCTTTTTATACAGTGACACTACATTGAGTGTCAATATACTCCGCTGCTAATTGATGAGGCAGACATAGACCTTATAATAGGTGAGCACTTTTTTACTCACCACCATAATTGATATCACAATTCTGTTCTGGCACGTATATACAGTGGTTTTTATAAAAGGTTACACAGAGTATCAATTGCATGACAGGACTGTGTGATTTTACTGTTTTGACTCTAGAATATGTATATTGCGTTATTTCGTATGTATTCTATGAAGATCACTCTCCAACATTTTATGGTTTTTATTCTCTTTTCGTACTCTAGGTTGGTTGCTTGATTTCTCCTGGGTAATGACCCACGGGGAGTACATTTGGTAGGTAGCATTGCACCTTGCCACACATTGTAGATAGTTTATTGAAATTAGGTCCTGAAGAATCGCCAGTTGATCATTAGCGTGACTAATTGTGGCGAGAAACATGTTGACCACCTGGGGGTTGAGCGAATTTTTGTCACATCATAACAAAATAGTCGCCCCCCCCTATTCCTTTTAATTAGGTTGGGACCCATATAGAATAAATAAACTTAGTACAGAGGTTCCTATTACCTATTTTATATTCACATCCCACATCTACACATACCTAGGCCCCTCACACCCACGGCACCGATACGGCAAGGAACTAAAGATCTCCAAAAAAGAGCCCCTTTATGGGTGCCCGTCGAGCATTGCAGCGCCGGCCCGACGAGGAGCAGACCCATATGATGAAGCATGACACCTAGCTTGCTGGGTGTGTGAGGGTCCCAGTTCCAACAGGAGGTATTCCCCACCTCCTCACTACCTAGAGTACACATAGGAACTTCGTACCTTTCTGTTTCTTGACTTAATTAGGGCACGTACGTTGGACCTTCATTAAGCCCTCTCTGTCCCTCCTTTTGACATTTCCTAGTTCTTATCTCATTGCACACATGTGAATAGCTGTCATTAGCAAATGGTTTGACTGCTTTGCTTTGTGCCTGATCACATCATGTATATTGTCCTTGTCCTCCATGGACAGATGAGTTAACCAAGGCTGCTTTCCTGCTTTTTCAGGCTCAGAGCTGTGAGGTACAGAGGTTTGTGTGCTTGTGTTATGCTGCTAGAAGTTGTACCACTCCTCCCACCCAGTCCAGCTTACTCTTCATGGACAAAGTATCAATGACAGTGAGGGGAGTGTAGTGGCAAGGATGCTGACAACGGTGAATGATGTAGGAGTTGAATGCAACTCCCAACAGTGCTTTGTGTACATGACACCATGCAACAGTGTCAGCCATCTTGATGTGGCCCTTCCATTCACTGTCAGATATCCATTGTCACTGATGGGCATGTTGCTTTGTGTGTGGGTAGTGATGAGTGCTATGACTGCAACTCACACCATGTCCTGTACTCCACACACCTTCCCAGCCAGCCCAGGGAGTACACCTGGGACAATGCATCCCCAGACAGTGAGTGGAAATGTACAGTGAAGATGGCTGAGAGTGGGGACTGGTGTGAGAGGCCCAGGGCCTAGTTGTGACTTGTAGCCAATTCATACATAAGGCCCATCCTTGCCGGTACATTTCCACTCCCTGTGAGATGGGCATGGTTCAAGGTGGGATTGTTGGACCATGTGGGAGGGGGACTGTTGGCTGTGACTACGACTCCCATCATGCTTTCAGCCACACCCACCTTCCCAGCCATCCCAGCCTTCCTTCCTGTGACTCTGCTTTCCTGGGAGTGAATGTGCGCAAACAAGATGGCTGCTGCATGTGACTGGTGTTTGGATCACATTGCCTTGCTGTGGGTTAGTGCTAAGTTAGTACATTTTTGTGAATGGTGAGCTTTCCAGTTACATTGCAGGTATGTTGTTAGTAAAAATCCATTTTGATCACATATCCCAGCATGGACGTGTGCTTCCCACACCAGAGCCCAGTGTGAGGCATCTTGGGAGTAGATTTTCCTTAACTCTCAAGGAGAGCATAGTCCCAGGTGTGTTGTTTGGTGTTGGTGGGAGGGGTGTGTGTGTGTGACAGGGCCTGCTGGTAGATGTAGTCAGAGCTAGCACTCCTCCTCCCCCCAGACCAGATAGGCCACCATGAACCATGCTTCCATGCGGGTGAGTCAAACTTTACGTTCAAGATGTCTGACAGTGGGGCCTGGTGTTTGTTTGAGCACAACTCCCAACAGGGCCTTGTGCTTCACACACCAGAGCCCAGAGTCAGCCATCTTGCCAGTACTTTTCCATTCCCTCAATGTGGAGCACAGGTTTATTACACAGGCACAACATGTTGCCTCCACAACAAATAAAACCAAATCACACTGTGACAATAAGCACACATTAAACAAGACGTTTGAAAAATGTCAGAATTGAGTGTGTGGCACAGATTCATGATCCCAAGAAAAGTTGCACACTGTAACTGCATTGTGTGTCTGGGAGGTCACATGTCTCCATACAACAGCCAAAGAACCCTGTGAAGGAGAGACATAAAACAATCTTGAAATACAAACTTTTATGCATACATCTCCAAGAGACATTTCATACTTAACATGTTTATTTTGTGAACACTAGCTAGGAGTCATGTCAACACTGTACTGGTGGACATACTAACTCAATGGACACCAAACAATTCCAAGGATCATGTTAAGTAGCATGCACCCACACGTATACAGAGATATTGTACAACAGACCCATATCATGCAAAGAAAGTGCTTTGTCAAGTCATCATTGCATACTTACAATCATGAGAAAAAGTTGTTGATGAGCTGTCTCCGAACATCCTCCTCCTCATCATTATCACTCGCAACATGCCCCAGGCCTGGATTCTCCCCTGCTGGAGGCTGCTAGTCCCCGTCATCTTGGATGAGAGGTAGCTCATTCCTCACTGCCATGTTGTGTAGCATGCAACACACGATGATGATCTTACACACCTTCGCTGGTGCATATTGGAGGGCTCCTCCTGTACGGTCCAGGCAGCGAAATCTGGTTTTCAGTCGCCCAAATGTCCGCTCAATCACTCGCTTGGTCTGCCCATGTGCCTCATTAAAACTAAACTCAGCAGGGGTGACAGGGTTCCTGAGTGGTTTCAGCAACCATCGGCATGTTGGGGTATCCAGAGTCTCCTAAATTTAAACAGAAAAGACTTCATGTGTCTGAAAACAGGGTACAACCTGACATACAAGCAACACACAACAAAAACAGACAACATTACCCACCAACAAGCCAGGCACGCTGATTTGGCAGCTGAGACATCATCTGTTGGATCCTACTGTTTCTCATAATGTAGGCGTTGTGTGCTGATCCGGGGAAACACGCACAGACATGTGAGATTGTCATGTCAGGCAGACATAACACCAGGGCATTTATGGAGTGGTAATGCTTACGATTCCTGTATGTTTGTTCATTGGCTTGTGGTGGGACCAAAGCCACATGTGTACCATCAATGGAGCCAATGACATGTGGCATTCTGCCCAAAGCATAAAAGTCACTCTTGATGTTGGCAAACTGTCCTGGTGTTGGGAACTTGATGTACATGTTCAGGAAATGTAGCATTGCCTCTTAAAAAATCACGAAGCACACAGCTAAACATTGTCTGTGACATCCCACCAGCAGTAGCCACAGTATACTGGAAGGTTCCCGTGGCAAAGAAATGATTCAACAAGCTTTCTTAAACATCTCAGAGATTGAGCTGAACTTTTATCATTGTGTCACTTGCTAATTTCACATCTTGGAGCCCCCACCCCTCCATGCCTTTCCGGAGCTTCAGTTGAAAGAATCATTGTTTCTCCTTCAAAGCATTAAGTCGGGTTCCCCTACTGACCCCTGTCCAGCTAACATCTTGTCTTTGATAGCCCCCTCTATTAACCCTATAGTACACCAGCTCTTTAATACTTCTCTCTCCACAGGTATTATGCCTAAATTGTGGAAGCACGCAAAGATTCTTCCTCTGATAAAAAAACCGAATGCTGACCCGACGGATCCTGCCAATTATAGGCCGATCTCTTTGCATCCGGCCCTCTCTAAAGCATTGGAGAAGCATGTAAATAAAGCCCTGCAAAAGCACATTGAAGATGGGAAGCTCCTTCATGAATCTCAGTCTGGCTTTAGGGCAAATTTTAGTACTGAGTCAGTTTTGCTGGAAGTGACAGAATTAATTAGGGGCAAATTAGATGAGGGAGGCATGGCCGTTCTGATATTGTTACATCTGTCAGCGGCCTTCGATACGGTCCCACATGAGAGGCTTTTAAACAGACTTAAAAACATTGGCCGGGGTGGAACTGCCCTCTCTTGGATGTCCTCCTATTTGGGTAACAGATCTCAGGACATCTGGCTCCCACCGTTTTCTTCTCCGGTTCCCGCCATCAATGTTGGTGTCCCCCAGGGCTCCATTCTCAGCCCTACCCTCTTCAATAATTATCTCTCTCCTTTGGCATCCTTGGTAGAGGAAGAGGGCGCCAAAATTGTTTCTTACACTGACGACACTCAGCTTATCTTCTCTTGTGATAAAGGCTCCAACTTTGATGGGGCAAAGATCAAGACCTGCCTAACTAAGGTCTTCAACTGGCTCAAGATTAATCAGCTCAAGTGTAATCCGGATAAAACGGAAGTTGTTTTCTTTGGGAAACTAGAAACAGGCAATTCTGGTCATTCCTGGGTGCCCGTGCTGTGTTTCCCGATCACCGTTGCTCTCCTGCTGCTGACCGGGACTGGGGAGGACTACAGCTACCAGAAGCCCTAGCGCATCTCGAGCACGCTAAAAGAGGGACGCCAACCCGCGGCGCCTTGTAGGCAATTCTTGTCATTCCTGGGTGCCCGTGCTGTGTTTCCCGATCACCGTTGCTCTCCTGCTGCTGACCGGGACTGGGACAGGAGGACTACAGCTACCAGAAGCCCTAGCGCATCTCGAGCGTGCTAAAAGAGGGACGCCGACCCGCAGCGCCTTGTAGGCGATTCTGGCCATTCATGGGTGCCCGTGCTGTGTTTCCCGATCACCGTTGCTCTCCTGCTGCTGACCAGGACTGGGACAGGAGGAATACAGCTACCAGAAGCCTTAGCGCATCTCGAGCGCGCTAAAAGAGGGACGCCGACCCGCGGCGCCTTGTAGGCGATTCTGGTCATTCCTGGGTGCCCGTGCTTTGTTTCCCGATCACCGTTGTCTCCTGCTGCTGACCGGGACTGGGACAGGAGGACTACAGCTACAAGAAGCCCTAGCGCATCTCGAGCGCGCTAAAAGAGGGACGCTGACCCGCGGCGCCTTGTAGGCGATTCTGGTCATTCTTGGGTGCCCGTGCTGTGTTTCCCGATCACCGTTGCTCTCCTGCTGCTGACCGGGACTGGGACAGGAGGACTACAGCTACCAGAAGCCCTAGCGCATCTCGAGCGCACTAAAAGAGGGACGCCGACCTGCGGTACCTTGTAGGCGATTCTGGTCATTTCTGTGTGCCCGTGCTGTGTTTCTTGATCACCGTTGCTCTCCTGCTGCTGACCGGGACTGGGACAGGAGGACTACAGCTACCAGACGACCTAGCGCATCTCGAGCGTGCTAAAAGAGGGACGCCGACCTGCGGCGCGGGACGCGCCCGGGCGTAGCCCGGGCCAAGGGCGGGCCCATCCACGCCCGTCGGAGGCCGGAAGAGTCTGGGATGGGCCCACTCCCTTTCATCTGCATCTGGCTAAGGTACTGTCCATTTTACACTTCTTCCGGCTGTTTCCATGGCGAGAGGAAAGGGATTGAAAGAGAAGACTGGAGGGGGGGTCGGAGCCACTTTGGACTCCCTCTTAGTTAGAGCGGCCAGCGTTTTCTCGCACGAGATAGAGCTGACCGAAAGACGTCTCTCCTTGGACCCGACCTCCCTAATACAAGGCTCGCCTTCAGCCCTCGAGACTGACATCCCCTCAGCCACTCCGTTGCCAGCACCCGTAACCTTACCAGCCCTTCCATCAGACCAAAGCGGTTTTTCTCCCCCAAACTTGATTATAGAGAGTGTTCCAGGAAGGGGTCTAGACTGTTCTTCTCAGAATGTTTCCCTATTGGATTCTTCTTCACCTCTTCCACCGGCCAAGCGTACCAGAGTGGGGGGGGGGCTACTAATGGCGCAAAACCCAAAAATTCTAAAAATACTTGTGCTCTTAAATCCAAAACCGCCCAAATAAGGGTCCATACCACGAACTCCAAAGCATTAGTACCCCCAATGCCATCTAACACTCTGCCGTCTCAGATACTGCAACCCGATTCCATCTGGTCAGAGATTACATTAAGGCTAAACGATATAATGGCACCCATTCTTGTTAAATTGTCCCAAATAGATCTGCGCATGGCGGAGTTAGAATCGCAGAATCAGACTCTACTTGCCCGAATGGCCTGCTGCATGATTCTCCACTGATAACATCTACAATCACTGACCATCGAGAGAACCACAGGGGCCACTTTTATCGGCAATAACGACCCAGGCAACACCCACACTACCTGGTGGCCTCACCAGTGTTGCAACACAGCCCTTAAATGTTATCCCCAACTTCAACCTTACACGGGCCGCCCAGCGTCTCCCAGGGCCGAATGAAGGGGACTTAACCTGCCAGCTATTACCAGCCCAGAAGGGAACAAAAGGAGCAATGCACCAGGCAGGGAGACATGATAATCCTAACAGAGCACAAGAGTACCTTCCGCAACAAACTTTCCATCTTCCACCCGCTGCTGCCCCACTGGTCTTAGTCCTGGCAAAGGTTCCCCCCTCCGTGAAAACCAGAGTGAATCTACCAGCCAATTAATGGACAAATGTCTCCATTGGTTACTGTGTAACATTAATATGACTGAGCGGGGGAGGAGGCAGTTGGCTCATGAAATCATTATGGCCAGGAGAGTAGGATGGGTGGGGTGACAAAGAAAAACTTTTGGAGGTGATTGCGTGGTAATTAATTTTAATAATGCGTATGCAAGTGCTTCTCTTTTAGCTAACCTTTATAGCCCCGCTCTAAGGAATACTCAGATAATACCCTTATCCTAGGAGTTCTTTTACACTGGCCAGGGTGTTACCGAGGGGAGGGTTCTCCTGGTTAGAAACCCAAATTCACTTATTGCCCTGAACGAGGGTCCCATCATAAACCCTGGGATTAGATTACACAATAGATTTGCTGCTTTGTCGAACTTGGAGGCTTGTGACTGACTAACCTTGTCACCTCCTCAAATATTTACAAGGCCAACTACTGTGGCCCTCGTAGAGTGTAGCCCATTGATGCTTCCATCTATTACATTACCCTCTGAGGTTGTCCCTGCAGTTGTAATTCTAGCGCCAAGTGCGCAGGGACATGGGCAGACCCTACCATTTTGTATGAATAATATCGAGGGAACTAGGGCAAACATGGTATCGTGGAATGTGGCAGGCTTAGCTTCCAAAATTGCTAACCTACATTGGTTAAATAAGTGGCAATCTATGGAGATAGTATTATTTCAGGAGACTTGGGCAAAAGACCCACCCTTCTTTACGGGGTTCCGTACCTTCCACTCTCCAGCCATTCCCACAGCCTTTGGAAGGGCAAAGGGGGGCTTACTTACTTTGTTAATGTTATGTTAATGTTAACTAGACTTATATAGCGCACAGCTGCCTCAGCGAAGAGGCGTCCCGGCGCTGAAAGCAGTGTAACATAGAGGCTAGGAACTAGGCGTCTCGGCGCTGAAAGAAGTGAACAGAGGGTAGAGACTAGGCCACGGGGAAAAGATATGTCTTAAAGGCTTTAATTTCAAATACTATTCCACTTCAAGTTAGGCAGGTTGGTCCCTCACACACTCATTTCCAGATTTTTGAGTTGTGCACCAGGAAACAGTCCATTTGCACACTTGTTAACTTTAATAATAATGAGTTTGGGAGGAACTCGAGGGTCGTGGTAGATGCTTTAGCACTGGAGATTGAGAAATTGTACAAAGGGAAAAAAGGGGGAAATGTGAATTTTATATGAGCGGGGGATTTCAATATTCACCTTTGTAAGTTTAACGGGACCAGGGTATGTGGAGTAGAAGACTCTCATGGTAATCTCCTCTCACACTTTTCACATAACGAGTATGGCAAGACTCTGAATAGCTTGTTATTTCAGTGGAATCTGTCCATATTAAATGTATTGAATGAGGGAGGGCAAGGGACCACTTTTAGAAGGGGCACCCAAGAGTCCACTATTGATTTTGTGTTAGTGTCCGGACATCTACTCCGGAAAGTGGCTCTTATGAGTACTCGATTTTCATCCCATAGTGATCACGCCATGCTATCTATCTACTTAAATATTATATCTAAACCCAAAGAACACAAACAGGTTGTAGAAGACGTGAACCTGTATAGGAAAAACGGCTATCAATTGAAATGGCCACAGGCACAAAAACTAAATCTGGTCCCCGAAATTTTAGTGTTAGTAAAAGTACAATGTGTACAATGAAAAGAACATGTTCTTTTCATTGTACACATTGTACTTTTTTTTAAAATGATGAATGTATGTTTTTAAATATAAATGGTTTTATTTATTTTGCATAAACATTTGATAACATAAACTATACAACTATTTGAATAAAAGATAATTGAAAATACATTCCTTCGAATATTCATTTTTATGTTTGAATTTTCATTATAGATGTTTTTTGCACATGACTGTAATATTTAGCAACCTGGGAAAAAATTGCTTTGGTTCATGTAATTTCTGTGTATGGCCTTGACTAATGAAATGAATAGGATCTAGATGTCCTTTTTTTTAGAACAAAAGGAAAAGGGAATTTTGTTTGTGTTTTTACCCCAATCAGCCCCAAACTACATTTTACATCTTGAATTGGGACTTCCCTACTTGAGTGACACCATAAGGCTGGCCCCAGTCCTCCTGTGGCTCTCAATATGGCGGAGGACTACGGTGGACTTGACCCAAACTATCATCAGGGACTGCTGTAACCTAGATCACTATAAAAGGATTGGGTGGCTAAATTATGTAGAGACTGAATTGAAAGCCCTAGGGATGGGAAAACTTTTTCAGGACCCTGACTCCTGTAAAAAGGTCACAAAGAAATGGATAACGGATTTATATGTACGGAGATTAAAATATGCTCGAAGGGAAAAGAACCGTATCCATCATTCCTTCATTGCTTATGATCTGGTTCCACCAATACCAGGAGAAGGTTTTCATTATTTATCTCGCATAAACAATGCGCAGCATAGATTCATTCTATTGCGCTTCCGATTGAATATGATTCCGCTACTTTTGGGATACCCACAAAATAAATACAAATTAGCAGATCTTGCTCCCTGTCCTTGTAATAACCATGCCGTGCAGTCACATCTACATATCATATTATTTTGTAAAAATTACTCTGAGGAAAGGAAAACATTTATACTTCCAATCCTGAGGTACCACAACTTTAGGCAATGTCCGGTGGCCATGTATTTTTTAAAGGCCTTACTGGACCCATTTGTATGTTTCTGTGTCGCCTCATTTTTATGGGCCTGTTTTAGGAAGAGGAAAAAGGCGGGTTCACATCTAGGCAGCATTGTGTAATTTTAAATATCTTAAAAAAGGGTGAGAGGGGCCCCTTACCACCAAAGGAGTAGGGCACCTAATAGACCTCAGTCAAAACAGAAATCCCCTTTGGGTATCTAAATAAACCAAACCACATACACTCAATCACCAGAACATAACACCACCACCATCAAAGGCTAATTGCTTATGAAAATATAAACATGTTTTATTGAAACATATCTAAAAAGTACACAATTAATGCAGTATTGCAGGTTCTTACAATACTGTATTAATTGTGTACTTTTAGATATGTTTCTGGGCACTATTTGATTAATTGTGTTTTTATTTACTTTTTAATGGCTTTTAACAATCAATAAAACATGTTTATATTTTCATAAGCAATTAGCCTTTGATGGTGGTGGTGTTATGTTCTGGTGATTGAGTGTATGTGGTTTAATTTTAAATATCAACTGTTTTTTTTTTTTAATGATTTTAATGGTCTTACCTGGATCACAGCAAAATTGTTTAATACTCATTTTAACTTTGTATATATGCATATTTATTGGTGTGGAAATTTTTTATGATGTTATGTGCTTTTATGGTCTGTTTACAAAAGATCGAATAAAGCTGTGTGACTTGACTTGACTTGATCCAACAAGCTTTCTTAAACATCTCAGAGATTGAGCTGAACTTTTATCATTGTGTCAATAGCTAATTTCACATCTTGGAGCCCCCACCCCTCCATGCCTTTCCGGAGCTTCAGTTGAAAGAATCATTGTTTCCCCTTCAAAGCATTAAGTCGGGTTCCCCTACTGACCCCTGTCCAGCTAACATCTTGTCTTTGATAGCCCCCTCTATTAACCCTATAGTACACCAGCTCTTTAATACTTCTCTCTCCGCAGTATTATGCCTAAATTGTGGAAGCACGCAAAGATTCTGCCTCTGATAAAAAAGACGAATGCTGACCCGACGGATCCTGCCAATTATAGGCCGATCTCTTTGCTTCCGGCCCTCTATAAAGCATTGGAGAAGCATGTAAAGAAAGCCCTGCAAAAGCACATTGAAGATGGGAAGCTCCTTCATGAATCTCAGTCTGGCTTTAGGGCAAATTTTAGTACTGAGTCAGCTTTGCTGGAAGTGACAGAATTCATTAGGGGCAAATTAGATGAGGGAGGCATGGCCGTTCTGATATTGTTACATCTGTCAGCGGCCTTCGATACGGTGCCACATGAGAGGCTTCTAAACAGACTTAAAAACATTGGCCTGGGTGGAACTGCCCTCTCTTGGATGTCCTCCTATTTGGGTAACAGATCTCAGGACATCTGGCTCCCACAATTTTCTTCTCCGGTTCCCGCCATCAATGTCGGTGTCCCCCAGGGCTCCATTCTCAGCCCTACCCTCTTCAATATTTATCTCTCTCCTTTGGCATCCTTGGTAGAGGAAGAGGGCGCCAAAATTGTTTCTTATGCTGACGACACTCAGCTTATCTTCTCTTGTGATAAAGGCTCCAACTTTGACGGGGCAAAGATCAAGACCTGCCTTACGAAGGTCTTCAACTGGCTCAAGATTAATCAGCTCAAGTGTATTCCAGATAAAACGAAAGTTGTTTTCTTTGGGAAACTAGAAACACCCGATTGGAGCTCCTGGTGGCCTAAGGATCTGCCGCCCCCGCCCGCTGAAAAAGAGAAGGCCAAAAACCTGGGAATAGTCATAGACAAAACACTGTTGATGCGCTCTCAGATTCAAAATCTTACCGGAGCATGCTTCGGTATACTCCGAATGCTTAAAAAAGTTCTGCCGCTTCTACCGCTGGAGAGCAGAAGGATTGTGGTGCAGGCTCTAGTGACATTAAGGCTTGATTACGTCAACTGCCTGTACCTTGGTCTTTCCAAATCCTTGATCCAGCATTTGCAAGTGGTTCAAAATGCGGCGGCCAGAGCCATCCTGAGATGTAGTCCTAGATCCAGTATGACTCCGCTTGTCAAATCTTTACACTGGCTCCGCATTAAAGAGCAGATAGACTTCAAAGCTATGACCATCTTTTTTAAAGCCTTCCACAAGGTTGGAGCCGGATACTTAATCAAACAAGTTAATCATTACTCTACATCCAGACCCTTGCGTTCCTCCAACGCAAACCTAGCCATCATGCCCAAAATACGTCTTGCCCTTACTGGAGGTAGATCCTTCGGCTTTCTGGGCGCAAAACTGTGGAATAGCCTTCCGGAGACTCTGAGGATTGATACAGACTTACTGTCCTTTAGAAAGAAGCTAAAAACCTGGCTTTTTAATCAATAACAGGCTTCTTCCACTTATTTCCCCCCGTTGTCTATGCGCCAAGACACTCTAGCTTGAGTAGCTGTGCGCTTTATCAAATACTGTATTTCATTTCATTTCATAGAGCTGCCATCACCTTCACCTTGGGGGTCAGCGCAAATGGATATGGGCGTCCAGGTAGAAAATGTGGGGCCAACTGCTCTGCCAACTCCTCAATGAGTGGTCTGGTGAAGAGGTAACGTCTGATGCTGTCACGTTCTACAATGGTCTGTAGGTCGGGGGAGGGTCTGTGGACAGCTGGTCTCCTGCGGTACATAGGTACCAAATCAAATCATTATTCATACACTTTCAAATTTGGTAAGGAACATGCAAAAACTCATATACTACATCAAAGCAAGGCTCAATGAAGTCAGATGTGTAATGTTGAGCCTTGACACAAAGGGCAGCTATGTGACCCTTACTGGACATTTCATTTCATAATGGTTTGTCCACAATTGCAATGCTGTGCTGTGACTAATCACTGGTGTCTGTCACAGTCCATGTGATCAAACATTACATACTAAACACACACCTAATAAAGTATCAAAGATAGATGTTTGTAACAACTAACACATGGTGGAAAGGTACACAGACAGGGATCATGTCATGCCACCTAGGTGGAACACTAGATACAGACAGTGTGTCACCATGCACACCACTGTCATAGTGTGGACACTGTCATGATGTAATGTCTGACATTCATGTACTATCACAGACATAACACATTCATGATGTGTAGCACATCTTCTTTTGACAGGCATACATGTATGTCTGCGACACAAAGACACAACAGCAACTCACATGCAAAATACAAGTTGATGTCTCAAGTAAATATCATTAACAACATCAACAATGGAGTGTCTGCGTTGTACAAGACTCTGATACTGTGGATTCACTCAAAATAACTTCACACAATGCACTTTCTAACACACAGTCCAATAAAGCAGTGATTATGTGTGGATGTAAGCTGTGTTAACACAATGATCCCTTGGGACTGTTTCCAAGGCTAGGAGGCTGATCTGTGAAGTGGCACTCACAGTTGTGAGGTTCCTCAGAAACAATGTATTTTGTGCACATCAAGTTTGGCTCATCATGGGAGTGTGAGCTATAAAGTACTCTGTCCAATATGACATGTGAATCACTGTACCCACACATGTAATGCAGCAGAACATAAAGATTTGCTATACTGTCTGACATGCTGACTGATTAGTGTAAGGCGCATGAGCCTCACCCAAAACGTGTGGTTCGCATCCTTTGGCTGTTGACTGTAATGGTGAACGATGTGGGTGAGTATTGAGTGCACGTGTGTGCCGCATCAGAACCAAGCATGACGCACACACAGCCTGCCAAGTACCACGTATCAGGTGTTAGACTAACGCATTTCATTGTGGTGAGCCACATCACCGCACTTAAATGCGAAGACACGCATATTAGCCTGTGCCAAAGCTCTGCGGCCCAAGCACTGGCTGCTAATCATAATTACACCAAAGTTGGGTGGTACAGGCAGGGTGCGGTGCGCACTGCTGTGCAGACTTCCTGAGATTATTGATGCTACAATGTAGCACTTGTTCAGTCACCGTGCGGCAGACATTTCAGGAACGTCAAGTTGTGCCTGCCAATTTCTACTACAGATACATTGATGAGAAAGTGTGAGTTCAGTCAGACTCACAGTCATAGGTCAAGTGGGTTGTTACGTAGTCTAGACTGCCTCCCGTGGTGCAAGAGGGTGACAGTTGAAATCAGATTAGTGGCTGCTGCCTAATGACTCATGAACTTGCGGTGCTGCAGTAATGAACACTACGGCGCAACTGACCCGACCCAGCTGGGCCTACAGCGTCTGACAAAAACACCTGGACTCTCAGTGCGGAAGCAGGAGTGGGGCTGGGAAGCGCCACACCCTGCACAGTTCTTCAGCCACCCGGCCTGCCCACTGGCGTTCCTTCAACCTGCCACAGTAGCCTCGGTAGGAGTGCCAAAGTAACCCGAGGTGTGACGATGCCTCAGAGTCCGTACTAGTGACCTGCTTGCCACATATCATCACCTGCAGCGCCCTCACGATAAGCTGCATGGTGATGTGATGCCTTGCCTGTTGTTCATGTTGCTTTTCAGCAACTGGCACTGCTCCACAGGTGTAGCATCAGTGACACTGACACTTTC
Source organism: Calotriton arnoldi (assembly GCA_963921515.1). Lineage (NCBI taxonomy): Eukaryota > Metazoa > Chordata > Amphibia > Caudata > Salamandridae > Calotriton > Calotriton arnoldi. The sequence goes on from CAWUFW010004205.1 coordinate 258,069, forward strand.
TGTGGCGTATGCAGGAAGATATTTTGACTTTTGAAACTCACGAGCCTCCTGCTTGGGTCAGGCATTTCGCATAGTTGAACCCAAATGTCTTTCTGCATCATTAGATACATTCCGTTGGTCCCTGCATGGAAGTGAATCCCAACTGTCTGCATGTTTAGTGTATTAAGTAACTCTATCTCCAAATCTGATTTAGATTGATGAATGGCAACAGAACCTCGTTCTGTTCACTTTTCTGTAGCTTTTCTCCTATGACCATCCTAAATGTATCAAAGTCTGATTCAACCAATGAATGGTCAAGTAACGTATTCAAGAAGCAGCCAAGACACAAAAATGAATGAGTGCCTGCCTGCCCTCAGTTACTGAGCACTGCAGTCACGCAGTATGTCTCCGGGTAGAGCCCTTCCACCTCTGGTCCTTTGTAGCAATTTTAAGATCTCCTAATTTTCTCCTTGCTCAAATGGGTTTAATTCATGATATTTACATGTTTTTAACATCTTCATTGCTTGATTTTCATGGGGAGAAAGTGTCACTCAGTCGTTGAACTGCCACTCACAATTACACTGAAAATATGAAAACTACAGGCATAGCAATGTGAAACATTGGCAGCTATGCACACATTGGTTGTTGCTCGTCATGATGACAGACGCAGGTGAGTATTCAAGGATGCGTTCTCTACATCCGAACTGAGCCGGACGCACACATTGGCTATTGGTCATCATGGTGACAGACGCAGGTGAGCATTCAAAGGACGCATTCTCTGAATCCGAACCAAGCCGGATGCACACATTGGCTATTGGTCGTTGACAGACGCGGGTGAGTATTCAAAGGATGCGCTCTCTGCATCTGAACCGAGCCGTACGCACACAATGGCTATTGGTCGTCATGGTGACAGACGGGGGTGAGTATTCAAAGGACGCGTTCTCTGCATCCGAACCGAGCCAGACGCACACATTGGCTATGGGTCGTCATGGTGACAGACGAGCGTTTCGTGTACGAATCGCATGCAAATGGATTCTGTTAGCTTACGACAAAAATGTAACAAACTCAATAGAGTTATGATGCGGAATATTTGAACGACGCAGTAGGCGTGTCAGATGCGTGCAATGTTATGGATTGGCCAAATTCGGATAATGCGAACGCCTCGGACCTATCGCTTTGCACGCATGGAACAGAATCCGCCTCTGCTGCACAGATATGTCTGTCTGTTCCCAAGAGACTTCACTTGCCTGCACCACATGCTATTTAACAAGAGTTCTAGCTACCACTGCTGCTGTCTCTGCATCCTCTGGGATCTACAATGGCACGTACTGTGGAGAGGGCACCAGCTTTCACAGAGGAGGAGAACCAGGCCCTGCTGGACAGCCTCCTTCCACAGTACAGCAAGCTGTATGGAAAACCAGGGGAGCAGGTGAGTTTTGATTACACTGCCCTTTTAATTGGCCTTGTTTTCAAACAGGCACTACTAGCATTGTGATCCCCAAGGGCAAGCATGCACACATAGTTAATGTAAGTCTTACAGTGTGTAGATTCATGTTCTGGACAGGTACAGTGATGTAGAAGTGTGTTTGGTGGGATTGATTTTTCTGCACTGTTCTCATGTTATTAAGGGAGATTTGCACACTGGACTGCCCATGATGATACTTGGCTAACCTTTAGACATTATCTGCCATTCTGACCATGACCTATATGTCCAAGTATGTGATGAATAAACATGTAGCATGTGGAGTAATGGTGTGTCACCATGTCATCCTTACAGGTCGACGCCCATCAGAAGAATGACATTTGGCAGACCATCGTCCGGACTGTAAGATCTGTGGGGGTCTTCAAACGCCGCATCCGCCACTGCCAGAAGAGGTGGCAGGACCTCTGTGGCTGGACACGGAGGATTGCAAGAGTCCAGCTGAAGCAGTCACCTCTTCGCAAAAGGGGTGGACGATGGACCCTGACCCCCCACATGCTCCGGATACTGACGTGGTCTTCCCTGACCTGGATGGGCAGTTGAAGGCCAGGCAGCAGCAAGGAGGGGGTGAGTATGTGCCATGTTGCTGTACTATGTTTGACATGCATGTTGCACTCCCTCAGCCTGGTAACCCTCTCACAGGTCATCTGTCTGCTGAGACACCACTTTTGTGGCAAAATGTAACTATGCCCCATTATCATCTGATGCCCAGGTGTGTCCCTTTCCGTCTGTGACATGTGTCACTTAGGTCCTGTGTATTTGCTGTAGTCCAAGGTTAATGTGATCAGCACCATATACAACAGGTGCATTGAGTTCACCATCATGAGTGATGTAATTGTCTGACATGTGTCAGCACATTCACTGAAATATGACCTGTACTCTGTGTGGGACATACATATATGTTCAAAATGGTGATCTAGGTGCACACAGGTTTGTGAAAAAAATGCTACACACCCATGCAGCAGGTGAGACCAATGTTGATACCTCAGACAAATGAAATGGATAAGTATTCAAAATGTATAGGCCCCTGCATAGTGCTCTGTGTAATAACATGTATCACATGTACCAAGGACAGATATGCCAACTCAGGACATCTGAGACACTGTCACATCAGATTTTTGTGTGTCAGGCAACACTATCACCATTGTAAATTTGAAAATCATGGGTCAGACTCTGTGACAGTGTGTACAGGCAGAACTTTTTTAAATACACAAGGGCAAATGTAGAAAATATGGACAGACATCTAATGTATGGAATGTGGCTCAGAAACACAGGACAAGACATGTGTGTGTCATCCCTTGACTCTGCATTATGGTGCTTGACTCTGCATTATGGTGGCTTCAACATATATGTGTATGCTGCATTACTTTCTTCTTGAGAGCTCTGAAAAATTTCATGTAGACAGATTTGTTAATTCATATACTCCAAGGTCTAAGTAGAACAACGTGAGCTTGTCAAAGTGTCTAACTTGTGTGTAGCATGTAGGGGACATGTATACTTGACCACTGCAGATGTTGCTTTAACAGTGAATACATGATTGTGACACGGTGCTGACTTTAACGTTGTGAATCACTGGCCCTGTAACAAGAGTCAGTACAGACTGTTTAGCCAGACAGGCCAGTGGCATAGTATGCCACATGAAGATTTGTGAGGATGCAGTATTTGTACTTGTCTGTTGTCCTGCATGCAGACCATTATAGCATTGACATTCAAGACATAGGTGCCCATCATGATGACTGGGGATGGAAGTATGTTTTGCATGTCAACTTATAAATGTGTCCATCCCATTTGCTGTGTCACTTCCAGACTCCCTTGCACGAGATGAGACATGTTTGCAATGACACATGACCCTCAGGAGCATTACAGCTCAGACAACAGCCAAAATAGTGCGTTAGTGGACATGTATTTAGTGGTCTTTGAAATACATCTAACAGATGGTTCCATTGCCTTCATGTGTTTGGGAACCATGGTTTAATGGCAGACTGACAAGTGCCATGTTCACATATGTGTAATGATTTAAAACCTGCTGTGAAAATGATGCATAGGCTTGCTCTGTGATGTGTTGTGATGATACTCATGTGTCAAGACTATGCCGATGACTGATGTGAATCTCTTTCTCATCCTTGTTCACAGCATCATCAACGGCTACTGGAGGAGACAGTTCCATGGACCAAGGGGAAGCGGCTAGACAGACTGGGTCCAATGTGGAGGAGGAGGAGGGACCCAGTGGCACTGAGGGTGAGGGAAGCCACACTGAGGGCAGGTCGGAAACATCTACATCTGCCGAGGACCTAACAAGCTCCAGTGATGACTCCCTTGTGGTGGTGGGTGTTCCCATTTCAGAGGCCACAGCATCAGAGTCCGCCCCCACCACCACCACCATCTCCACCCCCACAGCTGCTCCCATTCCAAGTGTCCGTGGACCCTCCCGTGTTAGGGAGCATGTCTCCTTCGGGCTAGGCATCGCACCCCCTGCATCTGTCACCCCGACTGCCCTGAGTGTGGAGGCCGTGGATTTGCTGAAACAGATCCATGTGGGGCAGACATCCATGCTGAGTGTCCTCCATGCACATACCAATCTTTTGACACAATTGGTGTCATACATGGAAGGCATCTCATCAGACATGTCTGCCCTACAGTGATCAAATCAGGCCATGGCCTTCTCACTGACGGCAGCAGTGTCCCTCCTGCAGCAGTCTCTCGCCCCTCTTTCCTCTGTCCCATCCACAGTCCCCACTACCCTACCTGACCCAACCACACTCACACAGGCACATGCACACACACCAACAGACACAAGCAGCACACAGCCACCCAAAATGAAGACCAAGAAAACACGCACACACACTCAGGGGACTGACATCACACACACAGGGGAGAGGGCCAAAAAACACATACACCCATCCAGAACAACTACGCATTCCTCAGCTACCTCTCCCTCCAAAACCCCTACCCTTGACTCTCCTGCAACCCCCCCTTCCCAGAGGGTCTTCCTCTGTGACCTTGGCCTCTTCCCCACTGATACATCAGATCAGACTTGCAAGGGGAAGAGGAAATCCCCCAGCACAGAGAGGAGATCCACTCCTGCACGCACACCCTCCCCTAAGAGTAGGAACACTGAGCCCCCCACCCGTGCATCCCCCAGAATGAAGAAATCAAAAACCCCACCACCATCCCACACTTCCACCACAAAATCGATTTCCTCACAAGCCCAGGCCACCCCTCCCAAAGTTCCACACATCACACCCCATCCCAGTTTCATCCACACACCATTACACTATCTCCAAGATGATAAGGCCCTCCCCCCAACCACAAGCACTTCCCCTCCCACAACGCCACACCTTCTGCCTGTTCTGGACACTGCAGTGGAGCCCCCGCCCCCTCAATCAGACCTGTCCACTGCAGTGGAGCCCCCACCCCCTCAATCAGACCTGTCCCCTGCAGTGGAGCCCCCACCCCCTCAATCAGCCCTGTCCACTGTAGTGGAGCCCCCACCCCCTCAATCAGATCCCAACACTCCAGTAGCCCCCATCCCACCCACAACTCAAACTGGTACACCGTAGTCCTGTCCCTGCGGTGCCTGGCATGCCCCTAAAGATGCCCCTCCAAGGGGAGATGTCCCCTAGTTGTAGCAGTTCAGGCAAGCGAGGGAGGAACATTCACATGGATTCCCCCCTCAAGGACTATATAATGTGGACTGGCCATTGGCCTTATTGTTTTTCATGTTTTAGAATTTGTGATACAGATGCTGAATAAAGCTTTTTTTTCTTTTGGATATTTGCTTTTTGTGTACCAAATTTTGTTAATAAGTCTAATGAAATTGCTGTTGAAATCTTGTTGTGTGAAAATAATGATATAGTGATGTGATGGACTGCATGCGGTCCATGGTATATGTGTACTATTACAGTATGTATCAGAGTCATCATTGTCTGCAATTGCAGGTTGTCATGATCCACAACATTTGGGACAATGAGTGTGACATGCTTTTTACAACATCTCATCTTTGACTTACACTTTTGCACATAGGTCGTGCTGACATTTGTACACATTGTACAAGTTTTTCAAGGTTTCACCGTCTACGATGGACATGCAGAATAGGGCATTGATGATGAACTGAAGGAAGTGACCCGAAAATGGTCACCCGGGTTTCCTACAACCACCTTATAGCCTTCCCCAAAATGAAGAGTCGGTCAGACAGTAGAGAATACAAAACAATCGTTTATTACCAATACTCTGCAGAGGAGTCCAATCTGACCTGCACCCTAAGATGTCTGCCGAGGGACTGGCCCCCCAACAGTCGGCAACGCATAATCATTCCTCCCAAGGGCCTCCTAACCACGCCCACAATGGACAGTTACCGGCTTAGGCCGAACATGAACAAAGGAGGCACAGAGGGATGGACTACCACCTGCCAGATGGGTACATGTTATCACTATCTCAAGGTTGCCGTAATGGGTTTCGGCATCTCCTAACATGAGAGCAGAGCTACACACAAAGATAGGTATGCGAGGGCAAAATGGCCTATTCATTAGTAAGTCAGAAGGCAACCTTGAGCAAAAGAGAAAATAATAACTGAATTCAGCGTTCTGCTGAGGCAAGCAATACGAATAGTGAGGCCTGGTACAGACACAGCCTAATTGGGATTACGAAATACAAAATGGAGTCGCACTTGCTAACTGAAGCTCGCACATTGCATGGATAACTCAGTGGGTTACATGACATGAATACAAATGGTGTCTCATTTAGCCGCACACTGCTAACCTAATATAGTGTAAAACGAGTATATAACGGGAATGGGATTTTCAAATCTAACAGACCCTCCTTTTAGCAGGGGAGGCTAAATGCTGTATTGGCTAGCAGGTAGGGTGTTTACAATTCTAAACAGGGAAAATAGGAAATGCATAATGACTGTAATATCCAAAAGGAATAAGCAACATACATATTGCAATATATTTCTATTATTCAAAAATACCCTCGTCTATCTGCATCATATCCTGTAGTTCCTGCATCATCATCATATTAGAGACTTTATTATTACGGCCTGGCGATTTAGGGGCAGGGGTGAGTTTACTCACACAATAGGTACAGCATGCTGGAAGACAATTGACACATAGGCAACACATGAAGATGACACCTGCAATAGCTACTAGGAAAAGAAGTATCTTCCAACCCCAGGTTGACATCAGACCCCAAAACCACCCTGTCAAGGACCATGAGCCATTCTCCTGATGAATATCGGATGCAAGCCTGTGTAACTTCTGGATAGCGGAGTATATGTTAGGGGCATGGTCTGGGATGTAAACGCAGCAACTGCTGCCTATGACATGACAAGCTCCACCCCTATCTGCAAGGATGACGTCTAAAACCATACAATTTTGAAGAGCAGCAAGTCTTGTAGCCTGAAGCTCAGCTGTGATGTTGGTGAGTATGCCTGCTGTAGTGTTAATGACCCCTTCAACAACCCTGGTGAGGCGACGAATGTTGACACTATTATACATAGGTCGCCAGAAAGGCACGATACCCTTCATGGCATCCATGAATTGCTGTAGAGTAGTATCTGTTTGATCAATATCTGCTGTGTCAATGATTCTCATGACTCGGGACAAGTATACACTTCTCCGCTGCAGCCTATGGTCTTTGTGATAGTTGGATGGTGCAATGTAAACAGGAGGTAGAAGGAAAGAGACATAACACCGGCCAGACCATCCCCTAGGGAGCCAGGTGTAAGCCTGCTCTCCACAAACAAAGTATACATTAGGAGGGGTGAGCAAAGGTGGGCTACTAGTAGTGTTTTGTCGATAGGTATAGTTGCAACTGCTCTTACCCACTGGAATATTCCCAGATCCTTCGACACAGAAGCTAGCTGCTGTATGAACCACAGGTACGGGCAGGGCTTTATCTTCAGTGATATTTCGTGCATGGAAACATTTAAAATATTCGGTAACATTGAACAGCTGAAAATCCAACATTTCATTTTGCAGCCATGTGGCATTCTTGTTCCCTCATAAACATTCATGCAAGCATCTGGATGTAAGGTAACCTCCTTTCCTCCTGTACCAGGTGTATAACCCTGGTGTATTACTATATATTCCAACACTGCTTCATAATCAGACTCCGTCATATTCATGGCATCAGTATGATAATGTATATACACCATGGAAAGCAACAGGAACCATGCCTCACAACTACTTAGATAGGACAGTGGTAAAGACACCAGCAAATCATTCTTGTGCATGACGGAGGGGTGTAATCCACATACCCAGCAATTCGTGGCATTCGTCGTATTGTGTACCTGGTGAAGCATTTGCAGGAAGGCATTTTCGACATATGTCTGTCTATGTCTCTGTTTATGTGGGGGCAATGTAACAAACAGATGCTCAGGTGAAGCCGGGGTAGTCCCTATCAAGGTGTGCATAGGATGCTGTTCTTCTAAATACCATATTACTCCAAACAGTGTTATCATTACTATGAAGATGAACACTACCACTACTATCTTACTCTTAACAGACCAGCTAGACCACACAGGACCACCCTGCCCTGGTGGCGGTGCCGCTAGGGGCTGGTTCTTCTTCCATGACAGTACGGCCAATTAGGAACATGAGAAAAGCCTTAAGAACTGGAGCCACAAAAATACAACCGACCAGAGGGGCACAAGTTACCCAGCGTCCTTTTTAGAGCCTCTCTGGCAAGCTCCTATTGTTCATCAACAATTGTTCCTTGAAGCACTCCCTCATAGGGGTCGCGTGATCGCGGCCCTTGCTGGAAACAAATCCTTCTTCTCGCACGATAGGGCACCCTCCCTCCTGGGCAAGTACCCTCAACGATCCTGTCCAGTGTCTCAGGCAGTGCACCAGTGCAGTTTACCCTAAGCTGACGCAGGCACCGCAGATGTAGTACCTATACCCTAATCTCAAGTCCTTCCCTCACTCCTGAGCTGTCCCTCTGGTGTACTGACCTTCTTTTGTGGGCACAAATTGTACCTGTCAACTCCAGGCACTGTTTCATCAACAAAAAGGGTTTGAAACTCAGGCTCAGAAGGCAGGAGGACTCAGGTGCCTGTGAATCAGATGGGAGAGAACCTGGGGCTGCCCTTGTCTCCGGAGGAACCGCCTCAAGCAGGGCGGTGTCACTCTCTGCTTCTGTCTGCACCCCCCTTAGCTGGGCGTCAGAGAAGGGAACAAAGCGGGGCACCCTTTCCCCTTCTTGATCAGCAATGCCGTCTCGCACCCACTTGTCGTAGGGGAGTGGGAGAGGTATCGTTTAACAATGAGTACCATGCACCCAATTTTTCCGGCCGTCGAGTTTCACCGCTGTTCGGGTGGCAAGCAGGACCAATAGGGGCCCCTACCAGCGGGGCTCCAGGCAGTTCTTCCTCTGGAAGTTCTTGACTAGTACGTAATTTCCGGGCTGTAGCTGATGCCCGGGCCCCTCTAGTACCGGCTGCAGTGTCTCCTGAATCTGTTGGTGAAGAGAACAAAGATCTTTAGTTAACTCATACAGATAGTCTATAAGCAAAGGATGCTCAACTTCAGAGAAGTGCTTTGGCCTTGGAACACCCCAGATATTGGCAGGGCGACCAAACACTACCTCATACGGTGACAACCCTGTCCTAGAGTGTGCCGTCGCCCTGGTGGAAAAGAAGGCCAGGGGCAACGCATCTGGCCATCGCAATCCTGTGCTTTCCTGTATCTTTGCTAACTTCAGTTTGAGAGTACCATTGTACTTCTCAACCAGACCTGCTGACTGGGGGTGGTTGGCTGCATGAAACTTCTGCTTGATGTGCAGACCTTCGCACACCAGTTGGATGACCTTGGAATTGAAGTGACTTCCGTTGTCACTCCAAATCACACGTGGCAATCCGAAGCGCGGAAAGAACTCTTTTAGGAGTGCCTTTGCCGTCGCCATAGCCGTATTCTCTTTAGTGGGGTAAGCTTCAATCCATTTATTGAATGCCCAAATCACTACCAGCACATACTTCAAATTGTTGACTCGTTCCATTTCGATGAAATCCATCTCCATCTGGAGGACCTTGAAAGGGAAGGAAGGCGGTGCAAAATTACCAGAGGGTGTAGGTGTACCTTTCCCAGGATTATGTGTCATACAAATCATACAGTGTTTCACTAAATGAGTGGCTACCTTGGAAATATTGTCGTTCTGCCACACTGGGTCCAACACCTTACATATTCCCTTGGCGCTAATGTGAGCTGGGCCATGGGCCATGGTATCCACAGGAAGTACATAAGCATTAGGTAACATCCATCGCTGTTTCTCGGACTTATCAGTCCAGCCTGTACTCTCCTGCCATATTGCCAATTCCTCTAGGGTTGCCTCACTTTGTATCTCTTTGACACTCTCTACTGTATCCTCGAACATTCCATTGTCTGGGACCCACCTAGCCAGACCTGCCACAAACATCTTTTTCATCTTCGATCTCGCTGTCTCCTTAGCTATTTGATCTGCAAACGCATTTCCTCTACCAACATCATCTGTTATTGCTTTGTGGGCACTACATTTTATTATCGCTAACCTTTTGGGAAGTGTTAGGGCTAACAAGAGGCTATGTATCAATGGGCCATTCTGTATTCGTAATCCATGTGATGTTAAGAATCCTCTCTCCGGCCAGAGGTGTCCAAAATTATGGGCGACCCCAAAGGCGTACTGGCTGTCAGTATAAATATTGACAGCCAGTCCCTCACTCAACTCACAAGCCCTAAGAAGAGCAACCAGCTCGGCAGCCTGGGCTTATTGGTATGGGACACGGGATGTCTCAACTATAGTGTGTAATGTTGTAATTGCATATGCTGCAGTGGTTGTGCCATCTGGTAGTTTGAAGCAAGAGCCATCGACATATAGTTCCCCTTGGGGTTCAGATAGCGGAACATCAGTCAGGTCTACCCGTCCTTTCATTTCCTCTTCTGTTCTGTATACACAATCATGTGCATCTGTTGCATTGCCTGTCGAAGGGAGGGGTAGTAACGTGGCTGGGTTCAGAGTGGCACATCTTTTGATGGTAATGTGCGGAGCAAACAAAGTTAGTTCATATCCAGTCAGACGTGCACTAGTAAGGTGCTGTGTCTTTGTCTTATTCAAAAGCATATCCACAGCATGGGGTACCATTACCGTGAGAGCAGTATCAAGAACGAGCCCCGCTGATTGTCTGATAGAAACTGCCACCACCACGGCAGCTCTCAGGCAGCTCGGGAGCGCTCTGGCTACGTTATCCAGCATTGCAGAAAAAAGGGCACAGGGTCTTTGCTTACCAACAAAGCCCTGTGTTAGAACAGAAAGCGTGCAACCGTCTGCCTCATGTACATAAAGCACAAAAGGCTTCTGGTAATCAGGAGTACCAAGCACAGGAGCAGAGCAAAGCGCAGCCTTTAATTGCTCAAAAGCTTGCTGGCATGCAGATGTCCAAGGCAGGGGTTCATGCACTTCTTTGGTAGTCAGGTAAAGGAGGGGTTTTGTTAGTAAGGAATAATTGGGGATCCAGTGTCGACAATACGAGGTAATGCCAATAAATGCGCGCACTTCACGTTGAGTCTTAGGAACAGGCATATTTGTGAAAGCAGCTATGCGCTCAGGTGTTAGCTTGCGACCCTCCTTCGACAGTAGGTGACCTAAGTAGGTGACCTCCTGTCGACAATATTGAAATTTAGAAAGGGACACCTTATGGCCATGATGTGCCAAATGCAACAGCAATTTAACTGTGGCGTCTCTGCAACCATCCTCAGTATCAGAGGCCACAAGGAGATCGTCCACGTACTGCAATAGCACATTACCAGTGGGAAGCACCAAAGAATCCAATTGACTTTTTAGGGCTTGACTATAGATACTAGGACTTTCTCTATAGCCTTGAGGAGCATGACAGAATCTAAAACTCCTGCCGGCTAAGGCGAATCCAAACAGATACCTGCTATCTGTATGAATTGGAATGCTAAAGAAAGCATTCTTCAAATCAATGACAGAAAAGAACTTTGCTGACGGGGGAATCATTGTCAATATCGTGGTAATGTCTGGGACTACAGGATATTGGGGCACAACTATTTTATTGACCTCTCTGACGTCAATTACAAAGCGATAAACATCCGGGTGAGCATCAGAAGAGTCCAAGGGGCCCTCTTAAGAATCGGAAGGATAGGGCTGTTACACACATTCGCTACTGTCTCCTCAACCACACCAGACTTAATCAAATCCTGTATTATTTGCAACAAAGCCCTTTCTCCTGCTTGTGAAATCTTATACTGGGGAGTACGTGGCAATACAGCATTATCCTTAACCATAATAGAAACTGGCTGGATCTGGAGTAACCCTACATCCGTGTCTCCTGCTGCCCATAAACTACGGGGCACCTCCTTGAACTCTGCAGGGAGGGGTGTATCTTTTGCAAAGCATTGTTTTGGGCGAGCCACTTGTGGCCCAACAGTCATGTAAACACCATCTGGAGAACAAAAGATGGTGGCATGTAATCTCTTCAACAAATCCAATCCCATCAAATTCTCCCCACAATTTGTCGTTAACAGAAATAGCGAGTCCACCGTAAAGGGACCTATAGTCAAAGCAAGAGGTTTAGAAATGGGGCTAACAACCGGCATGCCTGAAAAACCTACCGAAACATTGTTTTGGCCAGACAGAGCTGCCCCTGGGACCAGCGCCGAGAAACAGAGCTATTCATAGCACCTGTGTCAAGTAAGAACGTCTTGGGCGTGCCCTGTAAATCCGCAGTGACATAAGGTCCCCGCTGATCTACAAGCACTGGAACCGGTCCCTTACCCTGTCCCTGGCTATCCTAGCTGTGGGACATCCCGTCACTTCGTCCATGTCATAGTCATCATGATAGTACTGCCTTCCCCGATGGTCGTCGAAATAGTTCTTGCTCTGCTGATCATACGATGGATCCTCAAACTGACCCTCTCTGCGGCCACCTCCTCCTCTACCACATCCTCTAGAACCCCTACCTCTCGGGGCCTCAACTTTCTGCTGCAACTCCGGACACTCACTTTGCCAATGCTCCTCCTTTTTACAGTACGCACATTGGTTGTACCCTACGGGCACACCCGATGTACTGTTCCGGTCAGACCGAGATCCCCGCTGAGCGGGACCCGAACCCCTTCCTCTACCATTCCCCCTTGCCACCTGCTGCATCAACACCCTCTTCTTCAACTCATTTGACTTTTTCTCCACCTTCTCTTTGTCCTCATTCTACCTATGCTCGTAGTACTGTGCCATACTCAATATTACTGATGGGGAGGAGGTGGTCCAAGTACTTTCCACTGCATGCAACCTAGTCGCAATCTCAAGAAGCAAATTAGTGACAAACCTGTTGACGAACAGACGAACACCACCCTCCAGCAATAGATCCTGACCACTAAAATCCAGAAACACCCCTTCAAACCTAGTAAAGAAATCGGACACACTTTCATCCTTCTTCTGACGACATGCAGTCAACTTGTCCCAATCCACTTGTCTTGGCGGGATACGGGAGTGCATGTAAGTGATAATACATCCCGGCAAGGCCAATAGCTCCGCTTTCGGCTTCTCGCTGGGCTTGCGCTCCTTATCCCATGCCCTAATCTCATCCCATGTTCCACCCAATTCCACCACATGATCCTGCATATGCACCTGCCTCCATATATCTACCGGTACCAACAGACCGAAAAACAACTCTATATCAGCTAATGTCATCACTGTGGAGGAGGACGCCTCCGTCAATTCTTTATAGAACGCTGTTGGGTTTTTCCGAGGGTACGGTAACTGCCCCTTTAGAGATATTATCTCACTCCTCTTCCAAGGAGTGTAGATCCACTGTTCCTGGAAATGGGCTGCCACTCGTGGGTGAGTAACAATATTATTCCCATCTCGCAACTCTGGTATTTCGGGGTGGTAAATGGGATGAACTTCCCTCATGGGGAACTGTGACACTGTTGTCGGGACCTTCTGAAGCAGTCTACCCTGATAACCCACCAATGTCGTCACATTACTGAAAACCTCATTTGGGGCCATATCTGTAGTATATACCCTGTCCCGAATGTCATAAATTATCTGTGGTGCAATACCCTTGAAGCACTGTTCCCACAATCCTATCAGCATGGCCGCAATATGCTTAAGAGCATGTTGCTGTATAAACGGCTCGTAATCGTTCATCACGCTCCACACATCTTCCACACTATAAATCGGATTCCGGGCCCACTGTGCAGCCTGGTCAGCCACCATTCTCTTTTCCTCATCACCCACAGTAGAGCGCACCAGCACTTTATCCATGCGTTCATGTGCCGCTGCCCAATTCACTTCATGCACTCCACGCACAGGCGTCTCGGCAATTCGCGATGTCTGAGGTAACACACCCAAAGGGGAAAGAGCAGATAAAGAAACAGGTACCATCACGCTCAAAGACTGTGCCGCAGGAGTAAGAGGAGGTGTGACCACGGGCACGGGGTCGGGAGACAGAATAGAGGAACGGACGGCACCCGCCCCTGTAACTGGCGAGAGTGGGGAAGAAGCGGGCGGGGCCGAGGCTGAAGCAGTAGAGCTAGAAACAGAAAGAATAGGAATAACAGAACCAGAGGCCGAAGACTGAGGTGCCGGAATTACGGGATATAGTCGTTCGGGGGCATAGGGAGGTGGGGGTTGAGAATCCAACAACTCCTCAACGAAGACATCACCTTCCTCCCTAGCCACATAACACTTATCACTCTCCAAGCGAAACTTCTTGTCCGCGCACTCTATGCCTTTCTCGATCTTTTCTCTATCATAAGCTATTGCTTTCTGCGTTATCGTTTGCGTCTGTCCCCTCCTGGCTTGCTTCTCTGCTCTCATACGTTGTTGCTTCGCTTCCTTCTGCCATGTTCTCAGAGAATCAAACATCGACTGTCTGCTCTTTTTGGCGAACAATTTGTCCTGCAAGTAATTCAACTTTTGTTCATCAAATGTGCCAGTAAGCGGCCACTGTAGATCGACATTGTCCCTCGTATATTTATTCCACAAAGTGCTAAACATAATAGGGCCAATGCCATGCTTGACGTATACATCAAAATTTGGGGTACCCTCTGGAGGCGCCGGCTGCCTCTCTTCCAATCGAGCTTCTGTGGAACAACACCGACATCCAAAACACCCTAACTTACTTAGACAAGGCATCTTAATATAAGACACATACACCGTCCCCAATGGACAAACAGAACACCAACCAACAAATGATCCGAGAACCAAATCCAAGCAGTCCAAAACCGCACAAGACAGTCGGCAGACTGTACCAAGACAAGAAGACAGGCTTTAGCCTCAGACCTTTTCAAGAATAAGCCGAATTTCCAGTTGGCCTGGCAGATTGTTCGCAAACAGCCCCAAACCTTTTCAAGAATGGGCCGAATTTCCAGTTGGCCTGGTAGACCATTCACAAACACTCTGTGTCTTTCAAGGGTCCGCAAACCCACCAAGTTCAAGACAAGACAGTCCGGAGACTGTACCAGACACAGCCCGTAGGCTTGTGCCGTTCAACCATGGCGCCACATTTTCCAAGAATTCAAGTCACTCACCTGGTGCACTCAGGTCGAGCAATATTATTCTCCACTGCCAACTCTTCGGACCAAACGGTCAAATCCAAGGTTCCGCCTTCTCAGGACTCCGGCCGGTGACCACTAGATGGGGAGTCACCCGATCAGACGGGCGGGGCAGCCAAGAGAACTGGGCTCTTATCGTGTGGGGATCCCCGATCTGCCCGCCCGACCGGACACCACCCCGACTCTACAACCCGATTATGGGCGAGTCGGGTCACCTTGCGGAGTCCCTGTTCGGGCACCAACTGAAGGAAGTGACCCGAAAAGGGTCACCCGGGTTTCCTACACCCACCTTATAGCCTTCCCCAAAATGAAGAGTCGGTCAGACAGTAGAGAATACAAAACAATCGTTTATTACCAATACTCTGCAGAGGAGTCCAATCTGACCTGCACCCTAAGATGTCTGCCGAGGGACTGGCCCCCCAACAATCGGCAACGCATAATCATTCCTCCCAAGGGCCTCCTAACCATGCCCACAATGGAAAGTTACCGGCTTAGGCCGAACATGAACAAAGGAGGCACAGAGGTATGGACTACCACCTGCCAGATGGGTACATGTTATCACTATCTCAAGGTTGCCATGCTGGGTTTCGGCGTCTCCTAACGGGGGAGCAGAGCTACACACAAAGATAGGAATGCGAGGGCAAAATGGCCTATTCATTAGTAAGTCAGAAGGCAAACTTGAGCAAAAGAGAAAATCATAACTGAATACAGCGTTCAGCTGAGGCAAGCAATACGAATAGTGAGGCCTGGTACAGACACAGCCTAATTGGGATTATGAAATACAAAATGGAGTCGCACTTGCTAACTGAAGCAATGGATAACTCAGTGGGCTACATGACATGAATACAAATGGTGTCTCATTTAGCCGCACACTGCTAACCTAATAAAGTGTAAAACGAGTAGGCCTGGGCGTTGAACTCCGCTCCGTTTGCGGAGTTTTCTGCACTCCGCACTCCGCGGAGCTCGCGGAGTGCAAGAAAACCCCGCTACGCGTAGTGCGGCGGAGTTTTTCCCCGCTAGCGCTCGCGAATGGTAAGTTCACGAGCGCGAGCTGCTGCTCGGGTAGAATTTCTACCCGAGCAGCAGAAAGACCAGCGCGAACAGCAGTCCGCACTACACTCCGCAACTTATGGAACTTCTCGGAGTTTTTGTAACTTCGCGAAGTTCGCGGACCAAAACTCAGCGAACTACGCCCAGGCTTAAAAACGAGTATATAACGAGAATGGGATTTTCAAATCTAACAGAACAAGTCATCTGTCTCATCAGTACAACTTGGTAAACCTGAACTTTGACTACGTGCAGATGACTTTGGACACACACATGTACACAGGCTGCTGGAAACAAAGTATTCTGTGTGTTGTATAACCCTGGGCGAAGTTCGCGTAGCCGTGCTACGCGAGGCTACGCAAAGCGGTAGATAAATTCTGCAAGGCTACACGGGGTTACGCGAGCATGCGGAGTTGCTTGTTTCCGCATGCTCGCGTGTGCTCGCGTATGCTCGCGAGATGTTTTTGATGTTCGGCAACGCGGATTGCGTGTTTGGGGGAAATATTGCGCGAACTTCACCACGCGGTCGCCAATGGGCGTGGCCATCTTGTTTTCCTATTCTTTACATGGTTCTGGGGCCTGTTTTTTAATCCCTCTATAATCTTTTCAATTCTTTGTTTTTCACACTGTTTTTCTGATCTTTTTACTTATTTTCTATCCCTCTCTGACTTTAAGTGTATATTTTGAGTTTTATTTCTACTTTTACTGCGTTTTTTAAACTTTTTTCTACTGTTTTATATTACTTCCTTTTTTACTCTCCTACTTCTTCTCCTGACTTTATTTTTTACTCTGACATTTTCTTTTCCGCCCCCGCCCACCCCAGAACCATGGCTAAGGGCACTGGCTCCAAGTCCAAGGGTAAGGCGGCTGCGCCCGAGAAGAGCCGCCTCCCTTGTGCAGACTGCGCCCGGATGGGGTGCAGGCCCGGGCCCTTTTCAGCAAGGCGGAGGTGGCCGCCCTTGTTTTTTTTTGTGCAGCGCCACCTCCCCTTGACTTTGGCAGCAGGCGGAAGGCCTGGCTCCGGGTACGCTACCCAGGAGCGTCACCACCGGTGGGCGAGAGTGCTCCGGGCAGTGTTTCGCTGCTCTGGGGTCCGGCGCACCCATAACCACTGACCCACCGGTGGTCTGACATCTTCGACCGGGAGCAGGACCTGCTGGACCTGCTAGGTGTCGAGGTCGTAGGGCTTGGTGAGTAGCTAATAGTATAATACTAGTAGTATTGTGTGTTCTGTAGACTGTTACTGTTGTTATTGCAAATATCATTTTTTTCCAATAGCAAGAATGCTGCTGCTTACATTGCAGGTAGGTAAATTACGTTTAAAAATCTTCTGTAATTGTTATTCTTCTAGACACAGGTGCTCGGCGGTGCTACTAATCTTACTTGTTTGCAACTTTGTGCTCGCTTAGGCTGATTATGTAAGAGAGTTTACTTTAGAGAACTTAAGTTAGGTAATGCTAGAGAGACTCTAGTCCTTCCTTTGTCCTCCTGTCACTAAGATAGTGGTGGATTGATAGATAGTTTAGTTACTTAGTATTAGTTGGTAATTTTTTAGCGGTCTGTGTGACGCATCCTCTGTCACGTCACATGCTGCTGAGTGCTGCTTACTCCAGTCCTTAGTAGAACCTGTAGTTTGTTAGTGAGTGAGTAATAGGCTTAGCAGAACATCAGCAGCAACCAACCAACCAACAATTTGGTGTATGCAAAAATGTATGCATGCGTCCTCCATCTATGCATTTTGAGGACTAAAATAAATGGAAATGCAGACTTAGTGAACAATTGGCCCGTCTGGAATAGGTGGGCTAGGTCAGGTAGTACGTAACTTAACTTAGGCTTAGGATTCTGGAATCAGAATGGAACACTGGACAAGTGTTCATAAATATTAACTAGACGGTCCGCGAATCCCGCGACACTACTAGTCGATCAGGTTAGATAGGTCATATTTATTGCAATTGTTGTTTCCAAAAATGTTTTTCTGAGCGTTTTTTAAAATATTTTATTTGTTTCACACCAATCATCACTGTTTGTCTCTTTCTTTATTATATCTTACATGATCAGCACCCAGGGGCAAGAAGACGGGTTCAGAGTCGGCGGGAGCTGGGCAAGAATCGCAGGATGCCTCCCAGGGCCAGGACCGCTCCTCTACCGAGGGCTCTGCTGCTGGCCCCAGTAAGTCCTCCAGTTGTTAATATTAATCATTATATTTCCCTAACTTTTACTGCACCTTATTTTCCAAACTATTGTTTCCGTTTCCTAATTCTATATTTTACCAAATCTTCTTCAATCTAGACTATCTGTTTCTAAATTCTTGTTATCCCTGCCTCTAACTGCCTCTGCTCTGACTCTCTGTACTACTCTACTACTATATTAGTCTGTCTGTAGCTAAGCTTGCCCAGTTGGCCACTCTTTATTTTTATTTAAAAGGTTTTAAAACTCAGATTCACCAATAGCTCTAGCAACTGAGTCCAGTCCTTTGGGTTGTCCTCTTCTAGTCTTCTTAATCTAGAGAGGCTTTTCAAAAATTCCCACCAACAAAATGCCCAATCTGAAATTTTACTATTTTTGATAGGATAGGACATACTACTACTAGTGTCTACTCTACTCTAGTACCAGATTTGTACTAGTGATGTATGTGGTATATGTATGTGTATTTTAACTTTTTTTCCAATCTTGCTAGTGAAAAAGAATAAATAGGGGGAGGTGTATATGGCATCTAAAAAATGTGTAATGTTTTTTCTAGGCGTACCGACCACCAGTGCCGGGGCCAGCGGTGGGGCAGGCGACGCCAGCCAGGAGGGAGCAGTGGATGCGGCAGCTGCCACAGGGGTGGATGTGGCAGCAGCAGTGGTGGGCGGTGGTAAGTTATACTTATATTCATTACTTTTTGACAATAGTTACGCACTCGCTGCAAGGGTGTACACTGTATGTTGAGAGAGACTAAGTTGTTGTGAACAATGGTTGAAGAAGACACCCTTTACTTAGCATTAGAGCAATAGCATTAGCAGCAGGAGTAGTAGTTGAGTAACTAACGGCCTCTTCTATCTGACTTCAACTCAGCTGGGAAAGTTTTATGGAGAACACTAAGAGTCAGATCAGATGACCTTGATGGATGGGTTGAACGAAAGGGGAAAGAAGGATGGAAGGAGGAAGGACGGGCGAGATGTAATATATATGACTGGCAGAGAAGGATATGTGTGATGCATGCATAGGTGGCTGATAGGAATCAGATGCATGGGTGGTTGAAGCAGGATGGGTGGAAGGTGAAAGAAAAGATGCCTGCCTGGGTGGGTGAAACTGTATGGGTGATAGCAAGAATCCTCTGGGGTGATTCATGGGTCAAACTGGTTTAAAAAAATAATAATAAATGTTTGTTGTTGGTGAAACAAACTAAGGTTTGTTGAGAGATTAAGAAGAATGATAGACATGTTTACTTTGAATGGATGGATGCCTGGATGGTATTCATCATAGCATAGGTGGAGACTGTCACTGGATGAAGAGTCTTTGAAGAGAATGTAAAAGAAAATAAACCGCGCCAGAGTAGCAAAGCCAAGGAGAATAGAAATTGTATTTTCAGAATACTCCCTTGACTCACAGTAGTTTGCAAGCACAGCATATATATTGTGTATGTATGTTCTTACTTATCAAGCGCCTCCCTCCGACTCCGAGGCCCACTCCCTACTTATGTTAATTTATTTTCGACTGTGTCAGCCTGCCATGGGTGGCCTATCGGCTGCATGGTTACATAATCAATCAAAACAAAGTTACTCATGTCGTCCCATATATAAGCAATGATCATTTGGATCAGATATCATCTGCCTTGTTGTAGTAGTCAGGGCAGGGTGAAAGTGAAATTGAGCAGTTGCCCTTGATGTAATAACAGAGTATGGCCAGTGCCATCCATAATAGAAAAATAAGATGATTGTGTAGTCAGCTTCCCCACCTGCAGACAGTAGTAAATAAAAATAACGTGAGTCTGCAGACTGCGTCACAAGTATGTTGGTCTTCTTGGGTGCAAGCCGACTGAGCTGGCATGCCGGCTACAACAAGGTTACTTAATTTTGCTAAACAAGAGAGAACTCGAGTCCATAATGCTAGTATAATGCATGAAACTCCCACAAATGTTAGAGGCCGAGGAAGTGGGAGATAGATACCACAAATGTTATGTACTGTGCTTGCTAGTGCTACTGTGCCACTATTTGTAGAATTAATTTTGTGTTACTGTTTTGCTAACAGTATTGGTTACAATAGTCTTTTTTCGTTTTTGATATAGCTACTCCTTCCCAACCAAAAGACCAGACAGGAAGGAGTTGGCAGCCATGGCCCGGCACCGGAAGCTTGAGGCCATCCTCATGGAATATCGGCGGCTGGTGGTTCTGGCAGAGGAGGAGGCGGCAGCAGCTGCAGCCTCCTCAAATGCCCCGGGCCCCAGCCAGGCCCCTCGAGTGGTACGGCGCCGCGGTCAGGCAGCCGCCCGCCGCACTTCTGTATCCAACACTGCTTTCCACCCCTGTGGATGCAATTGTAGACTTTTCCAGCGCTGCATGCTCCTCCGAATGGCACGCCTAGAGGAGCAGGTAAAGGAGATCCTGGCTACTAACCGGCGACTGCGAGCCCGCCGATAGAGATCCTGTTGAATTGCCCCTTTTTTATTCCTTTTTTTGGTGGGTGGGCATTGGGCGTTCGATGGGAAAAAGTTGGGGTTTATATATTTATGGACAATTTTATTTTTGAATTTAAGGACATTGGTTGGACTTTTTGGACATTGGTTGGGGTTAGGGAGAGGGGTGGGTCAGGTGGGATTTTTTACATTAGTTTATTTTGTTAGGGGATTAAATTATATTTATACTTAAACTTTACATATGATGTAAATGTTTTGTGGGGGGGTTACTCTTTTCCGTCACACGGTTTCCTTCCTTTGCTGCTGCAGGGCCGCAGCCAGTTTTTGATTTAAATAATCTACCTATTTTGTAACACACGAACAGATAGATGCGGTCCCCTCACTGAGTGACTTGTCCTACTAGTACTGTCAGTCTCTCCTCCTAGTCTATGCAGTCTGCAACTGGACTCAAGGGTGTGGGTGTGTGACTTAATGAATTAATTTTCATTATTAATTATGCCTCCCCCAAACTTCTTCTCTTACCTGTGATTGATGTTTAAACTGAGGCACAGCGTTGGCTGCATGGTGATGATGGTTTGGTTTCCCAAGATGCCATGGTTGTGGTGGTAGTACAGTATACACTGGCAGTAGCATTTGCAAAAAAATAAAATGAGGCAGTCAGTCGCCTGAGAGAGACTATGGAAGGAGTAGTAGAATGAAGTAAAATAAGACATAATGGTGGTGGGGATAACCTAGTACAACAAGTTACAACTGTAGTTTACTCGAGTCACTCGACACAAGCATAACCTTTAGTGCTGTAACTTAGGAGGGGGATGATGAATCCAATCGATGCTGGCAATTAATTATGATGGATTATGTTCCTTTGGAAAAAAAATTGACTTGCAAATATACTGAGCATGGGTGGGCATTGGCAAGCAGAAGAAGATCCTCGCCCTGCCTTGAGTGAAATTGAATTAGTGTTGCTTTCACCACATCCGCCCCAGCAAGTGTGTGATCAATTATTGGTGTAAATTTAATTTAGTCACACCTCAATATAAATCACACAGCCGGGGGGAAGAGGGTTAGGGTTTGATGAATGGTTGGGAAGGGGTATTTGAGGGAAAGGTTTGACAAAGACAAACACTACACATGGACAACAACAACTGAACAACACACACAATCTTGCCAGACGACCATCATATATCTGTTAAGGTAGAAAAAGGAAATGCCTGCATGATGATGACTTGATGGTTAATGATGATAAGTAGTACTTACTAACTGGACTAGTATACAGTACAGGGCAGCAGTATATTATTAATTATTATTATGCTATTTGCCTTGCCTGTCTACCCTCAGAAAGACCCAAATTACATACATTTTATGTTCTGTTGTACCGGGCTTCCTTTTAAAGCTAGCAAAGAAAATTAAAAAATATCTGTAGGGATCAATTATAAGCAAAGAGCAAACATAATAACAACAACAACAAACACACAGTCGTAATAATTGGAGGGAAAAATAAATCAAATTATTTAAAAGATGATGAATGATACTAAAGTTACTGTATGTTATCCTGGTCAAATTGGGGAGTTGCATCTCGGCATTCCTCTTGGTCCTCCCTTTCATGGACGCTGCATCTGTCAATCTTGGGTGTCACTGCCTGCCTGGCGGATGCGGATTGGTAGGTGAGTGTGAGTTGTGTTTCTCTGTTTAGCACAGGGTAAAGGCAGGCCTGTAAATGTAGATGGAAAAACAAAAGGGATATTGAAAAATCAAGGAGAAAAAAAAAGCATGAATTACGGAGGAGTGCAAACACTTTCAGAGGCGGCATGGATAAATCATGTCTACTCTGTTGTATATTGACTGATTTGCATATGGCCATGTCTGAACTGGGGTGGCGGAGTGAGCTAAAGAATGATGATGGATTAAACCCAGATCAGTTGACTGGGGGTGAGTGCTTGCAATGTTCAACACTCCGTCCATCATCCCCTTTGGTTTTGGTATGTTTCCAGCATTAATATACAACAGCAACAGGACAGAGCAGGCCCACGACGCCGAGCCAACCTCCACTTAGCTTAGATTTTGACTGAGCCAGACAGTCACAGAGCACACATATACAGCAACATAGCATTTTCCAAAGTAAGTAACTAAATCAATGCACGGCTGAAAGTCATACCACTACTACAGTCGTGAGTCATGACTACTCGACGCCACCACTACTACACAGACATGTAGGTCTGCTG
The DNA here is from genome assembly GCA_963921515.1 of Calotriton arnoldi. Lineage (NCBI taxonomy): Eukaryota > Metazoa > Chordata > Amphibia > Caudata > Salamandridae > Calotriton > Calotriton arnoldi. The sequence continues at coordinate 280,959 of CAWUFW010004205.1, forward strand.
TGGTTGTTGTTGACTTGTTTACCTTTTATGCCACTTCATGATTTGAAACGCCCTGAGTTATTCAATCAATCATCTCCGATCCAACTGACTGACTGCGAAGATACTATGTGGTCATCATCATGGTGTTGTCCAACTCAGTCTGTAGTGTACCCAGTGAGTCCAGATTCCATATTCAAAAATGCAATGGATCGGCCTGCAGTAGAAGTACAATTTTGTTATTAAACAACAAGAAGGGAAACAATGACTTGAGTCACTTTTAGTGTGTAGATTAAATACTCGTACACTTTGACTTCACTTCATGCACAACAAATAACAACACAATCACCAATCACTCAGAGTCAGCGTCCAATGCATGCCATCATTACCTGTTCCTTCTCATCTTAAGTTAAGGGGCAGTCTCTCTCGGCTCGGAAAGGAGGATAGCTATAGTCATCATGTTCCACTTCTTTTGGAGGGACTCGACGAGGCAACATTTCTTGTACTATTCTCCATCCAATGTCTGGCTTGAGGGAAATGGATTTAGGGCGAGTCAGGAGGATGGAACAGGACTCAGAGGAGTGGACTTAAATGCACACAGCTGCAACTCCAAAATGGCAATAAAAAGAGAAGACGGTGGTGATGGATTTGTTGTGATTTGAACCAGAAAGACAGAGACACACACAAATAATAAAAGTAAATAAGGAAGAAAGAAAGAAAGTAACAAGTTGAAAGCCTAGTTGTCAGGGAAGTAGAGCTTGTCCTCAAACTCTGGTGGTTCAACCAGAAGTAGGTCATCTAACACACTACTTCCGTCACCTAAGTCGCTGTCCTCATCTTCCTGCTGTGATTCATGTATTTTGTACTCCGGTGGTATAAAGTGCTGAGTCATTTTGATCATGGTTAACCTCTCCACGTTTTTGGGCGAGAGACTGGTCCTTTTCACTGTTACAATGGCACCAGCAGCACTGAAAACACGCTCAAAAGAGACACTTGCGACAGGGCAAGCCAGATAATTTATCACCAGCGTGCTGAGGACTGGCCATAGGCGCCTTTTCCCATATCAATACACCAATGGGTTTTGATCAATGTAGACCTCTGTTGGGTCATCCAGATAGGCCTGGACCATATGCTCAATGTTCAGGGGTGCTACTCTTTGCTGGGCCTCTTTTGTCTTTGCATCAGCACTGGACCTAACAAGCCCTTGCTGTAGATACCAATCCTGTGCCAATTTTACTGGGGCTGATGATCCTGTTCTTGCTGTTGTTGATAGTGTTGGTGACTGCTGTGAGCCAAACACACTGCCCTCTGGCTCTGAAGTTGAACTTGACGCCGGATGCCCTGCTACAGTACTTGTTGTGGGTTGGAGTAGCGGGCCTTTAATTACCAGCCGATCTTTTTCCAAGTCCCTGGTGCCTCAGCTATCCAAGTTTTGTACTGGGCAACATCCACTTCTGAAAAAGGAATTAATGTCTTAGTGTTCAGTGCTGATTTGTACCGTGGATCCAGAATTGTGGCAGAAATGTAATGTTTGTCTGACACAATCTTAGTTTGCACCCTTGTATTTTCAGCTAAGCGAAGGGCTAAGCTCTCCACCAACTCATATGCTTCTTTTTTTCCTCCACACCTGCGTACGTGTCAGACACCGCCTTCAGCTGTTGCTCTAGCATGTGCAACAATGGGATAGCTTGGCCCATAGTACAGTCCTCCTTGCTGACTTCACGTGTGAAGAGCTCGAAAGGAAGTAGCATCTCTGTCAGGCATTTAACTAGGCCCGATTGGTCCATCTCAACGGTCATGCCTTTCACAGTAGCATCCCCTAGTCTTTGCATGACATAGTCATTGATTGGTCTGTACTGCTCAAACTGACGTTGAAGCATGTAATAAGTTGAGTTCCAACATGTTGGCACCTCCTGGATGAGTGCTTTGACTGGCATTCTATGACAAAAAAAAAAACAAATGTACCTTGAGGAATCATTCATCTATAACTTAGTTTTTCGAGGTGTCACGTGTGAACGAAATATTCATCAGTCAGGGAATTTCTCATGAATTTATATTTTTTGATTCAATCAGTTTTATAAAAACACGGTGAAATAAATACATTCATTATATCATGTACGGCAACAATTGTACTACTAACTCAGTATATATAATACACAGTAGTAGCAAACACCTTTTGTTTAGAAACTAGAGTATGGGCAGTGCATAAAATTAACCATACATTGAAATTAATTAGTTATTCACATTAATTTCATTGTGCATCAACAGACATGAATGAAAACAAAAAGGTGTAATTGCGTCGACGTTTCGGTCTCTTTAGGGGTCTACAAGATCCACGAGACCATCTTCAGGACGGTAACGTTGCACCATGAATTTGATGGAAAATCACCAAGATATATCTTGATAGTCTGGAACCTTTTTTTGTCCAAAGAATCTTTTACATAAATTACTTCCAAATTGATAAGCCGTACTGGTTATTCAAAAGTTTTGGCTTGTAGTAGAACCGGAATCAATCCGTTCTCCACTCGACTAACATGACTGGCATTCTATGCTCACGTTGAATGATCCTCAGCTGCTTCCGGGCTTTAAAAGAATGGCTGAAATGTGTGCATATTCTTCTGCAGGTGGTCAGTAAGTTGCTGACTCAGTATTCTTTTTTCAGAAAGTCTTCAACAATTATGTTAATGCAGTGCGCCAAACACAGGACCCTGAAATAGCCACCATCGCCCATGGCCTTAACTATATTACTGCCATTGTCCGTGGCAACAAAACCAATGTTAAGCCCTCTTGGGTGCAGCCATTCAAAGACCTTGCTGTTAAACTCTTCCAAAATGTTTGCAGCAGTATGAGATTTCTCCATGGCGAACATGGCTACAGTTGCATGTTTACGAGTGGCATTAAAAATCTCAGCAGTGTCAGCAACACCTGCTGCAGATATCTTTTCTCTAACCCCCACAAAAGAGATCCAGTGTGCAGTGAAGCACATGTAATCAGTGGCTTGGCAACTGGTCCACATGTCTGTTGTCAGGTGGATATTGTGAACAGCACTCTGCTGCAAAGCTTGTCCAAACAATTCCAGCACGTCGTGATGTAGTGCTGGAACAGCAACTCTGGCAAAATAGGACCGGCTGGGAACCTTCCATTTTGGGCAGATGGCTGTCACAAATTCCAGAAAACCCACCCCTTCCACAAAAGAAAAAGAGAGAAGGTCCAGCGCTAACATTTTCGCCAGCTTCACATTGTACAAACGTGCCGTTTGTTGGTTGCGTTCGTACTGCCCCTCCGACCTAAGCATGCTGACAATGGTAGGCTGGATTTTTTTCCTTTCTGGTGCCGCTGATGCAGGTGATTTCTTGAACCCAGATTTTGTTAGGCTCAACGACGCACTTTTTTTCATTGCGGTACTCTGTTGCCTTGGTGTCTCAGGCTCAGTCTGACTCTTACTACGGTGCCACTGAGATGTTGCTGAGGATGATGACGATGAGGGCGGTAGTGGTACCACTGCACTGCTGGGGACAGAGCTACTTTGTGTACCAGAGAAAATGTCTCCCTCTTGTTCACCTTCCACCGCGATCATATCTTCTTCTACTTCTTCATCCACACCAACAGCAATGGGTGCAGTTTTACTTTTTTGGCCTTTAAGGTGTTCCTCCCACTGGATCAAGTGGTGTTTTTTCAGATGGGTTGTTTGGCCTCCGGTACCATAGTTTGTACCAAGCTTACCCCGACTAACACTATGTCGACAAATTGAGCATATAGCAACGTTCTCCTCCTTACTGCTAACTGAAAAGAAGTCCCAAACTGGGGAGGTGAACTTTCTTGCACTGCTGGAGGTGCCACTTGCAATGCCGGATGAACTGGAGGGTGGGCCTGGAATTTGACTCTGTGCAGTACCACTACCTACTGAGGTGGTGGTTGTGCTGGATGTAGGTCCCTGCCGGGCCTTTGCAAATGCAAATATGGAAGCTGGAGGTGGTGTTGGTGTTACCTGTGTTGGTGGTATCCGTGCCACATCCCTCACAGCAATTTGGGATGGGGTAATAATAATGTCAGTCTCCATCTCCACTGGGGCGGGAGTGATGTTCATGATGATTGGCTCGTCATCATCCTCCTCTTCTACATCTACCTCCATAACTCTAAGGCTTTCTGGAACCTTACTTTTCCCTACCCTTGTCTTGTGGCGTGCCTCACTCTCAGACTGAGCTGGTGGCTTCCAAGTGGCATCTAGATCATCAGAAGGGGGGCTTGAAGAAGAAGTTGATGAACTAACCCTCCTTTTCCTTGCTGGGGATCTGGAAGACAATGTATCTTCTGAAAGAGTGGCTTGCTCTTCTTCTTCCTCTGCAGATAGCTCGATTTCCTGAACTGCCCCTACTTCGGGAGGAACAACTACTATTGTGGGCGGTGGTTGCAGCTGTTGTTGCGGCTGTTGTTGCGGCTGTTGTTGCCCACTTATCTGCTGAGTTTCCTCCTGCCTTGATTGGGTACTACTTTGCGATAACGATAAGTCAATTTCAACATCACTGCTCGTTGGCGTTTGCGCAATTAGACTGGCTGCCTCTGCGACACTCATGGGCTTGGGCCTAGGTTGGTGGGGTGGGCCCACTGATGCGGAGGTGGTGCTCCCAGCTTGCTCTCCGGACACCGCTGATGCAGGATTAATTTTTTGTTTCCCAAAAAACCTCCTGGGCGGCACACCAGTCTTGGTAAGTGCCACTTCTTCCTTCTCCTGTTCCTTCTTCTCACTGGCAACTTTCTTGGTACTGAAGGACCTGGTACCTTTCTTGGGGCTATCTTCTTCAGATGTCAGCAGGACCCAGTTGCACAAGTTGCAGAGATGTCTGTGGTCACACGTCACGTGACGTTGTGCGCAGCAGGACTTCTGTCTGGCAGTACAACGGGTGATGATGATGACACCTCCTCCTCAGTCTTTTGTGCACCTAAAAGCAAAGAAGCCAGAAGAGCATCAGTGAAATGTTGCATTTGTTGTTGTGGTTAAATTAATACTTGTACAAACAAACAAATATAATATATAACTTAGTGTGTGGTGGTCACACTTGTTAGTGTTATATTATTACATTTTATTAACTCAGTTATTAAAAAAATATAACAACAGTGTAGCCATTTGTGAGACTTTGACAACAAGGACTTTCATGGTATACTGTGTACACTCAGAAAGGATAGGAAAGAAGAAGAAGAACAAAAACAAAAATACAAATGTAATGGAAGTGGAACCTGTTTGGCATTAATTTGCGCATCACGTCATTCAGGGAGCTGCAGCTGGCAAAGGGGATGGAAGCAGTAAGCCAAGAGGAACAAAGGAAAGACATGCAGGCCTATATGGCAAAAGCAGCACACTACTAAACTACCACCACAAAATGGCCACCAGCCACACGGCCTGGAAAACAATGAACTCAAGCAGGCCTGACCAGACAAAGGAGGCATGCTTGCTAAACAACACAGCTTTAATGCAAAAATGAAAATCCACAGGGCTAAAAAAAGGTTGGAAAGTTACACAACACAAGTACAACCACACCACACACACGTCCAACAAAGGCATTTATTTAACACACATCAAAAAAAGGGAAATACCCCCAAAAAACACATTTTGCAATTCAATCCAATGCCATCCATGCCCTAAATGAAGTTTAAATTCAACAGACACCACAGAAACAGTTATTTCATGCTTCCATGAGTAGCTCTGGGCCTACTGGCTGAAAGGCCTATTGGCAGACTAGGCCACAAGCCTGCAGGCCTATGGCAAAAGCACACTGGCTGCCTCCACAAAATGGCCACCAGCCACATGGCCAGCCCACCCACAACAACAAGAAAGGGAAGACAGACAATGCAGGCCTTTGGCAAAAGCACACTGCCTGGCTTCACAAAATGGCCGCAAGCCACATGGCCAGGCCACAACAACAAGAAGCATAAGCCAAGAGGAACAAAGGAAAGACATGCAGGCCTATATGGCAAAAGCAGCACACTACTAAACTACCACCACAAAATGGCCACCAGCCACATGGTCACTCACTGTCACAACAAGCAGGAGGCATGGAAAACAATGAACTCAAGAAGGCCTGTATTATATGGCCAGACAAAGGAGGCATGCTTGCTAAACAACACAGCTTTAATGCAAAAATGCAAAAACGAAAATCCACAGGGCTAAAAAAGGTTGGAAAGTTACACAACACAAGTACAACCACACCACACACACATCCAACAAAGGCATTTATTTAACACACTTCAAAAAAAGTGAAATACCCCCAAAAAACACATTTTGCAATTCAATCCAATGCCATCCATGCCCTAAATGATGTTTAAATTTAACAGACACCACAGAAACAGTTGTTTCATGCAACCATGACTAGCTCTGGGCCTACTGGCTGAAAGGCCTATTGGCAGACTAGGCCACAAGCTTGCAGGCCTATGGCAAAAAGCACGCTGGCTGGCTCCACAAAATGTCCGCCAGCCACATGGCCAGGCCACCCACAACAACAACAAAGGGAAGACAGACAATGCAGGCCTATGGCAAAAGCACACTGCCTGGCTTCACAAAATGTCCGCCAGCCACATGGCGAGGCCACCCACAACAACAAGAAAGGGAAGACAGACAATGCAGGCCTATGGCAAAAGCACACTGCCTGGCTTCACAAAATGGCCACCAGCCACATGGCCAGGCCACCCACAACAACAAGAAAGGGAAGACAGGCAATGAAGGCCTATGGCAAAAGCACACTGCCTGACTTCACAAAATGGCTGCCAGCCACATGGCCAGGCCACCCACAACAACAAGAAAGGGAAGACAGACAATGCAGGCCTATGGCAAAAGCACACTGCCTGGCTTCACAAAATGGCCACAAGCCACATGGCCAGGCCACAACAACAAGCAGCATAAGCCAAGAGGAACAAAGGAAAGACATGCAGGCCTATATGGCAAAAGCAGCACACTACTAAACTACCACCACAAAATGGCCACCAGCCACATGGTCACTCACAGTCACAACAAGCAGGAGGCCTGTAAAACAATGAACTCAAGCAGGCCTATATATGGCCAGACAAAGGAGGCATGTTAAACAACACAGCTTTAATGCAAAATTGCAAAAACGAAAATCCACAGGGCTAAAAAAGGTTTGCAAGTTACACAACAACCACACCACACACACACATCCAACAAAGGCATTTATTTAACACACACCAAAAAAGTGAAATACCCCAAAAAAAGACTTTTTGTAATTCAATCCAATGCCATCCATGCCCTAAATGATGTTTAAATTCAACAGACACCACAGAAACAGTTGTTTCATGCACCCATGAGTAGCTCTGGGCCTACTGGCTGAAAGGCCTATTTATTGGGCCAGAATACTGGACTAGTGAATTAAATAAATAATGCAAATTGATTGCAAAAGTTGGAGAAAATGTAGTGAACTTTGCAACATGTTTCCTTTATAAAACAAAACTAGTAGAAACATTACATACAAAGAAAAACAACTAGGCCCCTACTGAAACTACAGACCACCCACAACAATAAATTCTAAAAAAACGATGAAAAGTACCATAAAATGTAGGTGCAATGCCCCAATCAAACAAACAACACCAATTCTCCAACTTACTTGTAAAATCTCAAATCCAAAAGTCCTCAAATCCAATGATATATGATGCAGCAGGCACAAAGAGTGATCTTTTCAGCTCCAAATCCAAATGAAAAGTGAACAGGACATGGACAAAGCACTGTGAGGAGCCTGCTGGACAGGAACAGGAAGTTGGAGACTCTGGGGCACTTCCTTCCCCTTAAAAAAAAGTAAAAAAAGAAAAAGGACTCCTTGCACAAAAAAGGACAGCCAAATGTCAATCTGAGGAGTTTTTTTCATCCAAATCATCATTTTCAAGAAGGTTTTATGCTGCTCGAGAGATATTCTTCTCCAGATTGCAAATTCTGCGTGTTCGGCATCGCGATCTTCATGGAACTTCCGCCGGATGTCCGATGGCGCATCCGAATGACGTGTTCGCGATCGCACACTCTCGCGGGATCACGCGGCCGGCTACCAAAATCTCGTGGCGCACGCGAACATATAGGAAATCTCGTTGGCGAACGCAGGGATCCCAGTAAGTCGCTACCGTGCGCGCGAAAACGCATTTTGAAAGCACGAACAAGAAAAAAACTCCGCTCCACCGCAGATCGCGGAGTTTTTGGTAACTCCGCATTCTACGCGGAACGCGGAGTTGCTGAAAATCCGCAATCTCCGCGAGCGGAGCGGATTTTAATGCCCAGGGTTAGTGTTGCAATTGTTGGATCCATGTCTGAGTCTCATTGTGGCATAGTAGACCCCTGCCAAGACCAAGATTGAGATGATTAACAAAAGGGGGACGAGGAGGGGCTAGTTTAACGAGGTCCAACATACGAGCCCCAGAAGACTGTATGCAAAGAAGGCATGAAGTTCCTCAGAAGCAAGCGACAAGGAGAGGAGATACTATGAGGTGTGGGTGGTAAAAGGTAACTACATACCTCATCAAAGATAAAGGCAAAAAAGGGGGAAACCCCTTTACGGAACTAGGGCTCTCACACACCCAGCAAGCTAGGTGTCATGCTTCATCATATGCGATACCAAAGGGGATGATGGACGGAGCGTTAGAGCAAATCAAACACTCACCCCCAGTCAACTGATCTGGGTTTAATCCATCATCATTCTTTAGCTCACTCCACCACCCCAGTTCAGACATGGCCATATGCAAATCAGTCTGACCCTGTGCCTCATGGGAACAGTCCAGCCCGAACTGCCAAGCCATGTCTTCCCTGGACCGGAAACAAGCATCCTGGGACCGGTTTCGGGTTCAAAACCCTCATCAGCCAGGCTATCTTGAATCCAGTGGCAAAGTGAGCAAGGGACCCACGTCTGGGCATACCCTGCCAACTTAGGGCGAACAAAGCGATACCAAAGGGGATGATGGACGGAGCGTTAGAGCAAATCAAACACTCACCCCCAGTCAACTGATCTGGGTTTAATCCATCATCATTCTTTAGCTCACTCCACTACCCCAGTTCAGACATGGCCATATGCAAATCAGTCTGACCCTGTGCCTCTGTAACAGTCCAGCCCGAACTGCCAAGCCATGTCTTCCCTGGACCGGAAACAAGCATCCTGGGACCGGTTTCGGGTTCAAAACCCTCATCACCGGTTCCGGTGGCAGGGTAGGTTGCAGGCTTGGCGTGGTCACACGCGGGACCCACATCGGTGTCCATTTTATGACCGCCGGTACTGTTGCTAGCAACTCTAGATAACAGGATAGGTCACTGACCTGAACACGTGGTACGTAGATGTTACTTGACCACGTAGTGTAGATAGTATTTCACTCTGATCCTGAGGAAGTGCCCAGATCCCCCTGACATTAGAGGCACGAAACATGTCGATCAACTGAGAGTAGGGCTACATGACTAGACACATTACATCTAGTGCACTGCCTCTCTCTATATATTTTTAATCAGGCGGTTTACCTTATGAATTAAATTATGGTTAGGACTACTGAACTGTTTTAATCCACTTTCTTTTTACATCTACACACACTAGGCCACTCACCCCCACTGCACCCACCGGCAGGAACAGAAGATCCCCGCTAAAGAGCCCCGGTTCGGGAGCCCGTCAGGTATTGCAGCGCCGACCTGACAAGGGGCAGGCTCATATGATGAAGCATGACACCTAGCTTGCTGGGTGTGTGAGAGCCCTAGTTCCGTAAAGGGGTTTCCCCCTTTTTTGCCTTTATCTTTGATGAGGTATGTAGTTACCTTTTACCACCCACACCTCATAGTATCTCCTCTCCTTGTCGCTTGCTTCTGAGGAACTTCATGCCTTCTTTGCATAAAGACCAAGATTGACACAGCTGACCTTCCACAGTAGTGAAATCACCTCATGGCAGTGTGTTAATCTGTGACATATCCTGAGCCCATGGTGTGTGTCATGTGAGCATGAATCTCTGTCTTCAAACCCCCTTTCCTACAAGACTATAGTCCCTGCAGATGTTCCTGTTTGAGAAGCTTTCTATGTGCTGACTAGTCCAGTGTTTTCTTGGAATATTTGACTTTGAGTGTCCAAGATGTGGATGCACCAGTAGAATGGAGTCATTATGTTGACATCCCTGGTTGGGTTGAGAGAAGGGCCTGCACTGTGAGCAAACTCACATGTGACACATTTTCAATTCCCCCAGTCACATTTGTGCTAGCGACATCAGCGTGTTTTTTATCTGTCATCTGTTTTTGCAAGTTTGGCACTTGTATATGTCTATGACTGCTCACACTCAGTAGATTCTACCCTTCCCTGTACCCTGATGGCAACATGTCTTATTTGTAGGTCTCCTTGAGTGATTTCATTATTCTGAGACAGTGTTAGAGTTCCAAATGTGTCCAATACATATCACGTTATGCACATCTATTCCATCCTAAACGGATGAAAACATTTCCCATGAGTTATGTCTAGCTATGTGTATTGTGTTTGTGGAACACAGATCCCACCACCCCCCCTGCCGTTGTCAACAGTGCAGGAAGATTAGCTTACACATTTGCCTGTTCATTGGAGCCTACTGACACAGTTGTTGTATCCCCTATCTGGTGAGCCACGTGTCGTCCAAGTCTTCTGCCGTACACACTCAGCATTGGAAATTTGACAATAGTGATGATCTGCACATAATGCAGCTTTTTTAGTTAGATGCAGAGTTGATGTGATAGACATGCAAACAAGTTAACATTGTAAGTGGTCTGATCTTGAGTTGTGTGCAACGCACATAGTCAACACATGTTGACTGTCTCATACGTTGTTGTTGGTCCATGCTTTTCTACACAGCAAGTAAGAATATTATCTACACATGTAGCGCTGACAGCTGTGACACAACCACTTCATGTTTGTTGCAGTGGTAGGCTCATGAATGTATTTTGAGTGTCTGTGGACTTGTGTGGTGTGCTTCATTGTACACTAACTCATCAAAATGTCATTCTTCTGTGAGTGTGTTTACTCCTGTTGTCCTGCAGGGTTTGAGTATGTGTTGTTGTGGACAGATGCAGTGAATTTGTGTCCCATACATATGTGTGTCTGGCACCTCTTGTTCAACCATCAAATGTGTGTGTGCTAGTATGTGGTGTGCTGGGTGTACCTTGCTGATACTGAGATTGCCACATTGGTCATACACAACAGTACATGGACCCATGTTTGTATTGTGGTCACAATGATGTGTGGTCAATAATGTATTCCTCGTCATACAGCCAGTGATCCACACTGTCATGGGTGCCTGTGCAATGTCACCTGTCAATGTAGGCTTAGATCAGGCACATTGCTGCTGATCAAGGTGTGTGGTGTTTAGAGTGGCCAAATGTGACTTGTCTCCTGGCAAGGCCCCTACCTGCAATGTGGCCTCACATTACGGGCCATGCCCAGGGAGTAATGTTTAGGTATGTGAGATGACAGTGGTTCTTGCAAGGCACGAGAGACAGTGCGCAAGAGTGAGTGTGCTAAAAAGTATGGCCCACATCCTAATTTGGCATCACAGAAGGTCAGCAGACAGGATACTGTCACCACAGTGTTGTAGCCTTGAGGGTACTGTGGAAGAGAGTCAGTCTCTTGATGTATTGTTTGGGGTTCCACCAAGCTTGTTCCGCATGTGACTCTTGTGCACCCGCTCATCAAACAATGCCTGATTGTCCACATTCACTATCCCAATTCATGGAATACTTCGGAATTGTACTCAACACGCATATGTCTCAGTGGAGTTCAGCCCCCCATTGTGTGTGTTGGCCCAGCCTCGAAACACTTCCACACACACACACACATGTTGTGTTTGTTCTGCAGTGTGTGGCTGTTTGGTTGTCTTTGTGCATCTTCACCCATGTATTTCAGCTGTATTTGAAGGGCATTGAGTGGATGTTTTGTTTACTTTATTTCTCTACTGGCCCTGGGACTCCTACATCTTCACTCTGCACACCCCTTATGTTTTGCTTTTGACCTTGCTGCCACAGTGTGGTACTGGATCTCACCAATGCTGTTGTTTCAGATTGAATCCTTTGTATTTGTGTCTGATTGTGACAAAAATGTGTGTTTATGCATTTTGGGTGGTCACATGTTACATTGTCCAATTGAACATTGCTGGCAGTGTTGGCCCCCAAGAGCACTGATTGGCTGCACATGGCTGAGGGTATGTAACACACACAACAATGTTTGGGCCCAATAAATACATAATTGCTTGAACATGCTGGGGGTGTGAGACCTACATTCACCTTTTTGTCACTACAGTGATGGGGCGATTATACCCCATGAGCCCTATGTGCTTGACAATGCTGTGGGATTGAACCCCACTTTCACCTTTTAGTCACTACAGTGATGGGGGGATTATACCCCATGAGCCCTACATTCACCTTTTTGTCACTACAGTGATGGGGCGATTATACCCCATGAGCCCTATGTGCTTGACAATGCTGGGGGATTGAACCCCACACTCACCTTTTAGTCACTACAGTGATGGGGGGATTATACCCCATGAGCCCTATGTGCTTGACAATGCTGGGGGATAGAACCCCACACTCACCTTTTTGTCACTACAGTGATGGGGGTTATACCCAATAAGCCCGATGTGCTTGACAATGCTGGGGGATTGAACCCCACACTCACCTTTTTGTCACTACAGTGATGGGGGGTTATACCCCATAAGCCCTATGTGCTTGACAATGCTGGGGGATTGAACCCCACACTCACCTTTTAGTCACTACAGTGATGGGGGATTATACCCCATGAGCCCTATGTGCTTGACAATGCTGGGGGATAGAACCCCACACTCACCTTTTTGTCACTACAGTGATGGGGGGTTATACCCCATAAGCCCTATGTGCTTGACAATGCTGGGGGATTGAACCCCACACTCACCTTTTTGTCACTACAGTGATGGAGGGTTATGCTCCATAAGCCCTATGTGCTTGACAATGCTGGGGTATTGAACACGACACTCACCTTTCTGTCAATACAGAGATGTGGGGTTTGTCCAACATATCACTTTATGTGTCAATTTTGCAGGCAGGTCACACACAAAACCCAATTTTGGCATGACAGCACTGGGGGAGTGTTAGGCATCCACCCCCTATGGGGTAGCCAATTCTGGTAGTGATAGACCTCAACCCCCGATGGGGTGGACAATGGTGGGAGTGTTAGGCATCCACCCCCTATGGGGTGGACAATGCTGGTAGTGATAGGCATCCACCCCCTATGGGGTGGACAATGGTGGGAGTGTTAGGCATCCACCCCCTATGGGGTGGACAATGCTGGCATTGATAGACATCAACCGCCTATGGGGTGGACAATGCTGGTAGTGATAGGCATCCACCCCGTATGGGGCGGACAATGGTGGGAGTGTTAGGCATCCACCCCCTATGGGGTGGACAATGCTGGCATTGATAGACATCAACCCCTATGGGGTGAACAATGCTGGTAGTGATAGGCATCCACCCCATATGGGGCGGACAATGGTGGGAGTGTTAGGCATCCACCCCCTATGGGGTGGACAATGCTGGTATTGATAGACATCAACCCCCTATGGGGTGAACAATGCTGGTAGTGATAGGCATCCACCCCCTATGGGGTGGACAATAGTGGGAGTGATAGGCATCCACCCCCTATGGGGTGGGCAATGCTGGTAGTGTTAGGCATCCACCCCCTATGGGGTGGACAATGCTGGTAGTGATAGACATCAACCCCCTATGGGGTGGGCAATGCTGGTAGTGATAGACATCAACCCTCTATGGAGTGTACAATGCTGGTAGTGATAGGCATCCACCCCCTATGGGGTGGACAATGGTGGGAGTGTTAGGCATCCACCCCCTATGGGGTGGACAATGCTGGTATTGATAGGCATCCACCCCCTATGGGGTGGACAATGGTGGGAGTGTTAGGCATCCACCCCCTATGGGGTGGACAATGCTGGTAGTGATGGGCATCCACACCCTATGGGGTGGACAATGGTGGGAGTGTTAGGCATCCACCCCCTATGGGGTAGACAATGCTGGTAGTGATAGGCATCCACCCCCTATGGGGTGGACAATGCTGGTAGTGATAGGCATCCACCCCCTATGGGTGTGTTGCCTTTCGCGGGACCATGATGTTTTGGTGTGTGGTAGGTGCCTGACTTACCGTGTGTGACGAACGCGTCGGTTACGGTTGTTGATTCGAGCGTAGGCATACAGTATAGGGATGACATGCGTGATCGGATACATGGCTGCTTCATCTCGTACGCAGTGATCGTGTTGTGGCGCGAATGGGAGCTGAAATACAGCTCTTCCGGATGCTGTGACGTGCTGGAGGTGGCGACCTGTTCGGCGCGTAGGAAGTACGCATCGTACTTGGCCGTCCGGAAACTGCTTCGGAAAGTAACGCTACGGATGGCTCTCGGAGGGCCTTCCGAGCGAGATCGGAATCGGGCGCTTAGTTGTTAATTAATGTTAATTATTTGATATTTATTTTGGGTAATTGTTGATTTTTTTGTGTGTTGTTTTTACTTTTAAGGGGGTAAAGGGTAGGTATTAAATGAATTTTAATTATTTAATTATTAGTTGTTAATAGTACTTGTTTTTCTTTTAAAAATAATATTTAATTGTGTTTTATTATTTTATAATTTAATTTAGGTGTGTGTTGTGGATATTATAGTGTTAAAGCATATGTACTCAATGAATGTTTATAATTTCTTTTCTTACTAAAATTTAATTGATTATTAATTATGCAAATTATGGAAATAAATGTAATTAAAAGTGTTTTGTTATTGGTGTGGTGCTATAGGGTAGGAAATAAAATAAATACATTTATGTTTTAAATAATTTGTTTGTTTGTTAATATTTGCTACTTTTAAATAATTATTGTTTATAAATGTATTTATTAATTTATTTTATATATTATTTGTGGGTTTTTGTTATATGTAATTAATATTATAATGTGTTCTTTTTATATGTTTAATATATTTAATTTTATATGTTTAAAATATTGTTTATTTATTTAAAGGAATTTTAAATTATTTTAATATTTTTAGTTTTTTTACAATTGTTTAAGTGTTATTAGTAATTTTTGTTTCTCTGCTATCCAGCACTTTCCCTACTGTTGCACTCACTGGAGTGGGAATAGTAATTTTTACCCCTCCGCTATCCAACACTTTCCCTACTGTTGCACTCACTGGAGTGGGAATAGTAATTTTTTCCCCTCCGCTATCCAACACTTTCCCTACTGTTGCACTCTTTGGAGTGGGAATAGTAATTTTTTCCCCTCCGCTATCCAACACTTTCTAACTGTTGCTATCACTGGAGTGGGAATAGTAATTTTTACCCCTCCGCTGTCCAACATTTTCCCTACTGTTGCACTCTTTGGAGTGGGAATAGTAATTTTTGCCCCTCCACTCTCCAGCACTTTCCCTACTGTTGCACTCACTGGAGTGGGAATAGTACTTTTTACCCCTCCGCTATCCAACACTTTCCCTATTTTTGCACTCACTGGAGTGGGAATAGTCATTTTTGCCCCTCCGCTATCCAACACTTTCCCTACTGTTGCACTCACTGGCAGGGCCGGACTGGGAACCGAAACCGGCCCTGGAAAACTGCTCAGCCGGCCCCCGGTGGTGGGGAGAGGGGGTGCAGCCGAGCTGTTTGGTAGGGCCGGTTTCGGCCGATTTTGTTACAGGGGGCTGATATTGCCGGCCCCTGGTAACAAAAACGGCCCCCAGGGACCCAAAACCGGCTCTCACCCTGGCGGCCCACCGGGGAAACGCCCGGTGCCTGCTACGGCCAGTCCGGCCCTGCTCACTGAAGTGGGAATAGTAATTTTTACCCCTCTGCTATCCAATACTTTCCCTACTGTTGCACTCTTTGGAGTGGCAATAGTAATTGTTACCCCTCCGCTAACCAACACTTTCCCTACTGTTGCACTTTTTGGAGTGGGAATAGTAATTTTTTCCCCTCCGCTATCCAACACTTTCTTACTGTTGCTATCACTGGAGTGGGAAAAGTAATTTTTACCCCTCTGCTATCCAACAATTTCCCTACTGTTGCACTCACTGGAGTTGGAATAGTAAATTGAATTACTGTTGCACTTATTGTATTGGGAAATGTAATTTTTTTTTTTAATAGTTTAATGTTTTAATTTATTATAAAATGTTTTTTTGTATTTTAAATTATTGATATTGATATATATATATATATATATTTATATATAATTTTAAAGTTTAAAAATTAAATAAAGATAATAGTTAATAAATTATTTTTAAGTAAATATATGTATATGTATAAATTATTATGTTTGTGTGTTTATGTTTTTTAATTTAGTTTATTTGTTATATTTAGTTAAATTGCATATACATTTTTTTTTTGTTAAAAATAATATTAATACTTAATATATTTACTATGTATTATTTTATTTTATATATATTTTTAAATCAATATTTTTTACATCTATATTTTTTACCTCAATATTTTTGATTTAATATTTTTGTACTTACCTGTTAAGGTATTGGAGTCGATATTTTTGCAGTCGATATTTTTGCAGTCGATAATTAGAACATCAATCAATCAATCAATCAATCATGTCACTTATAAAGCGCACTACATACCCGCGAGGGTCTCAAGGCGCTGGGGGAAGAGGGGGGTGGTGCTGCTACTGATCGAAGAGCCAGGTCTTGAGGAGTCTTCTGAAGGCCAGTAGGTCTTGGGTCTGTCAGAGGATGGTGGGGAGGGTGTTCCAGGTCTTGGCGGCGAGGTGGGAGAAGGATCTGCCGCCGGCGGTCGTTTTCCGGATGCGGGGGACTGTGGCGAGGGCGAGGCTGGTCGAGCGGAGCTGGCGGGTGGGGGTGTAGAAGCTGAGTCGTCTGTTGAGGTAGGCTGGTCCGGAGTTGTGGAGTGCTTTGTGTGCGTGGGTGAGGAGCTTGAAGGTTATCCTCTTGTTGACAGGGAGCCAGTGCAGGTCTCTCAGGTGGGGTGTGATGTGGCTGCGTCAGGGGATGTCGAGGATAAGACGTGCAGAGGCGTTCTGGATGCGTTGCAGCCGTCTCAGGAGCTTAGCCGTCGTTCCTGCGTAGAGGGCGTTTCCGTAGTCCAGCCTGCTGGTGACGAGGGCCTGGGTGACTGTTTTTCTTGTTTCGGTGGGGATCCACTTGAAGATCCTGCGGAGCATTCGGAGGATGTTGAAGCAGGATGAGGAAACGGCGTTGACCTGCTTAGTCATGGAGAGGGTGGGGTCGAGGATGACCCCTAGGTTGCGTACGTGGTCGGTGGGTGGCGGGGCTGTTCCCAGTGATGTTGGCCACCAGGAGTCGTCCCAGGCTGAAGGGTTGGAACCAAGGATGAGGACCTCCGTCTTGTCCGAGTTCAGCTTCAGGCGGCTGGTCCTCATCCATTCGGCGACGGCCTTCATTCCTTCATGGAGGTGGGCTTTGGCGGTGTGAGGGTCTTTGGTGAGGGAGAGGATCAGCTGGGTGTCGTCGGCGTAGGAGATGATGTTGAGGTTGTGCTGTCGGGCGACGTGGGCGAGGGTGCCATGTAGATGTTGAACAGCGTTGGGCTGAGGGAGGAGCCTTGGGGTACGCCGCAGATGATCTTGGTGGCCTTGGATCGGAAGGGGGCGAGGCGGACGCTTTGTGTTCTGCCGGAAAGGAAGGATGTGGTCCAGTCCAGGGCCTTCTCTTGGATCCCGGCGTCGTGAAGGCGTGTTCGTAGTGTGTGGTGGCAGACCGTGTCGAAGGCGGCTGATAGGTCCAGGAGGATGAGGGCTGCTGTTTCTCCGTTGTCTAGCAGGGTCCTGATGTCATCGGTGGCGGCGATGAGGGCGGTTTCGGTGCTGTGGTTGCTGCGGAAGCCGGACTGGGAAGGGTCCAGGATGTTGTTCTCCTCGAGGTAGCGGGTCAGTTGTTTGTTGACGATTTTCTCGGTGACCTTCGCGGGGAACGGGAGCAGAGAGATGGGTCGGAAGTTCTTGAGGTCCTTGGGGTCTGCCTTGGGTTTCTTGAGTAAGGCGGTGATCTCGGCGTGCTTCCAGCTTTCCGGGAAGGTTGCTGTCTCGAAGGAGATGTTGATTATTTTCCGGAGATGGGGCGCGATGGCTGTACTGGCTTTGTTGAAGATGTGGTGAGGGCACGGGTCTAGCGGTGAACCGGAGTGGATGGTGTTCATGATCTCGCTGGTGTCCTCGTCGTTGATGTTGGTCCAGGAGAGCAGGCGGTTGGTGGTTGTGGGGGCAGTGGTCTCGGTGGTTGCCGGGCGGTCGTGGTGTTGAAGCTGTCGTGGATGTCGGCGATTTTGCGGTGGAAGAAGGTGGCCAGTGAGTCGCACAGGTCTCGCGACGGCTGGATGTCGTTGGTGTTGAAGCTGGGGTTGGAGAGTTCCTTCACGATGTTGAAGAGCTCTTTGCTGTTGTGTGCGTTGTTGTCTAGGCGGTCTTTGAGTGAGGCCCTTTTGGCGGATCTGATGAGGTGATGGTGACTGCGGGTGGCGCTCTTGTGGGCGGCGTAGCTGTCCGCTGTCCGTTCGTGGAGCCAGATCTTCTCCAGTTTTCGGCATGTTCGTTTGGAGGCCTGGAGGTCTTCGGTGAACCAGGTGGCTTTCTTGCTGGTGTGGCTGTTGGGCGGATTCTTGAGCGGGGCGAGGGTGTTGGCGCAGTCGTCGATCCACTGTCTGAGGTTGCGGGCGGCGGTGTCGGGGTCGGAGGGTTCGGCGGGTGGGCTTAGGGCGAGGGTTGTGGTTAGCTGGTGTTCCGTGACTCTGCTCCAGCAGCGGCGAGGCATTTGTTCGGTGCAGTGGTGCGTGGTGGGCTTCCTGTAGGTGAAGTGGATGCAGTGGTGGTCAGTCCAGTGGGGTTCGGAGGTGTGGTTGAAGGAGACGTGTGGGCTTGCGGAAAAGATGGAGTCTAGCGTGTGGCCGGCGGCGTGGGTGGGTGTAGTCACGAGCTGTCTGAGTCCGAGGGTGGCGAGGTTGTCGATCAGGGTGGTGGAGTTGGTGTCCTTGTTGTTCTCGAGGTGGAAGTTCAGGTCCCCGAGGAGGATGTAGTCCGTGGAGGCGATGGCGTGTGTGCTGACGAAGTCAGCGATGGAATCGCTGAACTGTGGTCGGGGTCCGGGGGTCTGTAGATGAGGGTTCCTCTGAGGGTGGTGTTGGGATCGGTGTGGATCTGGAAGTGCATGTGTTCGGCGGTGCTGAGGGTGTCGTCGGTGTTGGTTGAGACTCTGAGGGTGTTCCTGTGGACGATGGCGATGCCTCCCCGACTCCGTTGGTGCGGTCCCTGCGGGTGATCTTGTATCCGTCCGGGATGGCAATGGCGATGTCGGGGGCTGAAGCGGATTCAGCCAGGTCTCCGTCAGGAATGCGACGTCTGGGGAGGTTGAGTCGAGAAGGTCCCAGAGTTCG
Source organism: Calotriton arnoldi (assembly GCA_963921515.1). Taxonomy (NCBI): domain Eukaryota; kingdom Metazoa; phylum Chordata; class Amphibia; order Caudata; family Salamandridae; genus Calotriton; species Calotriton arnoldi. The sequence continues at coordinate 300,328 of CAWUFW010004205.1, forward strand.
ATGGCGTGTTTGCGGGCGGAGCGGGTGTTGAGGAGGATGCATCTGAGGTAGTTGGGTTCTTTCCTGGGCGGTGGTTTGGCGGGGCGGGTGCTGGCGAAGCTGCAGTTCCGGCAGGTGAAGGGCCCTTGGGTGCGCTTCGGGGTGGCCTGGTAGCAGGCGTGATCTTTTCCGGGGTTGAGTGCGTGGAGGGTGCTGGCGTCGTATCGGCGTCTGTTGATGTGGCGGGCGCGGGGGATGCCCGGACCAGGGGGTCTGGCGCTGGGCGCGGTCACGGCGCGGACGGGCGCAGACGGGCTTGCCTTAGGCGCGCCAGCGGCGCGGCCACGCAGCAGCCGCCATAAATGGAGAGGTGAGAGGGAGGAGCAGGGAATGGGGCAGCGAATGGGCAGTGAGGGGGCGGGGCCGCAGGGGCGCAGCGGCGGGAAACAGGCACAGAAGGGAAAACGAGCACAATCAGGGCATCAAGGGGGCACAGAAAGGAAAAAAACGAGCACAATCAGGGGCAGCAAGGGGGCACAGAAAGGAAAAACTAGCACAATGAGGGGCAGCAAGGGGGCACAGAAAGGAAAAACGAGCACAATCAGGGCATCAAGGGGGCACAGAAAGGAAAAAAACGAGCACAATCAGGGGCAGCAAGGGGGCACAGAAAGGAAAAACTAGCACAATGAGGGGCAGCAAGGGGGCACAGAAAGGAAAACGAGCACAATCAGGGGCAGCAAGGGGGCACAGAAAGGAAAAAAACGAGCACAATCAGGGGCAGCAAGGGGGCACAGAAAGGAAAAACGAGCACAATCAGGGGCAGCAAGGGGGGCACAGAAAGGAAAAACGAGCACAATCAGGGGCAGCAAGGGGGCACAGAAAGGAACAACGAGCACAATCAGGGGCAGCAAGGGGGGCACAGAAAGGAAAAAAACGAGCACAATCAGGGGCAGCAAGGGGGCACAGAAAGGAAAAAACGAGCACAATCAGGGGCAGCAAGGGGCACAGAAAGGAAAAACGAGCACAATCAGGGGCAGCAGCAGGGCACACAGACGGAGCTGTGTGGTGGGGGAGCGACCTACCAGTCAAGGTCAGGGTTTGTTACATCGATATTCTATCAGTGAACCACTGGTGCCAAACTAACTACTTATACAATCGAAAGGGCAGGCAGGGTTGTGAGTTACGCCTGCCTGTGACATAAGGTACTCCTTTGAAGCTTGTGCAGTTGGTGGGCACTTCCTCCATGTCAGGAGGCGGCCACATCTACTCCTACCCAAGGTCCTTGTGTTCCCTTTCCCAGGACCCATTCACACCTCCTACCGAGGAGCCATCCAGCTGCCAGATGGCAATTGGAGATTAAATCAGAAGGCTACTAGATGATTTAGGAAGGGAAATAGTGACTTTCTTAAGTCACTGTTTCTGACATAGTTAAACACAATTTAACTTTAGCACTACATTTGATTTTGTTTAACTATGCAAAAGAGCAGTTGAAGTATTTTCTAGCTAGTACCAATCTGAAGTCGGCTCTATTAGGTGTAATAAAGTAACATAGTGTTTGCTATGGCAGGACCAGCCTTACTTCAGTGAAAAATGGCTTTATGGCCTTTTTCGCTGTAAGGAAATGTAAAAAAATTAAGTGCACATGCCCTACTTTTAAATATTGTGCTCTCTGCCTTAAGGGTGGTAAGGCCTACTTTAGGGGTGACTTACTAATATTAAAAAGAAGGTTTAGGCCTGTCAAAAGGGTGGGGTGATTTAGACAGGTCAAAATGGTAGTTTAAAAGCTGCCCAGCCAGGCTCCTGTAGCAGGCCTGGAGTTATGTTTTCCATTATTACTTTAAAGGTGGCTCAATAAGGGCTGCAGTCCACTAGTGACATTTAACTTGCAGGTCCTGGGTACCCAGGGTGCCATGTACTAGGGACTTGCATGTAAGTTAAATATGCCGATCAGGGATTAGCCAATTGTCCTTTTTTTTAGGGGTCAGAGCACACACACTGGGCACTGCACGGCAGCACCCCAGTGTTCAGAGTCCATACACCAGCAAAAAAATCTAGCAACAACTGGGGGCGACCATGATAAAAAGGACATTTTCTCAAAGGCTTGATTTAGAGTTTGGCACAAACATGACAGATATCCTATCTGCCTTATTACAAATGTCATAGGATGAGATGCACTTGTAATAAAGATTAGGTTTACTCCTTTAAAAACTCTAAATCAGGCCCTGTGCCTAGAACTATTTTGTATCCTATGTTTGATGAAAAAGAGGGCCCGATTCACAAAGATAAACTTACACTTTTGTGAAAGTTTACTACTTTTGGAATTCACAAACTGCATGCTGAGTTTTATGACTCTGCACTCCATATACTTATGTGCGCAGACTTCTCTGCTCCGATTGCGGAGTCTCTGGGTGAAGTTATCTCTGCACACATAACTAAAGGGAGTGCAGAGTCATAAAACACTGCACATCATTTGTGAATACCAAAAATAGTAAACTTACACACAAGCGTAAGTTTACCTTTGTAAACCAAAAGTATTGATGTGTGGTGAGATCATTGAAAGAAAACAAAGGCAGAATTAAGAATCTGATAAACCCAGGAGAAACTCATTATTAATATTTTTATACCACCACAAAAATCAATGTCATCCCTACCTTGTTGAGATTGGTTAAGGGGGTGATGAAGGATGCTTTGTGAATGTGAAGCAGTATATATGGTGAGTAAGGCTGTGACCATGGCAGCTAGTTTTAATGATATTTTCAAGTTGGTTGACTGGTCTAATGATTCTACTTTCAAGTAGGCTAGGGAGTAATACTCTGCTCTGCTCTCAAAGTTTGCGGAATTCAGCAACTCCACGTCGTGCGGAGAATGCGGAGTTACCAATAAACTCTAGTAGTTTTTTTCCATTGGTGCGCTCTTAACGTCATTTTGCACACACGGGGAGCACGGTGAGACTTGCTGGGCACTCACGAGCGCCCACAAGATTTTCTTGCTGCCCATGAGATCCTGCGTCATTTTGCAACCACCAGCCTGGTTTTATGTCGTGCCAGTGACTTCCAGCACTTCTTTTATGTCATAGGCGAGCTCAATTGAGTGCAATTGACCACGGCTGCAACATGGAGAAGATTCGCTCCTCGAGAAGCAACTAAATCTATTTAAAAAGTCAATTTGGAGTTAAAAACTTCCCATCAGGACTGCTCGCGTTGGTTTTTTGTGCGAGGAGCCCTTTTTTATTTTACTTTTTTTTCAACAAGGAAGAAGTGCCCCAGAGACTCCAACTTCCTGTTGCTGTCCAGCAGGCTCCTCCCAGTGCTTTGTCCACTTCCTGGTCACTTCTCATTTGGATTTGGAGCTGGAAGGATCACTCTATTTTTCTGCTGCATATATACCATTGGATTTGAGGACTTTGTTTTTGTGATACCACAAGTAAGTTCAAAAACTGTTGTATAAAGGTGTTGTTTGTTTGATAGAGAGAATGTAGCAGGATTTGTTTGTACTTTTATTCAATTTTTTTAATTTATTGTGGTGGGTGGGCTGCAGTTTCAGTAGGGGTCTAGTAATTTTTTTGCATGTAATTTTTCTTCTTTTATAAAGGAAGAATGTTGCACAGTTCAGTAAATTTTCTCCATGTTTTTAATACATTTGCAATATTCACACTATGTGGCCTAGTCTGCCAATGGGCCTTCCAGCCAGTAGGCCCAGTACTAGCCATGGGTGCATGAAACTACTGTTTCTGTGATGTCTGTTGAATTGAAACACTTACTAAAGAGATTCGCTGTTCCTAAAAGAAAAGTGTAGGAGGGGTCGTTTCAGAAAGAGGGGAAGTCAGAGTGACTTTACTTGATGCCCACACACACCCCAAGGGATGTCATGCTTCATCATAGGGTGGTGCTCCTCGTTGTGTCGGCGCTGCAATGCCCTATGATTCCCCCGAAGGGTCACTTTATCGGAGATCTTTTGGTTATCATGCCGTATGATGTGTGCAGGTCAGTGCTAGTTTTGTGATAGGTGAGTTAAAAAAATGGCTGGAGGATATCTAGAATGAATGGATTTAATAAAAGGGATCCCTCTGTCATGGTTAAAAAACCAAAAGGTTGAGTGCTGCTCAAGGGTAGTTATGGCCCTCAGTAGCTAAAGGATATTGTACATTTGTGAAAGTGAGATGCGTTAGGTTGACATGTTTTGCGCTTTACGTGATCTCAAGAGGAGATCTCTAGCACTTCTTCAGGATCAAGAGAGAGTGAAAAAAGGTTTAACAATTGTATAAGGAGTGGCCTCATCAATTGAAGCAGTGCCACCGGAAGGACCTAGGAGGTGGTCCGATCTAAAACGACAAGAGGGGTAGGGGTATAAAGAAAGACAATCAAAACAGTACCACAGTTAGTCGTGTCCACAGTGTATAGAACTATATACACCAAACTTGGTCCATATATTGAATATAGGTAGATTTCCCCATGAGTCAAGCGAGAGCACGCTAGCCATCACGATCTGCATAGGAAAGAAGCATGATGTTTGTATGCCCAGGTGATTCCATGGCACATTTACATTAATAGATTGGAGCAGTAGTACTCACAGTTATGTTGCCAGGCACAGCCTCTCACACCTACCTGACCTCTTGGTTGCTTGAAGGTAGATGTGGCAGGATCCCTTCCGCTCCTGAATTCCCTGTAAAGGGGGGTGGCTGTGGGCGCGGGGAAGTGACATGATGGTCGCCTGGTATGCGGCTGCTGGCTGTCTGAATTGAGTTCAGTGATTCAGAGAGCAGCAAATGTAGTCACCATCTTGGAGTTAGAGGCATATGTAAGTGTGGATGTGAGGAGTCAGCTGACATCGTGGTAAATTGGACGTAGATGTTGCAAGGGACTCTCATTGTCGCCATCATGGAACTAGCGAGACCTAGTGGTTTGTTGTGTGGAACCCATTAAAAATATGTAAAGGAAGGATCCTAGTGTGCAGTGGTATGCGGCCGCTGACTGTCTGAATTGAGTCCAGTGATTCAGAGAGCAGCAAATGTAGTCGTCATCTTGGAGTTGTAGGCATATGTGTGGGTGGAGGTGAGGAGTCAGCAGACATCGTGGTAAATTGGACCCAGATGTTGTAAGGGGCACCCATTGTTGCCATCATGGAACTAGCGAGAGCTAGTGGTTTGTTGTGTGGAACCAAATAAAAAATTGTATTGGAAGGATGCTAGTGTGCAGTCTAAAAAATGCTGTCACGGAACAGGTTCGTTTATCGATTTATAGTATAGTCAAAGTGGCAGTAGATGTCGAAAATCATAGAGATGGTTGAGACAAAGTATAGAGACAAGGATATGTCAAGGTCGCAATGTGTAGGAGGACCTAGTATGTTGTGTTGTAAAGGGGATCAAGGTAGCCTAAATGAGCTGGCATACGCACTACAGGGCGCATATGGCTTAGTGTCTGTGTGTAGATAGAGACGCATACAAGATCGATGAGAGAGCCACTGAGGTTGGTTTTTCTGTATCTGGGTAAATGGGACGTAGTGTCTCTGTGTGTGGAGGGTAATGCCCAGAGGATAGAAGCAGAGCAGAGAACCGCTAAGAGTGGTATATCTGGATGGAGGGTGTATCATTGTAATTCGATCCAGGGTATCTCAACGTTCATGCCATTAATGTGCGTGTGTAAGCGGAAAACCCAGCGTTGTTCTTTTTTGAGCAGGGTGGTGGCATTCCTAGAAGGGTTGGCCTCTATGATGGTCCATGTCAGTTGATCAGTGGTATGGCATGTCTCAATGTAGTGATTGCACATTTTAGTTGCACTGCGGCCGCAGCGGATGTTACTTTTGTGTTCACTGATTCTTGTTTTGATCGGTCTGGTGGTCATCCCAACATAATGTAGGTTCCATGGACATGTAATAAGGTAAACACAGTTTTTTGTGTTACAGTTAGTATGTTATTGTTATGTCCAGCGGAATTCGCCTATCTGGAGGTCCTTAGTGTGGCGTGTGGAGGCGCAGGCATTGCAACTCCCACATGGGTAGTGGCCTTTAACTGTTGGTAAATTCCATAGTGTTGTTTGTTGTGTAGTCTTCTTGACACAAGGTCGGGTATGTACCAGAAGGTCCTTAAAATTTTGAGTCCTCTTAAAAGCGAATCTAGGGCGTTCCAAATTCAGTTCTCCTTTATTGACAATATTCCAGTGTCTTAGAATGATGTTTTTTATCTTGTTGGACACCGGGGTTTATGTCGTGACTCTGTTTGTCTGCTGTGAATATATACCATTGGATTTGAGGACTTTGTTTTTGTGATATCACAAGTAAGTTCAAAAACTGTTGTATAAAAGTGTTGTTTGTTTGATAGAGAGCATGCTGCAGGATTTATTTGTACTTTTATTCGATTTTTTTTTAATTTATTGTGGTGGATGGGCTGCCGTTTCAGTAGGAGTCTAGTTATTTTTTTGCATGTAATTTTTCTTCTTCTATAAAGGAAAAATGTTGCACAGTTCAGTACATTTTCGCCATGTTTTTAATAAATTTGCAATATTCATTTAATTCATTATGTGGCCTAGTCTGCCAATGGGCCTTCCAGCCAGTAGGCCCAGTACTAGCCATGGGTGCATGAAACTGTTTCTGTGATGTCTGTTGAATTGAAACATCGTTTAGGCCTTGGATTAAATTACAAAATGTGTTTTTGGGGGGGTTTCATTTTTCCCCCACAAACAGTGTATAGGTGGGGTAATTGGATGCCTTTGGACGATGGTTGTGTTGTAAAAACATTTTGCCAAGTTAATTTTCACTTTTGGCATTGTTGAATGAATGCTGTTTTCTCCTGTATTACCATGCCTCCTTTGTTTGGCCAGTGTGTGAGTGTGTTTGCCATAGGCCACCATTTATCTTTGTCTTTGTTCCCCATGCCATGTGGCCAGGGGACATTTTTTGGATAGTCAGTGTCCATAGGCCTGTATGTGTTCTTTGTTTTCCATGCCTCCAGCTTGTTGTTTGACCATGTGGCTGGTGGCCATTTTGTGTAGGCAGCCATTGTGCTTTTGCCATAGGCCTGCATGTGTTCTTTGTTTTCCATGCCTCCTGCTTGTTGTTTGACCATGTGGCTGGCGGCCATTTTGTGTAGCCAGCGAGTATGCTTTTTTCATAGGCCTGCCTGTGTTCTTTGTTGTGGCCATGCCTATTTGCTGGTTGTTGTTTTTTGAACATGTGGCTGAAGGCTATTTTTTGTAGCTAGCCAGTATGCTTTTGCAATAGGCCTGCATGTTTTCTTTGTTGTGGTCATGCCTCCTGCTTGTTGTTTGACCCTGTGGCTGGTGGCCATTTTGTGTAGCCAGCCAGTGTGCTTTTACCATAGGCCTGCATGCGTTCTTTGTTGGGGCCATACCTCCTGCTTATTGTTGTTGTTTGACCATGTGGCTGGTGGCCATTTTGTGCAGCCAGGGAGTGTGCTTTTTGCCATAGGCCTGCATGTGTTCTTTGTTGTGGCCATGGCTCCTGCTTGTTGTCGCTGTTGTTTGATCATGTGGCTGGCGGCCATTTTGTGTCGGCAACCAGTGTGCTTTTGCCATATACCTGCATGTGTTCTTTGTTGCCGCCATGCCTCCTGCTTGTAGTTTGACCATGTGGCTGGTGGGCATTTTGTGCAGCCAGCCAATGTGATTTTTCCATAGGCCAGCATGCGTTCTTTGTTGTGTCCATGCCTTCTTGCTTGTTGTTTGACCATGTGGCCATTTTGCGTGACCATCAATTTTCAAAGCCATTTAGTATGTAGAGGTTTAAGCCTTTTTGTTTGTGCTAAAAAAATTTTTTTACTTTTCTCTGTTATCAGTTTAATAAAGTACTATGATTGAGGCCTGGTAGCTCAATGCTCACACTAAATGTACTGTCTGAACAGTGTTTTATATTATTATATACTTTTTTGCATTTTTCACCTGCACCACTCCTTGCCTCCCAAATCCCAATGCTTTCTCATGGTTGTCCCCTTCCCCTGGTGCACCAGCAACTATATTTTTTAATTTTTATTTTTTGGAACTTTTTCACAAACATAGCTATTTTTTTATTTTTATTATTTGTTTCAATTTTTTGTTATTTTCTTAATTAAATTTTCAGGTTTTTTAGATTTTTTTTAAAAAGACAATGAAAAAAAATGTTTCCCCATTTTTCTAACATCCATCAACCCCATGTCTGTCATAGGCACACAGCCACACAACAGCAATCATTTTCTATGGATTATTAATTGCCTCCTGCACCTGCCTGAGTGCCGCATCCCAACTTGATGCACATAAAGCAAGCAATTACATCTGTAAGTTGTTGCTCTTTCTTATCCTTCCGAGTGCACGTGAAAGTTTATGTTGGTGTGGTTTCATGAATGGATGCACTGTATTATTGTTAATTATTTATATCTTAAGCAACCACCCTAAATGATATTGTTTATACTACTATTTCAACTGCAACATTGCCATGTTTCACTGATGTTCTTGCTTGTTTGCCCTTTGGTGCATGAGAGAAGAAACATCACCCACAATACTGCCAGACAGAAGGCCTGTGCCCAACATGAAGTCTGACCACACAACACGGACATCTTTTCAGCTTGTGAAGCTAAGTGTCACTGCCAACTGACAGCTTCAAGATGGCCCCAAAGAAATGGGCTACCAAGAAAGTGGCCAGCGATAAGAAGGAGCTTACCACTACTCGTATGTTGCCCCAGAACTTTTTCAAATGCAAAAAGAACAATTGATGGACAGAATGTAGAACAATGTCATACATTCACCCCAGTACAGACATCTGGGCCTAAATCCATCGCTTTTTTGCTCACCATGCCATTCCAGTTTGGACCCAGCCATATGCAAATCAGTCTTGACCCTGCGCCCAATGGGAACAGTCCAGCCCGAACTGCCAGGCCAGGTCCTCCCTGGACTGGAAACAAGCATCCTAGGACCTGTTTCAGGCTTTCAGCCCTCATCAGCCAGGATAGCTTGACTCCAGTGGCATGGAGAGCATGGGACCCACGTCTGGGCATACCCGTCCCACTCGGGGTGACAAATACAAAAAGAACAATTGATGGACAGAATGTAGAACAATGTCATACATTCACCCCAGTACAGAGATCTGGGCCTAAATCCATCGTTTTCTTGCTCACCATGCCATTCCAGTTTGGACCCAGCCATATGCAAATCAGTCTTGACCCTGCGCCCAATGGGAACAGTCCAGCCCGAACTGCCAGGCCAGGTCCTCCCTGGACTGGAAACAAGCATCCTAGGACCGGTTTCGGGCTTTCAGCCCTCATCAGCCAGGATAGCTTGACTCCAGTGGCATGGAGAGCACGGGACCCACGTCTGGGCATACCCGTCCCACTCGGGGTGACAATTGCAAAAGAACAATTGATGGACAGAATGTAGAACAATGTCATACATTCACCCCAGTACAGAGATCTGGGCCTAAATCCATCGTTTTTTGCTCACCATGCCATTTCAGTTTGGACCCAGCCATATGCAAATCAGTCTTGACCCTGCGCCCAATGGGAACAGTCCAGCCCGAACTGCCAGGCCAGGTCCTCCCTGGACTGGAAACAAGCATCATAGGACCGGTTTGGGCTTTCAGCCCTCATCAGCCAGGATAGCTTGACTCCAGTGGCATGGAGAGCACGGGACCCACGTCTGGGCATACCCGTCCCACTCGGGGTGACAAATGCAAAAGAACAATTGATGGACAGAATGTAGAACAATGTCATACATTCACCACAGTACAGAGATCTGGGCCTAAATCCATTGTTTTTTTGCTCACCATGCCATTCCAGTTTGGACCCAGCCATATGCAAATCAGTCTTGACCCTGCGCCCAATGGGAACAGTCCAGCCCGAACTGCCAGGCCAGGTCCTCCCTGGACTGGAAACAAGCATCCTAGGACCGGTATTGGGCTTTCAGCTCTCATCAGCCAGGATAGCTTGACTCCAGTGGCATGGAGAGCACGGGACCCACTTCTGGGCATACCCGTCCCACTCGGGACAATTGCAAAAAGAACAATTGATGGACAGAATGTAGAACAATGTCATACATTCTCCCCAGTACAGAGATCTGGGCCTAAATCCATGTTTTTTTTGCTCACCATGCCATAAGTGCGCCGGGTATGATTTAACCCAGATCTCTTGACTGGGGGTGAATGTTTTGATTTGTTCTGCATTCCGTCCATCAATTGTGTGTCTTTTGCTTCCTCGCCCTAAGTGCGCTGGGTATGCCCAGACGTGGGTCCCGGGCTCACTGTGCCACTGGAATCAAGCTATCCTGGCTGAAGAGAGGTGAAACCCCGAAACCGGTCCTAGGATGCTTGTTTCCAGTCCAGGGAGGACCTGGCTTGGCAGTTCGGGCTGGACTGTTCCCATGAGGCACAGGGTCAAGACTGATTTGCATATGGCCAGGTCTAAACTGGGGTGGCATGGTGAGCAAAAAATGATGGATTTAACCCAGATTTCTTGACTGGGGTGAATGTTTTGATTTGTTCTGCATTCCGTCCATCAATTGTGTGTCTTTTGCTTCCTCGCCCTAAGTGCGCTTGGTATGCCCAGACTTGGGTCCCGGGCTCACTGTGCCACTGGAATCAAGCTATCCTGGGTGAAGAGGGGTGAAACCCCGAAACCGGTCCTAGGATGCTTGTTTCCGGTCCAGGGAGGACCTGGCTTGGCAGTTCGGGCTGGACTGTTCCCATGAGGCACAGGGTCAAGACTGATTTGCATATGGCCAGGTCTAAACTGGGGTGGCATGGTGAGCAAAAGAATGATGGATTTAACCCAGATCTCTTGACTGGGGGTGAATGTTTTGATTTGTTCTGCATTCTGTCCATCAATTGTGTGTCTTTTGCTTCCTCGCCCTAAGTGCGCCGGGTTTGCCCAGACGTGGGTCCCGGGCTCACTGTGCCACTGGAATCAAGCTATCCTGGCTGAAGAGGGGTGAAACCCCAAAACCGGTCCTAGGATGCTTGTTTCCGGTCCAGGGAGGACCTGGCTTGGCAGTTCGGGCTGGACTGTTCCCATGAGGCACAGGGTCAAGACTGATTTGCATATGGCCAGGTCTAAACTGGGGTGGCATGGTGAGCAAAAGAATGATGGATTTAACCCAGATCTCTTGACTGGGGGTGAAAGTTTTGATTTGTTCTGCATTCCGTCCATCAATTGTGTGTCTTTTGCTTCCAGAACTTTTTCAGGCAAAAACATGTGCCTGTCCCACCAGCCTTTAAGGAGCAAGCTGGGAGCAGTACTCCTGTTTCAGCGGGCCCACTCCAATCTAGGCCCAAGCCCATGTCTGGCACAGAGGCAGCCACTCTTATCACTGCAACGCCAATGAGTAGTAAAGTTGAATTTGAGTTAACTCTTTCGCAAAGTAGTACCCAATGATTGACGGAAACTCAGCTAAGTGGACAACAGCCGCAGTCAGCAATAGTAGGTCCTCCCAAAGTAAGAGCACTTCTGGATATTGAGCTTCATGCTGAGGAAGTAGAAGAAGCCACTCTTTCAGAAGATCCATTGTCTTCCAGACCTCCAGCAGAAATAAAAAAGAAGGGTACTACACCATCCTCTTCTCCAAGCTCCCCTTCTAATGATCAAGACTCCACTTGGATGCCGCCTTAGTCTGAGACACTCCAGGAGAGGCTAGTGAAAGGAAGGTTCCTGAATACCTTAGAGTTATGGATGAAGAAGAGGAGGATGACAAGGACCTAGTCATCATGGATGTTATCCCAGCCCCAGTGGAGACCAACCTTACCCCATCTCAACCTGCTCTGAGGGATTTGGCACAGATACCACCACCACTACTGCCAGCTTCCATATTTGCAAAGCCCCAGCTGCGACCTACATCCACAACCACCTCAGTAGAAGCAGGAATTGCAGAGAGGCAAACGTCAAAGCACACACCTACCGCCACTTCTTCTGACATTAGTAGTGGCACCCGTGTCAGATAGTTGTCCTCCCCAGTTTGGGACTTCTTTACGGTTGGCGATAAGGAGCCGAACATTGCCATATGCTCCATTTGCAAAGTGTTAGTTGGGGCAAGCTTGGTATAAACTATGGTACCGGAGGCCACACAACCCATTTGCGAAAACACCACACAATACGCTGGGAGACACACCTTTGCAAAACAAACTGCAAGTGGTGTTGGTAAAGGTGGTGAGAGCGGGGAGTCTAATCCGATCACAGTGGAAGGTGAAGGTAAAGAAGACAGTGACATTTTTGTTACGCAAATCCACCCTGTTTCCAGCAGTGCAGTAGTATCTCCCACATCAGCAACATCACAATGGCACAAGACTCAGAGTTAGGTCAAGACACCAAGGCAAGAGCATACAGTGACTGTCCTGCTGAGAAGCACATTGAGGCTACCACCTTCTGCTCTCAAGAAGTCACCTACATCAGTGGCACCAGAAAAGAAAAAAATCCAGGCTACTATTCATGCCATGTTTAGGCAGGAGAGGCAGTATGAACGCAACCACCCACTGGCACATTTGTATAATGGGAAGCTAGCTAAAATGATAGCACTGGATCTCCTCCCTTTTTCTTTTGTTGAAAGGAGTGGGTTTTCTAGAATTTTTGGCGGCCAGCTGCCCAAAATGGAAGTTTCCCAGTCAGACCAATTTTGTCAGAGTTGCTGTTCCGGTGCTACATCACAATGTGCTGGAATTGGTTGGACTAGCTTTGCAGCAGAGTGTTGTTCACACTATTCACCTGAAGACTTACATGTGGACAAGTTGCCAACCCACTGATTATGTGTGAATCACTGCACACTGGATCTCTTTTGTGGGGGTTAGTGAAATAATATCTACAAGTGTTGACACTGCAGAAATATTTGATGGCGCTCGGAAGCATGCAACAGTAGCCACATTCGCCATGGAGAAATCCCATACAGCTGCAAACATCTTGGATAACTTTAACAACAAAGTCTCTGAATAGTTGCGACCCGAGGGCTTAAGATTGGACTTGTTGCCACAGACAATGGCAGTAATATACTTAAGACCTTGTCAGATAGTGGCTATTTCAGGGTCCTGGGTTTGAAGCACTGCATCAACATAATTGTACAGGACTTTCTCAAAAAGAAGACTGAGTCAGCAACTTACTGTCCACCTAAAGAAGAAACTGCACTCATTTTAGATACTCTTTTAAAGCCCGGAACAAGCTGAGAATCTTTCAGCGTGATGATAGAATGCCAGTTAAAGCACTCATACAGGAGGTGTCAACACGTTGGAACTCAACTTATTACATGTTGCAAAGTCTGAGCAGTGCAGACTTATAAATAAATGTGTCACACAAAGAGGGGATGCAACTGTGAAAGGCATGATCTTTGAGATGTACCAATGGGGCCTAGTCAAATGGCTGACAGAGATGCTGCTTCCTTTTTAGGTTTTCACACGGGAAATCAGCAAGAAGAACAGACACATTGGCCAAGTTATCCAGTTGTTGCATATTACAGGAACAGCTAAAGGAGATGTCTGAAAATGTATATGGGTGTGGATGAAAAAGAAAGATGTGCATGAGTTGGTGGAGAGCTTCATCCTTTGCTTATCTGTTAATACAAGGTTGCAAAGAGAAATTGTGTCATCCAAACATTATACCTGTGCCTCATTTCTTGATCCTCGGTAAAAACAATTTCTGGCCACTTTCATTCCTTTTTTAGATGGGGATGTTTCAAACTACAAGACATGGATTGCTGAGCAAGCCTGCGACCTAGAAAAATAATGGCTGGGTTATTAGAGGCCCACTCCATGGCATAAGTTCTGCGGTGCAGCCTTCAAAGATCGTGAGGGCAGTGCTTTTGACTCACAGCAGCCAAAACCAACTACAAGAGCAACAGAAATAACAACGGGAACAGGAGCATTGGCCCCAAAATTGCATTTGATTGGATTCTAAAGGCATGGCTTAAGTCCAGTGCACAGGCGAAGGCAAAAGAAGACGAGCACCCATGACTATTGAGAGGATGTTCCAGGCCTATCTGGATGACCCAACAGAGGTTTATCTGGATCAAAATCTATTGGTGTATTGTATGGGAAGAGGCATCAAAGGCCAGTGCTCAGCAGGTGGCAATAAAATATCCGGCTTGCCTGGCTGCCAGTGTGTCTGCTGAGCATGTGTTCAGTGCAGCTGGTGCCGTTGTCACAGTGAGAAGGACCAGTCTCTTGCTCCAAAATGTGAGAGATTAACCATGATCAAAATTAATCAGCACTTTATACCACCGAATGACACCATACCTGAAGTATGACAGGAGGAGGATGAGGGTGATTGGTCAGACTCTGGTTATGGTAGTTTGTTAGCTGACCAACGTCGGGGTGAACCACCTGAGTTTGAGAACGAACTCTACTTCCCTGACTACTGAGAAGGCCTGGGCCATGATAGAACTGCTTTGACAAAAAGAAAGCTGAAAAAAGGATATAGCTAGGGGAGCAATATATTATTTAGGGGGGCTTAACTATAATTATTAAGCTTGATTGTGCTTGTGATGATTTACAATGTTGGTGGCCTAATGGATGATAATTATTTCCTGAAGGTGATTTTTTCCTTCCCTTTGACACTTAGCGAGATTTTTATGCCGGGTCCACACTGCTTTGTTTTCTGGTCCACACTCCTCAAAGACCCAACCCTGTGTGTGCTAGCTGGATCAAATTTGAATCTAAGTGGCTAGGTGGGGGGGCTGTTGTAGGACTGGAGGCAGACATGTGGCGATGATACATCATCACATTATGCATGCACTAGGCTAACTGTTATGATTATGCCTAGACGGTGAACTCCGCTCCGTAGTGCAGCGGAGTTTTTTCCGTGCTCGTGGACGGTAGGTTACGAGCGCAAGCTGCCGCTCGGGTAGAATTTCTACCCTAGTGGCAGGAAGATCAGCACGTATGGCAGTTCGCACCACACTCCTCCACTTGCGGAACTCCACTGAGATTTTCTGTCACTTCGAGGAGTTCTGCGTCCGTGAACTACACCCAGGCCTGGTTATGATGATGATCATGACAGTTGCGAGTTTGATCAGCCCGATACATGCAGCCACTTGTCTGTTATTGTTCGTTGTTGTAATTGCTCTCACTTAATTGATCGCACATCAGTCATGAAATGAATAATTGCAAAGGACTTTGCTCTTGCTCTGCCTCTGAGTCTTCTTGGTATACACCTCATGAAGCTTGCTGTGAGAAGATGGCCTGGTATATGCTGTCCACTAGTCAAAGCGGGCACCCTGTACCAGTTCAAACAACCCTTATGGTGATTTAAGAGGTCGAAGATAACCTCAGAAAGCTATCCAAGTGGTAGCTGTGGAGAGCAGCCTTCAGGCTTAGTCTTGAAGGAATGTTAAGCTGCTTGTTTTATCAGAATGCAACCTTATTGTATTGGTTAAATGAAAAGAGAACCACACAGTAGTTATAAAAATATGTATTTATTATTATAACACACTCTAAGTACATCACAGTATCTGCTACACGCAGCTAAACACAAAGCACACAATACTGTAGCACAGAAACAATCACAAGTAGCACTAATACACAGTGGGCTCCAGGGGGAGACCAAACCATATACTAAAATAGTGCTATAAGAACCACGACTCGAGTTAAGACAGTGTCTAGAGGATATAGAATCGCCGGGACCCCAAGGAACCACCCAAGGTGAGTAAGTAGGGACCCCACGGAGGATGGGTGCAGTGTGGAACCACGACCGCGGGCACCGTACAATTCTATGGGAGAGTCTCGGTGGCAGTTTTAAAGTTTAAGGACCCTTCTGAGTGGACTTCGAAGAAACCCCGTGGAAGTTAGGAGGTTGGAGGGCCACCCCACCCGTGGATACTGCTGGGAAGGAGACAAGTGTCCGTTGAAATCCAAAGGTGGATTCTGGATGAAGAGTACCTGAAAGCAGAGGGGACAGAGTCTGGGTGCTTCAGGTGCATTGAGGGAGTTCTTGACTCTGCAGGTACAGGGACCAGGAGACATCGAGGACAACCAGGAGCCAGATGCGAGCTGTCCCACAAAGGATGTTGAGTGCTGAGGGGTCGGTGTCTAGCTGGAGCACCAACAAGTCTTGGCAGTGGCAACCCATGAGGAAGGTAAAGAAAGGTTACGGTTTGGACCAGCAAGGTCCAGGAGACTCACCAAACACAGGGGAGTCAGGGCAGACCTGGAGCAACCAGGGGAGCCCAAGAAAAGCAGTGTTGACCCTCAAGAGGACCCACAGGCCAGAGGCATAGGAGTCGTGAGGGGACCTCGAGCAGTTTCACAAAGCAGCAGCCCACGGAGCACTCAGTGTGAGGAGGCCAGAGTTCTTTGTAGGAAAGAGTGCCAGAGATTGGGGCTACTCGGAGCCCAGTGCACTTATTTTGGGAATGCCAACAAGCATATGCACTTGCAAAAGTACACGTTGCACAGGGGTATGGGTATTGCAGCCCCCACAAAGGATTCTGACCTCAAACTTGGTGAGAGGTCAGCTCGGACCTCGTGGGACTTGGAAATTCACCTCCTGTGTTGCTGGAGCCTTTGGAGTCCGTAGGAGTTCAAGAGCAGCAGTCCGGTCAATCGTGATGTGGTGCCTGCAGTTGCAGGGGAGTGACTCCTTCACTCCAAGGGAGATGCCCTCAGTTGTCCTTGATGCTCCACAGGTCCTGCACGGAGCCTGTATGGTGCACGGGCACAGACGGTGCTTCAGACTGAGAGGGAGATGAAGTCAGGCCCAAACGAAGTCCAGCGAAGTCCAGAGTGTCCAGATGGTCAAAGTTCAGTGGTTTCTGGTTCAGAATCTTGCCATGTCAAATCTAGATTCAGGTTAGCCCTTTTGTACCCACGGGAGAGGGTTGGAAAGTTTCAGGGGATCCTCCCAGGGGAGGGTCAGGACAGTGGGGAGGTTACTTCCATGTCCTTTGCCCAGTTTCATGCCAGAGCAGGAGCCAACGGCTCCCAGGACTGGTTTGAACTGGACTATGCACAGGGACACCAAATGTGCCCCTCATGCAGACTTTCGGTCGCTGGCAAGCGCACCCACCCAGGCCTAATATACTAAATCCTGTCTGGGAGGTGGTCACACCTCCCTGTGACAGGATGCCTATTGTTCTGCCTTCCCCTGCTCGAGCTTGGCTCAGCAGCAGGAGGGCAGAAATGTGCCTCTGGTCGGCAGCAACCATTTTGGGCTGCCCGGGACTAGAAGGCTGGTACCGGGAACACCAGGGGCCTCACAAAGCTCGTTTCTGAGGGGTGGAATCATACCTCCCACATCGGTAACCAGTGTGGGGGTTTGACTCCACAATGTTTGATACCAAACACAATAGGGTTACTTTCAGCCGTTTTAGAGTTGGTCATTACGCGGTCGCATAATGCCGCTCTATATGTCGTAAATGGCTGATACAGTGACAAACTGGGGGAATGGACTCCGTAGGCGGCCGGGGTGTCCTGCTCATGCAGGGGCACCCTCTCACTTAGAACCAACCACCCTGCCTTCAGGATTGTTAAGGCCTACTATACCGGTGACTTATAGGTTTTAAGTGCAGTGACCCTTAGGTATAGGAAACATATATCTAAAGTAAGAGGTGCATGTACCATCTCACACAGACTGCAATGGCAGGCCTGTAGTTCCATTTTGCATGACCTCTCATGGGTGACAAAATACATGCTTCAGCCCATGGGAGGCCTCTGGGGTACCAATGCTCTGGGTACATGGGTACCATATACTAAGGACTGACAAGGGTACCCCAGTATCCAATCTGGAGTGTACCTCAGTACATGGCATAACAGTTTAGGGAGAAAGCAGATAGACTGGGGTCCTGATTAGCAGGATCCCAGTCAGACTAGTCAAAAACAGTATCACATGAAGCAAAAAATGGGGGTAACCATAAGAAGCAGATCCTGATTTCCTACACTTGCCTTCTGTCCTTCTCCTTGATTCTACAATTTAATTTCTGATTTACAATCCACAGGTCTTCTCTTCTCCTGCACAAAAGGCAAAAGCACCATAACACTCATGCTTACCTTACCGGACCTCTTCAGCCAGACAGGCACCCAAGATTGACGGACAATCCAAGAAGAATGTAGATGCACCGCCCAATTTGGCAATACAGTATAATTTTTTTTAATAATCATTTAATAGAACTGTGTGCGTTCGCTTCACTCCTACATAATTTGTATTTACCTTTTTTCAAACCTAGGTGGCAGAACATTTAGATATATAATAACATAAGAACTTGGGGGCATATTATCAAGGCGGCGTTAATGAATTATCGCCGCTTTAGCGTCCGTTTTCAGACGAAAAGCGGCGATAATTCTATCGCCTAATTAACAAGGACACGCTAGCGCGTGATTCCTGCATTAGCGTCCGTTTTCTGCACGCCTCCCATCGCATCGCTAATGAGATGCAAAGGGGGCGTGCCTGTGAAAACAACATGGGGAAATATCGCTAACCCAGGTATCGCCATATCAACAACGTGGGTTAGCGATATTTTCAATCACGTTAAGTATGCCTTAACGCAGGAATTTAACGTCTGCTAAATTCCTGACTAAGGCATACCTAACATGGGGGTGGATTGTGTGGCTAAGACCACAGGCCCTATCACCAAGGATATCGCCGTTTTCCATGGGACATCGCTGGAAAACCAGCGATGTTCCATGGAAAACATCGCTATCACTGGAAAATTATCGCCTTTGCGCTAAGCGTTGTTAATACAGCGCTAGCATGGCGATAATTTCCAGCGATAGCCGGCGATAGGATTCCTCGCGCTAACAGCGGCCAGCGATAATTATCGCTGCCGCTTGATAATATGCCCCGTAGGTCTCTCTGGTGCTGATGGACTGTTTGCAATGCATTTAAGTTAACTGTTTCATACTCATTCCTTCGCTTCCTCTAACAACAGATTGATGATGGTAGGCTGCTCATCACCCAGATGAATATTGTCTTCATGTAGTGTTTGTCTTTATTCCACCTTTCCCTAAATCAATTTACCATCTATCCATCAAACCCCTAACCCTCTTCCTCCGGGCTGTGTGATTATTGTGGTGTGACTTAATAATTTACACCATTAATTGATCACACACTTGCCTGGGCGGATGTGGTTAAAGCAACACCAACTTAGTGCAGGATCTTCAGCTTTATTACTCAAACAATAGAACACACTGGCCCCATTTACCCACCCATGCAAAAAATGTGATCAATATTTTAGATATAGAAGAACATCATTCATCAGTATCATCATTCAGGCATTGTTTTGCGTAAATGCTTAACCTTATCCACTCCAGGCTTTGAGTCCACTTCACAATTCAAGTATTTCATAACTTTAGTTGTAATTAAAATACTAGCTCACCTTTGCTCTGAAAAATTTAGTATTGCCGGTTATAGTTCCACTATCAGGTATTCTTTGTTGTGTAGTAGTCTGGTCTCAATTGTTTGTAAAGCTATGATATAATAATGTATAACCCAGTAAATTAGTTTTTATTTCAGTTTAAGTGCCTGTAAAGAATTATCCTTCTGATTAATCATACAGTTGGAGTTCACCTAGGTGGGAGTGGGACATCGCTTCTGATTTCTTCAATATTAGTGCACTAACCTGCTACTACTACCACCACCATGGCATCTTAGGAAACCATGCAGCCCTGATTTCATCTGTTCAGGTAAGAGAACAATGGAGCATTGTTCTACTTATAGGTAATATAGGCAAGGGGCAACTCCTCCCCCTGTAGTGGTCAATATAGTTACAGACTGTAGAGACTAGGACAGTAGTAGGACAAGGGTGCAGCATAATTAATTGTTATACACTATCAGCAGACTTTAAAAACAGGCTGTGCTAAAGGGCAGCAGTGCAAAGTAAATCACCTCAAAAAAGGTATACGTAACATAAAATAAATATTGATTACCCTAACAGTATAATAAACCCCACCCCTTCTACCCACAAGTGGCCCACCCTTCTCCCCAAACAAATTGCCCTGTCCCTGACAATGTCCAAAATGTCCATTGTCCAGCAATTAAAGTCCAAAATGTTCCGGTTCCAACTCCCACATTCCCACCCTCTCCACCCACAACAAGTCCCACCGATCAAAACAAATGTTAAAAATGGGGCTGAAGAGGTCACTTAACACAGCGGGACAGGACCTTTCTGAGTTGCCCCTCAATCTGTGTCTGCCTGGCTTCAATGAGCACCAGCCTCAGAAGAATGCGGCAGAAGTGGCGGTCAGAAATTGAGTGGGGGACAGCAGTGATGGAACGGCGGGCGACTGCCAGCGGACTGCGGCGCTGGTGTTGTTGAGAGGATGGAGGCTCTGGGGGTTGGCTGGGGCCCTGGGCAACTGCCTCCTCCTCCTCTTCTTCTTCTTCCTCCTTCTGGGCCACCAGCCGCTGGTACTCTGCCCATATGGTCTCCAGCTTCTGCTGCCTGCAGCCAGTCTGCTACATCCTACTGAGATCGATGACCAGCAGGAGTAGCTAGAAAGAAAAAAGATAAATTGTTAACAATGCTCTGTGCAAAACACTTGTTCAAAATTATGTAGCGGGTGGCACAGTAGCAGTACATTGATGATCTCCTAGGGCTATTCGGTTTGTTGTGATTAGAGTCACAGCCATTCACCACACATGCCTCACATAAAACTAAAGGCAAATGCAATATCTGAAAGGAATTAAGGCAGAATAAACACAGCACATCAGTTTTAAAAAACAGTTATTTTGGTTTCTCTTGAAGGATTTCCTAGTAAAAACTAAACAGAAACTTTGTGTGGAAAAATAAAAGAAATTACCTGCTATTAATGCACTATGGTGTACACATTTTCTCTTTCGCTATAGACTTCTCCCCCACTAGCACCTTTTCAGGGATACTTATATATCGTCCACCTGGAGCTCTGGGACAATTCCACAACATTCTTCCTTCCATCATAGCTAACCTAGCATGCAGTCCATCCAATTTTACACTACTAGGGATTTTAACATTCATTTTGACAACACCGCTGACCATATTGCCCTAGAAATGACCACTAGTCTTTTAGCACTACAATTAAAACAACTAGTGCTTACACCGACCCACACCAAAGGTCATTTACTTGACCCTATTTTTAGTAATTGTGCAGATCTCATAGTTGGAACACCCTCCCCCTTCCGTGGACGGACCACTTCTTGATCTCCCTCTCCTGGGTCACTCCTGACCCCCACTATTCTTTCAATACAATCACACGTAGGGAAAGAAACTGGTCAAAACTTCCCCTAGAGGATTGGCTGGCAGCTCTTGAAACCTCCAGACCACCTAATAACCCTGATCCCATTTTAGCCAATGAGGATTATAACAGATGGATCTCTGAATCACTAGACTCTGCACTTCCCATGAAACGCATTGAGCTTAAGCGTAGTACAAAGACTGCCCCCTGGTATTCCCCCGGATTACGGGAAATGAAACGCCATTGCAAAAGATTAGAAAGGAAATGGCGACTAGACTACTCCCTCCCAGTAAAACTGCATATAGAGAAGCGATAAAGATTTATAAAAATGAAATTAAAACTGCACAATCGATCTTCTTCGAAGAAAAATTAATGCAGCCGCTTCTAGGCCTAAAGAAATATATCGCATTACGAAAACCCTCCTTAAGCTCCCTGAAAACCCCCAAATCCTATTAACGCACAAATTCGCTGCAATAACCTGGCAGAGTTCTTCTCTCACAAAATACAAACCATCTACACTTCCTTTTCCCCTGTTCAGACTGACCCTCCACTCACTAAATCACTTGAATCAGGGACCCAGTCGCTGGCCACACTAGAATTCTTCCCCCACTTAATTCTATCAAGTTAAAAACTATTATGCATCAGGTCAAATCCGGCTCCCCAACGACCCGGCACCCCGCGCACTTTGTTGTCAGTCATTGACAACGTCCTCCCCACGATACTTGACCTGCTTAATGCCTCCCTGTCCTCAGGCACCGTCCCGTTTCCCTGGAAACGGGCTATGGTTAAAGCCCTTCTTAAAAACCTAATTTAGACCAAGATGACCCTGGCAACTATCGACCAATCTCCTTGTTGCCCTGGTTGAGCAAGATCTTGGAAAAATATGCCAACTTGGTGTTGGCAGAGTTCCTTGAGACTAACCATCTGCTCGACCCCTCCCAGACGGGATTCCGTCCCATGCATGGGATCGAAACCGCTCTGGTTGCAGTGACGGAGGAGGCCAGGAAGATTCTGGATCAGGGAGGATCTGCAGCAATTATCCTCCTTGACCTAAGTGCAGCCTTCGACACTGTAAACCACAACATCTTACTTCATCGTCTCACCGGTTTAGGAGTCTCAGGAAAAGCAATCGCCTGGTTTAAATCTTTTCTTTCAGACCGCTCCTTTCAGGTCTTTGAGGGCGACATCACTTCCCTAGCAAACATCTTGGCTGCGGTGTACCACAGGGCTCTTCCTTAAGCCCTACGCTATTTAACATATACATGAGCCCACTGGCTGAGATAGTCCGTCCGTTCGGAATAAAAATCATTACCTATGCTGACGACACTCAGCTAGTGGTGGCTCTCAATCAGATACACACCGCGAATAACAGCCTGAGGGAGTGCTTAGAGGAAGTGACCAAATGGATGACTTTGTCATGTCTTAAACTAAATGGAGACAAAACTGAGCTGATGCTTTTAGGTAACCCCCTAAACTTACGACCAACTCATTGTGGCCTTCCTGCCTTGGCCCTGCCCCCACGCCAAAGGATACGATAAAAAGCCTGGGAATCTGGTTGGATAAGTCCCTTGACTTTAATTGTCAAGCAGCTAAATTATCAGCCACCTGTTTTGGTCTACTCAGGCTTCTGCGGAAGATCCTCCCCTTGCTGCCTTCTCAAGCGAGACAGATTATGGTCCAGGGACTTATTCTGTCTCGTCTGGATTTCGGGAATGCCCTCTATTTAGGGGCTCCCCAAGCTACCTTACGCAAGCTCCAGATAATTCAGAATTGCGCTGCTCGAACTCTGCTTCAGATTCCTCGTCGACTCTCAGCCAAACCCGGACTGAAGAGCCTTCATTGGCTCCCAGTCAGGGAAAGAATCGAATTTAAAACTCTGTGCATTGTTCACCGAGCTTTCTGGAGAACAGGTGCTGTCATCAATCATTCACTGATCACCCCTTACCATCCAAATAGACAGCTTAGATCAGCTTCCTCTCTCCTCACGACAGTTCCTAGGATCAAGAGAGTCAGATGTGGGGGTCGGTCTTTTCCTATAACTCGGCTAAACTCTGGAACTCCCTCCCCTTCTATATGCGATCAGAACCCAACCTACTTCTGTTCCGTAAACATCTAAAAACTCTGCTCTTCAATAAAACTGAATAATTCAATGGTCTTTTTATAGGCATTGTCCGTAGCGCTAGGACGCCTGAGGGTAGCTACCGCGCTCAATAAATGGTCTTTTCATTTCATTTCATTTCATTTCTCTCTTGTTGTGCTAAATTAATGGAGGCATACTAGCTCAGCTAGTGCCCTAGTCGTACTTGTTAGTCATACTTTGCTACTCTCTGCAGTCTGCAGCTGGGGCAGCTGTAATAGACAATTATCTTATTCCAATGGCCCTTCTTTTCTCCAAAATGCCTTTCAATTTTACCCTGACTACAAGGCAGATGAATAATATAAATGATACACGCCACATATAAAATCAATCATGCGGACATCCTGTCTGCCGTAAGTAGATGGTGGGAAAAGCGATGCACTACAGTACAGGGAAAGGAGTAAGGAACGGGACAAAGATTGTATTTGGCCCATTTGTCACAGACTTTCCCACCTGCCAAAGTCAAGGCACTTCCTTAGTTCCACTTTACTCCCTGGCCTCACCCTCCACCACACTTTGAAATTACTTTTTTCCAACAAATCCGTTTGCTTGGCAGTAAGGGAAGGAAACTTAACTTACTCTACTGCAGAGTAAGTTAGAGGGGTTAGACTGCGTTAGTAAAAGTTTTACTGATCAACATCATGTATCTAAGCTTTGGCTACTGAGTCACTGTGGTTGACAAATGTTGAAAGAGAAAACAGGCGTAATCCCTTATGGAAGCCATGATGAAATATCTCACTTGGCCAGAAAAATGTGGCGCATGCAAAGAATGGATTTTTCACATTTTTGGAACGGCTGGAACAGAACTTAGGCAGGAATAAAGGAGTGAAGTACTAGGATGTGACTGAGAGGGCATTGGGAGGGAAGGGAAACACACCTTGTTTTCGGATTGCCATGCATTGAAAACATTGTAAATGCCACATTAGCTCAAACAGATGCACATTGCACAGCCAACACTGCAGTGCTGAATTGAAACATGCAGCAGTTAGGTCATCATGGGTGGCATTGGCGAAATGCCATGGGTAGGGACTAGGGAAGGAGGTGATGATTGATGATGGGTGGGATACATAATATCTGCCTCACTTAAAAAATACTGTGAGTTAAGGGAGTAGACAGAAATGCTACCCCAACCCTTCAAAGCTTTGATAAAACCATTCCAAGCAAATGAAGTAGGTGAGCACGCCCCTATCCAGAAGAGCTCTCTTGTATTTTTTATTCACGCAATTATCCATTCATCATTGCATTGTTCTTCTAATCTTCACCCTTGGGTTTGATACACCCATTTAAGCTTTACATTTTCTCATCCAGTCTTTCATCATTGAAAACCATCCATCAATATATATCCATCTATCCAAACATGGCTCTCAACGAACCTTTCACCAACAGCCATTTACGCATCCACGCATCCTTTCACCCAGTGACCCATCCTGTTTAACCCATCTGAGCATTCCTTTCATCCACCTAGACAGGCATCCTTTCACCCATACCCTTTTACCCTCCCAGGCAGGCATCCTTTCACCCATATACCCTTTCATCCATCCTTCACCCACCCATGTTTCCTATCACCCACTTATATGCATCCTTTCACCCATGCATCCTTTCACTCATACTACATTCAATTATATTGCATTTCACCCATCCTTTTTCCTTCCATCCTTTTTTCCTTTTTCCATCAACCCATCATTGTTAAAGTTCATTATGAACCTTTGTCTGCTGAGTTGCACATTTCTACTGTGTCTGCTAAAGCGATGTGTTCAGACTCCCCCCTGCTGACATGTCTGCTCCGCTGGCGCTCTCGCTGCCAGCTGGTTGTCTGTGCGGCTAGAAAATACATTACACATTTTAGATGCCAGATACACCTCCCCCTATTATTATTTTTTTAGGAAAATACAGCCACAATACATCGCTACAGTTTGGTTACAGTATCTTCTATCAGAAGGGGTACAATACTTGGTCAATGAAAGACAGGTGGTCTTGGTTGGCAAATGCAATTGGGCTATCCTCCCCATGCTTCCAGCCATGATGAACTGTCACTAACTGCT
Source organism: Calotriton arnoldi (assembly GCA_963921515.1). Classification (NCBI taxonomy): domain Eukaryota; kingdom Metazoa; phylum Chordata; class Amphibia; order Caudata; family Salamandridae; genus Calotriton; species Calotriton arnoldi. The sequence continues at coordinate 325,576 of CAWUFW010004205.1, forward strand.
GGTATAGTATGATAATAATACATAACCCAACAAGCTCTCTTTACTAAAGAGCAACAATGGGTATTCTGACTTGCTCACAGGACTCAATGATAACATCCCTTGGGGGGAGGTGGTCCGCTAACATACTCCCCCACTCCCCCACCACAACATGTGTGACCCCCCTGACTCCCCGCATGTGTCCCTTTCTCCTGTTTTCTCCTTCTCTACATGGGTTGGTGAATCACCAACTGATTGCGTCAGGATAGCTCTGCGATATTTTTGCAGCACCCCTGCCACTCTATAGGCATGTGCCTTAAGGAGCCAGATCTCCCTTTGCGCTTCTTTCCATACTTATATGACCCCACCTAACGGGCACATTCTACACCTATGAGTGTCCACCCTCTTACTTTGCACACATGGCAGTTTTTCCTTAGAACCATGGGTCCCTGCCCCTCTGAACCCATTCTCCAATTGCATTCGATTGGTCATATGATTTCCTTCTACCGCTCCCACTAGCGCATTAGGACCTATAACTCTTTGACTGCCCCATGGGTCAGTATTCATCCATTGGTCTCCCATTTCCCTTGTTTAATTTCTGTAAATTCCGGTGCACTTCTGAGCAACTGTTACTCATACACAGTCTGTGCGTTAACGATGCTGCCACTCCCACTTGGCAGTGAGCATGTTTCGTCACCAGGGCACACCGTTACAAGATGGCGCCCACTTTTTTCCTTCCATTCCACCCTTTAACATGGCGCCCACTTGTCTCTTTAATCACTCACATGTGAGTGCTCTAACCTGCCTGCGCCCCACATACTCACGCAGATAAGACTGTCCTGGCACGGTCCGAGGTATCCCCGGTGATGTCCAGATGCGGGTAGGTCCCACGCTCCGTAGGACCTCCAGCAGAGTGAGTACTGAGCCTTCTTTCTTAATTTATAAACAAGGCGGCCATTCGCAACAAATTTAATTTTTCCCAGCTATCTGGTCATTGCACCTGCCGCGTACATCCGTAGACTCATTGCTAATTGTGGCGAATCATACCTGCAGGCTCATTGCCACTTGTGGTGAATCACGTCCATCGCCCGCTTAAGTAGTGAGCCCCCCATTAGTCTCCTGAAACCCCTGGTTAGTTTTGCGTAATTTTCTGGGCACTTCTGAGTAACTTTTACTCATACATAGTCTCTGCATCAACTGTGCCGCCACTCCCACATGGCAGTGAGCATGTTTCATCACCAGAGCACACCGTTACTAGATGGTGCCCACACTTTTTTTCCTTCAGTCCACTCCTTAACATGATGCTCACATGTCTCTCCAGTCATGCACATTGGAGCACTCTAGCCTTTTTTGCGTCCCACGTACCCTACGCAGACAAGACTGTCCGGGTACGGTACCAGGTATCCCGAGTTGATGTCCAGGCGCGGGTAGGTCCCACGCTCCTGAGGACCTCCAGCAGTGTGAGTACTCAGTCTTCCTGCTCTATATATCATCAAGGCAGCTATTCTCGGCCCCTCTAATTTTTCCCAGCTTTCTGGTCATTGTACCTGCTGCGTACACCAGCAGATCCACTTCTATTTGTGGTGAATCGCACCTGCAGGCTCTTTGCCACTTGTGGCGTATCACGTCCATCTCCCTCTTTGGCTGTGAACCCCTGCCACTAGAGTGTACTCTCCAGGCAGTCTATATCATGTGGTATGCATCGTCACCATCACAAAACCGCCACGCAGTGCCCCCGTTTCTATCACGTACTGTGTAATTTCTCCCATTTTGACTCACTGGTACCTAGCCATGCAGCGGATCTCCGTTGCAAGCCCCCATGGCTACCAGATCGGTACCTAGCCATGCAGCGGATCCCCGTTGCAAGCCCCCATGGCTTCCAGATCATTCTAGCTTCTACCGGTGTGCTTTGACCCCTTCTAAACTAACACTTGTGTGCCATCATGTTTCAGGTGCTTCCTCCCTCGCCAATTTGCGAGTACCCTGGACGTCATAGTTGGGGCCCAAAAAAAAAACCCCTTCTAGGTGAGTCCATTTTTCAGTGTGAACGGGACACATGCAAGGGGACACTCCTGCGGTGGGACACCATCACCCGCCCCCACAGGACAATTACTCATTTCTGGGCACAAAATGTTTTTTAGCCTTGCCACAAACAACTCATGATCGATTGACGAGTGGATTTCCATGTCCTTGGAGATCCACTCCATTTTTTTATTTGCACTGCGCCTCTCACTGGGCAACGTACCTTTACAAACCAGATGTGACTGTGGTTATTTAGCCTTTTTATTCTACTTGTTCTTTACCCTCCAGGTGTTCTCCAGAAGGTATCCCTCACTTTTCCTTTATTCCACGCTTTTACTTTCACACAGGACTACGACACGAGTCCACACTGTAGGGCATGTGATTTTTACTACACATACTCATACCGTCCCCTCTAGAGTAGATGAGGATCCCCCAGTCCTGATGAAATGCCAAGATCCAACTAGACGATTTAGGGCATGAAACATGTCAACCATCGGTAAACAGTCTAAATATTGAGTTGTAAATATCGACTAGCACAAATATCGAGTTCAGAATATCGTATGTCAAAAATATCAACAGTCAAAATATCGTGGACAAGACTATCAAGTCTAAGGTAAGTAATATCGTTTTTAAAAATATCGAAGTTGTTAATATCGTTTTAAAAAATATCGAATTGATTAATATCGTTTGCAAAAATATAGTTGTTAAAAATATTGTTGTTTTAGTTAGTGTTATGTATTTTAGTGTGTATTTTAAATGTATGTGCTGTATTTTTTTGTCTAAGTATTGCATTTTTTTATGTATGTGTTAAATTTGTAGAAGTTACTAATTGTTTTTTATTTACATTTTGCGTTTTAGTTCCGTAGCGAGTTGTGCGTTTATGGGGGAATACGGTGGGAAGTAATTTAAATATAATTAATTGAATATTAATTTTATTTGAATTACATTTTGCGTTTTAGTTCCGTAGCGGGTTGTGGGTTTATAGGGGAATAGGGTGGGAAGTAATTTAAAAATAATTAATTGAATTTTTATTTATTAGTATTTATTTACATTTTATCTTATAGTGGTTATTATGGTAATTAATTAATTATTATTGTTTAATTATATTGGTAAATATATTAATTGTGTAATTTTTTAGGAGTGGATTGTGGGTTTATAGGGGAATAGGGTGGGAAGTAATTTAATTTTAAAATATTTAGTAATATTTAATATGTAATATTTTTTATTTATGATTTTATAGTAATTGTTTGAATTAATTTATTAATATATAATTATATTTTCATTGTTAATTGTTATTAATTAATTAATTGTTAATTACTTATGTTAATTGTGTCATTTTTTACCCCTCCGCTATCCAACACTTTCTATACTGTTGCACTCACTGGAGTGGGAATAGTCCTTTTTACCCCTACGCTATCCAACAGTTTCTCTACTGTTGCACTCGCTGGAGTGGGAATAGTAAATTATTTCCCTCCGCTATCCAACACTTTCCCTACTGTTGCACTCCCTGGAGTGGGAATAGTAATTTTAACCCCTTCGCTATCCAACACTTTCCCTACTGTTGCACTTGCTGGAGTGGGAATAGTAAATTATTCCCCTCCGCTATCCAACACTTTCCCTACTGTTGCACTCTCTGGAGTGGGAATAGTCATTTTTACCCCTGCGCTATCCAACATTTTCCCTACTGTTGCAGTCGCTGGAGTGGGAATAGTAATTTTTTCCTCTTTGCTATCCAACAGTTTCCCTACTGTTGCAGTCGCTGGAGTGGGAATAGTAAATTATTCCTCTCCGCTATCCAACACTTTCCCTACTGTTGCACTCATTGGAGTGGGAATAGTAATTTATTCCCCTCTGCTATCCAACACTTTCCCTACTGTTGTACTCTCTGGAGTGGGAATAGTAATTTTGAACCCTGCCCTATCCAACACTTTCCCTACTGTTGCACTTGCTGGAGTGGGAATACTAATTTTATCCCCTCCGCTATCCAACACTTTCCCTACTGTTGCATTCATTGGAGTGGGAATGATAAATTATTCCCCTCCGCTATCCAACACTTTCCCTACTGTTGTTTTGTTTGGAGTGGGAATAGTAATTTTTACCCCTGCACTATCCAACATTTTCCCTACTGTTGCACTCGCTGGAGTGGGAATAGTATTTTTTTCCTCTTTGCTATCCAACACTTTCCCTACTGTTGCATTTATTGGAGTGGGAATAGTAAATTATTCCTCTCCGCTATCCAACATTTTCCCTACTGTTGCATTTATTGAAGTGGGAATAGTAAATTATTCCCATCCACTATCCAACACTTTCCCTACTGTTGCACTCGTTGGAGTGGGAATAGTAAATTATTCCCCTCCCCTATCCAACACTTTCACTACTGTTGCACTTGATGGAATGGGAATAGTAATTTATTGACCTCCGCTATCTAACACTATCCTTACTGTTGTAATTAATGTAGTGTAAAATGTAGTTTTAAAAATTAATAAATATTTTAATATTTTAATTTATAATATATATATATTTTTTATTTTTATGTTAGAGGTGTATGTATGTATATATATATTTATAATTTTTAATAAATTTCTAACATTTTATAATGTATTAAATTAATTATTTATTAATAATTATTAAGTAAATGTATATATTATATTTTATATATGTATGTTTAATTTATTTTTACATTACATTTATTACTTATAATTGTTAACATTTTCTAATTATAAATATTTATTTTTAAGTTATATGTATTATTTAATTTATTTTACTTTTTTTATACATAAAAAACAATATTTTTAACATTGATATTTTTAACAACTATATTTTTGTTTAGATATTTTCGTACTTACCATGATGTAGATAGGATGTCGATATTCTTGACATCGATATTTAGGTCCCGATATTTTGGGACCTCGATATTGTGGTCGTTGATATTCTGTCAGTGATCCCAACCATCTTCACCCCACACATACCACTTTGAGCTGAAGCGGGTATAATTTCCCCTCTTCGGCCACGACGTTGTAGTCGGTTGTTTTTACTCATAGCTTTGGAACCCAGCGAATAAAATTGTTTTTGGGGAGTCCTCTAGCTATTTTTAATCCACACCTTTTGCTTCTCATCTCTACTCACTACACATATGCCCCCATACCATTTTCCAGCTTCACGTTGGCAACCAGAGAAGACCTCCGGCAAAGAGCCCCCATGCGGGGCCCGTTGGGCATTGCAGCGCCGGCCCAACGAGGAGCTCTCCAATAATGAAGCATGACACCCTTCGGGGTGTGTGAGGGCCCTTGCTCCTAATTGGAGCTACTTCATCTCTAGTTTCTCTTCTCCATTCACCAACACCTGTTACACACTATCCTTTAAGCCCCCCTTTTCTTCCCCCTCCCCCTTCCCTTCCCAGGGAACTGCATACCTCTGTTTTTGTCATAGCCATGTGGGGCGTGTATGCTGGACCTACCAAGCCCCTGTCTCTTTTTTTGTGATAACCCAGAATCCCTTGCAAACCTCAAACTTTGTAAAAAAAAACACATTGTCCTCTCTTTTCTGTGATGTACAGTTCTGGAATCTGTGGGGAGCCACAAACTTCCACCCACCCAGCATTTCCCCAAGTCTCCCGATAAAAATGGTACCTCACTTGTGTGGGTAGGCCTAGTTTCCGCGAGAGTAAACACCCCAAAACGTACTGTGGAGACTTCAAAATTAACAATCGCAAAAATACCTGGCTTTGCGATTGAGTCACCTACGTTTTTGGTGCCGGGCTCAGCGGCCATTTAGGGAAACATACCAAACAGAAACAATTTTGAAAACTAGACACCTGGGGGAGTCCAGGGAGGTGTGGCTTGCGTGGATGTCCCAACGTTTTCCTACCCAAAATCCCCTGCAAACCTCGAAATTAGCTAAATAAAATCATGTTTTCCTCACTTTTCTATGTGGGAAAGTTGTAGGATCACCAGGCCACTACAAATTTCCTACCACCCACCATTCCCCCAGGTATCTTGATAAAAATGGTGCCTCACTTGTGTGGGTAGGCCTTGTGCCCACAACATGAAATGGCCCAAAACATACTGTGGAGACTTCAAAATTATCGATCTCAAAACTATCTGGTTTTGTGAGGGAGTCACCTGGGTTTTTGGTCCAGGGCTTGGCGGCCATCTAGGGAAACCTACCAAACCCAGACATTTTTGAAAACTAGACACCCTGGGGAGTCCAAGGAGGTGTAGCTTGCATGGATCTCCCAACATTTTCCCACCCTAAATCCCCTGCAAACCTCAAATTTAGCTAAAAAAAGCATATTTCCTCACATTTCTGTGTGGGAAATTTGTGGTATAACCAGCCTGACACAAATTCCCTTCCACCCAGCGTTCCCCTAGGTCTCTCAATGAAAATGGTACCTCACTTGTGTGGGTAGGCCTAGTACCAGCAACAGGGAAAGGCCCAAAATGTATTGTGGAGACGTCAAAATTATCTCTCACAAAACGACCTAATTTTGCAAGAGGGTCCCCTGGGTTTTTGGTCCCGGGCTCGGCAGCCATCTAGGGAAACCTACCAAATTCGGACAGTTCTGAAACCTAGACACCCGGGGGAGTCTAAGGAGGTGTTGTTTGCGTGGATCCCCCAATGTTTTCCTACCCAGAATACCTAACATACCTCCAATGTAGCTAAAAAAAACCACATTTTTCTCATATTTTTGTGTGGGATCACCGCACAAGCACAAATTTCCTACCACCCTCGGTCTTCCAATGAAAATGATACCTCATTTGTGTGGGTGTTCAATGCAGAGCCAGCCTAAAACATATATAAAACAAATTTAGCGCATAGAGCTCGCTGTGCTATCCCCCCAATCTCTACGTTTTTGGCCCTTCTCAGTTGCAGGCTCTTTGCTCACCCACACAAGTGAGGTATCATTTTACTTGGGAGACTGAGGGAACGCTGGCTGGTAGGAAAGTTGTGACTGCGTGATAATCCCTCACAGAAATGTGAGAATTTTTTTAAAGCTAAATTTGAGGTTTGCAGGGGATTCTAGGTAGGAAAATGTTGGGAGATCCACGTAAGATGCACCTCCCTGGACTCCCCTTGGTGTCTAGTTTTCAGAAATGTCTGGGTTTGGTAGGTTTCCCTAGATGGCCGCTGAGTCTGGGACCAAAAACGAAAGTGACTCCCTCGCTAAACCAGGTAGATTTGCAATCGATAATTTTGAAGTCTCCACAGTATGTTTTGGGCCATTTCCTATCGCGGGCACCAGGCCTACCCACACAAGTGAGGTACCATTTTTATCTGGAGACCTGGGAGAACACTGGTTGGTAGGAAATTTGTGGCGGCCCGGTGATCCCACAACTTTTCCACACATAAAATTGAGGAAAATGTTATCTTTTTGCTAAATTTGAGGTTAGCAGGCGATTCTGGGTAGGAAAATGTTTGGAGATCCATGCAAGCCACACCTCTCTAGACTCCCCTGAGTGTCTAGTTTTCAGATATGTCTGGGTTTTGTAGATTTCCTTAAATGGCTACTGAGCCCGGGACCAAAAACGCAGGTGAATCCTTTGCAAAACCAGGTAGTTTTGCGATCGATAATTCTGAAGTCTCCACAGTACATTTTGGGCCATTTCCTGTCACGGGCACTAGGCCTACCCATCTAAGTGAGGTACCATTTTTATTAGGAGCCCTGGCGGAACACTGGGTGCTAGGAAATTTGTGGTGACCCGGTGATCCCACAATTTTCCCACAAAGAAAAGTGAGGAAAATTAGCTTTTTTAGCTATATTTGAGGTTTGCAGGGGATTCTGGGTAGAAAATGTTGGGACATCCATACAAGCTGCACCTCCCTGGACTCCCCTAGGAGTTTAGTTTTCAGAAATGTCTGGGTTTGGTAGATTTCCCTAGAAGGCCGCTGAACCCGGGACCAAAAACGCAGCTGACTCCCTCACAAAACCAGGTAGTTGAGCGATCGATAATTCTGACGTCTCCACAGTATGTTTTGGGCCTTTTCCTGTCATGGGCACTAGGTCTACCCACACACATGAGGTATCATTTTTATCGGGAGACCTGGGTGAACGCTGGATGGTAGGAAATTTGTGGCAGACCAGTGATCCCACAACTTTACCACACAGAAAAGTGAGGAAAATTTGATTTTTTTTGCTAAATTCGAGGTTTGCAGGGGATTCAGGGTAGGAAAATGTTGGGAGATCCATGCAAGCTGCATGTCCCTGGACTCCCCTAGGTGTCTAGTTTTCAGAAATGTCTGGGTTTTGTAGGTTTCTCTAGATGGCTGCTGAGGGCGGGACCAAAAATGCAGGTGACCCCCTTGAAAAACTAGGTAGTTTTGTGATAGATAGGTGGGCACCTGTGTTTTTGGTTTCGGACTTGCAGACATCTAGGGGAACATAGAAAACCTAGACATTTCTGAAACTAGACACCCGTGGGAGTCCAGTGAGGTATGGCTTGCATTGATCCCCGGCAAAACCAAAGGGGATGATGGACGGAGTGTTGAACATTGCAAGCACTCACCCCCAGTCAACTGATCTGGGTTTAATCCTTCATCATTCTTTAGCTCACTCCGCCACCCCAGTTCAGACATGGCCATATGCAAATCAGTCTGACCATGTGCCTCATGGGAACAGTCCAGCCCGAACTGCCAAGCCATGTCTTCCCTGGACCGGAAACAAGCATCCTGGGACTGGTTTCTGGCTTACAGCCGTCATCAGCCAGGCTATCTTGAATCCAGTGGGAAAGTGAGCAAGGGACCCACGTCTGGGCATACCCTGCCAACTTAGGGCGAACATAGCAAAACCAAAGGGGATGATGGACGGAGTGTTGAACATTGCAAGCACTCACCCCCAGTCAACTGATCTGGGTTTAATCCATCATCATTCTTTAGCTCACTCCGCCACCCCAGTTCAGACATGGCCATATGCAAATCAGTCTGACCCTGTGCCTCATGGGAACAGTCCAGCCTGAACTGCCAAGCCATGTCTTCCCTGGACCGGAAACAAGCATCCTGGGACCGGTTTCTGGCTTACAGCCGTCATCAGCCAGGCTATGTTGAATATAGTGGCAAAGTGAGCAAGGGACCCACGTCTGGGCATACCCTGCCAACTTAGGGCGAACATAGCAAAACTAAAGGGGATGATGGACGGAGTGTTGAACATTGCAAGCACTGCATTGCATTGATCCCCAACATTTTCATTCCCAGAATCCGCTGCAAACCTCAAACATAGCTAAAAAGTTACATTTTCCTCTAATATATGTGTGGAAAAGATGTGGGATCACCGCACAGCACAAATTTCCTACCACTCAGCGTTCCACTCAGTCTCCCGATAAGAATGATACCTTACTCTCTAAGAGCGCTAAATTTGTTTTATATATGTTTTAGGCTGGCTCTGCATTGAACACCCACACAAATGAGGTATCATTTTCATTGGAAGACCGAGGGTGGTAGGAAATTTGTGCTTGTGCGGTGATCCCACACAAAAATATGAGGAAAATGTGGGTTTTTTGAGCTACATTGGAGGTTTGTTAGGGATTCTGGGTAGGAAAACATTGGGGGATCCATGCAAACAACACCTCCTTAGACTCCCCCGGGTGTCTAGGTTTCAGAACTGTCCAAATTTGGTAGGTTTCCCTAGATGGCTGCCGAGCCCAGGACCAAAAACCCAGGGGACCCCCTTGCAAAATTAGGTCGTTTTGTGAGAGATAATTTTGACGTCTCCACAATACATTTTGGGCCTTTCCCTGTTGCTGGTACTAGGCCTACCCACACAAGTGAGGTACCATTTTCATTCAGAGACCTAGGGGAACGCTGGGTGGAAGGAAATTTGTGTCAGGCTGGTTATACCACAAATTTCCCACACAGAAATGTGAGGAAATATGCTTTTTTTAAGCTAAATTTGAGGTTTGCAGGGGATTTAGGGTGGGAAAATGTTGGGAGTTCCATGCAAGCTACACCTCCTTGGACTCCCCAGAGTGTCTAGTTTTAAAAAATGTCTGGGTTTGGTAGGTTTCTCTAGATGGCTGCTGAGGGCAGGACCAAAATCGCAGGTGACCCCCTTGAAAAACTAGGTAGTTTTGTGATAGATAGGTGGGAACCTGTGTTTTTGGTCTCGGGCTTGCAGACATCTAGGGGAACCTAAAAAACCTAGACATTTCTGAAACTAGACACCCGTGGGAGTCCAGTGAGGTATGGCTTGCATTGATCCCCAACATTTTCATTCCCGGAATCCGCTGCAAACCTCAAACATAGCTAAAAAGTTACATTTTCCTCTAATATATGTGTGGAAAAGATGTGGGATCACCGCACAGCACAAATTTCCTACCACTCAGCGTTCCCCTCAGTCTCCCAATAAGAATGATACCTTACTCTCTAAGACTGTTGCAATTGTTTTGGGGGGTGGGGGCATTGGCAGGCCCCACCACTACTTACAAAAAAACAACAATCCCTGGTGCTTAGTAGGCTTCCGGGCCCCCCAGGGGGCAGATCAGGGGCTTTTGCCCCCATCTGCCTCCTGAGTAGGGAAGAAAGACTGTGGATTTTTTGGGGGGTTAGGGGGATTGGCATGCCCATTTTCAGCAGCCCACACTCCTATATACATAGAAAAAAAATCCCTGGTGCCTAGTGTGCTCTCCGCCCATTTGCCTCCCAGGGGGATCAGAAAGTGGAATTGTTTATGGGGGGTACGGACATTGGCATGCACATTTTGGGCAGCAAGGATTGACAAGGGAGGGGTATCTTTGGAAGGGGTACCATTGGAAAGGGTTAATAATCTCGCCCAAAAATATTTTGACAAGGAAAGGCAAATGCAGTAACATTGAACTTTTCTAAACCAGATCGCCTATAGTACTAGTATTGTGGGCCTATTATAAATTTTCTAAACCTACCCTATTCCAAATTTCTTAAACTATATTTTGGAACTACTAATAAATTGCAACAAATGATCTTTGCTTCTCATCTCATTCCCAATCTCTTAACCCCCTTTGACGGGCCAACTCAGTCTGCATTTCTTTCAATGCATAGATGCATGCATACTGCATATCACTGGGAGATTGCTTGGCACTGTGTGAGCCACAAAAAAGAAAGGCACAGAGAAGTGAGAAAACGCGAACTCACTAATACTAATAACTACCACTATCTTAATGACAGGACAGAGGAGTCTCTGCATGACTTCTCAAATAATCACCGCAAGAGTGCGTAAATGAATAGGATTAGGTAGCGTTGAGCACCTGTCTATATGATAATCACATACTATTTGTAAAACTAACCTGAGTGTGAGTAGTATGCTTGCTATTTTGGGAAAGAATATTAGCACAGAACACCACAAATAAATAATTATTAGTCACCAAGCCCCCCAACCTCCATGCCCAGCAGGTCGAGCGGGTCCTGTTCCCTGTCCAGGATGTTGGCCCACTGGTGCGTAAGCTATTGTTGGGTGCGCAGGACCCGAGAGCTGCGGCGCACAGCCTGGCACACCTCCCAGTGCTGCCAATATTCCCCAGAGGCCGACCAAGCTGCCAGGTCTGCTGCCAGGGTAGAGGGGAGATGGCACTGCACATAAAAAACACTAGCGCAGCCACCTCAACTCTGAAAAAATGGTGCAGGGCTTCACCCCTTTGCGGCACCGCTAACTGCAAGGTAGGCGGCTGGTGCTACCAGTGGTTCGGTGAGGGATGGTGCTGCAGCTCCCCTGCTCTGCCATGGCACTGGGTGGGGGGAAGAGGAGATAAGAATAGAGACAGGAAAAGGAAGGAAGAAAATAAAATGAGAAAGTAAAGTGAAAAATGGAAAAAGCACAAAAGTCATGAAAAAACACATACAAATCACAAAAAATATAAAATATAAAATTCACAAAGACACACAGTAATATCATACATAAAAATGAGGGGTAGATAAGTTTGATAGGAGGAGGATTAAAGAGATTAAGGAAGGCTTGAAAAGTAGGCCCCAGCACCACAAACAGAGCAAAAACAAAGGGGTGCGTCCATGCGATCTAAGTGGTGCCGGTCGCATGCGATTTCTGGCACGAGAACACACGCCGCGGTGTGTATAATTTAAAACATCACACGAATGGGTGCGGCACAGAACTCCGTGTAGTGAAGCAGAGTTTTTTTTGTCACTTTGCGGAGTTCCACGTAGCATGACTACGCGAACTCCGCCCTGGCCTACTTTCAAGTGGTTGTATTTTGAATGAATAGAGGGTACTGTGAAAAATGTTATGACAAAGCTTTGAACATGAATTTTCCTCTATACCCTGCCATAAAATGCAGATTTTCCACAGCCTGGTGGGCGGAAAATCATGATTTTATTACTGACACAGAGGCTAATAATATCCATCCCCTTTCAACTGCATAATGTGCATATTTCTTGGTTTATGTGTGATGCACGGATCAGTCTCAGTAGAAGGAAAAGCAAAGATTCATCGCTGTTCTTGCCACAGAAGCCCAGGAAGCAGCAAGCCATGGAAACTTGAACAAACTCCACAACATAACAAGGAAACTCTCTGGCAGATACAACAAGCCAGAAAGACCTGTTAAAGAGAAAACTGGAAAGACAATCATGGGTAACGAAGGCCAACAATGAAGAAGGGTGTAGCACTTTGAAGAACTGCTGACCCGCCCATGCTGCAGTCTCCACCAGGCATACAGCCAGCTGACAAAAACATATCACTCAGCTGCAGCAGACCAATCAAGGAAGAAATACAACAAGCCATTAAATATCTGAAAAATGAGCAGAAGGCAAGAAGGAGATCTGATGAATGCTTGAGGAAGAAGGAGTGGAAACCATGTTTATTCACAGTAGAAAAGGAAAGAAGCAGACTGCAGGTTCTGTGGATTTATGTTTTTTCTAGAATGTTGAGGTACTTTCCAGATTTTAATACCACCCTTGTTGCTGCTGTGTATGAGAGCAATTAAGGAGGTCTGCATAATATAAGCAACAGTGCCTAATAAAACCATGATTTTCTTCTCCAGTAGAGACCCAGTAGAAAATCAGTGCGAGAAGATCAAAGAAACTGTGACATCAACCTGCCAGGTGGTACTGAATCTCAAGAAACAACAACATAAAATTTGATCTTCGCCGAGGCTCTCGGCAAAATTCAAGAGAGAAAGGAAAAGAAAGCTGCAGTCAGCACCAGCAGAACAAGAGCAGGAAAATTGAAAGCTCAAGGTGAATACACCAAAACCAACAAGAAAGCAAAGAGAAGCTTAAGAGCAGACAAGCAGAGATTTATCGATGTTCTTGCCACAGAAGCCCAAGAAGCAGCAAGCCATGGAAACTTGAAAGAACTCTATATCATAAAAGGGAAATTCTCTGGCAGATACAGCAAGCCAGAAAGATCTGTTAAAGAGAATGCTGGGAAGACAATCATGGGTAAAGAAGGCCAACAACGAAGATGGGTGGATCACTTTGAAGAGCTGCTGAACCAGCCCGCGCCGCAGTCTCCACCAGGCATACAGCCAGCTGACAACAACTTCTCAATTGTCTGCAGCAGACCAATCAAGGAAGAAATACAACAAGCCATCAAACATCTGAAAAATGGGAAGGCAGCAGGACCCAGCAACATTCCTGCAGAGGTACTAAAGGCAGATATTGAAACATCAGCAGACATGCTCTACCCAATGTTTGGAAGGATCTGGGAAGAGAAAAAGGTGCCATCAGACTCAGAAAAGGGATATCTCATCAAGATGCCCAAGAAAAGTGACCAGAATAATTTGGCAAACTACAGAGGGATAACTCTTCTATTAACCCCAGGCAAAGTGTTCAACAGAATCATCTTGAACAGACTGAGGGATAAGGTTGAAGCTTGGTTACGAGACCAGCAAGCTGGCTTCCAGAAGGAGAAATTCTGCATGAACCAGATCGCAACACTGAACATCATCATTAAGCAGTCGATAGAATGAACTTCCCAATCTATGTCAACTTCATTGACTATAAAAAAGGCGTCCAACATCGTGGACCCTTTGGAAACTCCTCCAACACTACAGTGTGTCAGTTAAACTTGTAAGAATCATCAGGAACTCTTCTGAGGGAATGGCCTGCAAGATAGTCCATGAAGGACAGCTCACGGAAGCCTTCCAAGTGAGGACTGGTGAACACCAGGGTTGTTTAATCTTGCGTTTTCTCTTCCTGCTGGCCATAGACTGGATCATGAAGACATTCACACCAAAAAGTAGAAATGGGATCCAGTGGACACTTTAGTCGCAAAAAACATAAAATTGGTCCTTCTATAAGGAGCAGAAACTTGGAGGACAACAGTGACATCCACCAACAAAGTCCAGACCTTCATCGACACCTGTCTGAGGAAAATCCTCCAAATCCACTTGCCAAACACCATCAGCAACAACGACCTATGGCAGCAGACATTCCAACTCCCTGCTCATGAAGAAATCATGAAATGATGCTGGGGCAGGATAGGTCACACCCTCCGCAAACCTGCATCAAATACCACCAGGCAAGCCCTGACCTGGAACCCTCAAGGAGAAAGGAAAAGAGGAGGGCCAAGAAACACCAGGCGCTGAGTCCTCGAAGCTGACTGCAAGGAGAAGGGTTACACCTGGAGTCAGATTGAAAGAAAAGCCCAGGACAGAGATGGCGGGAGAGTCCTGGTGATGGACTACACCCCAGGAGGAGAAGTAGGCATAAGTAATTAAGCAGTTATGGTCCATGAAGGGCCTTGCTCAGTGTCTTCAAAAATTTTAATTTACAGTACTACACTGCACTTGTGGTTAAATCCAAGGTAGCATTTAAAAATCTATAAAGTGAAACGTGAATATGTAGCTTCTACCAGATGACTTAAAGAAGAGCTTCCAAACAGAAACAGATACTATGCTCCAAGTGTTAACGGTATTCATTATTAGTTGCCGTCTTCACTATATCTAACAGCAGGGGATTCCTATCCAATATTGTATCTCTGAGAGGTTATGCCGGCCTATTTTGAACTCATTGATGATTTGCTGGAATCTACTACTATTTTGGGACCACCACTAATGACTGGCTTTGTATTTGGTCTCAGCCCTCGTCTGCCTATTGAATTACACATTTACTGCAGTGAAGTTAAAATGTTGAATGAATGAAGCGTGGCCCGGTACAAGTCAGACTTGCCAGTGTGTAAACGGGGATATGTTTTGTTGATAAAACTGCATAGAGGGCCCCATGTGCACATCCACATGGCTTCAGTAAATCAGCGTGCCACATTAGGTCAGGGTCTCCAGTCAATTTAGAACTTCCAGGTTCAAAAAGCGCAATAAGAAGTGGCAAGACGCACTGCTACATAGTAAAGCAATGCCAGAAAAATAGAGTCACAAGAAAACAGCACAGCGAGGCCACATCTCCACAGCCTACAGGACAGGAAAACTAAGGAAATAATATTTTCAGACTCTTTACTGCAGGTATTGTTGAAACAAAATAAGTGGTGCGGGTAAAGCAAATATAGCATATAGTTGTTCAGGGATTGAATGCTGTGTTCGTTTGACTCTGGAGATGGACTACTTCAGGAAAATGTGAAATAACTTACGAAAAAGGACCAAGACCCATGCCTAGAAATAGAAGTTCAGCCTTGTACATCAACCAATAACATTGCATGATATCTCCATCAACAACCATGAGAGCATGCTGACAATTCGAGATGTTTGCAGAGTACTTGGAGTGGAATGAGAACCAGACAAGATGAGCTAATGGAGAATGTGTAGCAAATGTGTCTTTTCTACATGGTCACCCCTAATTTTTGTCATTTTCTGCACCCTATTTTTACTGATATTAGGAATTATTGCACTGTGATATTGCTATTCATTTCCACAGTGCATGTGCTCTCGCACTAAAATGGTTTTGGTGAAGCTTGTTTCACCCAGTTGGTCTATTAAACTTTCTGTAAGGCTATAGTGCATGCCACAGAAAATGCACAATTGGCATGGAAATTAAATACTTTATGTGGGCTGCCGTGTAAATGTTCGCCACCCACACATATGTTAAAAATATATGTATGCCAGGAGTACCCATATATGCTGGATGGGCTGCAGTTTAAAGTCACTGGAGTTACACAAAGCAAGGAAAAGTGTCTTCACCAGATAGTAAAATACATTTTAATATAGTGTGTCCTCTAAAGAGTTTCTTATACACCCACAAGTCAAGGTGCCCAATATATAAATACATGGCACACTATATATTTAAAGGTGCGCCCTCACAGTGACTGAACCTCTAAAAGCTAATTTATTGGGTAGGTTCAGATACATTTTCCTTACGACAAGCCTAGGTGTGATGTCTCCACTTGGGAAAATGCCAATGGTGAAATCAGATGTTTTATAACTTTTTAGATTTGTTTTTGATTACATTTCCAACATCACATTCATATCATTATATCAAAGTACAAAGCATTAATGATACAGCATCACACAACAGGCTCACTTTTACAAGTATGCTAATAAAAAATCGCATCTAGGGGTATTTGTCAGCAACATTGTTTCTGATTTGGTTTACAATAAGCAGTCATAGTCGGCTATACTTACAGTATTAACTGAAAACATAACTTATACAGTTCAGTCTACTGTTCTAAGTTTTCTAAGATTATGCATATGAATAGTAATCTAAGGTGGCATTCATCTAGTCTTTAGGGACCACTGTGTCTAATGCAAGGATGGAAGCCCTCCCCTGAATTGGGCTCTATTGTTAAGCATTTTCTAATTTATCTGATACTCAGCATCAGCAAACGGAGTCACTAAAAACATCCAATGGTTAACCATATGCTTCTTGCTCTCAGCCCATCATGCTCTTTGGTCTGTAATGCTGAGCCCTCAGCTGTTTTCTATTTCTCTTCCTCCTTCTTCCATCTACTGTGGGGTGAGCCCTCCAGGGAGGACCAATGGCAGAGATCAAGGGCAAGTATAACAATGCCTCTGGTTTTAGAATGTACAAAAAGTCCCATCAAACATGTCAAAGCGTTGCATAAATGTTCTCTTTCTCTCCAAATTTACTGCCACTCACCCAGAATCTTGCAGCTCTTGGGCAATCCCAGACCATGTGTAGAAAATCAGCATCAACCTGAGCATGCCTGGGAAAGCTCTTATGCTTCGTTAGTGCAATCAGCATTCGTGGCCTGTCCCCTGCCAAAGTGGCGGGGTGGGCCGGAGGAGGGAGCTGGGGGGATTCGAGGGGACAAAATAAAAACATTTAAAAAAAGAAATAAACTTACCTGATCGCCGCCTCCTCAGTCCCCTCCATCCCACTCTTCCTGATTCTGGGACAGGCTCCCAGACTGCACTGCGGCCAATCATGACGCTGCAGGAAAGCAGCGCCATGATTGGTCTGAGCGCTACAACTTTGTGCTCCCATGCAGACTGGAAGCCTGTGCCTGCTTTTTCCAGCCCCAGCAATGCAGCGGGGGCTGGAGAGAGCTTCACTGTGCATGAGGTGTTTGGCCGGCCTGAAACGGCCGGCCAAATACCTCATGCGCAGTGCACTCCCCCACCCAGTGTTATACCCCTGGGCCAGCCCTAAGACTCATTAGAGTGCCGAGGGTGGGTCCAGTGGGATTAAAAAAAACGATAATAAAATGGATTAGAAACCCGTTTTATCATTGTTTTATTTGCGACTGGTGGCAGGGGGGTGGCGCTCCTCCACCCTAATGGAGGGGTCGCCACTGGCAATTAGATTAAGTGTATGTAGCATGAGGTAAGTGGTATGTAAATAGTTGAAATGTGTATATTTGAACCTGGTGTTGTGCTCCTTGAGACTTTGTGTGAATGCCTCAGGACCTGGTCCCATTCCTTATCTCTGAGTTGCTGTTCAATTTCTCCTACGAATAAGTTTGCAAATATGGTAGAGAGCCAAAGAACATACAACAGTTTGTGTGGCTGTGGTTCTGAGCTAGCAACTCCCCAGATATGATGCACTGATCTAGCTAACATTCCATAAACCCAGCATTGCGCTTTGGGCATGCTATCCTCCTCCACCATGGATGGGTTAGTTGGGGGTTCTCTTTACAGTGCTTGGAAAATACATCAAGTTTTAACAGTTTCAACTCTGGGGTATGCCTTTCTTCAACTTCCTGACTCAGACAGTATCCCCACACCACCACCTTCAAAGTTTCCACTCAGTGCTCACAAATTTAGTCAAGCGATGGTTCAACCAAAAATACTCCTGTATTATTTCAGCTGAAGACTCTCTAAATGTGGGATCTTGTAGGTATGGAACCAAGAACCTTGTAGTGGGGATTAGGGCCAATTGCCAGGTAGGTCGCTCCCCCACCACACAGCTCCGCCTGTGTTGTCTGCCCGCTGCTTCTGCAGGTAAGATCGCCCTCCGCTTGTGGCCCCGGTGCCCGTATTTCCTGCTTGTCTCCCCTTTTCCTTTCTGTGCCCCTCGCTGCCCCATTAGCGTTGTGCTTGCCATTTTGTCTGTTTTCACCCCCTTTTCCTTTCTGTGCCCCTCGCTGCCCCATTAGCGTTGTGCTTGCCATTTTGTCTGTTTTCACCCCCTTTTTCCTTTCTGTGCCCCTCGCTGCCCCATTAGCGTTGTGCTTGCCATTTTGTCTGTTTTCACCCCTTTTTCCTTTCTGTGCCCCTCGCTGCCCCATTAGCGTTGTGCTTGCCATTTTGTCTGTTTTCACCCCTTTTCCTTTCTGTGCCCCTCGCTGCCCCATTAGCGTTGTGCTTGCCATTTTGTCTGTTTTCACCCCTTTTCCTTTCTGTGCCCCTCGCTGCCCCATTAGAGTTGTGCTTGCCATTTTGTCTGTTTTCACCCCTTTTTCCTTTCTGTGCCCCTCGCTGCCCCATTAGCGTTGTGCTTGCCATTTTGTCTGTTTTCACCCCTTTTTCCTTTCTGTGCCCTCGCTGCCCCATTAGCGTTGTGCTTGCCATTTTGTCTGTTTTCACCCCTTTTTCCTTTCTGTGCCCCTCGCTGCCCCATTAGCGTTGTGCTTGCCATTTTGTCTGTTTTCACCCCCTTTTCCTTTCTGTGCCCCTCGCTGCCCCATTAGCGTTGTGCTTGCCATTTTGTCTGTTTTCACCCCCTTTTTCCTTTCTGTGCCCCTCGCTGCCCCATTAGCGTTGTGCTTGCCATTTTGTCTGTTTTCACCCCTTTTTCCTTTCTGTGCCCCTCGCTGCCCCATTAGCGTTGTGCTTGCCATTTTGTCTGTTTTCACCCCTTTTTCCTTTCTGTGCCCCTCGCTGCCCCATTAGCGTTGTGCTTGCCATTTTGTCTGTTTTCACCCCCTTTTTCCTTTCTGTGCCCCTCGCTGCCCCATTAGCGTTGTGCTTGCCATTTTGTCTGTTTTCACCCCCTTTTTCCTTTCTGTGCCCCTCGCTGCCCCATTAGCGTTGTGCTTGCCATTTTGTCTGTTTTCACCCCCATTTTCCTTTTGTGCCCCCGCTGCCTCTCGCCATTCCAGCCGCTGCGTCCCCTGCGGCCCCGCCCCCCTGACTGCCCATTCGCTGCCCCTGCCTCCCGCCTCCCAGCTGCTCCTCCCTCCCACCTCCCCATAAATGGCGGCCGCTGCGCGGTGAGGAGAGCAACCCTTGACCTTGCCAGGTAGGTCGCTCCCCCACCACACAGCTCCGCCTGTGTTGTCTGCCCGCTGCTTCTGCAGGTAAGATCGCCCTCCGCTTGTGGCCCCGGTGCCCGTATTTCCTGCTTGTCTCCCCTTTTCCTTTCTGTGCCCCTCGCTGCCCCATTAGAGTTGTGCTTGCCATTTTGTCTGTTTTCACCCCCTTTTCCTTTCTGTGCCCCTCGCTGCCCCATTAGCGTTGTGCTTGCCATTTTGTCTGTTTTCACCCCTTTTTCCTTTCTGTGCCCCTCGCTGCCCCATTAGCGTTGTGCTTGCCATTTTGTCTGTTTTCACCCCCTTTTTCCTTTCTGTGACCCTCGCTGCCCCATTAGCGTTGTGCTTGCCATTTTGTCTGTTTTCACCCCCTTTTCCTTTCTGTGCCCCTCGCTGCCCCATTAGCGTTGTGCTTGCCATTTTGTCTGTTTTCACCCCCTTTTCCTTTCTGTGCCCCTCGCTGCCCCATTAGCGTTGTGCTTGCCATTTTGTCTGTTTTCACCCCTTTTTCCTTTCTGTGCCCCTCGCTGCCCCATTAGCGTTGTGCTTGCCATTTTGTCTGTTTTCACCCCTTTTTCCTTTCTGTGCCCCTCGCTGCCCCATTAGCGTTGTGCTTGCCATTTTGTCTGTTTTCACCCCCTTTTTCCTTTCTGTGCCCCTCGCTGCCCCATTAGCGTTGTGCTTGCCATTTTGTCTGTTTTCACCCCCTTTTTCCTTTCTGTGCCCCTCGCTGCCCCATTAGCGTTGTGCTTGCCATTTTGTCTGTTTTCACCCCTTTTTCCTTTCTGTGCCCCTCGCTGCCCCATTAGCGTTGTGCTTGCCATTTTGTCTGTTTTCACCCCCTTTTTCCTTTCTGTGCCCCTCGCTGCCCCATTAGCGTTGTGCTTGCCATTTTGTCTGTTTTCACCCCCTTTTTCCTTTCTGTGCCCCTCGCTGCCCCATTAGCGTTGTGCTTGCCATTTTGTCTGTTTTCACCCCTTTTTCCTTTCTGTGCCCCTCGCTGCCCCATTAGCGTTGTGCTTGCCATTTTGTCTGTTTTCACCCCCATTTTCCTTTGTGCCCCTGCTGCCTCTCGCCATTCCCGCCGCTGCGTCCCCTGCGGCCCCGCCCCCCTGACTGCCCATTCGCTGCCCCTGCCTCCCGCCTCCCAGCTGCTCCTCCCTCCCACCTCCCCATAAATGGCGGCCGCTGCGCGGCCGCGCCGCTGGCGCGCCGAAGGCGCGCCTAAGGCAAGCCCGTCTGCGCCCGTCCGCGACTGGACCGCGCCCAGCGCCAGAACCCCTGGAACCCACCGATGCAACACCACTCGACGGACCTACGACGCCGCCACACTCACCGCACTCAATGCCGGCCGGAACCCTGCCTGCTACCGAGCCTCACCGAGACGCACCCACGGACCCTTCACCTGCCAAACCTGCCGATTCACCTGCCCCCGGACGTGCACCACCTCCGCCAAGTCGAGCACCAGCAGCAACCACCTGAAATGCATCCTGTTGAACACCCGCTCCGTCCACAGGCACGCCGTGGATCTCTGGGACCTGCTCGACGCAACAGCACCGGACATCGCCTTCCTCACCGAAACCTGGATGAACGCCTCCTCAGCGCCCGACATCGCCATAGCCATCCCGGACGGATACAAGATCACCCGGAGGGACCGCGTCAACCAGACGGGAGGAGGCATCGCCATCGTACACAAGAACACCATCCGCATCTCGACTAACTCCGACGAGACCTTCACCGCCGCCGAACACCTACACTTCCAGATACACACTGACCCCAAGACCACCCTCCGAGGCACCCTCATCTACAGACCCCGGGACCACGCACACTATTCAGCGAAGACATCGCAGACTTCATCAGCCCGCACGCCATGCCCTCCGCCGACTACATCCTCCTAGGGGACCTCAACTTCCACCTGGAGAACAACAACGACAGAAACACCACCGCCCTGCTGGACAACCTCGCCAACCTCGGACTCAAGCAACTGGTGAACACACCCACCCACTACGCCGGCCACACGCTTGACCCCGTCTTCTCGTCCAGCAAACACATCTCCTTCAGCCACGCCACCGGACTCCACTGGACCGACCACAGCTGCATCCACTTCAGCTTCAGAAAGACTGCGACCCACCACCACCCGCAACAGGCTCCCCGCCGGAGCTGGAGCAAGATCACCGCCGAGCAGCTCACCGCCTCCCTCGGCCAGAACACACCCACCAACACAACGGACCCAAACGAAGCAGCCAGCAACCTCGCCAAGTGGCTGACCGCCTGCGCCGACGACCTCGCACCACTAAAAACCCTCCCAGCAGACCCGGAAGCAAGAAAACCCCTTGGTTCACCAACGAACTCAAGGAATCCAAGAAGAACTGCCGCACTCTCGAGAAAACCTGGCGACTCGACCAGACCACAGACAACAGGACCGCCCTCAAGCACGCCACCCGCAAACACCACCAGCTGATCCGTGCCACCAAGAAGTCGGCACTCAAAGAACGACTGGACAACAACGCCCATGACAGCAAGGAACTTTTCAGCATCGTCAAAGAGTTCTCCAACCCCAGCGCCGGAAACAACGACATCACCCCCTCGCAAGACCTCTGCAACTCACTCTCCGCGTTCTTCCACCGCAAGATCACCGACATACATAACAGCTTCGACGCACAAACCACGCACCCTACCGCCGAACCAACGCCCGCCACCACCACCCTCTGCAACTGGACCCCGATCAGCACCGAAGACACCACCCGCACGATGAACTCCATCCACTCCGGATCACCAACCGACCCCTGCCCACACCACGTCTTCAACAAAGCCGACGCCACCATCGCACCCCATCTCCGGGACATCATCAACTCCTCCTTCCACACCGCCACCTTCCCGGAGAGCTGGAAGCACGCCGAGCTTACCGCCCTCCTGAAGAAACCAACGGCGGACCCCACCGACCTCAAGAACTACCGTCCCATCTCGCTCCTTCCGTTTCCGGCCAAAGTCATCGAGAAGACCGTCAACAGACAGCTTGCCGCCTTCCTCGAGACGAATGGATCCTCGACCCCTCGCAGTCCGGGTTTCGGGCCAACCACAGCACCGAGACCGCCCTTATCGCAGCCACCGACGACATCAGAACCCTAACCGACAACGGGGAAACAGCTGCCCTCATCCTCTTGGACCTCTCCGCGGCGTTCGACACCGTCTGCCACCGCACCCTAGTGAAGCGCCTCAGCAACATCGGAATCCGAGAGAAAGCACTGGAATGGATCATCTCGTTCCTCGCCGGAAGAACCCAGAGAGTCCGCCTCCCCGTTCAGATCCGAAGCCACCGAAGTCATCTGCGGCGTTCCACAAGGATCTTCACTCAGTCCAACCCTCTTCAACGTCTACATGAGCCCCCTCGCAGCCATCGCACGCCAACACAACCTCAACATCATCTCCTACGCCGACGACACCCAGCTGATCCTCTCCCTCACCAACGACCCCACCACCGCCAGAGCCAACCTACACGACGGGATGAGAGACGTCGCCGACTGGATGAGGAACAGCCGCCTTAAACTGAACTCGGACAAGACGGAAGTCCTCATCCTGGGCTCATCTCCCTCCGCCTGGGACGACTCCTGGTGGCCCCCGGCCCTGGGCACCGCGCCCAAGCCAACGGACCACGCACGCAACCTGGGCTTCATCCTGGACTCCTCCCTGTCGATGACCAGACAAGTCAACGCCGTCTCATCTTCATGCTTCAACACCCTGCGCATGCTCCGCAAGATCTTCAGATGGATCCCCACTGAAACCAGGAAGACCGTCACCCAGGCACTCGTCACCAGCCGACTGGACTATGGGAACACCCTCTACGCCGGAACCACAGCCAAACTTCAAAAAAGACTCCAGCGCATCCAGAACGCCTCCGCACGACTCATCCTGGACATCCCCCGACACAGCCACATCACCGGACACCTGAAAGACCTGCACTGGCTCCCCGTCAGCAAGAGAATCACGTTCAGACTCCTCACCCACGCACACAAGGCCCTCCACGACCTGGGCCCAAAGTACCTCAACGACCGCATGACCTTCTACACGCCCACACGCCAGCTACGATCAACCAGCCACGCCCTCGCCACCGTACCACGCATCCGCAGAACCACCGCCGGAGGAAGATCCTTCTCCTACCTGGCAGCCAAGACCTGGAACTCCCTCCCCACTCACCTTCGGCGAACCCAGGACCATCTCTCCTTCAGGAAGCAGCTCAAGACCTGGCTGTTCGAGCAGTAACCTACCCCCTCCCCCAGCGCCTTGAGACCCTCCCGGGTGAGTAGCGCGCTTTATAAATGCCGTGATTGATTGATTGATTGATTGTTCTCCCCATTTCATGTCCATTAGCATGGAGTTATGGACAGATAACAAAGACTCAGACATTCTATCTGTGTAACCGCCTTGCTAAGTCTAGATGAGCATAATATTGTGTTGAGTCTGACGTGTAAGTCAGTGTGAGAAGTTGGCCTGGTATATGCTGTTCACTAATTAAAGTGGACACCTTGCACCAGTACAATTCGACTCTTATGGTAGATAGGTTTAAGACAACCTTTAAAGAAAGCTATCCTAGTGGTAGCTGTGGAGAGCAGCCTTCAGGCTAAGTCTTGAAGGAATGTAAAGCAGCTTGTTTTACCACACAATCTCTTGAATCACCAAATGAAAAGACACCACACAGGTATATATATCAAATATATATGTATTTATTAATAAACAACTCTCTACTAATCTCTTTATGAGATTGGAAGTCAGGAACATATGTACAAGTCAAATGTTATCAAAATAAGTTTAGCACAATCGAATATCACAATCTTAGTTTGGCTAGACCTAGGTCTAGGGCATCTAGAATCGAGGGACCCCCAAGAACCACCCCAGGAAGTTGTAGGAGACCCACAGGGGACGGACGAGGTGTCCTGGCACCGGTGCGAGTCCTGTACGAGTCTATGCGAACAGACACGATTGAGATTTCAATGTTAAAGGTCCCTTGCGTGTTCGAGGCGAACACACCGATCGGTCCTTGTACGAGTCGAAGGACGCGGTTACAGATAGAGTTGCAAGGGAGTTGGACGCGGTGTGTCTAACACAGACGCGAACCATGTACGAGTCAGCGCGATAGTCGCACTTTGGAAAGTAAGAGTTTTAGGGCACTTCTAGGGTAGCTACAAGCAAGTCACTTACAGGGTAAGTAGTTCTAGGGCCCACACTCCACAGGAGCACTGTAGTGCTGAAGTTACCTCACCCAGGGAGCCGGGTGCATAGGTGTTCTTTGGTGTCGGGTCGCGGCGTCGTTTTCAATGGGTGCCAGTGAAGACTTGCTTCTTGCGACGACAGGAGAAGTGTCCGGAGGAATCCAAGCCTGGATTCAGAAGATGGAAGACCTGAAAGCAGAGGGGACAGTGTTCAAAGTCACTTGGCAGTGACTCGGGGCAAGGAAGATGGATGCCCACCGTCATCGCAAGATTCAGGTCGTTCATGGGGGCCTTGACTCTTCAGCCACGAGGTCCAGGAGGCGTCGACGACAACCAGGAGCTGGATTCAGCGTGGCCCATCATGACTGCAGCTTACTGCGGTGTCGGCGACTCGATTGGAGCCAACAAGCCTTGGTAACAGTAAGTCTCGGGGAAAGTGTAAAAAGTAAATGGCCCAGACCAGCAAGGTCTGAGGGACTCACTCAGCGAAGGTAAGTCAGGGCAGGCCTGGAGCAACGAGGGGAGCCCTTTGGTTCTGTAGGAAAGCCTTCTGGGGACCCACTAGCCGGCTGGCAAGGGATCGCGAAGATGCCTTGGGAGGATTCGCTTAACAGGGGCCCACGGTCACTCGGGACATGGTAGGCCTCTGATCTTCGGAGGGATTCCTGCTGGAGGCTAGGACCACACGTGGTCCAAAGCACGAGTTCGTAGAACGTTGTGAAGGGTTTGCACTTGACAATAGTGCACGGTACCCAGGGGTCGCGGTTCCTCGTCGCTCTTGGGGTCCACTGGCCTCAGCTTCACTGGGGACTCACGATGGCCTTTGAGAAGTCAGGAAATCCACTTCTTGGGCTGCAGGGACTTCGGACTCCGGCGGGAGCAGCATAGTTTGCGACCGTCGTTTGTAGTTTTT
Organism: Calotriton arnoldi; assembly: GCA_963921515.1. NCBI lineage: Eukaryota > Metazoa > Chordata > Amphibia > Caudata > Salamandridae > Calotriton > Calotriton arnoldi. The sequence continues at coordinate 351,209 of CAWUFW010004205.1, forward strand.
GGTGCCTGCCAAGCAGGGGAGTCACTCCTTGACTCCAAGGGAGATTCTTCAGTCTTCCAAAGGTAGTGGAACGTCGAAGGTCCAGGATTCTTCTTCAGAGCGTCGTCCAGGGGTATCTAAGGTGCAATGCACAGGTTCCCCCTCTTATACTAAAAGAAAGAGAGGGACTAGCTCTATGACCCTACCTATGGGAGGGTCAGGGGAGTGGGTGGCTACACCCACTTCCCTTTGTCCAGTTTCGCGCCAGAGCAGGGGCAGGTAGCCCCTGAGCTGGTTTGAACTGGCATATGCACAGAGGAGCCTTCTGCTCCCCCAGTGCAGGACTTCAAAGCACTCTAAGAGTGCACCCACCCAGCCCCAATACACTAAACCCTGTCTTGGAGGTGGTTACACCTCCCTGTGACAGGATGCCTATTGTTGGGCTTCCTCCACTGCGAGTTTCGGTCATCAGGAGGAGGGCAGCCCAGTGTCTGTGACTGGTGGCATCCATTTTGTGATGCCAGGGCTCTTCAGGATTCTACCGCGTTTCCACAGTAGGTACATGTCTATCCCTCTAGAAGGGTGGAATGCTACCCCCGCCGCCAGAACTGGCGGGGGGTAGTATTCCAAGATGTTTGACACCAAACACGACATGTTTCCGTGCAGCCATCCCAAAGTTAGCAATTTACCGCGAGGATATAATGCACTTAAGAGTATATGGTTTAACCGCATCCACAAACAGCCCCAGAGAATGGACTCTGAGAGCTGCTGAGGGGCCCTGCTCAGGCAGAGGCACCCTCTCACATAGGAACCAAGCACCCTGCCCTCAGGATTGATAGGGCCTGCCTTAAGGGTGACTGATAGGTTCAAATGTGTGTGCAGGAGAGATATAGGAAACCTATATCTCAGTGAGGGGTGCTAGCACCACCTCACCCAGGCTGCAGTAGCAGGCCTGTGGTGTCAGATTTAGTCTGCTTCCCAGGGGTGGCATAATACATGCTTCAGCCCCTGGTAGGCCTGTGAAGTACCTATGCCCTTGGTACCTAAGGTACCATATACTAGGGACTCATAAGGTACCACAGTATCCAATCACTAATGCACCTAGAGTGCACTCCAAGTCATTTAGAGAGAACAGAGAGGCTGGGGCCCTGATTAGCAGGGACCCAGCCAGACTATAGCCAGAAACCAGTGTAAACATCAGAAAAAAGTGGGGGCAACATAAGAGGCAGATCCTACTCTCCTACACAACCCCCCAAACGCAGGGACACTAAACTAACCTTGACCAGTTGAGTCTTCATGTTCTAAGTGGAAATACCTTGAGAGTCCATCTGCATTGGCATGTTGGGTCCCAGGTCTATGTTCCACTGTATAGTCCATCCCCTGTAGGGAAATGGACCACCTCAAAAGTTTTGGGTTTTCACCTTTCATCTGTTTAAGCCATAGGAGGGGCTTGTGGTCAGTCTGAACTATGAAGTGAGTGCCAAACAAGTATGGCCTCAGCTTCTTCAGGGCCCACACCACAGCAAAGGCCTCCCTCTCTATAGCTGACCAACGTTTCTCTCTAGGGGTCAGCCTTCTGCTAATAAAAGCTACTGGCTGGTCTTGACCTTCATCATTCAGTTGAGACAGTACAGCTCCCACACCCAGCTCAGAAGCATCTGTTTGGACAATGAACTTTTGGTGTAGTCTGGACTCTGTAAGATGGGGGCAGTGCACATGGCCTGCTTTAGGTCTTCAAATGCCTTCTGACAGCTAGCTGTCCACTGAACCTTTTTTGGCATTTTGTTTGAGGTCAGATCATTCAAGGGGGTCACTATAGATCCATATCCCTTGACAAACCTCCTATAGTACCCAGTCAGGCCTAAGAAGGCTCTCACCTGTGTCTGGGTGGTTGGAGCAACCCATTCCAATATGGTTTGGATTTTGCTCTGTAAAGCCTGAACCTGGCCTCCACCTACAAGGTGGCCCAGGTACACAACCTGACTCTGCCCTATCTGGCACTTAGTGGCCTTGAAAGTGAGGCCTGCTTTCTGCAGAGCCTCCAAAACATTTCTGAGGTGGACCAGGTGATCCTGCCAGGAGGAACTAAAGACAGCAATATCATCTAGATAAGCTGAGCAATAAGTTTCCATCCCTGCCAGAACTTTATTCACCAACCTCTGAAAAGTGGCAGGTGCATTTTTCAATCCAAAGGGCATCACCACAAAGTGGTAGTGCCCACTAGGAGTCGAAAATGCTGTTTTGGCTTTTGCATCATCAGCTAATCTGATCTGCTAGTAGCCAGCTGTTAGGTCAAATGTACTTAGATACTTGGCTGAGGCCAAAGTATCAATCAGCTCATCTGCCCTTGGTATGGGATAGGCATCAGTCCTAGTGACTGCATTGAGGCCTCTGTAGTCTACACAAAACCTCATTTCTTTCTTACCACCCTGGGTATGAGGCTTGGGTACCAGGACTACTGGGCTAGCCCAAGGGCTATCTGAAGGCTCAATTACACCTAGCTCCAACATTTTCTGGACTTCAGTCCTGATACAGTCCCTGACATGGTCAGGTTGCCTGTAGATTTTACTCTTGACAGGCAGACTGTCTCCAGTGTCCACCTCATGGGTGCACCAGATAGTCTGACTAGGGGTCAGGCTAAACATATGTCTATACTGTTGCAGAACTTGTCTGCACTCAGTTTGCTGATGGTCAGTGAGGCTGCTTGCCAAAGCAACACCATCTACTGACCCATCATCAGGGTTCTGAGAGAGCAGGTCAGGGAGAGGGTCACTCTCCTCCTCCTGGTCCTCATCAGTTGCCATGAGCAAGCCTATGTCAGCCCTGTCAACATATGGCTTTAATCTGTTGACATGGAGCACCCTCAGGGGGCTCCTGGAGTTCCAAGATTCACCAGATAGGTGACTTCTCCCTTCTGTTCAACTATTGTATGGGGGCCACTCCACTTGTCCTGGAGGGCTGCTGGGGCCACAGGCTCCAACACCCACACTTTCTGTCCTGGCTGGTACACAGTCAGCACAGCCTTTGGTCATGCCAAGCTTTTGCAATTCTTGGCTGGCCTCCAGGTTTTTGGTTGCCTTTTTCATGTATTCGGCCATCCGGGAGCGGAGACCAAGTACATAGTCCATCACATCCTATTTGGGGGTTTGAGAGGTAACTCCCAGCCCTCTTTAACCAAACACAATGGACCTCTTACAGGGTGCCCGAACAGAAGCTCAAATGGGCTGTAACCAACCCCTTCTGTGGAACCTCTCTGTATGCAAACAACAGGCAGGAAGAAGAAGGTCCCATTTCCGCCTAAGCTTCTCTGGGAGTCCTTTAATCATTCCCTTAAGGGTTTTGTTGAAGCGTTCAACCAAACCATTGCATTGTGGGTGATAGGAGTGGTGAACTTATAAGTTACACCACACTCCTTCCACATTGCTTTCAGATATCCTGACATGAAGTTAGTACCTCTGTCGGAGATGACCTCCTTTGGGAAACCCACTCTGGAGAAAACTCCAATGAGGGCTCTTGCCACCACAGGGGCTGTGGTGGTCCTCAGAGGAATTGCTTCTGGGTACCTGGTGGCATGATCCACTACCACCAGGATAAATCTGTGCCCAGATGCAGTTTGAGGGTCAAGGGGACCAACAATGTCAATCCCTACCCTTTCAAAGGGTACCCCCACCACAGGTAGTGGTATCAGGGGGCCTTTGTTGTGCCACCTGCCTTACCACTGGCTTGGCATGTGACACAGGAGCGACAAAACTCCTTTGTGTCCTCTGACATATGTGGCCAATGAAAATGTGGAACAAGCCTGTCCCAGGTCTTGTTTTGGCCCAAGTGACCTGCTAAAGGGATGTCATGTGCTAGGGTCAAGAGGAACCCCCTAAACTTCTGAGGTATTACCAACCTCCTGGTGGCTCCAGGGGCTGGATCTCTACCCTCAGAATATAGGAGTCCCTCATCCCAATAAACTTTATGGGACCCACTAGCACTCCCAGCAGCCTCAGCAGCAGCCTGCTGTCTGAGGGGTTCAAGAGAGGGGCAGCACTGTTGCTCCTTACTCAGATCTTCCCTAGAAGGGCCCCCTGCCCCCAAGAACTCAACCTGATCAGGCTCAAGTCCCTCTGGGGCAGTTCCTTCTTCAGGATCTGCTTCACCTCCCTCTGGGGGTGAATCTGTGATCTGAGACAGAGGGGAAGGCACTGCTTTACCCTACTGCTCCTCCTCTTGGGAAGCATCTGGTCCATTGTTCCAGGATCCAGAGCTGGTTCAGTGTTATGCATTCTTGCTTGTGACCTGGTCACAGCAAATACCTTCTGCAGGGATGCCCAACATCTCAGCATGAGTCCATAACTCTACTTCAGACCAGGCTGAAGTCTCTAGATCATTGCCCAATAGACATTCTACAGGGAGGTCTGCACTGACTACAACCTTCTTGAGGCCAGTTACCCCCTCCCAGGAGAAATTCACAACTGCCAGACTATGGTTGGTCCTGACATTGCTTGCATTGGTCACCTGGTACATTTCGCCCAGGATGATCTGTCCAGGGTCCACAAGATCCTCTGCCACCATGGTGACACTAGCACCTGTGTCCCTAAATGCCAAAGCCTGTTTGTCATTTATTACAGGCTGCTGTTTGTATTTTCCCAGATTACTGTGGCTTACTAGGAAGGACATATCAAGGTCCCCATCACAAATCAGCATTGCCTGAGTGGGCACTCTGACTAGTTCAGAGTCCACTTCAGAACCCAGGGTCAACCCTACTACACCCTTATTCTGCGTACCACTTCCACCTGTAGCTGAGCTAGGGGGAACAGTTGCCTTAGGGGCAAGAGTGGTGGTGGTTTGGTCTTTGGACTTGTTACAATCAGAAGTCCAGTGCCCTTTCTGTTTACAGAATTTGCACCAGGGCTTCTTTTGGCCTTTTCCCTTGTTGGATTGTGACTCCCCACCAGATGCAGATTTTTGGGGCCCTTGTGAAGACTTCTGGTCTTTTGACTTATCCCCACCTTTCTCAGAGCTCTTAGGATCCTGCTTCTTGGTGTCACCCCCTTGGTTCTGGGGTTTCTGCCTTACCCTGGTTCTGACCCATTTGTCTGCCTTCTTTCCCAATTCTTGGGGAGAGGTCAGATCTGAGTCCACCAGGTATTGATGCAACAACTGGTTCTGGCAATTATTAAGGATCTGTTCTCTCATCATCAGATTATACAATCCCTTGAAATCAGTAACCCTACTGCCAACCAGCCAACCCTCCAGAGCCTTGGTTGCACACATCTACAAAGTCAGTCCAGTCCTGAGTCTGTGCCTTCTGGGTGTCTCTGAACTTCAACCTGTACTGCTCAGTGGTTAAGCCAAACCCATCTATCAGTGCACTCTTCAGGACTTCATAATTATCAGTATCCTCTTCTCTAACAGTGAGGAGCTTGTCTCTGCCTTTGTCTGAAAAGGAGAGCCACAAGATTGCTGCCCACTGCTTTTGGGGGACCTGCTGTACTCTACAGGCCCTCTCCATAGCAGTTATCCACTTGTGGATATCATCCCCACTCTGGTAGGGAGGAACAACCTTGCTCAGGTTCCTATGGTCTGGAATAGATTCTCTGCCTCTAGGGACACTGTTGCTACCACCAAGGGGTTCTAACCCTCTCTTCTAGAAGCTCTCTGGATCTCCAGGGCTTCTCTATCTAGTGCCAACTGCTTGGTTCTGAGGGCAACTCTTGCTTCCTCATACTGCAGCAGTTTGCACATTCTGTCAGAGGAGCTCTCTCTTATGGGAAAGTATGAGTTCCTCTGCTGAACAAATTCTCTGCCAGAGTGATAAGAGTGGTCAGATTCCCTGGAAGGGGACCTATGCCTCTCATCCACTCTGTCAGTTCTCTTAGGGAGAATTCCTCTGTCCTTTTCAGGCCCCTTGGAGCCTGGCCCTTCAATCACAGAGTCTTGGTCATTCTGATTTTCATCATCTGACCCAGACACTGTAATTGACCCACCCCTGATTCAGACCCATTAGCTCCTAGAGCCAATCTAAGATCATCTGCTGTCAGCAGATCTATCAGGTGTAGTGTGGAGGGACTCTGTCCTAGCTTCAGGTGTCTTTCAACACACATGGCTCTCAAGTCAGAGAAAGCCATGTCCTTATACTGAGGCTGAGTGGATCCACTGGTTCCACCCTTTAAGGACATTCTAGTGTTGTGCAGTGTTGTACTACCTACACTAGTTTGTGGCCTACTGATACTAGCTTGAGCTGTGGAAAGGGTGTGCTATCCCTTGGCACACAGCTCTAAGTTCAGTAGAACTTATTGATACTAAGCTTGACTTTATATGTACCTTAAGTACCTATAGTGGTTTTCAGTTAGTAATTCAAATAGAGATTTTCTGATAAAACAATAGCAAGCTGGAATCCCACACGCTGCCCACCAATGTGAGAAGTTGGCCTGGTATATGCTGTTCACTAATTAAAGTGGACACCTTGCACCAGTACAATTCGACTCTTATGGTAGATAGGTTTAAGACAACCTTTAAAGAAAGCTATCCTAGTGGTAGCTGTGGAGAGCAGCCTTCAGGCTAAGTGTTGAAGGAATGTAAAGCAGCTTGTTTTACCACACAATCTCTTGAATCACCAAATGAAAAGACACTACACAGGTATATATATATCAAATATATATGTATTTATTAATAAACAACTCTCTACTAATCTCTTTATGAGATTGGAAGTCAGGAACATATGTACAAGTCAAATGTTATCAAAATAAGTTTAGCACAATCGAATATCACAATCTTAGTTTGGCTAGACCTAGGTCTAGGGCATCTAGAATCGAGGGACCCCCAAGAACCACCCCAGGTAGTTGTAGGAGACCCACAGGAGACGGATGCGGTGTCCTGGCACCAGTGCGAGTCCTGTATGAGTCTATGCGAACAAATGCGATTGAGATTTCAATGTTAAAGGTCCCTTGCGTGTTCGAGGCGAACACACCGATCGGTCCTTGTACGAGTCGAAGGACGCGGTTACAGATAGAGTTGCGAGGGAGTTGGACGCGGTGTGTCTAACACAGACGCGAACCATGTACGAGTCAGCGCGATAGTCGCACTTGGAAAGTAAGAGTTTTAGGGCACTTCTAGGGTAGTTACAAGCAAGTCACTTACAGGGTAAGTAGTTCTAGGGCCCACACCCACAGGAGCACCGTAGTGCTGAAGTTACCTCACCCAGGGGAGCCGGGTGCATAGGTGTTCTTTGGTGTCGGGTCGCGGCATCGTTTTCAATGGGTGCCAGTGAAGACTTGCTGCTTGCGGCGACAGGAGAATTGTCCGGAGGAATCCAAGCCTGGATTCAGAAGATGGAAGACCTGAAAGCAGAGGGGACAGTGTTCAAAGTCACTTGGCAGTGACTCGGGGCAAGGAAGATGGATGCCCACCGTCGTCGCAAGATTCAGGTCGTTCACGGGTGCCTTGACTCTTCAGCCACGAAGTCCAGGAGGTGTCGACGATGACCAGGAGCTGGATTCGGCGTGTCCCATGATGTCTGCAGCTCACTGCGGTGTCGGCGACTCGATTGGAGCCAACAAGCCTTGGTAACAGCACGTCTTGAGGAAAGTGTAAAAAGTCAATGGCCCAGACCAGCAAGGTCTGAGGAACTCACCCAGCGGAGGTAAGTCAGGGCAGGCCTGGAGCAACCAGGGGAGCCCTTTGGTTCTGTAGGAAAGCCTTCTGGGGACCCACAAGCCGGCTGGCAAGGGATCGCAAAGACGCCTCGGGAGGATTCGCTCAACAGGGGCCCACGGTCACTCGGGACGTGGTAGGCCTCTGATCTTCGGAGGAATTCTTGCTGGAGGCTAGGACCACACGTGGTCCAAAGCACAAGTTCGTAGAACATTGTGAAGGGGTGGCACTCGACAATAGTGCACAGTACCCAGGGGTCGCGGTTCCTCGTTGCTCTTGGGGTCCACTGGCCTCAGCTTCACTGGGGACTCACGATGGCCTTTGAGAAGTCAGGAAATCTACTTCTTGGGCTGCAGGGACTTTGGACTCTGGCGGGAGCGGCATAGTTTGCTACAGTTGTTTGTAGTTTTTGGTGCCTGCCAAGCAGGGGAGTCACTCCTTGGACTCCAAGGGAGATTCTTCAGTCTTCCAAAGGTAGTGGAACGTCGAAGGTCCAGGATTCTTCTTCAGAGCGTCATCCAGGGGTATCTAGGGTGCAATGCACAGGTTCCCCCTCTTATACTAAAAGAAAGGGAGGGACTAGCTCTATGACCCTACCTATGGGAGGGTCAGGGGAGTGGGTGGCTACACCAGCTTCCCTTTGTCCAGTTTCGCGCCAGAGCAGGGGCAGGTAGACCCTGAGCTGGTTTGAACTGGCATATGCACAGAGGAGCCTTCTGCTCCCCCAGTGCAGGACTTCAAAGCACTCTAAGAGCGCACCCACCCAGCCCCAATACACTAAACCCTGTCTGGGAGGTGGTTACACCTCCCTGTGACAGGATGCCTATTGTTGGGCTTCCTCCACTGCGAGTTTCGGTCATCAGCAGGAGGGCAGCCCAGTGTCTGTGACTGGTGGCATCCATTTTGTGATGCCAGGGCTCTTCAGGATTCTACCGCGTTTCCACAGTAGGTACATGTCTATCTCTCTAGAAGGGTGGAATGCTACCCCCACTGCCAGAACTGGCGGGGGGGTAGTATTCCAAGATGTTTGACACCAAACACGACATGTTTCCGTGCAGCCATCCCAAAGTTAGCATTTTACCGCGAGGATATAATGCACTTAAGAGTATATGGTTTAACCGCATCCACAAACAGCCCCAGAGAATGGACTCTGAGAGCTGCAGAGGGGCCCTGCTCAGGCAGAGGCACCCTCTCACATAGGAACCAAGCACCCTGCCCTCAGGATTGATAGGGCCTATCTTAGGGGTGACTGGTAGGTTCAAATGTGTGTGCAGGAGAGATATAGGAAACCTATATCTCAGTGAGGGGTGCTAGCACCACCTCACCCAGGCTGCAGTAGCAGGCCTGTGGTGTCAGATTTAGTCTGCTTCCCAGGGGTGGCATAATACATGCTTCAGCCCCTGGTAGGCCTGTGAAGTACCTATGCCCTTGGTACCTAAGGTACCATATACTAGGGACTCATAATGTACCACAGTATCCAATCACTAGTGCACCTAGAGTGCACTCCAAGTCATTTAGAGAGAACAGAGAGGCTGGGGCCCTGATTAGCAGGGACCCAGCTGACTATAGCCAGAAACCAGTGTAAACATCAGAAAAAAAGTGGGGGCAACATAAGAGGCAGATCCTACTCTCCTACAGTCAGGCACCAAGAAACAGAATTATGTCTGAGGTCCCCGTTTCTCGGTCTCCAGATGTTACTCAAGCAGCCGTTCACAGTCCAGTCCCAAAAGTCCTGGGCTAACTTAATGATTTATGACTCGTGGTGGTGGGGCTGGCCAGTTCAGCACAACATCTGCCACACAATTGAAGTCCCCCAAAAGATTAGTGAGGCTTGTGATTTATCGATTTAAATAAGGTTCAAGGATTCAAGGAACTGGGCTGGTTGGTATTTGGAGTGTACAGGCTATCTAGTGTTACTTGTAAGCCATCTTGTTTTCGCTGCAGTATTACATACCTCCCCTCTCTGTCTATATGTATGGCCAGAGGCTTGAATGGCACATCAAATCCATATTAAAGATCCCCTGGCATACGAGAAGAAGCCAATGGCATAGTTCATCACCCTTCACCCTCTCCTCAATTTGGTGACCTCCCTACCCACTAGGTGTGTCTCCTGAAGAAAAGCTATGTATGTACCGCTTTGCTTCAGATATGCAAGCACCTTGAATTTCTTGCCTATAGACCCCAGTCCACATATTTTCCAAGTGGGACACGTGAATTTATTTCTGTTGTGTGCCATTGCTAGTGGTTAAATAAGTTTCATCCCAGCTAGAGTTTTTTTGCCATTCTGAAGACAGTTTCAGCTGGGCATTGAAATTAAGCAATTTAGCCTTGTGAAGTTGTGCCCAGCAACAGCCTCCAGCCTTATCCTGTAGGAGGATTTTGGCATCCAAAAAAGTGAGCTACAGCATCTAGCCTTTCCCCACTGGATGATTTTGACTCCCAAAAAAGTGCCTAAATCTGAGGTAATACCTTGGATCTAGGTAAGATTGCAAACCTATTCAAGCAATGAAGCACCCCTGGTGGTCACAAAATCTGACACTGTCATACTCGTAGCTTTTGGCCACAAAGGCAACAGCTCCAGTGGAAGCAGCATGAGAACGTATGCAACTTTGAATATCTCTTGCCCCTATGGAAGATTTTTACCTCCATTTTAGAGACTAAGAGGGGTTGCAAAGCCTGCAATTCGCTGAATAACAGGGTTCGCAACTGCAAATTCATTTTTTTAAATGCACTAACCCATTTTGCATTTCAGTAACTAGCTACCAACTCACAAATAGTGTTTAGAAAAGCTTTCTGAATTGCAGTTTGGAAAAGGCATGTTTAGGGTGTCCCTTCCAAATTGGGATTCGGAACGCTATGTATCAATGCTTTCAGACTACAATTTTCTCACAAACTATTTAAAAATCACTGACTCCTCAGAAGAGTTGGTAACCCATTCGCAAACCAGAAGGGGTGCCCAGGGGACCCTCTTCCCTGTTTTGAATGAAAAAGAAAGTTGGTTTGAGAGTGGCCAGAGGTTGGGAGGACCACTGTCCACTCTTACACATTTATTTTTTTAAAGTAGATTGTTTTCTTAAATGCAGACCCATTACCTTAAATAAAAACAGGCCGCATTAAAAATAGCAAAAAATGTACATTATTGAAATGAGATCACAGACATTGTGGTCTGGTGACCTCTAACAGGCCATCATCCCTATGATGGCATCCAATCAGAGGAAGTTGCAATATGGGACTTATTTCAAAAGTATTAATGAGGTAGGTTGAATTGCAACCCACCGCACATGGTGATATTGTGACCTGATCAATTAGTACATAGGTCAGTTTGCAAAATTAGAGCTAATTTACAAAGAGTCTGCACACAATCTGCAACCACTTTTGCAATCAGTTCTTAGTGCATCTGTCCCTATGTCCAAAGATAAAAGCTTTCACTGGGACAAAGATAAAAGCTTCCACTGCTTGGTGGATCTGGTCTTCGCTCCATTTCAGTCAGTCTGAAAATGCAGATATGTCTTGGGTTTCAAAGCCACTTTACATTTCTACACTTTTTTTTACTCCAAACTTTAAAAATTCATATCTTGAGTTTGCTTTATCAAATTTCAATGTTCTGTTTGTCTTTTTGATTATTTTTTTTTTTAATGGATTTGTAATTGTTTTGGGACTATTACTGCATTGTTTTCTTGACTTTAAAATTGTCTGTACTGCTTGAAAGTAATGCTCACTTCTCTGGAGATTGCCTCCTGCTTGTGTGATAGCTATCAAGGTTTGAGCAGAGAATCTCTTAGAAATGTGCTGTGACATATTTCTGTCAGAGTGCAATAAACTTCACACGTGTGAAATGCACAACACCCTGTAAAGCAAACATAGTGTAGCGCCATGCACACATAGATATATTCTTGCAAACATTTTTGGTAACTTTAGATACTGCCAACAACACAAATTAAATCTGTAATGTAAGTAATGCAATGTAATGTAAATTAAATTTCTAAAGCTCTCTATTACCTTAATGGTGTCCTGGTTTAAAGAGATCCTGAAAGAACCACAATAGGAGACACATTTATCTACTGGGTATAATAAAGCCAGGTTTTCCAATCTTTCTCGAAAGGCAAAGGTTGGATGCATAATTGCAAATGATAGTCCTGGCCCCTTAATATACCTTCATAAAACAGTTGTTGTCCAGAGATTTTCATTTTTAATTTGTGTTTTTGTATCATTAGAGAAGTAACTTAGCATGGGTAGACATTACTAATCCGGGCTTAATTTTTCTGGACGACATTTTAAAAAATAGCGATGTGTTGTAATATTTCAGGAACCTTGAGACCTATAAACTTCATTTTTGTGTCAAAACATAGGTTTTGAGGGTCACGTAGTTTTTAGATACAGAATAAAACTCCTCAGAGCAACCCTTCGGCTCCATAATGATGTGTTTTAGCCATCATATTGGTAATTTACTTTAATATTGATTTTTTTTCAGGTTTTTTGTTGATTCAAATTCGTAAACATGAGCGAAGCAGGTTGTAGCAGAGAATGTTTACCTCCTGACAGAGTGTTGCTGTAAGAAAGTAGGATCTGCTTCTTATGGTTACCCCCACTTTTTGCTTCATGTGATACTGTTTTGACTAGTCTGTATGGGATCCTGCTAATCAGGACCCCAGTGTGAGAAGTTGGCCTGGCATATGCTGTCCACTAATTATAGTGGGCACTTTGCACCAGTCCAAACAACCCCTTATTGGAGATAGGTTAAAGACAACCTTTATTGAAAGCTATCCTAGTGGTAGCTATGGAGAGCAGCCTTCAGTCTAAGTCTTGAAGGAATGTAAAGCAGCTTGTTTTACCAGTCTATAATCTCTTGAGTGACCAAATGAAAGAGGACCACACCAGGTATATATTCAAAATATATGTATTTATTGCTAAACACACCCCTCTAGTCCCTTTATGAGGCTAGAGTTCGAAGTACATAAGTTATAAGTTAGTTATCTACAGTAATAGCACAAATACACGTTTGAGCCCTAGGGGCGTACCAAACCATATACCAATAAAGTGGTATAAGAACCACGACTGAGCTAGACACAGGGCCTAGAGCCTGTAGAAGTGCTTGGACCACAAGGAACCACCCAAGGTAGTGACACAGGGGACCCACGGGGGACGCGTGCAGTGTATGAACACAGCCGCGAATCGCCGTTAACTTCTATGGGGAAAGTCGCGGTTTGAATTTAAAAGAAAAGGGACACTTAGAGGAGGACTTGGAGCAAACCCTTTGAGAACTAGGCTGTTCTAGTGTCAATACCCACGGGAGCACCGGAGTACTCGAGTTACCTCACCCAGGGGAGCCGGGTGCATAGGTGTCTTTCGGGGTCGGGTTTCGTCGTCGCTTTCAATGGCGATCTGCTGCAAAGTGCTGCTGGCGGCCAAGTCGAAAGTGTTCGGGTGGATCAAAAGGTGGATCGAAGATCTGAAGAACCTGAAAGCAGAGGGGACAGAGTCTGGGTCACTAGCCAGTGACCAGGAAGGCGATGAGCAGATGCCCACCGATGTCGAGTGCTTCAGGTAGGTTGATGGTCGTCTTGACTCTTCAGCCACGAGGTCCAGGAGGCGTCAACGATGACCAGGAGCTGGATTCGAGCTGTACCACGAAGTCTGTCGATTGCAGGTGTGTCGGCGACCGGATTGGACCCAACAAGCCTTAGCAACGGCAAGTCTCGTGGAAATGGAAGAAGGACGATGTTGCAGACCAGCAAGGTCTGTGGGACTAACCCAGCAAGGGTAATTCAGGGCACGCCTGGAGCAATCAGGGAGCCCAAGCAGAAGAAGATTGGCCTTCGGGAGGGCCTACTAGCCAACGGACTAGCAACCGTGAAGGAGCCTCGAGTCGACGCACGTGGAGCTGGCTCACAGGACACTCGTGGAGTGGAGGCCAGTGATTTTTGGTGCAGTTGGTGCTGGAGGCTGGGGCTACTCGGAGCCCAAAGCACGACTTCGTGGGAGACCCAGAAGAGGATGCACTTGCAAATGCGATTATTGTCCAGGGGCCACAGTTCCACGTTACCCACGATAGCTACGGCCCTCAGCTTTGCTGGGGACCCAGGACAGCCTCGGGGAAGTCTGGAAATCCACCTCTGGTGATGCAAAGACTTCGGCGTCCGGCGGGAGCTTCAGCGATGCAGACCGGACAATTGCTTCTTTGGTGCCTGCCAAGCAGGGGAGTCACTCCTTGACCCCAAGGGAGATTCTTCAGTCCTCTAATCTTGAAGTAGAGCGTCGAAGGTCCAGGATTCTGTGTCAGAGTTTTGTCCCGGTTAATCTAAAGTCCTAAGGACTGGGGTCCCATACTTATACTAAGGTAGGGGGTTGGACATACTCTGTGGACCCACCTATGGGAGGGTCAGGGCAGAGGGGTGGTTACACCCCTTTCCCTTTGTCCAGTTTCACGCCAGAGCAGGGGCTGGAAGCCCCTGAGCCGGTTTGAACTGGGGTATGCACAGGGACACCAAATGTGCCCCCAGTGCAGGACTTCAAAGCACCAGAGAGTGCTCCCGCCCAGCCCCAATACACACTATCCTGTCTGGGGAGGTGGTTACACCTCCCTGGGACAGGAAACCTATTGTCCAGGCCTCCCCTGCCGGAGTTTCGGTCAGCAGCAGGAGGCCAGACTCGTGTCTGTGGCAGCGGCATCCATTTTGTGATGCCAGGGCTTGGAAAGAAGTTACCGGGCAGGCCGGTGTGTACATGTCTCTCCCTCTAGAAGGGTGGAATGCTACCCCCGCCGCCAGAACTGGCGGGGGGGTAGTATTCCAAGATGTTTGACACCAAACACAACATGTTTCCGTGCAGCCATCCCAAAGTTAGCATTTAACGCGAGGTTATAATGCGCTTAAGAGTATATGGTCGGGCTGCACTACAAACAGCATCAGAGAAGGGTCTCCGAACGCTGCAGAGGGGCCCAGCTCATGCAGGGGCACCCTCTCACATAGGAACCACGCACTCTGCCTTCAGGATTGATAAGGCCTGCCATAGGAGTGACTTATAGGTTTATATGTGTGTATGTATGTAGTGATATAGGTAGCCTATATCACAGTAAGGGGTGCATGCACCACCTTACCCAGGCTGCAGTAGCAGACCTGTGGTGTCCTTTTGGCTGGCCTTCCAGGGGTGGCACAATACATGCTTCAGCCCCTGGCAGGCCTCTGAGGTACCTATGCCCTGGGTACATAGTATACCATATACTAGGGACTTATAAGGGCACTCCAGATTCCAATCAGAGATGTGCCTAAGGCACATGGAAACCATTTTAGAGAGGAAGCAGCTAGGCTGGGGTTCTGATTAGCAGGGCCCCAGCCAGACTAAAGTCGAAAAACAGTGAAGCATCAGCAAAAAGTGGGGGTACCCATGTGAAGCAGATCCTACTCTCCTACACAACCCCCCCAAACGTAGGGACATTAAACTAACCTTGCCCAGTTAAGTCTTCATGTTCTAAGTGGAAGTACCTAGAGAGTCCATCTGCATTGGCATGGTTACTCCCAGGTCTATGTTCCACTGTGAAGTCCATCCCCTGTAGGGAAATGGACCACCTAAGCAGTTTGGGGTTTTCACCCTTCATTTGTTTTAGCCATAAGAGGGGCTTATGGTCTGTTTGAACAAGGAAGTGAGTACCAAACAAGTATGGCCTCAACTTCTTCAGAGCCCAGACCACAGCAAAGGCCTCCCTCTCAATGGCTGACCAACGTTTCTCTCTAGGGGTCAGCCTTCTGCTAATAAAAGCTACTGGCTGATCCTGACCTTCATCATTCAATTGTGACAGTACAGCCCCTACCCCCAGTTCAGATGCATCTGTTTGGACAATGAACTTCTTGGAGTAATCAGGACTCTGTAGAATGGGAGCAGTGCACATGGCCTGCTTTAGGTCATCAAATGCCTTTTGACAGCTAACTGTCCACTAAACCTTTTTGGGCATTTTCTTGGAAGTTAAGTCATTCAGGGGTGTCACTATTGATCCATACCCCTTGACAAATCTCCTATAGTACCCAGTCAGGCCTAAAAAGGCTCTCACCTGAGTCTGGGTAGTTGGAGCAGTCCAGTCCATGATGGTCTGGATCTTGCTCTGCAGTGGTTGAACCTGGCCTCCACCCACAAGGTGGCCCAGGTACACAACCTGACTCTGCCCTATCTGGCACTTTGTGGCCTTGATAGTCAGGCCTGCTTTCTGCAGGGCCTGCAAAACATTTCTGAGGTGGACCAGGTGATCCTCCCAGGTGGAGCTAAAGACAGCAATATCATCTAGATATGCTGCACTATAGGCTTCCAGACCTGTAAGGACTGTATTCACCAACCTCTGAAAAGTGGCAGGTGCATTCTTCAGACCAAAGGGCATCACCACAAATTGATAATGCCCACTAGGGGTTGAGAATGCTGTCTTTGGCTTTGCATCATCAGCTAGTCTGATCTGCCAGTAGCCAGCTGTCAGGTCAAATGTGCTTAGATACTTGGCTGAGGCCAAAGTGTCTATTAGCTCATCTGCCCTAGGTATTGGATGGGCATCAGTCCTAGTGACTGCATTGAGACCCCTGTAGTCCACACAAAACCTCATCTCTCTTTTCCCACCATTGGTGTGAGGTTTTGGCACAAGGACCACTGGACTAGCCCAAGGGCTATCTGAGGGTTCAATAACTCCCAAATCCAACATCTTCTGGACTTCTGTCCTGATACAGTCCCTGACATGGTCAGGTTGCCTATAAATCTTATTTTTAATAGGCAGACTGTCCCCAGTGTCCACTTCATGAGTGCACCAGGTAGTCTGACTGGGTGTCAGTGAGAATATGTGTCTGAACTGATTGAGCACCTGTCTGCAATCAGTCTGCTGCTGGGTAGTGAGGCTGCCTGCCAAGGCTACACCATCCACTGACCCATCATCAGGGTTCTGTGAGAGCAGGTCAGGGAGTGGGTCACTCTCTTCCTCCTGTCCCTCATCAGTAGCCATGAGCAAGCCCATGTCTGCCCTGTCCACATATGGTTTTAACCTGTTGACATGGAGAACCCTGTGGGGACTCCTGGGTGTTCCTAGGTCCACCAAATAGGTAACCTCACCCTTCTGTTCAACAATGGTATGGGGTCCACTCCATTTGTCTTGGAGAGCTGCTGGGGCCACTGGCTCCAACACCCACACCTTCTGTCCTGGCTGGTAAACAGTCAGTACAGCCTTTTGGTCATGCCAGGCTTTTTGCAGTTCCTGGCTAGCCTCAAGGTTTTTAGTTGCCTTTTTCATGTACTCAGCCATCCGGGAGCGGAGACCAAGTACATAGTCCACTATGTCTTGCTTTGGGGGCTTGAGAGGTAACTCCCATCCTTCCTTCACCAAGCACAATGGACCCCTGACAGGGTGACCAAACAAAAGTTCAAAAGGGCTGTAGCCAACCCCTTTTGAGGCACCTCCCTGTATGCAAATAAAAGGCAGGGCAAGAGTATGTCCCATCTTCGCCTAAGCTTTTCTGGGAGCCCTTTAATCATGCCCTTCAAGGTTTTGTTGAATCTCTCAACTAAACCATTGCATTGTGGGTGATAGGGTGTGGTGAACTTGTAAGTCACTCCACACTCCTTCCACATTGCTTTTAAGTATCCAGACATAAAGTTAGCACCCCTGTCTGATACAACCTCCTTAGGGAAGCCCACTCTTGAGAAAATTCCCAGGAGGGCTCTTGCCACCACAGGTGCTGTAGTGGTCCTAAGGGGAATAGCCTCTGGGTACCTGGTGGCATGATCCACTACCACCAGGATAAACCTGTGCCCAGATGCTGTTTGGGGATCCATGGGACCAACAATGTCAATCCCCACCCTTTCAAAGGGAACCCCCACCACAGGTAGTGGTATCAGGGGGCCTTTGTAGTGCCACCTGCCTTGCCACTGGCCTGGCAGGTTACACAGGAGCGACAAAACTCCTTGGTGTCTTCAGACATGTGGGGCCAGTGAAAGTGAGGGACAATTCTGTCCCAAGTCTTGTTCTGGCCCAGGTGACCTGCTAAGGGAATGTCATGGGCTAGGGTCAATAGGAAGCCCCTGAACTTCAGAGGTATAACCAACCTCCTGGTGGCACCAGGCTTGGGGTCTCTACACTCTGAGTACAAGAGTCCATCATCCCAATACACAGTATGGGGACCACTAGCTTTCCCAGCAGCCTCAGCAGCAGCTTGCTGTCTGAGGGGTTCAAGAGAGGGGCAGCTCTGCTGCTCCTGGCTCAGATCTGCCCTGGAAGGGCCCCCTGTCCCCAAGAACTCAACCTGGTCAGGTTCAAGCTCCTCTGGGACAGTTCCTTCCTCAGGACTGAGATCATCCCCCTCAAGAGACTGATCTTCCTTCTGAGCCAAGGGGGAAGGCACTGCCTTTACCCTACTACTCCTCTTCTTGGAGGGCACTTGGTCCATTATTCCAGAATCCAAGGCCTGTTCAGTGTTAGACATTTTGGCTTGTGACCTGGTCACAGCAAACACATCTGCAGGGATGCCCAGCATTTCTGCATGGGTCCTGAGCTCCACTTCTGCCCAAGCTGAAGTTTCTAAGTCATTGCCAAGCAAGCATTCAACGGGTAGGTCTGCACTTACCACAACCTTCTTAAGGCCAGTTACCCCTCCCCAGGAGAAGTTAACAACTGCCAGAGTATGGTCTGTTCTGACGTTGCTAGCATTGGTCACTTGGTACATTTCACCAAGTATAATCTGCCCAGGATTCACAAGGTCTTGTGTCACCATGGTGACACTTGCCCCTGTGTCCCTAAATGCCAAAGCCTCTTTTCCATTGATTAAGGGCTGTTGCCTGTACTTGCCCAGATTACTGGGACTCACAGAGGAGGTCACATCCATGCCTCCATCACAGACTAGGACAGCCTGAGTGAGTTCTCTGACTAGGTCAGAGCTCATCTCCTTACCCAGGGTCAACCCTACTAAACCCTTGGCTTGTGTAGTCCCACCACCAACTGTAACTGCACTAGGGGGAGCAGGTGCCTTAGGGGCATTGGTGGGGGCTGGAGTAGAGTCTTTGGACTTGGTGCAATCACTGGTCCAGTGGGTCTTTTGCTTACAGACCTTGCACCATGGTTTCTTTTGGCCTCTTCCCTTTGTTAGACTGTGAATCCCCACCTGAAGAAGATTTTTGGGGGCCTTGTGAAGACTTTTGGATTTTACCCTTCTCCCCACCCTTATCAGAGGTTTTCGAATCTTGCTTCTTAGGGTCACCACCTTGGTTCTGTACCTTCTGCCTCACCCTGGTTCTGACCCATTTGTCTGCCTTCTTTCCCAATTCTTGGGGAGAGGTCAGATCAGAGTCCACCAGGTGCTGATGCAACAGCTGATTTTGACAATTGTTAAGGATCTGCTCCCTCATGATAAGATTGTACAATCCTGTGAAGTCACATACCTTACTGCCCAATAACCAACCTTCCAGAGCCTTGGCAGAACAATCAACAAAGTCCACCCAGTCTTGAGTCTGTGCCTTTTGGGTATCCCTGAACTTTAACCTGTATTGTTCAGTGGTTAGGCCAAACCCATCAATTAGAGCACTCTTCAAGACTTTGTAATTATCAGCATCCTCCTCTCTAACAGTGAGGAGCTTATCTCTACCTTTGTCTGCAAAGGAGAGCCACAAGATTGCTGCCCACTGCTCCTGAGGGACCCTCTGTACTTTACAGGCCCTCTCTAGAGCAGTTATCCATTTGTGGATGTCATCCCCACTCTGGTAGGGAGGGACAATCTTGCTCAGGTTTCTATGGTCATAAGACCTTTCCCTATCTTTGGGGAAACTGCTGCCACCATGGGACTCTAGTCCCATCTTTTGTCTCTCTCTATAGAGATCTAGGGACTCCCTGTCTATAGCCAATTGCTGTTTTCTGAGCTCAAGCTGGGCTTGTTCATACTGAAGCAATCTCTTTCTCCTTTCATGAGAGGATTCCCTCCTATGAGAGGAGACAGAGGTCCCTATTGAGGTGTCAGAGTGGTTAGACTCCTGAGAAGGAGATCTAGACCTTCTGGGCACACTCATTATTCTTCCTGGGGGACAAAGGGGAGGTCATTCTGATCCTCCTCCTCCTCCTCCACAGGAGGAATTGGGTTTTCCAGGACAAGGTCATTTTCACCTTCCTGGCCAGTTTCAGAGGGGGGGGCCTGGGTTTCTTCACCCCTGACCCCTTCCTCATCTTCTGCCCCACCCTCTCTGCCTACCCCTTCAGGCCCTAGGGGCCTGCTGAGATCATCAGCTAGTAACACCTCCCTGAGGTGTTGGGTGCTGGCACTTTTGCCTGCCTTCAACTTCCTAGTATTGCATAATGCTCTCAATTCCAAGAATGGGAGTTTATCATACTTGGAGGGAAGAAGCCCACTGGCTTCTGGCGAGGACTCACTGGGTCCTGGCTTTGAAGACATTACTAGTGAGGTGTGGTGTATGCACTACCTACTCTAGTGTGGCCTACTAAACTCTCTTGAGTTGTAGAAAGGGTGTGCTATCCCTTAACACACAACTCTAAGTTCAGTAGAACTTACTGTATTACTAAGCTTGATTTATATGTACCTTAGGTACTCCTTAGTGGTTTTCAGTTGATCAATTCAATTGAGATTATCTGGTAAAACAATAGCAAGCTGGAATCCCACACGCTGCCACCAATGTGAGAAGTTGGCCTGGCATATGCTGTCCACTAATTATAGTGGGCACCTTGCACCAGTCCAAACAACCCCTTATTGGAGATAGGTTAAAGACAACCTTTATTGAAAGCTATCCTAGTGGTAGCTATGGAGAGCAGCCTTCAGGCTAAGTCTTGAAGGAATGTAAAGCAGCTTGTTTTACCAGTCTATAATCTCTTGAGTGACCAAATGAAAGAGGACCACACCAGGTATATATTCAAAATATATGTATTTATTGCTAAACACACCCCTCTAGTCTCTTTATGAGGCTAGAGTTTGAAGTACATAAGTTATAAGTTAGTTATCTACAGTAATAGCACAAATACACGTTTGAGCCCTAGGGGCGTACCAAACCATATACCAATAAAGTGGTATAAGAACCACGACTGAGCTAGACACAGGGCCTAGAGCCTGTAGAAGTGCTTGGACCACAAGGAACCACCCAAGGTAGTGACACAGGGGACCCACGGGGGACGCGTGCAGTGTATGAACACAGCCGCGAATCGCCGTTAACTTCTATGGGGAAAGTCGCGGTTTGAATTTAAAAGAAAAGGGACACTTAGAGGAGGACTTGGAGCAAACCCTTTGAGAACTAGGCTGTTCTAGTGTCAATACCCACGGGAGCACCGGAGTACTCGAGTTACCTCACCCAGGGGAGCCGGGTGCATAGGTGTCTTTCGGGGTCGGGTTTCGTCGTCGCTTTCAATGGCGATCTGCTGCAAAGTGCTGCTGGCGGCCAAGTCGAAAGTGTTCGGGTGGATCCAAAGGTGGATCGAAGATCTGAAGAACCTGAAAGCAGAGGGGACAGAGTCTGGGTCACTAGCCAGTGACCAGGAAGGCGATGAGAAGATGCCCACCGATGTCGAGTGCTTCAGGTAGGTTGATGGTTGTCTTGACTCTTCAGCCACGAGGTCCAGGAGGCGTCAACGATGACCAGGAGCTGGATTCGAGCTGTCCTATAATGTCTGTCGATTGCAGGGGTGTGGGCGACCGGATTAGGCTCAACAAGCTTTGGCAACGGCAAGTCTCGTGGAAATGGAAGAAGGACGATATTGCAGACCAGCAAGGTCTGTGGGACTCACCCAGCGAGGGTAAGTCAGGGCACGCCTGGATCAACCAGGGAGCCCAAGTAGAAGAAGATTGGCCTTCGGGAGGGCCTACTAGCCAATGGACTAGCAACCGCAAAGGAGCCTCGAGTTGACGCACGTGGAGCTGGCTCACAGGACACTCGTGGAAGTGGAGGCCAGTGATCTTTGGTGCAGTTGGTGCTGGAGGCTGGGGCTACTCGGAGCCCAAAGCACGACTTCGTGGGAGACCCAGAAGAGGATGCACTTGCAAATGCGATTAGTGTCCAGGGGCCATGGTTCCAAGTTACCCACGATAGCTACGGGCCTCAGCTTTGCTGGGGACCCAGGGCAGCCTCGGGAAAGTCTGGAAATCCACCTCTGGTGATGCAAAGACTTCGGCGTCCGGCGGGAGCTTCAGCGATGCAGACCGGACAATTGCTTCTTGGGTGCCTGCCAAGCAGGGGAGTCACTCCTTGACCCCAAGGGAGATTCTTCAGTCCTCTAATCTTGAAGTAGAGCGTCGAAGGTCCAGGATTCTGTGTCAGAGATTCGTCCAGGTTAATCTAAAGTCCTAAGGACTGGGGTCCAATACTTATACTAAGGTAGGGGGTTGGACATACTCTGTGGACCCACCTATGGGAGGGTCAGGGCAGAGGGGTGGTTACACCCCTTTCCCTTTGTCCAGTTTCGCGCCAGAGCAGGGGCTGGAAGCCCCTGAGCCGGTTTGAACTGGGGTATGCACAGGGACACCAAATGTGCCCCCAGTGCAGGACTTCAAAGCACCAGAGAGTGCTCCCGCCCAGCCCCAATACACACTATCCTGTCTGGGGAGGTGGTTACACCTCCCTGGGACAGGAAACCTATTGTCAAGGCCTCCCCTGCCGGAGTTTCGGTCAGCAGCAGGAGGCCAGACTCTTGTCTGTGGCAGCGGCATCCATTTTGTGATGCCAGGGCTTGGAAAGAAGTTACCGGGCAGGCCGGTGTGTACATGTCTCTCCCTCTAGAAGGGTGGAATGCTACCCCCGCCGCCAGAACTGGCGGGGGGTAGTATTCCAAGATGTTTGACACCAAACACGACATGTTTCCGTGCAGCCATCCCAAAGTTAGCATTTAACGCGAGGTTATAATGCGCTTAAGAGTATATGGTCGGGCTGCACTACAAACAGCATCAGAGAAGGGTCTCCGAACGCTGCAGAGGGGCCCAGCTCATGCAGGGGCACCCTCTCACATAGGAACCACGCACTCTGCCTTCAGGATTGATAAGGCCTGCCATAGGAGTGACTTATAGGTTTATATGTGTGTATGTATGTAGTGATATAGGTAGCCTATATCACAGTAAGGGGTGCATGCACCACCTTACCCAGGCTGCAGTAGCAGACGTGTGGTGTCCTTTTGGCTGGCCTTCCAGGGGTGGCACAATACATGCTTCAGCCCCTGGCAGGCCTCTGAGGTACCTATGCCCTGGGTACATAGTATACCATATACTAGGGACTTATAAGGGCACTCCAGATTCCAATCAGAGATGTGCCTAAGGCACATGGAAACCATTTTAGAGAGGAAGCAGCTAGGCTGGGGTTCTGATTAGCAGGGCCCCAGCCAGACTAAAGTCGAAAAACAGTGAAGCATCAGCAAAAAGTGGGGGTACCCATGTGAAGCAGATCCTACTCTCCTACACCCAGTCTATCTGCTTTCTCCCTAAACTGTTATGCCATGTACTGAGGTACACTCCAGATTGGATACTGGGGTACCCTTGTCAGTCCCTAGTACATGGTACCCATGTACTGAGGGCATAGGTACCCCAGAGGCCTCCCATGGGCTGAAGCATGTATTATGCCACCCATGAGAAACCATGCAAAATGGAACTACAGGCCTGCCATTGCAGCCTGTGTAAGATGTAACCCTGGGCGTAGTTCGCGTAGTCGCGCTACGCGAAGCTACGCGAAGACGTCGGAGCGCTACGCGAGCTACGCGTAGCTTCGCGAGCATGCGTAGCTGCTTGGCGCGCCCGTTCGCGATGCGTTTTTCTTGCTCGGGAACGCGTTGTTCGTGTTTGGGGCGCTGTTTGCGTGCTCGGGGGTGCTAACTTACCCATGCGGTCGCCTATGGGCGCGGCCATTTTGTTTTTCACTTGTCCCGCCCGTTCGCGATCCCTTATTTCCTGTTCCGGGTCGCGTATAGCGTGCTCGCGATGCGCATTCCATGTTCGGGAACGCGTTGTACGTGTTCGCGACGTTTTTGCGTGCTCGGGGAGAAATATCGCGCGAACTTACCCATGCGGTTGCGATGGGCACGGCCATCTTGTTTTACCACTCTATGCTATGGTTCTGGGCCTGCTTTTCTATCCTCCCTCAATCTTTGCAATCCTTAGTTTTTTACACTGTTTTTCAATTTTTCTTTATTTCTTACCTATCTCTCTCTCTGCCTAAGTCTATATTTTGCATTTTTTTCTACTTTTTACTGTGTTTTTTTTACTTTTCAACTGTTTTATATAACTTTCTTCTTTAAGCTCCTACTTCTTCCCCTAACTTTATTTTTCCCTTCTAACTTTTCTTTTTCACCTCCTCCCACCCCAGAACCATTGCGAAGGGTAGCAGCAGCGGCTCAAAGGGCAAGGCGCGTGCGCCCAATCGCCGCCTGCCTTGCGGCAGACTGCGCCCTGCAGGGGTGCAAGCCCGCCAGCTGTTTACGGAGGAGGAGGTGGCCGCCCTTGTTTTTTTTATTCAGCGCCACCGCCCCTTGACCTTGGCAGCAGGCGGCAGGCCAGGCTCCGGTTACCCGACCCAGGAGCGTCACCGCTGGTGGGCGAAGGTGCATCGGGCAGTGTTTCGCTGCTCCGCGGTCCGGCGCACCCATAACCAGCTGGCCCACCGGTGGTCAGACATTCTTGACCGGGAGCAGGACCTGTTGGACCTGCTAGGTGTCGAGGTCGTGGGGCTTGGTGAGTAGCCAATATATATAGTAGTATAAGTATTGTGATTTGTGTATACATTTTTTACAAATAACAAGAATAATGCTGCTTACATTGCAGGTAAATTACGTTTCAAAATCTTCTGTGATTGTAGGGCACAGGTGCTGGGCGGTACTCTTACTTTTTGCAACTTTGCGCTCGCTTGTCATTATTATGTAAGAGTTTACTTTAGAGAACTTCAGTTAGGTAATGCTATTGCTAGAGAGACTGTAGTCCTTCCTTTGTCCTCCTGTCAAATAGTGGTGGATGGATTTGATACTAGGTTTAGTTACTATTAGTTGATAATTTTTGAGCGGTCTGCGTGACGCATCCTCTGTCACTGAGTGCTGCTTACCCCAGTCCTTAGTAGAACCTTTTGTAGTTTGTTTAGTGAGTGGTACTGGTAAGCTTAGCTTAGCAGTGTCAGTCAGCTGCAGAACATCAGACGCAACCAACCAACAATTTGGTGTATGCATTATGCACTGACTTTATGCATGTGTCCTCCTTCTCATCTATGCATTTTTGATGGAAAAAAAAATGGAAATGCAGGCTTAATGAACAATTGGCCCGCCTGGAATAGGTGGGCTAGGTCAGGTGGTACTTAGGCTTAGTTAGTGTTCTGGATTGTATTTGAATCAATCAGAATGGAACACTGAATTAGTGTTCCCAAATAAGTAGACTGTCCGTGAATCCCGCAAGCCAGTAGTCGATCGGATTAGATAGGTCAATTTTATTGCAATTTTTGTTTCCTAAAACGTTTTTTGAGCGTTTTTTTAGATAATTTATTTGTTTCACAGCAATCATTAATGTTTGTGTCTTTCTTTTTCTTTATTATATCTTACATGATCACTGATCTGCAGCACCCAGGGGCAAGAAGACGGGGTCCGAGTCGGCGGGACAACCACCAGAGGACCGCTCCTCTACCGAGGGCCCTGCTGCTGGTCCCAGTAAGTCCTCCAGTGGTTATATTAACAATTATATTGCCCTAACTTTTACTGGACCTTATTTTTTCAGAACTATTAATTCTGGCTCCACTCCCTAATTATATTTTTTACAAAAGATTCTTTGATCTTGACTTGACTATCTGTTTCTAAATTCTGGTTATCCCTGCCTCTAAGTTCTAACTGCCTCTGCTATGAATGTCTGTACTCTGTACTACTACTATTAGTCTGTCGCTAAGCTTGCCCAGTTTGCATTGCCACTCTTTATTGTACGGTTTTGAATAAAACTCAGATTGACCAATACTAATAGCTCTAGCCACTGAGTCCAGTCCTTTCGGTTGTCCTCTTCTAGGCTTCTTAATCTTGAGGCTTTGACAATTACCACAAACAAAATGCACAACCAGATATTTGACAATTTTTGATAGGATATAGTACATACTACTTGGATTCTGCACAGCCCCATGCAGAACTATGCACAATGAAATAGGATGTTGGTGATGCGAGTTTGGAACTTGGACGTTCCTCACACCTCAGTCAGAAGTGAACCCACAATCCCCTGAACGACTAGCTAGTGTCTCATTAGGTCCCTGAACCCCCACCCGAAGATACCCAATGATTATGATTCCACAACCCAGAACATAACACCCTTTCGCTCACTCACTCGTGTAAGTCCACCACCACCACCACCAAATACCACAGAGTCTATGTGTAAGTTCAAAAGGTTTATTTTCAAATAACAACCTCTGTATGTTGTTGTTCTATAAAATTCAGTGTACTCCAGCCAGCTCCAACAGCAAAATGCATAAGATTAAAACAATAAAAATTGTTGCAACAAGTGCATGATGATATAAGACAAAAGATCTGTGTGAATTCTGGGCGACTCCTCACCGTAGAACGTAGAATTACTGGTTACATGCATCATTCATAAGCTCTGCAAATCTCTGGTTCGTAGAAGGGAATCCTCTGCCTTAGAAAAATGGTGCGTGTTAATGCAAGCATTTGTTAGTTCTGTCAAAAAAGTGTAACATGTTACCTATGGCTAAGTAATACGGACTAACCGAACTCCATAACAAAGTGGCTTGTTTTTCGACCTCTTGTACGCAACGCTCAGACAGTAGCTGTATGTGCTCATGTGGGCTCAAAAGGCATCTTACTGTTACTGCACAACAAGCTGCGAGGTAACATGCGCAAAAGACATGAAGCGAAAAATGGTTGCATGGCTCAGGCTAACTTTGCAAAGAGTAGAGTATAGTATAATAATGACCCTAGGGACCATAATAACACTACTAGTGTCTGTCTACTGACTGTACTCTAGTACCCGATTTGGACTATTGAATGTGATTTATAATAATAATATGTATGTATTAACTTTTTTTCAATCTTGCTAGTGAAAAAGAATAAATAGGGGGAGGTGTACAGGCATCTAAAAATGTGTCATGTTTTTTCTAGGCGTACTACCGACCACCAGTGCCGGTGGGGCCAGCGGCGATGGCGTTGCGGCCATTCCGGGAGGGGGCAGGAGATGCAGCACCTGCAGGAGATACAGGGGGTGAGCCAGCAGCAGTGGTGGGCGGTGGTAAGTTATATTCATGACTTATTGACATTGCACTAGCTGGAAGGGTGTGTGGAGTTGACTTCACTCACTGTACTGTTGTTGAGACTTATTAGGTATGAAGTTGTAGTGAACATTATACAACGGTTAATAAAGAAGACACCCTTTACTTAGCATGAGCAAAGCAGTAGCAATAGCTTTACCAGCGTGACTTCATTAACCAATGGCCTCTTATATCTGACTCCAACTCAGCTGTGAAAGTTTTATGGAGGAGACTAAAAGTCAGATCAGATGACCTTGATGGATGTGTTGAACAAAAAGGGAAAGAAGGGTGGAAGGAGGAAGGGCGGGCGAGATTTAATATGACGACTGGCAGAGAAGGATACGTTGGAAGCATGGATAGGTGGCTGATAGGAATCAGATGCATGTGTTGTTGAAGGATGGGTGGGAGGTGAAAGAAGAATGGATGCCTGCCTGGGTGGGCGACACAGTATGGGTGGATACTGTGGATAGCAAGAATCATCAGCGGTGTTTGGGTGAAACTCAAAGCCAAGGCAAGCAACGGAGTGAGTGGACGCATGCGTTGTTGTTGGTGAAACAAAGTAACGTTTGTGGAGAGATTAAGAAGAATGATTGACATTTACTTAGAATGGATGGATGCCTGTATGTATTCATCATAGACAGCATAGGTGGAGACTGTCACGGGATGCACAGTTTTAGGGAATGTTAAAGAAACCGCGCCAGCGTAGCAAAGCCGATGTGGGGAGGGGCAGGGTGGGGGTAGTAGTAAACAATGTATTACGCGGGCAAATACAGGTAACTTTACTGTAACATACAAATAAATAAAGTGAATTTCATTGTGCGCACTGCACCGCCAAATGCGATGCAGTGTGTGCAACAAAATTAGTTTCATTTATTTATATGTTTACTTACCTGTAATTGGCCGTAATCCATAGTTTACTACCCCCATCCTGCCCCTACCCACGTCACCGCCCGGCCGAACTCCCGAGTCCCACCACCGACCGCTACTGACCTTATGTCGTTGTCCCATATAAAAGCAACGATCATTGGATCAGATATATAATCTGCCTTTTTGTAGTAGCCAAGGCACTGTGAAATTGAGCAATTGCCCTCCATGTAACAGAGAGAGTATGGCCAGTGCCACCCGTAATAGAAAAATACGAGCTTCCCCACCTGCAAACAGTAGTAAATCAAACTAATGTGACTCTGCGTCATGACTCGTATGTTTGTCTTGGGTTCAAGCATAGATGACCGAGCTGGCAATGCCGGCTACAACCAGGTTATGTCATTTCGCTAAACTAGAGATAAGAAGAACACTGGTGTACTGTGTACTGGTTGGAGTCCATAGTGCTAGTATAATGCCTGAAACTCCCACAAATGTTAGAGGCCGAGGAAGTGGGAGGATAGATAGATTATTACCACAAATGTTATGTACTGTGCTTCTTGCTAGTGCTACTGTGCCATTATGTGTTGAATTAATTTTGTGTTACTGTTTAGGTAAGAGTACTGGTTACAACAATATTTTTTTCTTTCTTTTCCCAAGACAAACCATTGCGGAAGGAGTTGGCAGTCAGGGCCTGGCGCCGGAAACTGGAGGCCATATGCCAGGAGTACCGGCGGCTGGTGGCTCAGGCGGAGGAGGAGGCGGCAGCAGCTGCAGCCTCGTCCGATGCCCCGGGCCCCAGCTAGGCCCCAACTCCAGCGGTACGGCGCCGCGGTCTGGTAGCCGCCCGCCGCAATTCACTAGCAGCCAGCACTGCTGTCCCCCATTGTGGATGCCACTGCAGGGCATTCCGCAGGAAGATTCTTCCTCCGGATGGCACGGCAAGAGGAGCAAATGGAGGAGCGGGTGAAAATCCTGGTGGACAAACACCTCAAAGCCCGCCGATTATAACATCGAGGACCCTGTTGCTCTGCCCCTTTTTATTCCTTGTTTTGGTGGGTGGGAATTGGGCGTTGGGGTTTCGGGACATTCTTTGGACTTTTTCGTTTTGGACATTGGTTGGGGTTAGGGAGAGGGGTGGGTCAGGTGTGGGATAGTTTATTTTTGTTAGGGTAATAAATTATATTTATACTTAAACATACAATGTTAATGTTTTGTGGGGGTTACTGTTTTACGAATTAACGTCACATTGGTTTCCTTGCTGCTGCAGGGCCGCAGCCAGTGTTTGATTTAAATAATCTGCCGATGATGTATAACAAACAGATAGATGCGGTACCCCTCACTGAGTTATTTGTCCTACTAGTATTCTACCTCCCACCAAACTTATCTTACCTGTGATTGATGATGACTACGTTCGGCACAGCGATGGCTGCATGGTTTCCATAGAGAATGTAGAAGATGCCATGGTTGTGGTGGTAGTAGTAGAGTAGACACTGGCAGTAGCATTTGCTATAAAAATAAAAAGAGACAGTCACTTGCCTGAGAGCGACTGTGGGAGGAGTAGTCGAACGAAGTAAAATACAGTACAGAAGACGACTGCCAAACAAACAATATTGCAGTTGCAACTGCTAATGTCAAATTAAACATAATGGTGGCGGGGACAGCCTAGTACAAGAAGTTATAAACTGTAGTTGTGCTGTCGAGTGAGTCACTTAACTTAACACAATCGTAATTCGTAACCTTTACTGCTGTGTGGTAGGAGTTTGATGATTAATCCAATCAATGACGGCAATTAATTATGATGTACTACTATTAGCCGGTGACGGCTTGCACATAGACTGAGCATGGGTGGGCAAGCAGAAGAAGCTCCTCGCCCTGCCTTGCAATTGAATTAGTGTTGCTTTCACCACATCTGCCCCAGCAAGCGTGTGATCAATTGGTGTACATTTTATGTAGTCACATCACACCTCAATATAAATCACAGCCTGGGGAAGAGGGTTAGGGTTTGATGAATGGATGGGAAGGGGGTTTGGGGAAAGGTTTGAAAATGAAAAACAGTACGCATGGACAACAAAAGCAAAGCGCAATCTTGGCAGACGACCATGATCTTATCCAAAAAATCTATAAAGGGAGAAAAGGGAAATGCATGCGTTAATGATGATGAAGATTAGATAACTTGATGGTTAATGAGTAGTACTTAATAACTCCTACTAGACAATTAGACAGTACAGGGCACCAGTATATTCTATGCAATTTGCCTTGCCTGTAATATGCCCTCAGAGACCCAAATTCCATGTTGTACTGGGCTTACTTGTAAAGATAGCAAAGACAATTAAAAAACATTTGTAGGGATCAATTAGCAAACAAACACACAACACACAGTCCTAATGATTGCAGAGAAAAAGGATTCAAATTAATTAAAAGATGAATGATGAATGATACTAAAGTTACTGTATTATCATGCTAAAATTGTGGAGTTGAATCTCGTCCGTCCTCTTGGTCCTATCTTCCATGGACGCTCCGCACATCAATCTTGGTGGCCTTCCTGATGCCGATTGGTAAGGTAAATGTGAGTTGTGTCTCCCAGTATAGCAAGCACAGGGTAAAGGCCGGCCTGTAACGTCTAGATGGAAAAACAAAAGGGGTATTGAGAAATCAATGAATAAAAAAACATCATTTACGGTGGAGTCCAAGAAGAGAAGAGAGAACACTTTCAGAGTGAGGCGGCTTGGATATATCGTGTAGATTCTGTTTACAGCATTAAGCTACAACAACAACAGGACAGAACAGGCCCACCACAGCACCAGCCCGTGACCCAACCTCCATTTACCTTAATTTTTGACATAGCCAGACAAAAGGCATACACAGCAACTTAGCATTTTCCTAATTAAGTGACAAAATCAATGCGCCGCTGTCAGTCATCACTACACTCGACTACACCACTACATGGACATGTAGGTCTGCTGTGTTTACTACTTTCTTGTTGAATTGTTGTGTTTATGTTTACCTTATGCCACTTCATGAAATGCAGTTATTCCTTGAATCATCTCCGATCCAACTGAATGACTGCGCGCAAAAGATAGTATGGTCATCATCATGGTGTGGTACGTGTTGTCCAACTACAACTCAGTCTGTAGTGACTCCGATTAAGTCCATATTCCATATTAAAAATTGCAACAGATATTGGCCTGCACCTGCAGTAGTAGGAGTACAATTTGGTTATTAAACAACAAGAAGGGAAACATTGACTGTCACTGACTTACTTGAGTCACTTTGTAGATTAACTAGTAGAGTAGAGTTCGACTTCATGCACAACATCAACAACAAACAACAGCAATCGCTCAGAGTCTGCAAGCATCCAATGCATTCCATCATTACCTGTCTTGCTCTTCTCTTTGGCTGTCAGATCATCAGATGCCTAGTTCTGACATTTTTTTTTTTTTTTACGGGGCAGTGGCCTCATCATTACTCCAGTCCACATTCATTTTGAGTGTTAGGCGCTGTTTCGGTTTTCGTCTTATTCATCTGTGGCACTTTGTCACAGTTTAAGTTGCTTCCCATGGTCAGCACTGTGATGATGGGCCGCGGCCTGTGTAGCGCTCATTGCTGGTCATTTGAGTTTGCACAAATGTCAGCAAGTTTCTTCGAAGAGTCTCTTGTCTTTCTCTGCCAAGTACCTTCTGTCCTGACAGTGAGGACCTTTGGATGCCTGCTGAGGCTGTAGCCTTCGGACACTGATGAGTTTCGGCTCGAAAACAAAACGGAGGATAGCTATAGTAGTCACGTTTCACTTCTAATGGAGGCGGGACTGGTAAAGGCAACATTTCTTGTACTAATGTCTGGCTTGATGGAAATGTACTTGTGCGAGACAGGAAGATGAAGCAGGACTCTGAAGAGTGGACAGTTAAATGCACAGACGTGCAACTCCAATAGGGAAATAAAAAGAGAAGACGGTGGTGATGGTTTTGTTGTGATTTGATTTGAACCAGAAAGACAGATACACAGACACATAAAGGAAGGAAGAAAGCAACAATTTGAAAGCCTAGTTGTCAGGGAAGAGGAGCTCGTCCTCAAACTCTGGTGGTTCGGACAGAAGTAGGTCCTGTAACGCACTATTTACGTCATCCAAGTCGCTCTCCTCTTCCTGCTGTGATTCACGTATTTTGTAATCCGGTGGTATAAAGTGCTGATTCATTTTGATCATGGTTAACCTCTCCACGCTTTGGGCCGAGAGACTGGTCCTTTTCGAGTTACAATGGCACCAGCAGCACTGAAAACACGCTCAGAAGAGACACTTGCGACAGGGGAAGCCAGATACTTTATCGCCAGCCTGCTGAGCACTGTCCATTGGCTTCTTTTCCCATACCAATACACCAATGGGTTTCGATCCATGAAGACCTCTGTTGGGTCATCCAGATAGGCCTGGACCATCCGCTCAATGTTCAGGGGTGCTCCGATGTGCTCGGCCTGTTTTGCCTTTGCATCAGCACTGGACTTACCATACCCCTGCTGTAGAAACCAATCAGTTGCACATTGTGCTGTGGATGATCCTGTTCTTGATGTTATTGTTGGTGTAGGTGACTGCTGGGAGGCAAATGCACTGCCCTCAGGCTCCGAAGTAGAACTTGACTCTGGATGCCCTGTAGTACTGGTTATGGCCTGGGGTGGGGGCCTGTAATTAACAGCTGTTCGCTTTCGAAAATAGTGGCTTCCTTAGCTATCAAAGTTTTGTAGTTGGCAACATCCACTTCCGAAAAAGGAATTACTGCCTTGCTGTTCAGAAATACTTTGTACCGTGGATCCAAAATTGTGGCACTAATGTAATGTGGTTGTGACAAAATTTTATTTTTAATCCTTGTATTTTCCGATAAGCGAGTGGCTAAGGTCTCCGCCAAATGATATGCGTCTTGTTTGTCATCCACACCTGCGTACGTTTCAGACACATCCTTCAGCTGTTGCTCTAGCATGTGCAACAATGGGATAGCTTGGCCCATAGTACAGTCCTCCCTGCTGACTTCACGTGTGAAGATCTCAAAAGGAAGTAGCATCTCAGTCAGGCATTTAATGAGGTCCCATTGAGCCATCTCAACGGTCATGCCTCTCACAGTAGGTTCCCCTAATCTTTGCATGACATAAGCATTGAGTGGTATGTACAGTTCAAACAGACGATCAAGCATGTAATAAGTTGAGTTCCAACGTGTTGGCACCTCCTGGATGAGCGCTTTGACTGGCATTTTATGCTCACGTTGAATGACCCTCAGCTGCTTCCGGGCTTTAAAAGAATGGCTGAAATGTGTGCATATTCTTCTGCAGGTGACCAGTAAGTTGCTGACTTTTGATTCATTTTTCAAAAAGTCTTGAACAACAATGTTAATGCAGTGTGCCAAACACGGGACCCTGAAATAGCCACCATTGCGCATGGCCAAAACTACATTACTGCCGTTGTCCGTGGCAACAAAACCAATCGTAAGCCCTCTTGGGCGCAGCCACTCAAAGACCTTGGTGTTAAACTCTTCCAAAATGTTTGCAGCAGTATGAGATTTCTCCATGGCAAACATGGCTACAGTTGCATGTTTGCGAGTGGCATGAAAAATCTCTGCAGTATCAACACCAGCAGATACCTGTTCTCTAACCCCCGCAAAACTGATCCAGTGTGCAGTGATGCACATGTAATCTGTGGCTTGGCAACTGGTCCACATGTCTGTAGTCAGGTGGATACTGTGAACAGCACTCTGCTTCAAGGTCTTTCCTAGCAATTCCAGCACGTCGTGATGTAGTGCTGGAACTGCAACTCTGGCAAAATAGTAGCGGCTGGGAACATGCCATTTTGGGCAGATGGTTGACACAAATTCCACAAAACCCAACCCTTCAACAAAAGAAAAAGGGAGAAGGTCCAGTGCTAACATTTTAGCCAGCTTCGCATTGTACAAACGTGCTATTGGGTGGTTGCGTTCGTACTGCCCCTCACCCCCAAACATGCTGATAATGGTAGGCTGCATGGTTTTCCTTTCTCTTAGGCTCAACGCACTTTTTGGTAGTGCGGACCTGGTACTTCTTGGTGTCTCCGGCTGACTCTTACTCTTGTGCCACTGAGATGTTGCTGAAGATGTGTGCAACGTTAAGACTGCACTGCTGGGGTCAGGGACACCTTGTGTACCACTACCAGAGAGAATGTCTCCCTGTCCTTCCTCTTCCACCGTGATCGGATCTTCTTCTTCTACTCCTTTATCCCCACCAACACCAATGGTTGCAGTTTTTTTATGGCGCGAAGGTGGTCCTCCCAGCTGATCAAGTGGTGTTTTTTCAGATGGGTCATTTGGCCTCCGGTACCATAGTTTGTACCAAGCTTACCACGACTAACAGAGGTATTACAAATGGAGCATATAGCAATGTTCTCCTCCTTTTCGCTAACCGTAAAGAAGTCCCAAACTGGGGAGCTTAACTTTGGCCTCCTGCTGGAGGTGCCACTTCCAATGCCGGATGATCTGTAGGGTGTGTGTTGAATTTGACTCTGTGCTGCTGTACCACTACCTACTCCTACAGAGGTGGTGGTTGTGCTGGATGTAGGTCGCTGCCGGGCCTTTGCTAATGCAAATATGGAAGCTGTAGGTCGTGTTGGTGTTACCTGTGGAGGTATGCGTGCTACATCCCTCGCAGCGATTTTGGATAGAGTAAGAATGTTGGTCTCCATCTCCTCGGGCCGGGAGTGATGTTCGTGATGACTGGCTCGTCGTCATCATCATCATCATCTTGCTGTTCTACATCGACCTCCATAAGTGTAAGGCTTTCTGGAACCTTCCTTTTCCCTAGCTTGGTCTTGGAACGTGGCTCCCTCTCAGACTCAGTTTGTGGCTTCCAAGTGGCATCTAGATCATCAGAAGGGGGCTTGGCGAAGAACTTGATGGACTACCCCTCCTTTTCCTTGCTGGGGATTTGGAAGACAATGGATCTTCTGAATGAGTGGCTTCTTCTTCTACCTCTGCATGAGGCTCAATTTCCTGAACTGCCCCTACTTCAGGAGGAACAACAACTACTATTGCGGGCGGTGGTTGCGGCTGTTGTTGTTGACCACTTATCTGCTGTGTTTCCTCCTGCGTTGATTGGGTACTACTTTGAGATAGCGATAAGTTTATCTCCGG
This sequence comes from Calotriton arnoldi, assembly GCA_963921515.1. Classification (NCBI taxonomy): domain Eukaryota; kingdom Metazoa; phylum Chordata; class Amphibia; order Caudata; family Salamandridae; genus Calotriton; species Calotriton arnoldi. The sequence continues at coordinate 386,032 of CAWUFW010004205.1, forward strand.
CTCAGCATCACTGCTTTCCACCATTAGGCTGGCTACCTCTTCCCCACTCATGTGCTTGGGCCTGGGTTGGTGGGTTGGGTCCACTGATGCGGAGGTGCTGCCCCCAGCTTGCCCCCGGACACCGCTGCTGCAGGCGCAATTTTTTTTCCCAAAAAGGTATTGGCCGGCACACCAGACTTCAGTGTCACTTGCTTCTTCTGTTCCTTCTTCTTCTCAATAGCAACTTTCTTGGTACTGGAGGACCTGGTACCTGCTTTCTTTGGGCCCATCTTCTTCAGATGTCAGCAGCACTCAGTTGCAGAGATGTCTGGTCAGGTCACACGTCACGTTGTGTTGTGTGTACAGCAGCAGGATGTCTGTCTGGAAGTGCAACAGGCAATGATGAGAGACACACCTCCTCCTCAGTCTTTGTGCACCTAAAAGCAAAAAAGCCAGAACATCAGTCAAACATAGCACAAATCAAACAAATAGAATATAGAACTTAGTGTGTGGTGGCCTCAATTATTAAATTTCAGAAACTCTGTGAACAACAACACACAGTGTAGCCATTTATGAGACGTTGACAACAAGGCCAGGGCTTTCCTGGCTACTGTGTAGTGCTAGTGTACACTCTGGAAGAATAAGAATAGTAAAGAACAAAAACTAAAATGTACTGGAGCATGTTTGGCCTAAATTTGTGCATCACGTGGGATGTATTATATAGCAGCATCAGGAGCTGCAGCTGGCAATGGGGATGGATTTGGAAGCAGTAAGACAAGAGGAACAATGGAAAGACACGCAGGCCTATGTGGCAAAAACAGCACACTAATAACTACCACAACAAAATGGCCCCCAGAAACATGGTGACTCACAGGCACAAGGCACGGCAAACAATGAACTCAAGCAGGCCTATATATGGGCAGACAAAGGATGCCTTATAAAACACACACAGCTTTAATGCAAAAACTAAAATCCACATGGCTAAAAACACTTTGGAAAGTTAGACAACCACTACAACAACACAATTATAATTACACAGTACACACGCAAAAAAGGCATTTATTTAACACACCCAAAAAGTGAAATAGTCAGACCCTCCAAAAAACCCACATTTCGCAATTCAATTGAATCAATTCAATGCCATCCATGGCCTAAATGATGTCAAAATTCCACAGACTACACAGAAACAGTTTTATGCACCCATGGTGACTACCTCTGGGCCTACTGGCATACTGGGCCGCAAGCTTGGAGGCCTATGGCAAAAGCACAGTGGCTGGTTTAACAAAATGGCCGCCGCCCACATGGCCAGGCCACCAAAAATAACAAAAAGTGAAGACAAAGGACAGGACCAGGCAGTTGGAGACTCTGGGCAACTTGCTACCTCTTGGAAAAAATTGTAAAACAAAAAAATGACTCCTTGCTCACCAAACTACATCTAAATGACAACCTGAGGAGTTTTTTGTGCAAAATGAACTAAATCAACATTTTCGAGAAGGTTTAATGATGCTCGAGAGATATTGTTCGCCAGATTGTAAATTCTGCGTGTTCGGCATCGCGATCGTCACAAAATGTCGTTATCGCGCGCGCGAAAACGTACATTGAGCGCGCGAAGAAGATAAAAAGTGTAAGTCCGCGTTAGTCGCGCAGTGCGGACTTGCCCAAAGTCCGCGAGCTGAACGCCCAGGGTTACCTACTGGCTGAAAAGGCCTATTTATTTAACAAACACCCAAAAAATAAAATACGCCCCAAAAGCCACATTTTGCAAATCAATCCAATGCCATCCATGGCCTAAATTATGTTACAATTCAACAGACAACACAGAAACAGTTTTTATGCACCCATGAGGATGACTACCTCCGGGCCTACTGGCACACTAGGCCGCAAGCTTGGAGGCCTATGGCAAAAGCACAGTGGCTGTTCACACAAAATGGCCGCCAACACATGGCCAGGCCACCCAGAACAACAAGAAAAGGAACACAAGACAGACAATGCAGGCCTATGGCAAAAGCACAATGCCTGGCTTTACAAAATGGCCGCCACCCACATGGCCAGGCCACCCAAAATAACAAAAAGTGAAGACAAAGGACAGGACCAGGCAGTTGGAGACTCTGGGCAACTTGCTACCTCTTGGAAAAATTGTAAAACAAAAAAAAATGACTCCTTGATCACCAAACTACATCTAAATGACAACCTGAGGAGTTTTTTGTGCAAAATGAACTAAATCAACATTTTCGAGAAGGTTTAATGATGCTCGAGAGATATTGTTCGCCAGATTGTAAATTCTGCGTGTTCGGCATCGCGATCGTCACAAATTGTCGTTATCGCGCGCGCGAAACGTACATTGAGCGCGCAAAGAAGATAAAAAGTGTAAGTCCGCGTTAGTCGCGCAGTGCGGACTTGCCCAAAGTCCGCGAGCTGAACGCCCAGGGTTACCTACTGGCTGAAAAGGCCTATTTATTTAACAAACACCCAAAAATATAAAATACCACCCCAAAACCCACATTTTGCAAATCAATCCAATGCCATCCATGGATGCCCGGCCTACATGATGTTTAAACTTTAAATTCAACAGACACCACAGAAACATGCACCCATGGGTACCTCTGGCTCTAGTCCGGGCCTACTGGCTGAAATTCCAATCAAAGAAAAACAACTAGGCCCCTGCCGAAACTACAGGCCACAACAATACATTTTAAAAACTATGGAAATCCCACAAAAAATGTAGGTACAAACAAGCCCCAATCAAACAAACAAGTACACCAATTCTCCAACTTACTTGTAAAATCTCAAATCCAAGAGTCCTCAAATCCAATCCAATGATATGATGCAGCAGACAGACACAAAAAGTGATCCTTCCAGCTCCAAATCCAAATGAAAGTGAACAGCACATGGACAAAGCACTGGGAGGAGCCTGCTGGACAGGAACAGGAAGTTTGAGAATCAGGGGCACTTCCTTCCTCTTGGAAAAAAGAAAAAGGACTCCTTGCTCACCAAACTACATCTCTAAATGACAACCTGAGGAGTTTTTTGTGCAAAATGAACTAATTCATCATTTTCGAGAAGGTTTTATGATGCTCGAGATATATTCTTCGCCAGATTGTAGTTTCTTCGTGTTCGGGATCGCGATCTTACCAACACTGCCGCCGGAAGTCAGATCGCGCGTCCGAATGACGTATTCGCGTTCGCACACTCTCGCTGGATCGTGCGGCCGGATTCCAAATCTCGTGGCGCCCGCGAACGGATAGGAAGTCGCGTCGGCGAACGCAGAATCACGGTAGGTCGTTACCGCGCGCGAGAACGTATATTGAGCGCGCGAAGAAGAAAAACAGCTACGCTACGCCGCAAATTGCGTAGTGCACGGTAACTTCGCGTTCTACGCGAATCGCGAAGTTACCGAAACTTCGCAAATTCCGCGAGCGTAGCGTAGTTCACCGCCCAGGGTTAGTAAGATGGTGCATGCACCTCTTACTTTAGATATAGGTTTCCTATATCTAAGGGTCACTGCACTTAAAACCTATAAGTCACCCCTATAGCAGGCCTTATCAGTCCTGAAGGCAGGGTGCTTGGTTCTAAGTGAGAGGGTGCCCCTGCATGAGCAGGACACCCCTGCAGCCTACGGAGTCCATTCTCCCAGGTTGTCAGTATATCAGCCATTTATGACAAATGGAGTGGCATTATGCGACTGCGTAATGACCAACTTTAAAACGGCTGAAAGTAACCCTATCGTGTTTGGTATCAAACATTGTGGAATCATACCCCCACATCGGTAACCGGTGTGGGAGGTAATTTCCACCCCTCAGAAACGAGCTTTGTGAGGCCCCTGGTGTTCCCGGTACCAGCCTTCTAGTCCTGGGCAGCCCAAAGTGATTGCTGCCGACCAGAGACACATTTCTGCCATCCTGCTGCTGAGCCAAACTCGAGCAGGGGAAGGCAGAACAATAGGCATCCTGTCACAGGGAGGTGTGACCACCTCCCAGACAGGATTTAGTGTAGTAGGCCTGGGTGGTTGCGCTTGCCAGCGACCGAAAGTCTGCATGAGGGGCACATTTGGTGTCCCTGTGCATAGTCCAGTTCAAACCAGTCCTGGGAGCCGTTGGCTCCTGCTCTGGCACAAAACTGGGCAAAGGACAAGGAAGTAACCTCCCCACTGTCCTGACCTTCCCCTGGGAGGGTCCCCTGAATCTGTCCAACCCTCTTCCGTGGGTACAAAAGGGCCTACCTGGCTGTAGGACCCTAGATTCGACGTGGACAAGATTATGAACCAAAAACCACTGAACTTCGACCGTCTGAACACTCTGGACTTCACTGGACCTCGTTTGGGCCCGACTTTGACGGCGGTTTCAGACACCACTTTGACCCTATGCACCAGGCTTCCCTGGGATAGGTAACTCTGGTACTATGGTATCCACGGGTGGGGTGGCTCTCCAACCTCCTAAGTTCCACAGGGTTTCTTCGAAGTCCACTCAGAAGGGTCCTTAAACTGTAAAACTGCAACCGTGACTCTCCCATTGAATTGTACGGAACACGCAGTTGTGTTCCCACACCGCAGCCGTCCTCCGTGGGGTCCCTACTTACTCACCTTGGGTAGTTCCTTGGGGTCCCAGCGATTCTATGTCCTCTAGACACTGTCTTGACTTGAGTCGTGGTTCTTATACCACTATTTTAGTATATGGTTTGGTCTCCCCCTGGAGCCCACTGTGTATTAGTGCTACTTACGATTGGTTCTGTGCTACAGTATTGTGTGCTTTATGTTTATCTGCATGTAGCAGATACTGTGAAGTATTTAGAATGTGTTAGAATAATAAATACATATTTTTATAACTACTGTGTGGTTCTCCTTTCATTTAACCAATACAATAAGGTTACATTCTGGTAAAACAAGCTGCTTAACATTCCTACAAGACTAAACCTGAAGGCTGCTTTCCACAGCTACCACTTGGATAGCTTTCTAAGGTTATCTTTGACCTCTTAAATCACCATAAGGGTTGTTTGGACTGGTACAAGGTGCCCACTTTAATTAGTGGACAACATATACCAGGCCAAGTTCTCACATTGGTGTGCAGCAGTTGGGATTCAAGCCTGCATTGTTTTACCAGATAAATCTTTGTATTGATTAACTGAAAACCACTAAGTAGTAGGTACATATAATAATAGCTTAGAATAAGTAAGTTCTACTGAACTTAGGGTTGGGTAAGTCAAGGGTTTAGCACACCCTTTCTCCAACCTCAGAGAGTTTAGTTCCCACTAGGTTAGGTAGGTGCAACACCTCACCACACTTAGTATGTCTACTAAAGGAGATGCCAGTGGCTCTCTGCCCTCTAGATACAGTGAGCTTTCATTCCAAGAATTGAAAGCCCTGTGTGCCTCTAGAAAGCTGAAGACAGGGAGAAGTGCCACATCTCAACGTCTAATTGAGATGTTACTGTTAGATGACCTTAGGAATACCACTGGGTCAGATGAACAGGACAGAGTGGGTAGGACAGGGAATGAAGACAGGTCAGGAGGTGATGCCTTTTATGACCCAGACTCTAACCCTGACCAGGGGGACCAAGATGGGTCCCACCTGGATAGCTCAGATCTCCCAGGAGTCAGTGGAGAAGGCCAAGATTGCCCCCTCTCCACCCCTCATGGAAGAGTGCAGAGTTTACCAAGGAGATTTAGATCTCCCTCTGCAGAGTCAGATCACTCAGGACAGTCTGTAGGGACCTCTGTATTTAGCAAGAGGGACCACTCTTTTGATAGGGAATACCAATTTCTTGAACTTGAGAAAGCTAGGCTTAGGGTCAGGCAAGAGCAATTGGCCCTTGATAAAGAGTCCCTAGAAGTCCAGAGAGCTAGAAAAAAGTTGGGACTAGAGTCCCACAGTGGCAGCAACAGTGTCCCTAGAATTAAGGAACATTCCTTTGACAATAGGAACCTGAGCAAGATTGTCCCTCCCTACCATGTTGGGGATGACATCCATAAATGCATAACTGCTTTAGAGAGGGCCTGTAAAGTTCAGAGGGTCCCTCAAGAGCAGTGGGCAGCTATCTTGTGGCTCTCCTTTGCTGACAAAGATAGAGATAAGCTCCTCACTGTTAGAGAAGAGGATGCTGACAACTATTCAATCTTGAAGAGTGCTCTCATTGATGGGTTTGGCTTAACCACTGAACAGTACAGGATTAAGTTCAGAGATACCCAAAAGACACAGAATCAAGATTGGGTAGACTTTGTGGATAGTGCCATTAAGGCTCTGGAAGGCTAGTTGTGTGGCAGCAAAGTGAATGATTTCAAGGGATTGTACAATTTGATTGGGAGGGAGCAGATCCTTAATAATTGCCAAAATCAGTTATTGCATCAATACCTGGTTGACTCTGATCTGACTTCTCCCCAGGAATTGGGAAAGAAGGCAGCTAAGTGGGTCAGAACCAGGGTGAAGCAGAAAAACCAGAAAACTGGTGGTGACCAAAAGAAACAAGATTCTAAAACTCCAGATAAGGGTGGGGACAAGGGTAAAGATCAAAAGTCTTCATCAGGGCCCCATAAACCTGCATCTGGGGGGGAGTCACAATCCAACAAAGGTAGAGGCAAAAAGAAACTTGGTGTTATCGTTGTAAACAGAAGACACATTGGACAAAGGATACTGATTGTACAAAAGCCAGAGAAAATCCTCCTACCACCACTGCCCCTAAGGCAACTGCGCCCCCTAGCACAAGTACAGGTGGTGGTACAGGGAACAAGGGATTAGTAGGGTTACCCTTGGGCTCTGAGATGGGTTCTGGCCTAGTCAGAACTCCAGCTCAGGCTGTGCTAGTATGTGATGGTGGCATGGATCGTGCCACCTTATTTGTCAGTCCCAGTAACCTGGCCAAATACAGACAACAGCCTTAGATTAATGGTAAGGAGGCCATGGCATACAGGGACACAGGTGCAAGTGTCACTATGGTGACAGAGAATATTGTGGGCCCTGACCAAATCATACTTGGAGAAATGTACCAAGTGACCAATGCTAACAATGTCAGGACTGATCATCCCTTGGCAGTTGTTAATTTCAGCTGGGGAGGGCTAACTGGCCCTAAGAAAGTTGTGGTTAGCTCAGACCTTCCAGTGGAGTGTTTGATAGGCAATGATTTGGAAACTTCAGCTTGGGCTGAGGTAGAATTAAGGACTCATGCAGCAATGCTGGGCATCACTGCAGATGTGTTTGCTGTGACCAGGTCACAGGCCAAACTGGCTAACACTGAACAGGCCTTGGATCCTGGAACAATGGACCAAGGGCCTTCCAAGAGAAGGAGCAGGAGGGGTAAGGCTGTGTCTTATCCCCAGACTCAGTGTGAGGATCAATCTCTTGAGGGAGATGATCTCAGTCCCTGTGAAGGAACTGTCTCAGATGAACTGGAACCTGATCAGGTTGAGTTCATGGGGACAGGGGGCCCTTCCAGGGCAGACTTGAGTTTGGAGCAGCAAACCTGCCCCTCTCTTGAACCCCTCAGACAGCAAGCTGCTGCTGAGGCTGCTGGGAGTGTCAGTGGATCTCACAAGATCTATCGGGATGAGGGACTCCTATACTCAGAGGGTAGAGACCCCAAGCCTGGTGGCACCAGGAGGTTGGTCATACCTCTGAAGTGTAGGGGCTTCCTACTCACCTTGGCACATGACATTCCCTTAGCAGGACACCTAGGCCAAAGTAGGACTTGGGACAGGCTTGTCCCTCACTTTCACTGGCCTCACATGTCAGAAGACACCAAGGAGTGTTGTCGCTCCTGTGCCACCTGTCAAGCCAGTGGTTAGTCAGGTGGTACCACAAAGGCCCCCCTCATACCACTACCAGTGGTGGGGGTTCCCTTTGAGAAGGTTGGGATTGATATCATTGGTCCCATGAGCTCTCCTACTGCATCTGGGCACAGTTATATTCTAGTGGTGGTGGACCATGCCACTAGGTATCCACAGGCAATACCCCTTAGAACCACCACAGCACCTGTGGTGGCCAGGGCCCTCCTGGGAATTTTTTCCAGAGTGGGTTTCCCTAACGAGGCCTTACTGACAGAGGTACAAACTTCATATCCAGTTATATCACTGCAATGTGGAAGGAGTGTGGAGTGAACTACAAGTTCACCACACCCTATTACCCACAATGGAATGGGTTAGTTGAAAAGTTCAACAAAACCCTCAAGGGCATGATCAAGGGCCTCCCAGAAAAGCTTAGGCGAAAATGGGATGTCCTGTTACCCTGCCTTCTCTTTGCCTACAGAGAGGTCCCACAGAAGGGGGTTGGCTACAGCCCTTTTGAACTTCTGTTTGGGCATCCAGTTAGGGGTCCCTCGTGTTTGGTTAAGGAAGGATGGGAGTTACCTCTCAAACCTTCTAAACAAGACATAGTGGACTATGTACTTGGTCTCCGCTCCAGGATGACTGAGTACAAGAAGAAGGCCAGTAAAAACCTTGAGGCAAGTCAAGAATTGCAAAAAGCTTGGCATGACCAAAAGGCTGCTCTGACTGTTTACCAGCCAGAGCAGAAGGTGTGGGTATTGGAGCTTGTGGCCCCAGCAGGTCTCCGAGATAAATGGAGTGGATCCCATACCATTCTTGAGCAGAAGGGAGAGGTCACCTACTTGGTGGACCTTGGTACTCCCAGAAGCCCCCACATGGTGCTCCATGTGAACAGGCTCAGGCCATACATTGACAGGGCTGACATAGGCTTGCTCATGGCAACTGATGAGGGACAGGAGGAAGAGAGTGACCCACTCTCTGAACTCCTCTCACAGAACCCTGATGAAGGATCAGTTGATGGTGTAGTCTTGGCAGACAGCCTCACTGGTCAGCAGCAGATTGATTGTAGGAAGGTCCTCAATTAATAAAGGCATTTGTTTTCTCTGACACCCAGTCAAACTACCTGGTGTACCTATGAAGTGGACACAGGAGAGAGTCTACCTGTTAAGAATAAAATATACAGGCAGTCTGACCATGTCATAGATTACATCAGGACAGAGGTCCAAAAGATGCTGGGAGTGATTGAGCCCTCAGATAGCCCTTGGGCTAGCCCAGTAGTCCTGGTACCTAAACCTCACACCCAGGGTGGTAAAAGAGAGATGAGGTTTTGTGTGGACTACAGAGGCCTCAATGCAGTCACTAGGACTGATGGTCACCCTATTACTAGGGAAAATGAACTTATTGATACTCTGGCCTCAGTCAAGTATTTAAGTACATTTGACTTAACTGCTGGCTATTGGCAAATCAGATTAGCTGAGGATGCCAAACCAAAAACAGCATTTTCAACCCCTAGTGGGCATTATGAATTTATTATGACGCCCTTTGGTTTGAAGAATGCACCTACCACATTCCAAAGGCTGGTGAACAAAGTCCTTACAGGCCTGGAAGCCTATAGTGCAGCATATCTTGATGATATAGCTGTCTTAAGCTCCACCTGGGAGGATCACCTTGTCCACCTGAAGTATGTTTTGGAGGCTCTGCAGAGACCAAGCCTCACTATCAAGGCTACTAAGTGCCAGATAGGGCAGAGCAAGGTTGTGTACCTGGGTCACCTTGTGGGTGGAGGCCAGGTTCAACCATTACAGAACAAAATCCAGACCATAATGGACAATACAGTGGAACATAGACCTGGCAGTAACCATGCCAATGCAGATGGACTCTCCAGATATTTCCACTTAGAAAATGAAGACTCAACTGGGCAAGGTTAGTCTCATCTCCTTACGTTGGGGGGGGGAGTTGTGTAGGAAAATAGGATCTGCTTCTTATGGTTACCCCCACTTTTTGCTTCACGTGATACTGTTTTGACTAGTCTGACTGGGATCCTGCAAATCAGGACCCCAGTCTATCTGCTTTCTCCCTAAACTGTTATGCCATGTACTGAGGTACACTCCAGCCTGGATACTGGGGTACCCTTGTCAGTCCCTAGTACATGGTACCCATGTACCCAGGGCATAGGTATCCCAGAGGCCTCCCATGGGCAGAAGCATGTATTATGCCACCCATGAGAGACCATGCAAAATGGAACTACAGGCCTGCCATTGCAGCCTGTGTAAGATGGTGCATGCACCTCTTACTTTAGATATAGGTTTCCTATATCTAAGGGTCACTGCACTTAAAACCTATGTCACCCCTACAGCAGGCCTTATCAATCCTGAAGGCAGGGTGCTTGGTTCTAAGTGAGAGGGTGCCCCTGCATGAGCAGGACACCCCTGCAACCTACGGAGTCCATTCTCCCAGGTTGTCATTATTTCAGCCATTTACGACATATGGAGTGGCATTATGCGACCGCGTAATGACCAACTCTAAAATGACTGAAAGTAATCCTATCGTGTTTGGTATCAAACATTGTGAAATCATACCCCCATACCGGTAACTGGTGTGGGAGGTATGATTCCACCCCTCAGAAACGAGCTTTGTGAGGACCCTGGTGTTCCCGGTACCAGCCTTCTAGTCCCGGGCAGCCCAAAATGGTTGTTGCTGACCAGAGACACATTTCTTCCCTCCTGCTGCTGAGCCAAGGTTGAGCAGGGGAAGGCAGAACAATAGGCATCCTGGCACAGGGAGGTGTGACCACCTCCCAGACAGGATTTAGTGTATTAGGCCTGGGTGGGTGCGCTTGCCAGCGACCGAAAGTCTGCATGAGGGGCACATTTGGTGTCCCTGTGCATAGTCCAGTTCAAACCAGTCCTGGGAGCCGTTGGCTCCTGCTCTGGCACAAAACTGGGCAAAGGACAAGGAAGTAACCTCCCCACTGTCCTGACCTTCCCCTGGGAGGGTCCCCTGAATCTGTCCAACCCTCTTCCGTGTGTACAAAAGGGCTTACCTGGCTGTAGGACCCTAGATTCGACGTGGACACGATTCTGAACCAGGAACCACTGAATTTCAACTGTCTGGACACTCTGGACTTCACTGGACTTTGTTTGGGCCCGACTTCGTCTCCCTCTCAGTCTGAAGCATCGTCTCTGCCTGTGCACCATACAGGCTCCATGCAGGACCTGTGGAGTGTCAAGGACAACTGAAGATATCTCCCTTGGAGTGAAGGAGTCACTCCCTTGCAGTTGCAGGTACCACATCACAATTGACCGGTCTGCTGCTCTTGAGCTCCTATGGACTCCAAAGCCTCCAGCAACACAGGAGGTAGGTCTCCAAGTCCCTCGAGGTTCGAGCTGCCCTCTTACCAAGTTTGAGGTCAGAATCTTTTGTGGGGGCTGCAATACCCGTACCCCTAGGCACCACGTACTTTTGCAAGTGCATATGCTTGTTGGCATTTCCAAAACAAGTGCATTAGGCTCTGAGTATCCCCAACCTCTGGCACCATTTCCACCAAAGAACTCCGGCCTCCTCACACCGAGTGCTCCGTGGGCTGCTGCTTGGTGAAACTTCTTGAGGTCCCCTCGTGACTCCTGTGCATGCGACCTGTGGGTCCTCTTGAGGGTCAACACTACTTTTCTTGGGCTCCTCTGGTTGCTCCAGGCTTGCCCTGACTCCCCTGTGTTTGGTGAGTCTCCTGGACCTTGCTGGTCTGAACCGTAACCTATCTTGACCTTCCTCATGGGTTGCCGCTGCCCAGGCTTGTTGGTGCTCCAGCCAGACATGTTATGTTATGTTATGTTATGTTATGTTATGTCAGCACTCAACATCCTTTGTGGGACAGCTCGTATCCAGCTCCTGGTCATCCTCAACATCTCCTGGTCCTGGTGGCTGCAGAGTCAAGAACCCCCTTAATGTACCTGAAGCACCCGACATCGGTGGGCATTCGTCTACAGAGCCCCTGGTTACTCCTGAGTGACCCAGACTCTGTCCCCTCTGCTTTCAGGTACTCTTCATCAAGAATCCACCTTTGGATTCCAACAGACACCTTCCTTCTTTCCTGCAGTGACTCTTCTTCGAAGTCCTCCATTGAGTTCAACGGCGGTTTCCGACACCACTTCGACCCTATGCACACAGCTTCCCTGGGATAGGTAACTGTGGTACTACGGTATCCACGGGTGGGGTGGCTCTCCAACCTCCTAATTTCCACAGGGTTTCTTCGAAGTCCACTCAGAAGGGTCCTTAAACTGTAAAACTGCAACCGCGACTCTCCCATTGAATTGTACGGAACACGCGGTCGTGTTCCCACACCACACCCATCCTCCGTGGGGTCCCTACTTACTCACCTTGGGTGGTTCCTTGGGGTCCCAGTGATTCCACGTCCTCTAGACACTGTCTTGACTCGAGTCGTGGTTCTTATACCACTATTTTAGTATATGGTTTGGTCTCCCCCTGGAGCCCACTGTGTATTAGTGCCACTTACGATTGTTTCTGTGCTTCAGTATTGTGTGCTTTGTGTTTATCTGTGTGTAGCAAATACTGTGAAGTATTTAGAGTGTGTTATCATAATAAATACATATTTTTATAACTACTGTGTGGTTCTCCTTTCATTTAACCAATACAATAAGGTTGCATTCTGGTAAAACAAGCTGCTTAACATTCCTTCAAGACTAAGCCTGAAGGCTGCTCTCCACAGTTACCACTTGGATAGCTTTCTAAGGTTATCTTTGACCTCTTAAATCACCATAAGGGTTGTTTGGACTGGTACAAGGTGCCCACTTTTATTAGTGGACAGCATATACCAGGCCAACTTCACACAGTTGCTAACTACAAAATCTGAGGACTCCTTCAACAAAGAAAAATGTGTCATATGCCAAACTAATCCAAGAGAAAAGCTGACTAACTGCAGCTTTACATAAGAGAATTAGAGATATGGCAAGACGATGTTCACAAAAGATTGAAACTACTGGGTGAAGAGGATCATATCATTGTAACAAAAAGTGCTACAAGTAGTATGCAATGGAATTTTTTTGGGGAAAAACAGCAGAAATAAGTTAATCACAACAAGAATCCGAGTCTTCTGAGAAAGCGACGACGACCAAATCCAATGCCCATCCACTTAGAAGATCGATGGCTACCTATCATCCACCTCCAACAACTGATCAGAAAGCAGAGGATCTTCAATGTGTTATCTGTGGTTTAGACAGAACAAGGGTCAAAGGTATTGACGAAAGAACAAAGTACAGAGTATGTGAGTCTCAAAGGGCAAACATGTTTTTATTTGCAGCTACTTTCTTCCAAGATGAAGTTTTCAGCCGAGCAGCTGATCTAAACAGCGAGGTGAATGTATTTGTATCAGATTTTTATGCCCACTTGAACTGCATGCATGCATAGATTCGAAAATATGAATGTACAATGAGCTCCCAGCAGCAGCAAAAACGCCAGCCTTCAGCTAAGTTTGCACTCTTTGAAAAGGAAATGAAGTTTTGAAGCCACTCAAGTGCTGGCTACGAGTTCACACTCAATGAGATCAGAGACATAATGGTCAACATTGATGATACTGTATTGATCCATAATAATGAAATTAAGATTTTTCTGGTGAAAATGTACAATGACAGAATTTGTTTTTGCCAGTCTAACAAAAAGAATGAGCCACTTATGGTGTTACAAGCTGATTTGACTCCTGAAGTTCTTGCTACCAAAATAAAATCACAGGATGCAGTAAAATCAGCAGGAACCGTTTTCAGATTTTTCCTGAAAGATTTAGATTTTGGTCTTAATGACAAATTTTGTGATGTCCCAAAGCTCCGCAAATCATGGGAGTCAACAAGAATGCCTGATGTTGTCTTGACATTTTTTACATCATTGCTAAATATAAGGAAAGCAAAACTGTCACAAAACTAAAGTTCTTGAGTTCGGAACAGAAGCCAACACTGATGATGACTTTCAAGATATAAGTGAAGAAGTGGAAGACAATCCAATGAACTGACAGGCCGATGCTGTGCAAATGTACTGTCTTTTCCAAATCATGTTTTATGAAATACATCATGGCAAAAAGAAAACTCAGCTACATGAGTGCCCATGCAATCTATGATAAGTGCAAAAATAGAGGGATAATCACTTCAATGAATAGGATAGGTGTATCAACAAGTTATAATGACATAGTACGGAACAGGAACTTGTTAGCAGCTCATGTTATAAAATATTGTGAATCCAACAGCAAACCACTTCCAAGTCACTTTACCAGGAAAGGATTTACAATTGCTGCTCTTGCTAATTTTGACTTTGAAGACAACTCTTCTTTGTCTGGAACATCCAGCACACATGATACTGCTATGCTGCTTTTTCAAGACTGTACCAATGAAGTAGCTACTGGAAAACAAGCTGTGCCAGCTGTAGGCATAAACAAACGAAGCAGCAAACTTATAACCTAACTGCCTTGCCAACATGTTCAAAATCACTACATTCATCAACATGTCCCATTTGAACAGAAAGTTTCAAAGTAGCTGTGGACATGGATCTTCTTCTACCTGATGCTGCGGTCGGCAAAGCTGATTTAACTGAATTTATCATATTGCTTATTTGGTCCGGACTGAAGGATAAAGAAAAGCCTGGTTCCTCCGTGGGATGGAATTTATGCTCTGATCTCCAAGAATACTGTCCCCCTGGAGAAGTTTGGGTTTTTACCAGTAATACCATCTCCAGTCCCAAACTACGAACATTATACACAGCTCTAAAAAATTCCAAAATGTGCATGTTCAGTTTCAAGACCAGCCTATCCTGCCAATCTTCTGTGATAAAGTTGTTTTCTGTATTGTAGCTGGCATTTTTATGAGCAATCCAGTAAAATTTGATGATCTTTATCAATGATGGGCTTTTTCCACATGACAAAAGTTGCGTTGTGGTGTGCAGAAAGTTATCTCAGTGGATGTGGCATAGACAACACACATATTGAGGCTAAAAATCTTTGGAAGCAAAACTGTCCAGTCAGTATTGAGCAGAACTCATTATGTTCATTTGTTACAAGGTATGATCATCATATCTGAGGCTATAGAAACATTGTGTTGGAATACTTTCTGGAACAAGAATGACAAATTAGGTTTTACATATCTTATCTCAGAAGTGAGCAAGGTACAGGGTGCACTTCATTCAAAAGATATAATGCAAAGCCGGGCCATGTTCAATACACTAAGTTTAAATTCAGAAAACCTGAAAACCAAGTTCGTAGAGTTTGTCAAAGAATGTGAAGAAAAATCAGAAATTTGCAAGTACTGGGGAAATGTTTTGCACATGATAGCTCTAGCGAAAAAACCTGGTACATGCTGATCAGGACGAGATTGGGAGCTGCAAGTGAAGACTGTGCAGTCACTGATTTCTCTGTTTTCTTAATTTGATTGCATAAACTACCTGAGATATGGGTCCTGGTATTTGGAAAGAGTGAAGAAACTAGAGGTGGAAAAACCATACCTCTACAGAAAATTCATCCAAAGACATTTTGTGGTGAAAGACAGAGAGGGAAGGTTCAATGCTGTAGCTACAGATATGAAACTGGAACAGATGATCCAGAGATCACAGAAAAGCTCCAGGGGAATTCTTGATCAGACACATAAAAGTGAACATGTTGCTCAATGGTAGCCAGTTTACCATGAAGTCCTTTCTGTTTGCAATGTTTTCAGACAGATGAAACATTAAAAATTAATAGACCATTGTAAAACTGTTCCTCATCACAAACTTGTGGGTTAGAGAGGGGAACATTAATAAACATGGTAACAGCCTTCTTCATTTCATGAAGCAGCAAGGAAACCGTTTTGAAATTACTGAGCCTGTGCAACTACACAGCTTCGTGACCAAACAATATGTGGATAACGATATAAAAGGTAGCACCACTCGCGTGAGCGGTGTCCCTCTAGGCACAGCTGTTTGTCTGCCTGAGGCAGATTAGGAAATTGTAATCCCGAGGGGTTGTGAGCAAGACAGGAATTTGTAAACGAGTTTTTAAACTCTTCTCAAATTTATTCAGTGTTTGAATTGCATTCATTCAAAAACACATGACAATGATATATTCAACATCACTTTCCAAAATTCGGGAATCCATCTCCCGATGCATTTCGGGCTTTAGAGCCCTTTGTCAGGGGAAAAGATTGAAAAATGCGGAGAAAACAGAGCGTCACTGTGCTCTAAACATAAACAAACTAGGTGTCTCATAAATGACTGTAAGCGTAGCCTTATCTAAATGTTAAATTTAACAACGACGCATGCAAAAAGGTGTAAAAATATCGTGCTCTGAATAAAACTTCAAAAAAGAAACCAGCTGTAACGTAAACATAACTGAACGGTACTCGACTCGGCCAGAATCAGATCTTTTCCACTCACGAAGGGCTCTAAAGCCCAAAATGCATCGGGAGATGGATTCCCGAATTTTGGAAAGTGATGTTGAATATATCATTGTCATGTGTTTTTGAATGAATGCAATTCAAACACTGAATAAATTTGAGAAGAGTTTAAAAACTCGTTTACAAATTCCTGTCTTGCTCACAACCCCTCGCGATTACAATTTCCTAATCTGCCTCAGGCAGACAAACAGCTGTGCCTAGAGGGACACCGCTCACGCGAGTGGTGCTACCTTGTAGATCTTTCAACACCCTTCCCAGAGGGTGATACCTCCAGTGCACGCTACAATCACATATTCCTGATATACGCTTACGCTGTGCATGCTCATATGCTTTATGATAACGATATAAAGACACGCAGAATTGAAGCAGGAGATATTTCTATTGAAAGAGAAAAAGCTGCTTGAAATAATCACTAAAGATAAACTTCCACGCTTTAATTGCCATAGTAACAGTTTTGTCCAACCAGCCACTACAAAACAGGTTACAAAAAAACAACCTTCGCAAGCACATAGAGAGATGGATGTAGCAAAAGAAAGGGCTGAATGTATCAAGGACATTCTGTCACATGATCTTCTTCCAACAAGCTTATTATTTGATGGAGATGCTGCAACCAAACCAGTGAAGCAAAAACACATGCAAGAGCTCGAAAAAAAACTGTCACTTGAAGCATTTCAATTCAAAAAGGCGTCCTCATTGAAAACTGCTGTTGTTGTGGACTATATGTCACAATTGTGAATGATGAAGATTTCATCCAGGCAAAACTTCAGAGAGGTTGTTCAGACTGTTTTACAGGTATCAAAGTCAGTGTGCACCTTGCATAACTGCACATTGTCTTTGAAAGTTAACTTGAACAATCTGTCATAAATGTGATAGACTCAGACCAATGCCTACAAGTGAAACAATTGACTTTACCTACATCATAAATTCGACACTTTTACTTGTGCAACTTGATAAATTCTGCTCATCAACATCGAACAAGATGAACTTGGAGATGTGAAGTCACCAAAACATTTTTGATGCTTCAGTAAACACTGAATTTACAATTATTGCAAGTGGAATGTTTGCCAATGAGGAGTTGGTGCCTGCAGAGATATATTCAAAGGGTATCAGCCATATTGTTCAAGAACTTAACAACATAGCTTCGAGGAAGCTAACCTTCATGTTGTGCCACATGTTTAGTGGGCTGTTCGAAATGGATCCAATCAAGTCATTGTAGTGTCAAAAGACACAGGGGCCGATTCCGATTCGGGCCGGAAAACGTACCGACCGACTCGGTACGGGAATTTAGTCCGACCGACACGTACCGGCGCTGCCCGATCCGCGTAGTACGATGCAATGCATGTGAATCACGACCGACTCGTACGGAACACAAGCCGAACGACCGCACTTCACGGAAACCAGCTATCCGGCCGGAAAACCACGCGAATCGAACCGACCGACACGCACCAGGAATGAACCCGACAGAAACGTACCCGTTAACTCCGACCCGTGCAGTACGATGCAATGCGTGTAAAACCAGACCGAGTCGCACGGAGCTCAAGCCGTACGACCGACACGCATACAAAACCGAGCCGAAGCAACCCAATACTCCGCGACCGACGCGTACGCCGCACATAAAACACAGCAGAAACACAGCTTGAAAGACTCGCACGAGCCAACTGCAGCGTCCTACTCGGTCAGAAGAACGTCTCCTACATGCCCCAAAACTACAAAGGAAAAAATAAAAAAAAAGGGCCAAACAAGCAATGACAAAGTCAATAAATACTGGGGGGGGGGGAAATGGAACAAAGACACACCCACAACTCCACCCATATAAAGGCCACAAATCCCTACCATGATCCTTTGCAAATTCAACTGACCTGCCAGCACAGAACACCATCATACAGCAACCACAGACACACTCACAACTCATCCATCACACAAGCCACACACCATTAGCACCTCCCTAATAGCACCCTCACATACACCCAGCAAAACTGACACTCACCTACCCTCACTTGCACACTCACACACACCAATCCCCACCACCACCCATCACCATGCCCCCAAAGAAGAATCCAAAGTTCCTAGACAGTGAATTGGAAGTGCTGGTAGATGAAATCCTCAGGGTAGAGCCACACTTGTTTGGTACACTGGTCCAACAGACCCCCATGTCGCAGAAAACCAAGATGTGGGAGAGGATCGTCGACAGGGTGAACGCACAATCACCATGTTTACGCACAAAGGAAGACATCCAGAACAGGTGGTATGATGTGCGCAGGAGGGTCAAGGCCCTACTCAAGAAGGATTACACCTTGAGCCATCGCACCGGCAGTGGCCCTCCTGCCAAACCAGTATACCTCAGGCCCTGGGAGGAGAAGGTGCGGGCCATCCTACCACCAGAGAGCGTACATGGACTATCAAACATCCCAGAGCCTGGTGAGTACACAACCAATATACCCAATATCGTGTGACAATACACACACATCACTGTCAAGGGGATAGTCAAACCATGCACTGTTAGCAAAGCCACAATAACCAAAACATAATCATCCCAAGATGTGTATGTTAGTTAGACAAACACAATACCTGCCATCCCATAGTGATATGTAACTGTGTCATGACATGTACAAACCCAACAACAAATAGAGCAAGGCAGCGGCACAAATCTAACCAACAAACACTTCCAGACATTTTGCCACCACTAAAACAGCACCTCACACGGAAAGCTCACTGAAAGGAAGGAATTCTGTGTATGCTGGTGAAGTCAGTGTAGCCAATAGCATAATGGGAGTTGTAGTCACAGATATTGCTCACCCTCACAATTGGCCCATCAACACCACTCTGAACCATGCTCCCATCACAGGGAGTGGAAAAGAACTGACAAGATGGCTGACACTGGGTACTGCTGTGGGGAGCACAAGGCCCTGCTGGGAACTGTGCACCAACCAACAGCAGGACACCACTGACTGACATCCTGAGAGTCAACCTGCATCCACTGCAAGGGTGGCATGCTTCATGGTGGGATAACTGGGCTAAAGGGAGAAGGAGGTCCGGATGTCAACCAAATACCACCAATGCTGGCCATGCACACACCTCAACATTCACATTGAAATGCTTCATGTTGGCAGGACAATGTGCTACACCAATATCAACCTCTGACTGTGACAACTTAGGACAAAGCAATGTACAGGCCCGCATCCAGAGGTACAGTCACAACTGTCAGGTGTTTGAACCATTGATGCCTGTAGAAACATAACATACATTGTGTGTCTCTTCCAAAAACAGGTGATGATGGGGACACAGCAGCAGACGATGAGGAGTCCCTGTCCCAGGCTCCGGGGGACCCTGAGCTCTCTGGTGTGGAACAGCCTCTGCCCTCCTCGGATGGTGAAGACCTACCTGGCCCCTCCGGTGTGAGTCATCATGCAGCACCAGCAGGACCACCATCTGCACCCCCTGCACCCACTCCTCCAACAACTGCCAACAGACAGACCACCCCCGCCGACACGGACAGACCAAGGACCACCACCACCAACAGCACAGGGACCCCGGCCCACCGTGAAGCAACGGACAACAACCCCAGTACCAACCCCCAAGGGGGCCTAGGGTCACCTGTGCATGCCACCGCAGGTCCCGCACGTGTGGCCAGGGGTGGTGGGAGGGGTGGTAGGCAGAGGTCGCTGTTTGCAGAGGGGTCTGGACTGCATGATGACCCACAACTGGTACGCATTGCTGATGCGTAACAGAATAGCACCGGAGAGGTCAGTCAGGTAGTGGGGATCCTCAAGGACATTCAACAGCAGCAGGCTGCCCATCATGCCCGCTTGGACTCCCACATGTCCCGTGTGGAGACACACATGTCTCGCATGGAGTCCAAGTGGGACACATTGGAAGAACTGACAGCGGTGCAGAGGGACCTATTGACATGCTTCCGCCAGATTAGCACCAACATGGCTACACCTCCCTGTGTGCCCACAACATCTGGTGCCGCAACAACTGCAACTGCCACAGGGAGGGAGGATGACTCTGGTGGAGAGTCCTCTGCACCGCAGCGGCCTGCACGTGAGGGTCCCCCAGAAAGAAGAGGGGCCGTCCGAGGAAGGACAACTGAGAGGCCGATGGCCATGTACATCCCCCAGGAACCCAACACCTGTTCTGGAAATTCTCCTTTGTGTGCAAACTGTTCACCCTGTCAAATGCAACACAACTCTCCCACATGACATGGGGAGTTTAAGTTGGACTAATGCATCAGATGACTGTGGACTTTACTCAGGACATTTCTGCTACCAACACTTCCAACTCATCTGGGAACTTTGGATTCCAATCCCAATGTACAGCACCCACCATCCTGTGCACTATCCTCACACATGTATGTAAATAAACTCACTAATACACCATACTTGCCTCTGTTGTGATTCCAACGTTGTTTTTGTCATGGAGATGATGATCTGCTAAATGACACTGTGCATGCTAACTGCTACAGCAAGTTCAACACCGTCATGTGAGTCATGGAGACATGACACATATGAGGGAGATACACCACTAGGGCAACACAACACATACACACCAGGGCCATCTGACTCATCGCCTACACTGATGTTGCCAGGAAATACAGTGGAATGCACAGACACCACACCTATTCACAGTCTGTGTTAACTAGCCCACAGGTGCAGTAAGCAAATGTCAGTCAGATGTGTGACCACAGACAACGCACATCCCAAAGTGAAGCACAGGTTTATTACACATTTGCAACATGTTGTTTCCACTACAGATGCAAGGTAATCCCACGTGGCAGTGGCCACACAGTCAACAATTGTAGAAGAAATAAAGTCCAGGGGTGTGGGGCACATCACCTGTAGGGAAACGACTGCTTCCACCCTGGAAGTTGAATCATGGTGTTGGGGGATCCGAGTTGACCAAACAACTCTGAAAGCACCCTGTGAAGGACAGACATGACACACAGTCAAAAGCACTGAAGAACAGGACAGAACTGCAATACTCATGCCCAATACATGTCACAAGATACCTACACAAAACCAAGTTAGCATGTCAACACTGTTGGGGAGTACAGACTACCTGTAAGGACACATCGCTGCACGCATCCAGTCAAGTAGCACATGGCCACACTCAAACAGCAACAGAGCACCACCAACACATATCATGTAAACTCAAATCATTGACATGACATCTCTGGATACTCACATTCAGCTGAAGAAGTTGGTGATGAGCTGTGTGCGGACATCACCATCATCATCAACATCATCATCATCACTGGCATCGTGGCCCAGGCCAGGATCCTCCACAGGTGGCGGATGTTGGTCATCGTCATCCAGGATGAGAGGCAACTCCTTCCGCACTGCCAGGTTGTGTAGCATGCAGCAGACGATGACAATCTTGCACACCTTTGCTGGGGCATATGGGAGGGCCCCTCCTGTCTTGTCCAGGCAGCGAAAGCGGCTCTTCAGGAGACCAAATGTCCGCTCAATCACTCTCCTGGTCTGACCATGTGCCTCATTGTAGCGCATCTGGGCTGGTGTCACAGGGTTCCTGAGGGGTGTCAGCAACCACGGCATGTTGGGGTATCCCGAGTCACCTACATACAGACAATTGCACATTAGCTGAGTTGGGTAAAGAGGGTGGAATACAACATTGCCGAACACACACAATGGTAAAAAGTCAGTACACACCGACAAGCCAGGCACGCTGGCTCTGCATCTGTGACATCATCCTCGGGATGCGACTACTCCTCATCACGTAGGCATCATGTGCAGAACCGGGGAAACATGCACACACATGTGAGATGGTCATATCTGCAAGACATACCACCAGAGCATTGATAGAATGGTAATGTTTCCTGTTCCTGTATGCCTGCTCATGTGCCTGTGGTGGTACCAAAGCCACATGTGTCCCATCAATGGAGCCAATGACATGTGGCATCCTCCCCAGGGCATAGAAGTCACTCTTGACTTCAGTGAGTTGTTGACGTTTAGGGAAATAGATGTACTGGTTCAGGTATCTCAACATTGCCTCCAAAACATCGCGTAGCACACGGCTGAACATGGTCTGTGACATCCCACCAGCAGACGCCACAGTGTGTTGAAAGGTACCGGTGGCAAAGAAGTGTAGGGCTGCCATCACCTTCACCTTGGGGGTCAGCGCTGTAGAGTATGTCCGGCCAGGTTGCAAATGTGGGGCCAACCGCACCATCAATTCCTCAATCAGCGGCCTGTTGAAGCGGTACCGTCGGATGCAGTCACGTTCCACCATGGTTGCAAGGTCAGGGAATGGTCTATGGACAGCTGGTGCCCTGCAGTGCCTAGGTGAACAAAGAAAGATTGTCAGTCACCCCACATATGTGGCTTTGACCATACTCAATATCACATGATACATCATTACAAGACACAAGTACTTGATGTGTGTGCCGTTCTGTATGGACATATATGGCACCTACATGGCCAACATCTAACATCACAGTTCAACATGTGTTGACATCAAGTTCCAGGTCGTGCTATGGGAAATCATTAGGCTTTGTCACAGTACCCATGTACTGCTGTCACGTTCCAAACACACACCACAGTGACAAGTGAGGACAGATGTGCCACAGGCATCACAGCTCATTGACAGGTAGATTCCCAGGGACCCTGTATTGCCACATGGACAGTGGCATGACATGGCGTATCATGTACACATCAGCAAAACAACCATGACTCCCACAGGTAGTGGCCCCTGTTGCCTCTGCAGGACAGACATGGACGTCTGTGACACACACACGCACAACATCAAAGTCGATGCACAAACAACGTGGATGTGGAGACTGTCTCCCATTGTGCACATTGAATCAGAGACATCTGAAACACAACATGCACACAGACTGTGGAGGGCCATCACTATTGTGGCAATGGGTCACCCTGTGACGTACATACCTTCCCACATGGGACTCAGGGTGTATGTGACATGACATACACATACACAACCTGGAAATGTGACCATGCTGTTAAAGATTGCAGGAATCGCTGTTAGCATGAGCTGAAAGCCATTTTGTACTTGGCAGCCATTTTAGTTAGCCATGTGCTCGCCATGTGCTTTCTCCCTCTTCCAGAGTCTTGCACATGCTCAGAGAGGCCTAGCTGGTAGAATGCACCTGCTCCTAGTATAGAACTGTCAGGCTATTCTTACTCATGTAAGCAGTTTAGTCTCCCTCCCACTTTGTGGAGCAAGCAAATTTTGTATACCCATATTAGTCAATAAGCATGCTTGTATGTGCTAGGACCTCCCTTGATTTTATGCTGACTATATAACAAATGCATATATAAGGACCCTGTTCTCTGCACTCATTAGAATGCCTCCTACAGTGGCCTGCGGGTACCGTAAGATGCAATCTCCCTCATCTGAGGTTAATAAAACATGTTTTTTGATATTACAGCTTCTGTGCCAATCTCTTCCTTGTTGGTCTTAAGGACCAGATGTATCAGTGAACCCCTAAGAAGGTTTTTATTTCTACAAATGGCGCCCGAAAGTGGACCTCATCAGTGCAGCGGCTATCCAAGGGAGTGGTCTTGAAGGGAGACAGGAATCTACTGAGGAGTACATGACAGGAATCTACTGAGGAGGTACCCTGCGCACGGAGATTGTTTGTCTTCCAGCCCAGTATATTTCTGGTCTTCCTGATCTGATCCTCCAAGTGTTTGCCGCTCCTGACTGAGAACTTCTTTGGCGTGAGTATTTTAAAATGACCGTTAGGTCACTCAGAACTTGGCAGTTGGAATCTGGACACCATTTGATTGGTAAGAGCCGTTTTGCGGCACTTGCTGTTGGTTTGATGCCTTTGATTGGTAAGGTAGTTTTAGTAACACTTACTGTGGCTTTGTTTGTATGATTGGCCAATTTTGGAATTTGTTTTGTAAGTTATATATGCATTGCAATTCATATAGGCAGGTAATGAGGAGATTTTTCTCTAACTTTGAAAACTTGAACGGCACACATTGTGTTAAGTGTCACTTGGAGTATAATATTATATATGCTATAATATTTTTGGCATGCCTGCTTCTAGCACACTTTGTTGAAAGTGTTGCTGTTTTGGAGAGTACCGATATGGATTTAGTAAGTACTTAGTTGACTCCCCTCAGAGGGGATACCTAAATAGGTTCACGTATAGTAAAAAGATATTTCTTCCTTGGTGACTAAGTACCCCATGGAACTAAATATGTACATAAAACGGATCCGGATCTGCGCACTTAGTAACATTCATAAGTGGTGATATGCAGAGCGCTTTTTGAGTGTTCTACCAGCCAAAACTGGCGAATTTGGTGTATTTTGGCTTCTTGACCATGGAACAGTTTTTTGGGCTACATTTGAGAGCTCTTCTTGTAAATATGACTTACAATTAGTATTTACAAATAGGTTGGTCTTGCGTACACTTTGTAAGCAGTCCTAAGTGTTGATTTGTGGGTTAAATGTGTGTTTAAATGTCTATGTGGGGTTTGTGGTTTGACATTGGTAATACTTGTGTGAGTACTCTTTGTGAAAGAATGTCTAGCTTTAAGCGCTATGTTGTGTGCTCTGCGTATATGACCCCCTTCTGTAACTGTCTGAATGAGCTCAATGAGTTTGTTTATGTTTTTTGCTGTCATCATTCTGTTATGCAAAATGTCATTTAGTTACTTACATATTAAATAAAAATCCAGAAATGAATTATATGACATACGCTAAACAGCTGCATGTTACTATTAAATTGACAGAGTAAGACACTGTACATGTGTGCAAATTGCCACAATGCTAAAGATAAAATTAGAATTCGTATTCAATAGGATTAAAATAGGCCTCATACAGAGGAAGAAAAACGAAATTGTGTGTTTTGTAATCAATAGACTAAAATACACGTTACAGCATTTTCCTTAAATACATTGTATTAGACATTAAAAGGCATGCACATCATATGAGTGAATTTGGTCGTTGCTGAACTAAATACACATTATAGAAAGATAGATTTGACTGCATTGAAATGCCTCAGTTTTTAAATAGACTGTGACATGCTTTTCTTTCAGCACCCGAGAAAAAGCTTTCCAACAGCTGTGTTTAAACTGACTAACTGAAAAGAAACTGTTTGACACAGCAAATGGGGATTTAACTCTGTCAGGGTATTTCAAATAATAAAGGGTTTTTTTCCTGAGAAAGGCGTGAAAATTCGACGCCTGCTGACAAACAACAGCTGCATAAATAGCATATGGCTATTCCTGATCACGGCCACAGACAGGAATGCTGAGTCAGCGAAATTTTAAGTCAGTGTAAAACTGGTATACGGGCCTGCATTATTTTAAAAGTTTCAAAAAACCAGTTTCATTATTTTGGATAACAGAGAACAAAATTGAAAGTAGGGATTTCCTTTCTTAATGCCTTTTTTTCATAAGTACATCTGTGGTTCTGATGTTAAATGATAACTGTCCTTTTAAAAAGTGGCGCAGACTTTTCCTGTTTCAAGTAAAGGCTTCTGTGCTTAGGGTTATGAATGAATGTGTTTAAATATGATAGGCTACGAATGAAGCTTGCTTTTCAAATGTGGAATCATCAAAATGGTTGGTTTTGATTAAAAAATAAATAAAATTAATTATATGAAGAAAAATATATTGTTAAACATAAATGCTTTAAATTCGTTTTTTCATCTTTATAAAGCCTAATCATCATACTGTGAATTCCTAGTATCAAAGTTGAATTTAAGCAGTGCTGTACCGCAATAAGAAGGGAACCTTAAAATGTGAAATGTCACTTTACCCAGCCGTACAAAACTCATTTTTATAAGGGTATATCTTATACATTTCTGATTTCCCATTCCTGGGCTATCTAGAGAACACTCTGGGGGTTCCTATTATGCAAAAATATTGTAGGATATTCATTTTTAAGTGCCCCTACCACCAAAGTCGAAATTGAGCTAAATTCACAATTTTACAAGCAGTTCTACCACTCAAGGCAGTTTTAACGTGCTCTTAGGCTTCAATAAAAGTATACATATGCAAATATAGAACAAACAGCTGATCTCTGTATTACTAGACTGCACACCACTGTACATAAATGAAAATAAGTATACAGAAGAGCAGACGTTATTATCCTACCTTTAAATTACTGGCAAACGGATCGGACAGGACTGCGTTTTAGCTGTGATTCTCCAGAGTTGCTTTGCATTACGAAAACCGCATGGCAAGCCTTGCACAAACAAAATGAGCAGCTGCTGAACGGGTCAAAGGTCGGAGTTCTGCATTTAGCAACTTAGCAGGGTGAAGGGTAATGTTTGCTGGGACACTTCGACCTTCGAAAAGTTTTTGAAAGACGAGATGATAGCGCAAAGAGAGAAAGAGAAGCTTTGCTTCCTATTTTTGGCAAACACACGTTTAGCGCAGTCATATGAAACGAAGGAAAACAACCCTCAGTTGAGCATTGATCTGCCAGGTATATAAAATAATGGTTTTAGTTTAAAGAATACTGTGTAGGGGCTACGATAAGGAGGAAATGGATTTTAGTTTGCATTCATGCGCCCTCATGTTAATCTAGTACAATTGCTCAAGGAATTGATACATTTGTTGCTGACGCTTTCTACAGTACTCGATGTGCTTGAATCAGAGAATAGCCACTTTCTAAGATATCTCCTACAAGTTTGTTTGTGCCCAGTTGCTACAAATAGGGGTTGAAAGTGTTGACAGAAGTAAAACCTGTTTCAGGTTTTCCTACTGTCAAAATGGGGGAAGGAGGCTAGCTCCTCTACAAATTAAGGGTAGGCAAAATTATGTTTTCTCTCTTCTTTTTCTTACTTTTTTTTAGTCTGTCTAAGCTGTCTGTGAAATAGCCATGAGACATTTCATTGGCTATTCTGTAATACTGTTTTAAAAATTGTTAGCATTAATAAAATGATAAAATCTATGTTATGTTACTGCCCATCCTGTATGAAAGAATGAGTAGAACAGATTGATGTTCCCTTATTTGATCTTTAAGGGGAACTGTATAGTGGCGGTTTCTGTTCAAAAATCTCAGGTGGCAACACTATTATTGTTTATGTTATTCTCATGTTCTATACAGTTTTGCAAGGGCATTGCTAGTCTTTTATTAGCTAGTCTCTGTCAATAAGCTGACAGCCCTTATTAGAGCTGGAGATAGGGTTTTTTTCCTTTTGAAAATGATGTTGCATAGTCCAGATCGTGAAAAGTACAATGCAGGAAAGACGCTCATGTGATCCTTAGCAAACATTTTGAAGGAAAATATTGTTTTATAGGAGTTTGTTTGTCATAACATGTTCTGCTGGAGAAAATGTACTCACTATGTTGAAGTTTAGTTCTTTTTGCAATAAGAATCCCTGTTAAATTAGCAGTTTTAGATTTTCCTGCTGCACCTATAACATGAGAGCATGGTCCTAAGCATAACATGTAAGAGAAATTATTTTACAAGTGTCTGCAGTCCTGTACAAGTAATGTAAAATCTATGAGTAAAAGTGTAGAACATTTCCTTTTTCTTGAGGGTTCTTCAGATTGGTAATATAGGAATACACCAATGTAAGTATTTGGAGTATGTCTGTATTGTTTTTCTCTTTTCCTCAGAATTTAGTAAATGAACACAGACTTCCTTGGCTGTTTGGGATTGGGTGATGTATTACTCTTGTCAGTTCACCAAAACGTTCCTTTTATACTTGCCAATAGGTCCAGGGTTTTCTACTCTCAGATAGATGAAGTGGCTCTTGGGTGCCTTGCTAATGTATGGGGCGCCCCAGGACTAAGAGAGTATTCTGAGACTATCCTCTCTGTTGTTAGATTATTTCTGTGCCTTGTCTAAAGACCTCTTGTTCTGTCCACCAATAGATATTTGCTGCCTTACAACCATTGCCAGAGGGGCCCGGACATCAGATCCAGCCTGGGAGTCAGCACCAGTCCAGCCTGACAGTCAAAGTGAAAGGAACCAGCATAGGCCTTGCTGGCAACTAGGACCTCAGTGAAGGCGGAAGCACTGGGACGTGAAGTGTGTACCCCTGCCACTGTCTTGGGCGAAAGACGGGGTTACAAATCAGGATGGAGAAATCTTTGTGTGGATCCAGTTTTTGATGCCCAGCTGAGAGAGTCACAGAACGACAAGGACGGCAAGGAGGCTTTTGCTTGAGGTGACCCCTTTGAAACAAGGGTTGCTTCAGGCCTTTGAGTCCTGGTCCCAAGTGAATGCAAGTCTACGCCTTTGTTTGTTGATCAAGAGATGCCCGAGCACACTGGGTACAATTTGTGGCCCTAACAAAAGAGCAGTGCGCCAGAGGTGCAATACAGGAGTTAGGGAAGGACTTGAGTTTAGGGTACAGGTGCTGTGCCCTTGGTGCCTGTTAGATTAAAGTGAAGAAAACTGGTGCACTGCCTGAGACACTGGACAGGATCATTGAGGGTATTTGCCCTGGGGGGTGATTGCCCTATCCTGAAAGAAAGACTTTTCCTTCTCCGTGATTCTTGAGTTGCGAGTTGTGCAGCTCCACCGTGGGAACAACAAGAGCCTGCCTGTGAGGCTCAAACGGACACAGGGAGAAGACTCCCCTCTGGCTGGTTGGTTCTAGAAATTCCCAAGGACTCTTTTTTTTGTTAGTAATGTACCCCTTTGGTCGTCCCATTTTTTTGGAGGAGCAGCCCTTTGCGGCTCCTTGTCCTAATTCCTATGGCCCTGTGTGGTCCTCCTGGTCCCCGGAGCCAGGATTGTTTTTGTAATAATATGTCTGATTGCTTTAATATTTTTTAAGAGTAATGTTTATTCTGCACGAGAAAAGTTCATCTGAGCATGTTACTTTACTCTTTCCTTAAGTATATTAATTGATAATTTAGCCCTCATAAAAAATACTGAGAAAGTCTATTGAAAATGTTTTTATTAGGTATGTGCTGTTGGCTATTTTGAAATTGACTTGACTGAAGCCCCATCAGAGCCCTGAAACTTAAAATTAGACTAGATGGTTTTGGTATTTGCTTTCTGCTTAGGATTGGAAAATATTGAGATTTCTGTTTGAGATAATAGTCATTATTCTCTCTTGCTACCTGTATGACCCAATGCTCTGTTCACTTTGTACTCCTGCTTATACCTTGTATATACCTGCTTAATGAAATGTTTAGAATGTAAATGCCCACCTAGCATAGGATATTGATGAATTTATGAGAAGAAAATGTGCAAAATATTTTCTATGTCTCTACTAGATCATGGGAATGTCTTTAGCTCATGCTAAAAGGATCATCTGTTAAAGATTGCAGGAATCGCTGTTAGCATGAGCTGAAAGCCATTTTGTACTTGGCAGCCATTTTAGTTAGCCATGTGCTCGCCATGTGCTTTCTCCCTCTTCCAGAGTCTTGCACATGCTCAGAGAGGCCTAGCTGGTAGAATGCACCTGCTCCTAGTATAGAACTGTCAGGCTATTCTTACTCATGTAAGCAGTTTAGTCTCCCTCCCACTTTGTGGAGCAAGCAAATTTTGTATACCCATATTAGTCAATAAGCATGCTTGTATGTGCTAGGACCTCCCTTGATTTTATGCTGACTATATAACAA
The DNA here is from genome assembly GCA_963921515.1 of Calotriton arnoldi. Taxonomy (NCBI): domain Eukaryota; kingdom Metazoa; phylum Chordata; class Amphibia; order Caudata; family Salamandridae; genus Calotriton; species Calotriton arnoldi. Next base: position 415,706 of record CAWUFW010004205.1, read on the forward strand.
ATGCATATATAAGGACCCTGTTCTCTGCACTCATTAGAATGCCTCCTACAGTGGCCTGCGGGTACCGTAAGATGCAATCTCCCTCATCTGAGGTTAATAAAACATGTTTTTTTGATATTACAGCTTCTGTGCCAATCTCTTCCTTGTTGGTCTTAAGGACCAGATGTATCAGTGAACCCCTAAGAAGGTTTTTATTTCTACAATGCCACATGCCCTGAACTGAACAGTTGCACATCACAGTGGTCATGTGCACAACACACAAAGGATTCTGTCCCCATGAACACGTGCACAGCCTGGGAGTGGCTGCCCCCAAGTGCCACCAAAAAAACCACATGTTGACCCCCATACACACAAAGGTAATGCAGCCTTTCATGCCTTAGGATACAGTGTGGACAGGCTGTGGTGTTGTAGGTGTGCCCCTGAGTCCCTGGCAAGTAATTGTGGCTGGCATATGTTCACCAGTGACAACCATGGTGACATATGCGAGTGATTTGTACAGGGACACGTTGTACAGCAATGGACCGATCGGTGCGCACGCATTGGCCATTGCATATGATGTGGACGGATGCGTGTTGTCATCCGATGTACGCGTTGTACAGCAATGGACCGATCGGTGCGCACGCATTGGCCATTGCATATGATGTGGACAGAAATACGCATTGTACAGCAATGGACCAATCGGTGCGCACGCATTGGCCATTGCATATGATGTGGACGGAAATACGCGTTGTACAGCAATGATCCGATCGGTGCGCACGCATTGGCCATTGCATATGATGTGGACGGATGCGTGTTGTCATCCGATATACGCGTTGTACAGCAATGGACCGATCGGTGTGCACGCATTGGCCATTGCATTTGATGTGGACGGATGCGTGTTGTTTTTCGAAATACGCGTTGTACAGCAATGGACCGATCGGTGCGCACGCATTGGCCATTGCATATGATGTGGACGGAAATACGCGTTGTACAGCAATGGACCGATCGGTGCGCACGCATCGGCCATTGCATATGATGTGGACGGAAATACGTGTTGTACAGCAATGGACCGATCGGTGCGCACGCATTGGCCATTGCATTTGATGTGGACGGATGCGTGTTGTTTTTCGAAATACGCGTTGTACAGCAATGGACCGATCGGTGCGCACGCATTGGCCATTGCATATGATGTGGACGGAAATACGCATTGTACAGCAATGGACCGATCGGTGAGCACGCATTGGCCATTGCATATGATGTGGACGGAAATACGCGTTGTACAGCAATGGACCGATAGGTGCGCACGCATTGGCCATTGCATTTGATGTGGACGGATGCGTGTTGTTTTTCGAAATACGCGCTGTACAGCAATGGACCGATCGGTGCGCACGCATTGGCTATGGCCTGACATGGTAACGGACGCGTTTCGAAGCTTTAACGAGTCGGATGCAGTGAATTCAGTTGGCCACCCACAACAATGTTGCAAATTCATGGGTGTCATGAAGTTGAACTTTGAAGGATGCTGTGGGCGTGTATAAGTGGTGCAATTCCATGGATTGGCCAGATTCAGAAGATGCAAACGACTTGGACCTATCACTTTGGACACATGGGACAGTATCTGCCTCTGCAGCACACATATAATGCTGGCTGTTCCCCTGAGAGCTCACTTGCCTGCACTACATGCTCCAGGATGACATCTGCCACCACCACTGCTGCTGTGACTGCATCCTCTGGCTACTGCAATGGCACGCACTGTGGAGAGAGCCCCAGCCTTCAGCACTGAGGAGAACCAGGCCCTGCTGGACAGCCTCCTTCCACAGTACAGCAATCTGTATGGGAAACCAGGGGAGCAGGTGAGTGTGCTGTCCACTGCCTTACTAATTGTGCATGTTGTCATTACTAGCAAGACTTACAGTGTGCACACCACTGGCTAGCATGCTCACTGAGTAGTTGTCAGCCCCCAAAGTGTGTAGTTACATGCACTGAACAGGTATAGTGCAGTAACAGTGCATTCCAACAAGGTTTGACTTCCCAGGCAATGATACCATTTGGTAACTGCTGGCAAACTGTCCATAGCCATAGTTGCACTGCCTGAGTACATCATATGGCCCTGTGATTGAGACATGTATATCCAACTGTGTGATGCACGGAAATGTTGCATGTGTAGTAATGGCCTTTTCACTTTGTCATCCTCACAGGTTGATGCCCACCAGAAGCAGGAGATCTGGCTGACCATCGTCCGGGCAGTACGATCTGGTGGGGGTCTACAGGCGCAGGATCCGCAACTGCCAGAAGAGGTGGCAGGACCTTCGGGGCTGGACCCGGAGGATCGCAAGGGTCCAGCTGAAGCTGTCACCTCCTCGCAGGAGGGGCGGACACCGGACCCTGACCCCCACATGCTCCGGATCCTGGCGGTGGTCTTCCCTGACCTGGATGGGCAGCTGAAGGCCAGACAGCAGCAAGGAGGGGGTAAGTGCTAGCCTCAACTGTGTACTATGACTGACATGCTCTATGCACTCCTTTAGCCTGGTTCCACTTCCACAGTACAACTGTCATGTCGTCCTGGACTCATGTCCCTCACTTGTGTCATGCCCCCTCCTCATCTGATACACAGGTGTGGCCCTTACAGTCTGTGACTTAGGTCACTTGGGTACTGTGTACTTGCAGTTACCTGTGGTTCAAGTTGGGGACAGCATCAGTTACAGGAACTTTGTGGTGGGCTGCATGGGTGGTACAATTGCTCACAATGCCTGTGATCTGACATGTACTCTGGGTATGGCTTTAACATGTGTTCCAATTGCTGCTCTGACTCACCACATGTCTGGGGTATGTGCCACACACCTATGCTGCTGCAGAGACCATTGTAGGAGCCTCAGTAGTATGTACATCATGTGTGTGACACATGCATAGCCACCTGCCTAGTGTTCAGGGTAATACCATGTTGCACATGGACAAGGACTGTAATGCCTACTCGGGACATCGAAGGCACTCTGTTCTCCCACTCCCGTGTGTCAGCATACATATTGGGCATTGTGAAGAGGGCACTCAGGTGTATGCCTCTGTGTCACCATGGTGTGGCCTTGCTATTTGGACTCCTGGAGTGTTTAACAATTTGGGGTGGCCATCCATCTGAGTTATGACTATGGGATCTGCACATAGGTCAATGCATAGGTCTCTGATCCCTTGACTGTGCACAATTTTGTATGAAACATTGAGGTGCAGGCAGCTTTGGTTCATTCTCATCAGACGTTGAAGTGCTCATGTGTATGGATTTGTGTTTGCAGTCACTCAAATGTCTCATTTGATTGACGTGGCATCATCTCAGTCCTCATGATGTGGCTGGCCAGGGATGCACATGTGCACCTGTCAGCTACAGGGCTTACATTTCTAGAACTTCCATGATTGTGACACAGTGCAGACTGGTGTTGTGTGTATGCACTGCCCCTGTGACAGGAGACAGTTATGACTGACTTGCAGACAGGCCTGTGCCATGACATTCCAATTGCAAAGGGTGATCCAGCAGTGGTGTGACATGTCCTGCATGCACACCATTGTTGCATTGTCTATCAGGACATGAGGACATCATTGTGTCTGGTGATGGAACCAAAAGCCGCATATCAACAGAGACTTTGCACATCACTTCTCCTGACACATGTACTGAGTCAGTGGCAGGAGATGGCATGTGTTTGGAGTGACACATTTCCATATGTTCTCTTGGATGTCCAACAACTGTGTATGTGGTGCATGTGTGCACATATGATTAGTCGCATACAACAGGCAGCAGACAGATGGGTGCATGGACAGGTAGGATATGTGTGGCATGACTGACTGTCAGGCAGACAATGGGCTTCTTCAAATCAGTGTCAGCACTTATTGCAATGTCTAGCAAATGATGGCAGGGCTTGCTCTGTGATGTGCTGTACTTACTGTGGTGTGTGTGGTCAGTACAGGTGACTAATGTTGCTCTGTTTATCCTGATTGTTTGCAGATACATCCACGGCCACAGGAGGAGACAGCTCCACGGACCAAGAGGAGCGGCAGAGCCAGACTGGGTCCACTGCAGGGGAGACCGAGGGACCCAGTGGCACGGAGGGTGAGGGGAGCCACACTGAGGAGACCTCAGCTACGACCACCTCGGCTGGGGAAAACAGCACTTCCAGTGAGGACTCCCTTGTGGAGGCGGGTGTCAGCAGACCAGAGGCGACGTCAAGCAAGTCTGTCCCCGCCACCACCACCATCTCCACCCTCCCATCTGCTCCCATCCCACATGTCCGTGGAGGCTCCCGTGTAGGGGAGCGTGTCTCCTTCATGCCAGGCACTGCACCCCCTGCCTCTGTCCCCCTGCTGCCCTGAGTGTGGAGTCTGTGGACTTGCTTAAACAGATCCATGTAGGGCAGACATCAATGCTGAGTGTCCTCCATGCACACACGGGTCTTTTGACACAACTGGTGTCATTCATGGAGGGCATGTCATCTGGCATGTCTGCCCTACATCGGACCAATCAGTCCATGGCCTCCTCACTGATGGCAGCAGTGTCCCTCCTGCAACAGTCCCTCACCCCTCCTACCTCTGCCCCATCCACAATCCCCAGCACCCTACCTGTCCCAAGCACACACACACCGGCACGCACCAGCACAGACACAAGCAGCACACAGACACACACGCCAAAATCCAGACGCACACGCACGCACAGTCAGGGGACTGATATCTCACCCACAGGGGATGGGGTCCAGACACACACACACGCATCCACGAGCACTGCGCAGTCCTCAGATGCCTCTCCCTCCAAAACCCCTTCCCTTGCCTCACCTGCAACCCCCTCCCAGAAGCTCTTCCTCTGTGAGCTTGGCCTCTTCCCCACAGATACACCTGACACGAAGTCCAGGCGGAAGAGGCGACCACCACACACAGAGGGGAGTGCCCCTCACACCCGGACACCCTCCCCCAGGCACAGGCAGGCTGAGGACCCCATTCGAAAGTCCCCCGGACCAGGAAGGGCAAGACCCCACCACCACCACCACGCAGCTCCACCACACAGTCTCTCTCCTCCATCCCCCAGCCCACCACTCCACAGGTTCCACCGCCACACCCTGCCCCAGGTTCCCCCACACACCGATACTGCATCCCCAAACTGCTTAGGCCCTCCCCCCTACCACTTGCTCTTCCACCCCCAAACCAGACGCTCTGCCTGTTTGTGCCACTGGTGTGGAGACCGGGTCCCCCCTCTGTCCTGCCCACCTCATCTGCCCCCCTTCCACTCCCTTGGAGTCATGCACTGCAGTGGAGTCCACAACCACCCCGTCTGACTCGGGCACTGCAGTGGGGACCCAGTCCACTCCATCTGACCGGCCCACTGCAGTGGTTGCAGCACCCACACCATCTGACTTGTGCCCTACAGTGGTGCCGGCCCCCACTGAGTCAGACACCTCCACTGCAGTTGCCGGTGACACTCCTGCACCCACCACCCCTTCACTGCCTCCTTCTGGCATCCCCTGATCCTGTCCCTGCGGTGCCTGGCCTGGCCCTTGTATGCCCCTCCGAGGGGATGTCCCCTGTCCGTACCAGTGCAGGCAAGCAATGGGTGACAAGTTGTCACATATCACCCTGTTGGGACTGTGTATTTGGACTGGCCATTGGCCTTAGTTTCTTTTGGACTTGAATTTTTAGTTTGACATTTGCTGAATAAAGCCTCTTTTTGTTTACTTGTGGTTTTTCTTTGGATGTACATGATGTAGATGAGTATCATCATGCATTTGCAGTTGTAATAGTGTTCAGATCATGTAAATGAAGTGTTGCTGTGATGGACTCCATGTGGTCCATGGGATATGTGTCCTAATGTAGTCTGGATCTATAGCATCCTTTGCTGCAGTCTGAGGGTGTAATGTTCAGCATTTGACACAGGGATGTACGTTTTGCATTTGTAAATTAACATCTTTGGCTTACACTGATGCACATCTGGTGGGCTTACCACTGTTCAATGTTTCTGTTTCCCTGACTGTGTTCCCATCTCCACTGGACATGCAGTTTAGCACATCAATGTTGAAGGACTCATCTGTGTATACAGTGCAACTTGCTTGACACGTGTGTTGGGTGTATGCAGATGACTGATGTGACACTCCCGTACCCAGGCTGATGTGAGCAGAGCCTTCAGTGTGTTGTAGTCGTTGACTCACTGACCGAGTGTTCTGCTGACATGTTTGAGTGGTGCACAGACAAGGTTTGGCACAGTGGACCTTCCACAGAGTGGAGTGCCCTCATGGCAATGTGTAATCCCGTGACATTGGCTGGGCCTGTGTTGTGTGTTGTGTGAGCATGTCTGTGTGTGTTCCCTTCCCTTTTCCTACACCGGCTGTGTCCCTACGGATGTTCCTGTTTGTGATGCTTGCTGAGTTGTCCTGTGTTCATCCAGCATCTTGGACCTGGTTTCTCCGGGATGTGGGTGCATGGCAAACTAATGTTCATCAGGTTGTCATCCCTAGTTGTCTTTGTTGTCAGGTCTGGGGATGTGGGCAAACGCAGATGGGACACAGTCAGGATTCCCTTGGCACTTGTTGGTTACACAAGTCATGTAATTTACAGTTTGTGGTAGCTTTCAGTGATTGTGACACGTTGTGTGTGTGACTGCTGCCACTCCTCAGGGTCAGAGCTGCAATGTTGGGAGTTGTCTATGTGTGTTCTTTGTGGGTGACCTTGGCTTCTTCATTGGTGTGTGACTGTGGCCAGAATCCCATTGATTGGGGTGGATTTGACGTCATGCCCATGTACGGCGTACTGTGCAGTGTGTCAGACATTCACAAGTCTTGTTGACTGGCCATGTGTGATGGGTGTCTGCACATTAGTTCCCACCACCACCCCTGGGATTGTCATGGGTGCATGTGCAATGTCACCAGTCCATGTGAGCTTCACTGCTGCACATTGGGGGAGATCAAGGTGTGTGGTGTTGAGTGTGTGCAAATGAGAGTTGTTGCACGGCTAGACCCCTACCTCCATATTGGCCTTGGCTGACAGGCCGTGCTGATTGATTTGTGCTTGTGTAGGTGTGATGGTAGTTTGTTGCTCAGGACACATGACTGTGGTTCACAGTGTGAACGACATCTAGCTTTGTCATCACAGTGGGATTATCATGCAGGCCAGGGTCACCACAATGTGGGGTCCCTGGGGGTAGTGCTGTGGTGGGTCTGTCTCTTGCTGTGTTAGTTGCTGTTCCTACAAGCTTGTGTGACATGTGTAATTTGGGCTCCCTCTCATCCTAACAATGCCTGATTGCCCACATAGGGGAATCCGATCCATGAGTTACTTTTGTGTGGCACTGTATACACTTCTGTGTAATTGTGATTCAGGCCTCCTCATGTGTTGTGTGGTTGCCTGGGGACACTGGCACACCCCCCCCCCATCACCTGTTGTGTTTGATATGCAGTGTGAGGCTGCCTGTTTGTGTTTGTGCATCTGCACCACTGCATTGGCATATCTTTAGTGTGCCATTGGCTGTATGTTGTTTGGTGGGTTTCCCCTGCTGTCCCTGGGACTCCTAGGTCATCAGTCAGCACAATGATCATGGTTTGTATGTTCCATTGCTCCCATGGTATGGTATTTGTTCACCTCACATCTACAGTCTCCACAGGATATCTACATTTGTGTGTCCATTGGTGCAGATATGTGGGTCTGCATTATGATGGTCACTTCTGGCATTGTGTAATTGATAAATGGAGACGATGTCAGTCCCCATGGGTGATGTTTGTCTGCACATGGCCAAAGGTATGTTTTATTTGCACTGCACTGTTTGCCTCACCCAATCTATGTTGCTATGGGACACAAGCACAACTTTGCCACTGATGTGTTTGTTGTTCTGTGACCAGGAATCATGCATGCTGTTTGGCATTTGCAGCTTTTTCCATGACAACACTTACATTTTGGTCACTGTGATGATGGTGGTTTAGACCCCATTGCCACATTGTTCAAAATGTGCTTCAGCTATGGACCCCACACTTACCTTTTGGTCACTGTGATGATGGGGGTTTAGACCCCATTGCCACAATGTTCAAAATGTGCTTCAGCTATGGACCCCACACTTACATTTTGGTCACTGTGATGATGGGGGTTTAGACCCCATTGCCACAATGTTCAAAATGTGCTTCAGCTATGGACCCCACACTTACCTTTTGGTCACTGTGATGATGGGGGTTTAGACCCCATTGCCACAGTGGTCATGGTCTGCTTGCATTGTGGAGGCCACACACATTTATGTGTGACACATGTGATAGGGGGTCACATTGTATGTTCAATGTCATGTTCAGTGTTGTAGGCATTTAACACAGACTACACACGCTTGTCATGGTGCTGGGGGGATGTCTTTTTCTGACATTACTTATGTTGGAGTATGCTGGTTGTGTCATGCATTACCCGTCCTATGAGTAGGGGTGGTGGTAGTGGTAGGCATCCAGGCCCCTATGGGTGGGGATGGTAGTAGTGGTAGGCATCCAGCCCCCCCTGAGTAGGGGTTGTGGTAGTGGTAGGCATCCAGCCCCCCCTGAGTAGGGGTGGTGGTAGTGGTAGGCATCCAGCCCCCCATGATTAGGGGTGGTGGTAGTGGTAGGCATCCAGCACCCATGAGTAGGGGTGGTGGTAGTGGTAGGCATCCAGCCCCCCCTGAGTAGGGGTGGTGGTAGTGGTAGGCATCCAGCCCCCCATGAGTAGGGGTGGTGTTGGTGGTAGGCATCCATCCCCCTATGAGTGGGGATGGTAGTAGTGACAGCCATACAGGCCCCCCTGAGTAGGGGTGGTGGTAGTGGTAGGCATCCAGCACCCATGAGTAGGGGTGGTGGTAGTGGTAGGCATCCAGCCCCCCATGAGTAGGGGTGGTAGTAGTGGTAGGCATCCAGGCCCCCATGAGTAGGGGTGGTGTTGGTGGTAGGCATCCAGCCCCCATGAGTGGGGATGGTAGTAGTGACAGGCATCCAGGCCGCCCATGAGTAGGGGTGGTGGTAGTGGTAGGCATCCAGCACCCATGAGTAGGGGTGGTGGTAGTGGTAGGCATCCAGCCCCCCCATGAGTAGGGGTGGTGGTAGGCATCCAGCCCCCCATGAGTAGGGGTGGTGTTGGTGGTAGGCATCCAGTTCCCCTATGAGTGGGGATGGTAGTAGTGACAGGCATCCAGGCCCCCTGAGTAGGGGTGGTGGTAGTGGTAGGCATCCAGCACCCATGAGTAGGGGGTGGTGGTAGTGGTAGGCATCCAGCCCCCCTGAGTAGGGATGGTGGTAGTGGTAGGCATCCAGCCCCCCATGAGTAGGGGTGGTGGTAGTGGTAGGCATCCAGCCCCCATGAGTAGGGGTGGTGGTAGTGGTAGGCATCCAGGCCCCCATGAGTAGGGGTGGTGTTGGTGGTAGGCATCCATCCCCCTATGAGTGGGGATGGTAGTAGTCGCAGGCATCCAGGCCCCCCTGAGTAGGGGTGGTGTTAGTGGTAGGCATCCAGCACCCATGAGTAAGGGTGGTGGTAGTGGTAGGCATCCAGCCCACCCTGAGTAGGGGTGGTGGTAGTGGTAGGCATCCAGCCCCCCCTGAGTAGGGGTGGTGGTAGTGGTAGGCATCCAGCCCCCCATGAGTAGGGGTGGTGGTAGTGGTAGGCATCCAGCCCCCTGAGTAGGGGTGGTGGTAGTGGTAGGCATCCAGCCCCCATGAGTAGGGGTGGTGGTAGTGGTAGGCATCCAGCACCCATGAGTAGGGGTGGTGGTAGTGGTAGACATCCAGCCCCCCCATGAGTAGGGGTGGTGGTAGTGGTAGGCATCCAGCCCCCCCTGAGTAGGGGTGGTGGTAGTGGTAGGCATCCAGCCCCCCATGAGTAGGGGTGGTGGTAGTGGTAGGCATCCAGGCCCCTATGGGTGTGTATGGCATTGGTGATAGCCATCCCGCCCCTATGGTTCTGCTGTTGCTAGTGTACGTCATTTCTGCATCCCTATGTGTGTGTGACATATGTCGGGTACGTGTCGTTTGTTTGTGTAGTGGGTGTTTGACTTACCGACTGCGCCGTACGCGTCCGTACCAGTTCCGGTAATAGATGTAGAGTATTGGTAGGACCTGCGCGATGGGATTCATGGTTAGTTCGTCTCGTTCGGGTTTCTCGTTGCTTCGACTCGTACTCGTCGCTGGCTTGTTCGTCTCGTAGCCGTGGATCGTCTTGTGGCGCGAATCGGAGCTTATGTGCGGCTCTCCCGGATGCTCTGACGTGCCGGACGTAGCGACGGGTTCGGCACGTACGGAGTGCGCATCGTACTGGTCCGGCCGGAAGCTGCTGTATATTTGCTTCCGTGCGACTCGATTCTGCGTTTACGGATCCGGCTCGGGCGGGGAACAGGAGCTGGAATGGGTACGTACGGCTGGGTCGGGATCTGGGCAGTTATGCGCATCGTACTTGCTCGTTCGAACGAATGTTCGAATCGGTCGGGAAACACGCGTTCGGCTTGGTTTTTTTCCGGACGAATAGTGTTAGGTGCGCTTCCGGCCGAGATCGGAATCGACCCCACAGATGTTATTATTGTGCTACTTAGATTTGCTGCAATGTTTATAAGTCAAGGTTTGTCAGAGCTATGGATATGTTATGGAAAGGTGAGAAAAGACACTTAATCCCACTTCATCTTCTGTACAAAAATCTTGACCCAGTGATGCCCAGTGTTCTTATCAAGGCACACATTCCTATGGATGATGACACTATGAGCAAAATTGGAACTAAGCTTGGAGCTTTAACTGCTGAACCTGTGAAGTTTCTAAAAGGATTTGCTGAGACGGAAGAAGAATGTGACTTTAAAGATGTAGAAAAATACCTTGTGTGTGTGTAAAACCAGTGCTGACTGTCACATATTTGACGAACTTCGGTACAGTGAGTTCAAGAGATCAGTTCCGCTAAGTGACCTTCCACTGACATCATATTCTGTGCACAGACACATTAAAAGAGCTTTCAACTTGATCAGAAGATGTGTAACTGTTTTGGATCATGCATATGTAGAGAAAGATATGTGTGAATTTGGTTGGGAAGATACTGAGGAGGTGCTAAAATCTATAAAATTCCTAAAACCTCTACGCACAGAACTTACACGTGCATGCACTTGCAAAACCTGTGCTACAAAAAGATGTCGCTTTTGATATGCTCTTCTCAAATGTTCAACATTCTGCAAATATACCACGAGAGATCGCCAAAACAAATAAATAAATTGAACTATGAACATGTGTCTGAAACAGGAGTGATAAACATAATTTTTTTCATATTCAGATCATAAACATTGTTTGGTATATAGATAAAAGGATTAAAAATCATTATTATTTGTTTCATTTCTATATATGTCTCTTCTTCCTCTATTATTGCTGCCATTTTGGAAAATGGCAGAATGGTTGCTCTGAGGAGTTATTTTCAGTCTCTATAAGACTACTTGGCCCCCAAAACCTATGTTTTGGCACCAAAATTAAGTATATAAGTCTCATGGTTCCAGAAATATTACATCATCACTGCAACACATCCGCCATTTTGAAAAATGTCGTCCAGAAAAATTTGGCCTGGATCAGCAGTGTCTACCCAAGCTAAATTACTTCATTAATTATCCAAAAACACAAATCAAAAATTAAAATCTCATTTTTTTTACGGAGGTTTATGCGGGGCCAGGATTATGAGCAGGTAGTTGCTTCCAGAGTGCTGCCACCATGACTGAAAATGTGCCCACCAATTCTAGAGCGGTGACATCTGGGCACTATCAAGAAATTGGCAGAAGCTTGCACCAAGGAACATATTTTGAAACTTACCATTTCAAATACGGCGGGCTAAATTGGAAAAAAGCTCAAAATACATTGCAGAGCGATTTGAATACGATCCTTTTAGGTACTGGCAGCCTCATCAAAGCCTAAAGAGTGGATGTGGCCATTGAAATGCAAACCTTGCTGCCATTTACATTTGAAGGGAAAGCCCAGCTGCTGTGTTCTGGATACTCTGAAAGGTGGACAACAAACCCGATCCTCTGTGAGCGGCTTGGCCACTAATGCAAAAACGAAACCGACTCCACATGAGTGCCTTTGCCACTCCAGCTCTGACAACTAACAATTAAGGGTATTTTGCAAAGCACAGCTTCAGATGGAATGGGAAGACTGACCCTGGCAACATCAATATCATAAAGCTTCTTTACAGCCTGTTTGAACTGGTGCTTGTTAGCCTTTACATCAACAATGAAGACCAGCGTGTTGTTATCTTCAATCTTCTTCATGGCAGACTCTGTGGTAAGCGGGAACCCCATGATTGCATCATCATCATCAAAGCCTAATTTCGACATTGCTTGTCATTAAAGCAATATAATATATAAATATTTTAAAGTCTAAAATATCATACAAATATATATACCTGTGAATAGTGCGCCAACACAACAAACATAGTTCTATCGTTCACAGTTGGACCAGCTAGGTTCCATTTCAAATTCCTAATGATGAAAGGGACACTGTGTTGATCCTTGATCTTATGAGCCACATCAATTTCAGAAACCTAGCAATAGAAATTACGTACTGCAAGGATGGATCTGAGCTCAGCAATCTCAAAGCAACACTGCAGTCTCTGGCGCCCAGGTTCCTGCAAGTCTGTTTGAGCCATTTCCTTCGTGGCTCTGCATAAGTAGGGCAAACAAACAAAACATGAGAGAACGTTTCAGTTTGGTCTGGGCAGATGGGACATTTGTTATCTGCTTTGGAGGACCACTTGCATGTAAAAGATTTTAAAGGGAGGGTACCTACACGGAATTGAAAATATAATTTTCTATCAAACGGCTTTGGTATTATGTCCCAATAAGGTTCATACTGTGGAAAGAGTTTAAATTCTAGGAACCTCCCTGTGAGTAAGGTACTCTCGACTACTCTAAAGTTATTGGTCCTCGTCATTTCTCAATAATGTTCTTTCATTTTCTCTTTTGTTAGGAAATGGGGGCTCCTTGGGTTCTCCCATAGTTGCTGCATTCCCATATTAGTCAGTGCATTCTTAATATTAAGAAGCCAGCTGATCTTAAAAGAGTGGTCTGCCTCAAAGACATCCCTAAGAGCGCCAGCAGAATTTGCCTACTCAGGAGTGAATCATAATCTGCGCCAATATAAAATAGGACGAAGTCTTGCTATATCTTCCAGAGAGTTTCGGCCTAGGTCATTGAGCAGAGGCTTCAGTGGAGTGCTTTGTGGGAGGCTAGTGATTGTTCGAATAAATGTATTCTCTGCTACAACAAGAGGTGTCATATTCTCAAAACCCCAGAGTTCTGAACCATAAAGAACGGAACTCACTACTTTAGAATTATAAATCTGCAGGACCGGACAGATCGACTTTGTCAAGGAGGTCTTAAATTCTTTGACTAGTACGACCTGCTAGCTGGCGATGTTGCAGAGCCATGATTTCTGTTTGGGGTCTCCAGCTCAGTTTTTTTGCTAGTGTGATTCCTAGGTAGGTGAACACATCTGTCTGTTCTAGGTGCTCCCTGTCTAGTTTAATGGCACTCCTGAATGATCAATGCAGGTTGAAAGTCATGAATTTTGTTTTAGTTGTGTTGATTATTAATCCTCGTGTGCTGCAGAAATCTGCAAAGCGAGAAAGTGCACACTCAGGGGCCGATGCCGATTCCGATCTCGGCCGGTAGGGCTCCGAATCGGATTCGGCTTAACCGGATCCGATTCGGAGCCTTCTTTCCCGACCGATTCGGACGTGCGTCCGGGCGAGCGAGTACGATGCGAGCGCTCGCGAAATGGCCGACCGACTCGTTCGCGGGACCCAACCGCACCGACCGACCGACTCGCACGGACACGACTCGCTCCGCGCAATGGAGACGTTCCCCGGCCGGGTAAGTACGATGCGCGCCCCGAGCAGTCCGACCGACTCGCGCAGTCCGGCTCCAAAGAGCAGTCGGAGCCGCACTTTGGGGGTCCGTTTCGGACCCCCTGTATCCGTAGCCGCGCGAGTCGCACACAGGGGGGACCCATGGGTCCCCCTACCTGTGCTTGTACGGCGTGAGTCACTTCGACGCGTACCCGCTATAGGGGGCGCCCTTGTTCGCCTCGCACCCATTGAGTCAATGGGAGCCCGCGTACGCGTTGTACGGCAGGCTCCCATTGACTTCAATGGGAGTCCGACCGAATCGAGTCCAATTGCATGCGAACGCATCGTACTCGTTCGGTCGGACTGCTAGGGTCTGATTCGGTCGGAAATCTCCCCGGGTCCGGCTCGGTCGGGGAGATTTCCGGCCTGAATCGGAATCGGCCCCTCAGTGTTTTGGAGATTATAAGTGTGTCGTCTGCAAATAGTAAAATAGATATCTTTGTACCTGCTATAACCGGGGTATTTAAGGGATAAGTGGCAAGAAATTGCGAGATCCCATTGAGGAATCACTGACTAAATATCGAAGGTCAAAATATCGACCTACAAAAATATCACAGCAAAAATATCGAAGACAAGAATATCGACATCCTATCTACATTAAGGTAAGTACAAAAATATCGAAAAAAAAATATTGATGTCAAAAATATCGTTGTTAAAAATATCGTTTTTAATTTAAGTTAAAAAAGTATTGTAAAATAAAGTAAATAATACATATAATTAAAAGAAACAGTTAAAAATATTTTAAAATGCTTAAAAATTATAAGTAATATATATAATTTGAAAATACATTAAACATACATATAATATATAATATATATATATACGTACTTATTAATATGTTTTAATATTTATTTTAATAACTTATAAATTGTTTAATTTATTTTTTATAAATTATAAATACATATATACACATAAAACAATAATATAAATAAAAATTAAATAAATATATGTAACAAATGTAAAAAAATTAAAATTATTTTAAATCTTTTTAAAAATAATTATACAGTACATTAGCTAAAAAAATACAAAATATTAGATAGCGGAGAAAATCAAATTACTATTCCCACTCCAGTGAGAACAACAGTAGGGAAAGTGTTGGATAGCGTAGGGGTAAAAATTACTATTCCCACTCCAGTGAGTGCAACAGTAGGGAAAGTGTTGGATAGCGGGGGGGGGTAAAAATTACTATTCCCACTCCAGTGAGTGCAACAATAGGGAAAGTGTTGGATAGCGGGGGGGGGTAAAAATTACTATTCCCACTCCAGTGAGTGCAACAGTAGGGAAAGTGTTGGATAGCGTAGGAGTAAAAATTTCTATTCCCACTCCAGTGAGTGCAACAGTAGGGAAAGTGTTGGATAGCGTAGGGGTAAAAATTACTATTCCCACTCCAGTGAGTGCAACATTAGGGAAAGTGTTGGATAGCGGGGGGGTAAAAATTACTATTCCCACTCCAGTGAGTGCAACAGTAGGGAAAGTGTTGGATAGCGTAGGGGTAAAACTTACTATTCCCACTCCGGTGAGTGCAACAGTAGGGAAAGTGTTGGATAGCGTAGGGGTTAAATTAACATACTTATAAAAAAATTCTTTTTAAATAAATAACATATTATTAATTATTTAACAAAATAATTATTAATAAATACCTATTAAATTAAATTAATATTTACTTAAATAACATTAAATTACTTCCCACCCTATTCCCCTATAAACACACAACGCGCTACACATAAAAAAATAACACAGTTAATTTGATTATCAATTAATCAATTAATAAAAATTAATTACCAATTAATGATTAATTAACAATAAATTAATTAACAATAACAATACATAAAAAATAATAATACATTAATTATCATTAATATTATTTTTAATTAACCAATTAATAAAAATGTATTACCAATTACTAATTAATTAACAATAAATTAATAATCAATAACAATAAATATACACATATTAACTAATTAATTATATTTAAATTACTTCCCACCCTATTCCCCTATAAACCTACAACCCGCTACACATAAAAAATAACATAATTAATTTAATTACCAATTAATCAATGAATTAAAATTAATTACCAATTAATAATTAATTTACAATAAATTAATTAACAAAAACAATAAATAAAAATTAATAATAAATTAATTATAATTAATATAATTATAAATTAACCAATTAATATAAATTAATTACCAATTAATAATTAATTAACAATAAATTAACAATAAATAACAATAAATAAAATCATATTAATTAATTAATTATAATTAAATTACTTCCCACCCTATTCCCCTATAAACCCACAACCCGCTACACATTAAAAATGAACATAATTAATTTAATTACCAATTAATCAATGAATTAAAATTAATTACCATTAATAATTAATTTATAATAAATTAATTAACAATAACAATAAATAAAAATTAATAATAAATTAATTATAATTAATATAATTATAAATTAACCAATTAATATAAATTAATTACCAATTAATAATTAATTAACAATAAATTAACAATGAATAACAAAAAATAAAAACATATTAATTAATTAATTATAATTAAATGACTTCCCACCCTATTCCCCTATAAACCCACAACCCGCTCTGATACTAAAACGCAAAAATTCCTTTAAAAAAAAATTACTATTTTCTAAACATTTAATACATATATTTAAAAATAATGAAAAAACTTTAAAAAAATGTTAAACATACATATAAAATACATAACACTAAAAAAAAATCAATATTATTTACAACTATATTTTTGCTAACGATATTAATGACTTCGATATTACTTACTTCGATATTAAAAAAATCGATATTACTTACCTTAAAGTCGATATTCTGGTCAATGATATTCTTGACTTCGATATTCTGTCCCTACGATATTAAAAACTTGATATTAGTGTAGGTCGATATTTAAAATTCGATATTTTGACTGCCAACCCCCATTGAGAAAGAGGGAGAATAGCTTTGGTGCCATAACACACCCCTGGCCCCCCCCTCCCTTTTCCACCTGAAGCGATCTGTGACATTACTCTGCGAGCCCCAGCGGACTTGTGCAAAGTTGTCCTCATGGAGTCTGACAATTAGAGAAAGCAAATCTGAGGTCATTTCCAGGTCCTGTAACACTATGGGGTCGATTCCGATTCGGGCCGGAAATTTCTCCGACCGAGCCGGACCCGGAGAGATTTCCGACCGAATCGGACCCGTGCAGTCCGACCGAACGAGTACGATGCGCACGTATGCCATCGGACCCGAGTCGGTCGGACTCCCATTGAAGTCAATGGGAGCCGGTCGCGCAACGCGTACGCGGGCTCCCATTGACTCAATGGGTGTGAGTCGGACAAGTGCGCCCCTACAGCGGGTACGCGGCGAAGCGATTCGCGCCGTACACGCACAGGTAGGGGGACCCATGGGTCCCCCTGTGTGCGACTCGCGCGGCTACGCGTACAGGGGTCCGACACGGACCCCCAAAGTACGGCTCCGACAGCTCTTTCGAGCCGGAGTGCGCGGCTCGGTCGGACTCGCCGCGGCGCGCATCGTACTCACCCGGCCGGGAAACGGCTCCATTGCGCGGTGCAAGTCGAGTCCGAGCGACTCGGTAGGTGCTGTTCGAGCCGGGAACGAGTCGGTCGGAGCGGTCGGGATGCCCGGACGAGTCGGTCGGCGATTTCGCATCGTACTCGCTCGTCCGGACGCGCGTACGGATCGGTCGGGAAACAGGGCTCCGAATCGGATCCGGTAAAGCCGAATCCGATTCGGAGCCCTACCGGCCGAGATCGGAATCGGCCCCTATGCAGAGCTTTTTTCGTTGAAGTCAAACGCTGACTTAAGATCAACAAAGGCGGTGTACATACTGCCCTTTCCTATTACAACTGTCTGCCAGTTTATTAAGAAAAAGCGGAAACTTGGTCAATGGTGCTAACATGTGCTCGGAAGCCCGCCTGAAGGGGTGACAGGATGTCGTTGGTTTCAATCCATTCCTGAACCTTTGCCAGTGGCAGGCAAGCCACCATCTTTTGAATTGAGTCTATTAGGCTTATAAGCCTATAGTTTCCTGGCGAGGATCTATCACCTTTTTTATGGATAGGTATTATTTCTGCACCTCGCCAGGATCCTGGAATGGGGCACCATGAGCCATGGCATTAGCTAACAATAATATATATCTTGACCACGTATCCTTGTCATGTAGGAATAAGTCTGCCGGCACACAATCGGGCCAGGGGCTCTCCCTCCTGTAGTTGCACTTGGAGCGGCATTTATGTCTGAGGGTACAAAGGTCAATTCAACTGTGTGAGGTGGAATTACAAAAGCCTTGCTTTGCTTCTCATCTTCCCTTGCATATTGTCTAGCAAAACGATCAATCCAAACATCTGGGGCAATGTGGTTTTGCTGGGCCATTGATTGCCCTCCTCTTCCTTATTTAACTAGTTGCTAAAAAAGTTGGACATTTTTCCCAGAGCATGCTAGTTTGAGCTCCTGCCATCTTTTTTCATCCCAGTTTTTTTTTTGCACTACACTGGGCAGTCTTATATAATTTCCTGGCTTGTTGTATGCAGGTTCAGTTATTAGTTTTTATAGCCTCAGCAAGATGCCTACGAGCTTGTCTGCATGTTTTATTGTACCAATTGTGTTGTGGTTTGTGGATTCCCTTTACTGTGGAAGGGCTTGACAAAATAAGTTTGAAGTTTGTCAAATAGTTTAGTGTGAATCTTTGACATGGCTTTGCATCCAGCAACACTCAATGGATGTGCCTCTAGTTCTGCTGTTGCAAGTGACACTTCACTACTTATAATGTATAAAACATCTTGATTCTCTACCACCCTAGTCCACTTGACCCACCTCATATCATTAGAGATTAACAAGTCTCTGGTCAAGGTCAAGGTAGGCAGAGATGTTCCCTTGCTGGTACTCAAAGATTCAATTACAAAACTCAGTGGATTGTGGTCACTCTCAACTCGCTTTATAATTTCCATATCGATGAGGGCCGACCACATTTCCAGATCAATTAAAAGGTAGTCTATACGACTTGCATGGAATCCATTGCTATAGGTGTTTGTCCCCTGTCTATCAGATATGGTTCTCCCATTTGCTGCTCTAACACCATTTTCCAGACAGAAAGCCTTAAGTTGAAGGGCTGCTTCTGTCCATCTTTTAACAGGTTGTAGTTCGAGACTTGGAATGCCCAGGGTGCATCCTCCTCTTCAGTTAAGTTGTTGTCATCTAGATCAAGTGGCTCATAGGTTGTATTAAAGTTCCTAGCTATTATTAATGAGGATGTGCCTGTGGAGTTATCTAATAATTCATCAAGGGCCATCACAGTTCTGGACGTCTGACCACCTATTTGGCCTCTCGCATAAACCTTGTATATATCAAGCTTGGCATGAAGCTGATATGCAAACGGACACCAAGAATGTCCAAGCAATGTGTAGTGAGGGCCTGTATCTTATGGCCTATGTGTTGTTTAATCCATATTGTTAATCCCCCTAATGGCCTGCCCCTCGTGCCATGGATCGCCGGGGTGTAAAAGTTCAAATATCCGAGATGAAATAGTGGATCTGTGGACCATGTTCCTTGGAATAAAAAAACATCATACTGTTCCACTAAGCTGTTCCAAATCGGGGAGTCACCCTTGGATCTTAGGCCAGCTATGTTCCAGGACAGAAAAGATATCTGAGCTGCAGGAGGGGGCAGGAATAGTAGTGTACATTCCCTATGGGCAATGATACTTGGATTGTCGTTACATTGACTCACTGGTTCCAGGCAAGAGCAAGTTTCCCGAAGGTGTTTACTGTTAGTTGTTGTTCAATGGCACTTCCACAACATACAGGAGACAAGGCCTAAAAATGCATTTGGGAGAGCATCCATAAGCATCAATCTTGTTCTCGTAACGGGGCCACCGCGGTAAGTAAAGGAGGACAACTATGGTTGCCTGACTGCAGAAACATTTTGAACTGAATATTTGTATTAGCTAAGTGTAGAGTGCCAGCATCAAAAGCCACTAAGTTGTCTACTAGATTACTGTCAGAAAATGTCAATGCAAGACAATCCGATTGAGTACCTTGGGAGAAATATCGTTTAGCCTCAATTATATCCTCCCTTATTATCGAGCAACATCCCCTAACATGTTGAATCCATTGGGTGCATTATTTATTAGCAACTCCTCATCTTCTTCGATTAAGCTGGGTTGTAATTTCTGTACATTTGTCAAATGCACTGTACATTTTTGGACTGATGCACTCAGTCTTTCTTGTGGCATTTGTTTGACCCTTGTTACATGGGGAGGCAATCTAATTGAAGGCTCAGGGACAACCAAGCAATTTGCTGGCTGAACATGCCTTAGCAATGTTTGTACTGAGTTATTGTGATGTGTGGCGCATTGCTGGTCTTTGTATCTGGATGTTGGGTAAGGCTCAATGTGTGGTATGTTCTTAGATTGCCCATCAACCTGTCTTTCATGGCATGTCTGCCTTCGCTCCTGAGCTATGCTATCTTTCAGGTGATTTTTAATATGTAGTGTATCTGATAATACTTTGCTAAGTGTGTCTGAGAGACTGCTGACCATTGCTGCAAAGGCACAGACTTCCTGATTTAAATCCCTTATCTGTGTCCTAAGCTGATTTAGGGGCACTTCTTCTTATGTTAATGAGACAGATACTGCAGTGTCTAACTTATCCTGATCTTTATAAGGTAAAAGTTCAACTTGGGGTCGGGATTGTGTGATGCCGTTATGTTGGTCTCGGAGCGATGGAGTTTTCGATACAATAGGTTTGATGGGTTAGATAGAATTTGGTGGATTTGCGCTATTTGAGGGTTCCTTTTGCCTAGATATATGTTTAGCAGTCCCAGTTAGATAGCTAGTTATTGCATAGGGTTTCTTTCCTTGCTTTAGTTGCAGCCCCAAGCCCCCACTGACACAATTATTGGATTCTGATTCATGGAAGAGGCTTATCCGGCTGAGAGTGCTCAGAGCCAATGAGGCTTTCCACTTTCTCTATTAAGTTATTTATTTCTTTTAGGGTACCTAATTCTTTGGTTCCGGCTTTTTTGGGTTGCTTTGGTTTCCCCTGAGCTTGATCTACAGCCATACACTTACCCATTCTAGCTTGTTTTTTTATACACTACCCCCACTGAGCCTGTCCAATTCAATGACAGTTATAAATTTTAACAAGATGTATTATATTGTAAATTGTAATAAAAACAGTCCACACGGATGATGTCTATTCACCACAAGTTCCAGCAAAAAAAGATTGTCTGTCAACTACAAAAATTCTTAAGATGGGACAGTACCTAAATAGGCCAGCTTGTAGAGTGAAGGAAGTGACCCGATTAGGGCCACCCGGGTCGCTCGTGATAACCTCTCAGCCTTTCTAACAAATGAAGAGTCGGTCAGACAGTAGAGAATGCAAACCAAAGTATTTATTTGTAACACACTCGAGTGGAGTCCGGACTGACCAGCCTCCTTAGATTGCTTCAGAGGGACTGACTTCAGCCAACATTGTAACTCCTATTGAACATCTTCAGAACCACTAAAGACATGCCCAGACTGGGATTTTCCAGTTGGTAGCTGGTGAACAAAGAAGTTACACAAAGATGAGTTGCAATCCCAGGACCTGGTACATGCTATCTCAGCGTCAAGGTTACTCTGCCCGTACCCGCCACTCTAAGGGTGAGAGCAGGCCTATCTAGTGAGAAAGGTATGTGATGACAAAAACAGTCTATTCATTAGTACAGGGAAACTCAACCTCGGAGAAATATAAAAAAAAAATTGCAGCTGCTGTCTGCTAAGGCAGACAGAGTGAGTCAGAAGTTAGCTTCGATCATAGCTCAAAATGGCGACTGAATCCAAGATGGTGCAGCGAATGCTGACTTACATAGAGTAATGCACTAGCAAAGTGAATGCATACATTTACATTTCAACAGACCCTCCTTTTAGCATGAGCTAACCATAAAAGGTTGAGTAAATAGAGAGTGCAGCATAGCAGATATACAACAACTATTTTTAGCATTCAGAACACTCCATGTATTCATCATCAAAGGAAGAAGAGTCTTCAAATATACCCTCGTCTATCTGCATAAAGCTATCTATCTCCTTCTGAGTCGTGATCACAGCATTAGTATCATGGATGGGCGCCTTCTGCTTTGGGGTAGGGAATGAGGTACAATAAGAGTAACAGGCCGGGAGACATTGTATACAGAGGCAACATTTGAAGAAAATACCAGCAACTACTGTCAGGAAAGCAAGGATTTTCCAACCCCAGGATGTGAATATACCCCAGAACCATCCAGAGAGTGTCCAGGTACTGTTTTCTTGGTGTATGTCGGATGAAAGTCTACGCAACTTCTGTATAGCAGCATATACAGTGGTGGTGTGGTCCGGGATGTATACACAACAGCTACTGCCTTTGACACAACAGGCCCCACCCCGGTCAGCAAGGATGACGTCTAACACATCCTGTTTTGTAAAGCAACAAGCCTCGTAGCCTGAAGCTCAGCTGTGATATTCGTCAGGATCCCTGCTGTCGTATTAATGACCCCTTCGACAACTCTTGTGAATCAACTAATATTAAGGCTGTTGGACATGGGGCCCCAAAAGGGTACAATACCTTTCATGGTGTCTGTGAACTGTTGCAAAGTGGTATCTGTCTGATCTATATCTTCTGTATTAATGACCCTTCTAACTCGGGGCATGTATGCACTCCTACGCTGCAATCGATGGTCCTTATGGTAATTGGACGGTGCTATATACACTGAGAGAAGAAGAAAAGATAGATAACATCTACCGGACCACCCCCTAGGGAGCCACACATAAGCCTGGGATCCACAGACAAAATAGACATTATATGGCTGGAGCAAAGGCGGACTACTAAGCGTACTCAGCGTATATGTGTAATTGCAATTACTCTCTCCCAGTTTCACCTTCCCAATGCCCTGAACTCAGAAACCAGCCGTTGTGTTGACTACTGACACTGGCATTGCTTTATCCTTGGTAATATTGTGTGTTTGGAATGATAGGAAATATTCAGTAGCGTTGAACCCTTGGAAATCTAACATTTCATTTTGAAGCCATATTTCGTTCTTTACCTTCTCATATACATTCATACAGGCTGTTGGAGAAAATGTACCAGGGGTCCCTTGGTCTCCTAACCCCGTGTGAGTAAACCCTTGATGGAAACATATATATTCTACCACAGTGCGAGAGTCAGCAGATGTCATATTTATAGCAGAGAATTGAAAGTGATAATGCACCATAGCAAACAGTTCGAACCACACTTCAAACTTCCGAGATAGGATAATGGCATCGATAATAAAATATCACTCTTATGTGTAACTGAGGGAAGCAATCCACAGATCCAGCAATTAGTAGCATTGGACATATAATGGGCCTGATGCAACATTTGTAAAAATACACTGTGTGCGTAAGTTTTTCGATGTTCCCCTTTGTGAGGGGCCAAAGTAACAAACAGGTGTTCAGGGGGAACAGGAGTTGTCCCAATCAAAGAGTGTACAGGATACTTCTCATCCAGGAAGAAAGATATCCCTAATACTATTATTAGTGTAATAACAACTATTGATGCAAAAACTATTTTACTCTTCGTGGACCAACCCCGCTCTGGACGCGGAGGTGCAAAGGGCAGCTCTTCCTCAGTAATGGGCCAACCAAATGGATACATTGTAAACAAGGGAAAAAGGAATGCAATGGAACTAATGACAAAAAGGGGGGCAAATGTTCCCAGTGTCCGTCTGAGGCTCACTGGTAGACTCCTATTGTTCATCAACGTTAGCACTCTTGAGTACTGGCGGTGGAGCTGCTCAGTCCTAGCTCGGATCCGTATCCCACGTTGCAGGGTAATGTACTTCCCTCCTGGGGAGCACACTCAGCTTACCCTGTACAATGTCCGAACAATGCGCCAATCTCGCCTCTCTGTAAGAGACTGTTGCCTGACTTGTCGAGTCCATCCCTGCTAATCTGACTTTTCCTTTGGTGCACTGTTCCTCTGTCTGGGGAGCAAATTGTACCTAACTACTCCAGGCAAAGAGGGGTTAGGAAAAAGGGGGTCAGACACAGAGGGGCCAGTGGAAGAAGACTCTGGAATTGCCTTAATCTCCGGGGGCACTGCCGCATTTAGGATCTCATCGTTCTCAGCCTCTGTTTGGATCCACGTGAGTTGGGTGTCCGAAAAGGGATTGAATCGCGGGACTTTCTCACACTCAAAGTCCCCGATGCCCTCACGAACCCCCTGATTGTAGGGTAAAGGTAGAGGCACTTTGCGGCAATGCTGGCAATGAATCCAATTCTTTCAGCCGGTGACCTTCACGGTGGTGCGGGTGGCAAGGAGCACCTGGACTGGCCCCTTCCACCTCTGCTCTAGGCTCCTTTTTCTCTGAAAGTTACGGACGAGTGCAAAGTCTCCAGGCCGAATGTCATGTCCTGGCCCCTCAGGTACTGGCGGGAGCGAATCCTGGATCTGTTGGTGAAAAGAATGCAGACTTTGAGTTAACTCATACAGCTAGTCCACTAACAGAGGATATTCAATTTCAGAAAACCTACGAGGACGCAGGATGCCCCAGACATTTGCGAGGCCCCCAAACACGACCTCGTAGGGTGACAGTCCTGTTCTAGAATGTGCTGTCGTGCGTGTGGACAAAAGGGCTAATGGTAAAGCATCTGGCCACTGCAACCCTGTGCTCTCCTGAATCTTTGCCAATTTCAGTTTGAGAGTACCATTGTACTTCTCAACCAAACCTGCTGACTGGGGGTGATTTGCAGCATGAAATTTCTGTCTGATATGTAATCCCTCACAAACTAATTGAATAACTTTTGCGTTGAAGTGGCTTCCGTTGTCACTCCAAATCAAACGGGGCAAGCCGAAGCAAGGAAAGAACTCCTTCAGGAGCACCTTTGCAGTCGCTAGGGCTGTGTTTTCTTTCTTGGGATAAGCCTCAACCCATTTACTGAACGCACAAACAACCACAAACACATATTTCAAATTGTTGACTCGATCCATCTCCATGTAATCTAACTGGAGGACCTCAAAAGGGAAAGTGGGAGGTGCAAATTACCAGGTGGCGTAGGGGTACCCTTTCCAGGATTGTGCATCATACACACCATACAGTATTTGACCAAATGGGCGGCAGTCTTTGGGATGCTATCATTCTGCCATACTGGGTCTAACAACTTACAAATGCCTTTAGCACTGATGTGAGCTGGCCCGTGCACCATGGTGACTACGGGAAGAACATATGCATCTGGTAGCATCCATATCTGCTTCCCTGATTTATCAGTCCTACACCCATCCTCATCCAAAGTGCTGTGCTTTCCTGCCATATCGCTAATTCCTTAATAGTTGCCTCACTTTGTATCTCCTTGACATTTTCCAGCGTATCCTCAAACATGGTGACCCTTACCCACATTGTCAGTAATTGCCTTGTGGGCGCTGCACTTTATTATCGCTAATTTCTTGGGGAGCGTCAAAGCCGACAAAAGCCTATGTATAAGAGGGCCATGTTGTATTTTCATCCCATGGGAAGTGAGAAACCCTCTTTCTGCCCAGAGTCGTCCAAAATTATGGGCGACTCCAAATGCGTACTGACTGTCAGTATAGATATTGACAGCCAGTCGCTTACTCAACTCGCAGGCTCGAATAAGAGCAATGAGCTCTGCAGCTTGGGCCGACTGATAGGGAACTCGTGACGTCTCAACTACCGTGTACAGTGTTGTGATCACGTATGCAGCAGTTGTAGTGCCATCTGGTAACTTAAAACAAGAGCCATCGACATATAGTTCCCCTTGAGGGTCAGATAAGGGAACGTCAGTCAAGTCTACCCGTCCTTTCGTCTCCTCCTCCGTTCGGTAAATACAATCATGTATATCAATTTCCTCACTCTCAGTAGGGAGGGGTAGGAACGTGGCTGGGTTTAGAGTGGCACATCTTTTAATCGTGACATGTGATGCAAAGAGAGTCTACTCATAACCGGTCAGATGTGCACTGGTGAGGTGCTGGTCTTGGTCTTATTCAAAAGTGTATCCACAGCATTGGGTACCATAACTGTGAGGTCAGTATCAAGTACGAGCACAGCCGATTGCCTTATAGAAACAGCCACTGCCGCAACCGCTCTTAGGCAGCTCGGGAGGGCTCATGCGACAGGGTCAAGAAGAGCAGAAAAATAAGCACACAGCCGTTGCTTACCTCCAAAGGCCTGTGTTAAAACAGAGAGCGCACAGCCAGCCATCTCGTGTACGTACAGCACGAACGGCTTTGCATAGTCAGGCGTACCAAGCACGGGTGCAGAGCAAAGCGCAACTTTGCTCGAAAGACTGCTGACATTCAGGCGTCCAAGGCAATGGTTCATGTACATCTTTAGTGGTTAGTGCTAGCAAAGGCTTTGTTAGTAACGAGTAGTTAGGGATCCAGTGCTGACAATAGGAAGTAATGCCAATAAAAGCATGCACATCTTTTTGAGTTTGAGGGATAGGCATTTTAACAATATTACTGATGCGTTCAGGAGTCAATCTCCTACCCTCCTTCAAGATGGGGGACCTAAGAAGGTGACCTCCTGTCGACAATATTGAAATTAAGAAAGGGACACCTTATGTCCGTGGTGTGTCAAATGCAACAACAATTTAACCGTACTGTCTTTGCAACCCTTTTCAGTGTCAGAAGCGATGAGAAGGTCATCCACATATTGGAGCAATACATTACCTGAGGAAAGCATAAGGGAGTCCAATTGGGCATTTAAAGCTTGGCTATATATACTAGGGCTCTCAGTATAGCCCTGAGGAGCTTGAAAGAATCTAAAACGTCTGCCAGCAAGTGTAAAGCCGAACAAGTACCTGCTATCTGGATGGATCGGAATACTAAAGAATGCATTTTTCAGATCAATGACAGAAAAGAATTTAGCAGAGGAAGGAATCATCGTTAGAAGGGCAGTAATGTCAGAGACCACTGGGAACTAAGGGGTCGATTACGATGGCGGTCGGAAAAACATACCGACCGCCATGGTAGCGGCAAAAACCGCCCGCATGGCCACCGGGAAAAACGCCGCACACATTACGATGAACCGCCACAATAATCCGTCCGCGGCGGCGGGAGACAACGAAAAACCGCCCGCACACGCCGGACCAGCTCAAAATCCGACCGCAACGGCCGGATACTCAGCGGAAAAGCCAAGAACCGCCGCCATGCACACGGAGTAACCGCCCGTGACATTATGACATCCCCGCTACCACCATGGTACCCACCTATGAATCCGACCGCATCGTGCGCGAACAGTGACGAATCCAATAGGCGGCGGAAGGGCCGCAGCATAGCCACCGCTGCCGAGGAACCGCTGCAGAGGAACCGCAAAAAAAATGGCGGACGTTGAAAAAAAAATAAAAAAAAATAAACCAATGCACACACTGAAGTAGACCTGTCCCAACACAAACCAAAAGTGCCCAATGACAACAGCCCCAGAAATTCAAAATAACCAATCACAGGACAACACACACAACACACCTGACAGCAACATACCAGCTTGCCACACCCCCATAGCCGAGCATAAAACCAGCCCCTCCCTGACCACAATCCTTTGCTACACTCCACAACTGAAGGTCCCAACCCCAGAGAACAAAGGAGAGGCAAACCTGCACACAGCACCACCACAACACACACACCACCTACACCACCCACAACACCCACAACACCCACACAACTGCACCACAGAACATCTGCACAGCACACACCATGGCACCACACAAAATGCCAAAATTCACTGATGCAGAGCTTGCAGTCATGGTAGATGAGATAATAAGAGTTGAACCACAACTCTATGGCAACATGGTCCAACACACCCCATTAGCCACAAGAACCCAAATGTGGGTGAGGATAGTCAATAAGGTCAATGCAGTAGGGACCACCCCCGCAACAAGCAGGAAATACAGAAGAGGTGGCATGACCTGAAGACCGTGGTGAAGAGGAAGAGGGCCAAGAACCGTCAGCTGGCTGACGGGACTGGTGGAGGCACTCCCATCCCACCCAAACCATACAGTCCGTGGGAGGAGAAGGTCCTTGGAATCCTACATCCAGAGAGTCTTGAAGGAATCCGCGGGGACTGGAAGCTGGTAAGTACAAACCAATGTATAACATCACATTGCCATGTACCGTCTTGCACAAATTCAAACCTACAACCCCTAGGCCAAAGGACATTCGTCTGACCCACAATACCCAAAACAGGTCACACAGATGTAAGCACCACTCAACCTGAAAAAGCACAAAGCTAAACAAAACCAACTGGGATGCAAGTGTACAGACAAAAAGCACTACAACACACACCAGGCCCCCATCTCCCACCCCTCAGCAGGATGGAGCACCACACCCAGAAGCATGTGTCAGCCATTGAACGCTCCCCCACCACCTAACAGGTAGGTAGCCATCTTCACAGGGTTGGGGAATGTGTATCTGGAGGCAGCACTACAACTCCCAACAGGCCCCCTCTCCCACCCCTCAGCAGGATGGAGCACCCCACCCAGAAGCATGTGTCAGCCATTGAACGCTCCCCCACCACCTAACAGGTAGGTAGCCATCTTCACAGGGTTGGGGAATGTGTATCTGGAGGCAGCACTACAACTCCCAACAGGCCCCCTCTCCCACCCCTCAGCAGGATGGAGCACCCCACCCAGAAGCATGTGTCAGCCATTGAACGCTCCCCCACCACCTAACAGGTAGGTAGCCATCTTCACAGGGTTGGGGAATGTGTATCTGGAGGCAGCACTACAACTCCCAACAGGCCCCCTCTCCCACCCCTCAGCAGGATGGAGCACCCCACCCAGAAGCATGTGTCAGCCATTGAACGCTCCCCCACCACCTAACAGGTAGGTAGCCATCTTCACAGGGTTGGGGAATGTGTATCTGGCGGCAGCACTACAACTCCCAACAGGCCCCCTCTCCCACCCCTCAGCAGGATGGAGCACCCCACCCAGAAGCATGTGTCAGCCATTGAACGCTCCCCCACCACCTAACAGGTAGGTAGCCATCTTCACAGGGTTGGGGAATGTGTATCTGGAGGCAGCACTACAACTCCCAACAGGCCCCCTCTCCCACCCCTCAGCAGGATGGAGCACCCCACCCAGAAGCATGTGTCAGCCATTGAACGCTCCCCCACCACCTAACAGGTAGGTAGCCATCTTCACAGGGATGGGGAATGTGTATCTGGAGGCAGCACTACAACACCCAACAGGCCCCCTCTCCCACCCCTCAGCAGGATGGAGCACCCCACCCAGAAGCATGTGTCAGCCATTGAACGCTCCCCCACCACCTAACAGGTAGGTAGCCATCTTCACAGGGTTGGGGAATGTGTATCTGGAGGCAGCACTACAACTCCCAACAGGCCCCCTCTCCCAACCCTCAGCAGGATGGAGCACCCCACCCAGAAGCATGTGTCAGCCATTGAACGCTCCCCCACCACCTAACAGGTAGGTAGCCATCTTCACAGGGATGGGGAATGTGTATCTGGAGGCAGCACTACAACACACAACAGGCCCCCTCTCCCACCCCTCAGCAGGATGGAGCACCCCACCCAGAAGCATGTGTCAGCCATTGAACGCTCCCCCACCACCTAACAGGTAGGTAGCCATCTTCACAGGGTTGGGGAATGTGTATCTGGAGGCAGCACTACAACTCCCAACAGGCCCCCTCTCCCACCCCTCAGCAGGATGGAGCACCCCACCCAGAAGCATGTGTCAGCCATTGAACGCTCCCCCACCACCTAACAGGTAGGTAGCCATCTTCACAGGGATGGGGAATGTGTATCTGGAGGCAGCACTACAACACACAACAGGCCCCCTCTCCCACCCCTCAGCAGGATGGGGCACCCCACCCAGAAGCATGTGTCTGTAAGTAAAAACCAAAGTGACACTGCACAGGTAATCAGACAGTGCATGCACACCACCATCACTCAACAAAAGCATTGGGAGACATGACAACATGAGGCTCTACTTCACCCAAAAATAGAAAAGTAAAGCACAGCCATTGACAGGATGCAGACAGCTCAGCGTACGTAACTGTGTCAGAAACAGAACTGTGACTCTCAACAAATATGTCCAAGAAAACGGGCCTCTGACATGCATCACCCAGACTTCCCTCTGTAGCGTACATGGGTGCTGATCATGAAGGACCATGGGAAAACCAAACTAGCATGGTCTGCTGTATAAAGAAATACAAGCACAGGACATGTCAACGGTATGCATGTGATGACAATGGCTAGTCCATGCACACAGGTAATGTCTGCCAGGCAGAGTGATCAGCAAAGATGCTGAACATCAACTTGTAGTCATGCCAGTTGTCAGATGACAACCTCACATTGAAATCACCAATACTAGACGTGTGGCATGCTAACCAATCACAGGTCACACCATTGTGAAATGATGAATGTAACTCCACTTCATGGCATGAGGCACATCACTGTGCAGACATACAATGTGTGAAAAAGGCAACTGTGTGTAGCATAACATGTAAATAAGAGACATCAAACACAGCAACCCTGAGGTGTGTAAGGCAATTACCATCTACTTCCTGTCCCACAGGCGACCAACAACTGACTGCAGAGGACGACAACCTCAACCAGCACAGCCAGTCACCAGCTCCCGAACATCTCCCCTCGGATGCAGACTCCCTGGATAATGAGGAGGAGGAGGACCAACCCGGACCATCTGGTGTGGCAGGGCGGAATGTGTCCCAGGACCCCACAGCCCCACCACCCTCAGCAACAACAACAACGCAGAGCCCTGCTGCAACGACCTGTGCCACCACCACCACCTCCACCACCACTACCACTACCACTGCTGCCTGCAACACTCGCCCTGCTCCACAGGCCAACCAGATCACAACAACTGCGGAGGCACGGGAGAGTAGGCCGGTGCCCACAGGAGGGAGGCAACAGGGCCGTGACAGCAGGCCAGGTGTGAGGACAAGGCTGACCCAAAGGGAAGAAGACCCTGCCACAGAATCACTGGCACACATTCACAGAGTTGTGGGGGCCTATGAACACGCCCAGGGACAGTTGAGGCAGGCTCAGCAGGATGCCCGTGAGCAACAACAGATGCTGCGCTCAATTGACAACCGCATGGGCCAACTCGTGGCCTGCATGGGCCAAATCAGGGACCTCCTGGGCCAGCTAGTGGAGGTCCTCAGGGACAGGCATGCGGCACCGCCAACACCGACAGCTCCCTCCGTTGTGCCGCAGGATGACAGACCCCCACCCTCCCCTGCGTCCAGCGAGCATGGGGACTCATCAGACACCACTGGCCATGCACCTGTGTCCCCCCTGCCAAAAGAGCAAGGGGCCGCCCGAAAAAATCATTGGGAGCATCCCGTGGCAAAGCACATGGCAAAAGCCAGTCAAGTAGCCAGCCATGATGGCACCCCTCTTCACCCTGCTGTGTACCCTGCAGACTGTCCCCACACACAATGGCGTGGGAATGGCAAATGACTGTTGGACTGTGTTGCCATACTGATCTAGTGTATACTCTATTGTCTCATCTACCATCACTGACAAATCTGTTATTCACCATTCACAAATCTGTCAATATCCACATCTACATCACATGTATCCACTGTAAATAAACACTAATAACGCACCAATTTAGTTGTCACTGTTCCATGTTCATCACAGTATGTTAACTCACACCCATGATTACAATGTCACAGGAGCAGGGATACTCCGCAGGCAAGTAGAGGCTGAAGGGACCTAGGAAAACACAACAGAACATCAGTTGCTACTCAGGTGGTGGACTAACAACCATCACACAACACAGCACATCAAGGTACGACAATCTGCACATGTCACAAGGAGCAACTGTACCAACATAGACATCAAGTAGCTGTGTCAAAAGATCCCTTGCCATACACACCTGCAGCCAGCACTGACTCAGCAACATGCTGTAGTCACAAAACTCACATACACATATTCACCAAGCACAACATCATCAGACAACAGCCAGTATTGACATTGCCACTGACCATCAAGTGAAGTAGTTGTTGATGAGCTGCTGATGCTGTCCAACACCTTCCTCCTCTCCACTATCCTCGTCACTTGACGTTTGGGTGTTTGCAGGTGGGGGCTGTGGCTGGTCATCATCATCCTGGATTAAGGGGATCCCCTTCCGCACGGCCAGGTTGTGTAGCATGCAGCATGCTACCACTATCTGACACACCTTGACGGGTGAGTACTGCAGAGCCCCTCCGGTCTTGTCGAGGCATCGAAAACGCGATTTCAGGAGTCCAAATGGTCGCTCAATGACCCGATGTGTCCTCCCATGGGCATTGTTGTAGCGCACTTCAGCTGGTGTCCTGGGATTGCGAAGTGGACTCAGCAACCAAGGTCCGTTGGGATATGCAGAGTCACCTAAGTGTGAAAGACACATACAGATTGAGTGTCTGACATGTGTCCGAGGACAGCATGGCACACAAACAGCACACGACTCGACCCTTTGTACTCACCCACAATCCATGCCCGCTCCGGCGCCAGATTGGCCATCAGCTGTGGTAAAATGCTGTTGCGCATTATGTGTGAATCGTGGGCTGAACCTGGAAACTTTGCACAGACGTGTGAGATGACCATATCTGCCTGGCACACCACCTGCACATTGATGGAATGATAATGTTTCCTATTTCGGTAAATATGCTCCCGTGCTTGGGGTGGAATCAGGGAAACATGTGTGCCATCTATTGCACCAACTACATTAGGAACGTGTCCAAGTGCATAAAATTCACCCTTCACATCCGCCAACTCATGCCGCCTGGGGAAATGTATGAATTGGTCCCTGTGTTGCATCATAGCCAACAGGACATCACGTAGCACCATGCTGAATGTTGGTTGGGACATCCCCCTGCAATGCCCACAGTTTGCTGGAAGGATCCCGTAGCCACGAAATGTAGGAATGCCATCACCTTTGCCGTTGGCGTGAGTGCTGTTGGGTATGTCCTGCGTGGAAGCAGGTGTGGCTCCAATAGTGCACAAAGTTCCAGGAGGTTTGTCCGATCCAGACGGAATCGCCTTATGATGTCGGTATCCTCCATGTTAGCCAGCAGGGTGAAGGTACGAAACACATTAGGTCGCCTCCTAGGTGAGATGAAAGGGGACACGTCATAGCAACATAAATTAGGATGTGCACAAATTCATAAAGTCTGTCCTGTCACGGCGCTAACATTGACTGTCATCCCTGAAAGCACACAGTGCAATTCAGTGTTGTCCCAACATGAGACAGATTAATTGTACAACTGTCATGGATGTGCACAGTCAGTAGACACAATACGAACACTGTCTATGTGAATGCCAAGAGTCACATATCGAGCTGAGGTGGACTCAGCCTTGGGTGTACATGACACAGGACATGTGTGAAGCAGAGACAATGCTGGCTTCCACGTTGCTGCTGTACCTGCCACACCTCCTTGGCCAATAATTGCAGGGGACACATCAACAACACAATGTGGATTGATCATTGGGATTGTCTTTGTACTCAGTGCCACTTCGAACACACTCAAATTCAATGACATTCACATCCCAAACCCATACATGTGCCAATGTCATCAGTACACAGGCCATATCTGCTGCTGACTTGAATACAAAGTCGGACAGTGACAGATGATGTCACGCCTGTGCAGAGTATGTGTACCACTGTAACAGGCCACCATTACCCCACTGCCCAATACTCTCTACAAGCACACAGATAGCCAATGTGGCACACATTAACAATAGATGAGGGACGTGATCAGCAGGGCCTGTATGCACCCTTAATCTTCCCCCATTTTGGACATTTACATGCAGCATCAAGGAGGGACTGCCCAAGGACACATGTGCACCACAACACATACCATGGTGATACACATCCAGCTGTTTCAAGACACAACAGTGCCACAACACAAACATACAACACTACATGGACAATGCCAAGCCAGTATGCCAACAAGTCTACGCATGAACAGACTGTATACATTACATATGGACAACTGGCTCAGACACCTGACAACAGTGGATGTAATTTTACACCACATGTCCCAAGGGACATGCATCCTGACCCTCATTCCACACAGGCTGTCAGGCCCAACACAGCATACAATCAATATCACACATCTAACAAACATGCTGGCTGTGCATGAGTAGTGGGACACTGGTACCTCACATTGACCAAATGTCGGAGTTGGATGAGTGTCACAGGCACAACAGTCAAGGTACATCTCACCTGTCTTGGGTGCCCACACCATCCTGATACACCAGCAGATGTGATCCACCCACACAGTGCTGGAATAGATGGTGAGCAAGGATGGCTAGCACCCCATAGCATGCACATACACTAGTGTTGGTGGCAACACACTGCACACGTGTGCCACTTGTGCTGACCATCCAACATTGCAGACAATTCCCGCTAATCAGTGCACACACATTGCACGGGCAAAACTGGACACCCATAGCCTGTGGACAAATGTTGCATACTATATTCCATACAGTTAGCACAATCCACAACCGTGCATGCAGTCCATCTGCCAACGCAACATTCCTGATGTGAACAATGGACATGCACTGGTGGCAGGTGAGGAGCACCGGAACACAGCACAACACTCAAAAACATAGTGTAGCTAAGCACCATTGTTGAAATGTACATGTCACTGATTCACATACAACAGTCCAAACAACATGAGCACAGACCTGACACTACCACATAGGTCCCTGTGGTTACAGGTGGCAGACATGTAGCAAAGACATCTGCTCTGGCCGTCTACCCAAGTGACAAACAATAATAATGCAACGGATGCCAGGTGTGGTGCTGAAGTACTCGTCATCCTTTAGCAGGTCGAGCCCCCCTGTACATGTGGACATACACTGCAGGAGTTGCCAGTGTGTACAAAGACATAACATGCGGCATGTAATTGGTCTTAGCAATAACACAACAGGGTGACATCTGTTTCCAATGATGACAGTCATGCTGAATGAATGAGTTCATCTGGGTTTTCAGTGTAACACTTGGGCTCAGGTGTGAGATAGTGGTCAGCATGGGTGGCAGATACGACATTGTGTGTAAATATTGATCGACATAATGGAGTACAGTGTTCCATTTGGTGTGAGACGTTACACAGTGGCTGACATTTGTGACAGGAGACCATATCAATGTTATCCAGTGCCATGTGCCACTGTACGTATCCACTGTGTGTAGCACAGTAATGACCATTGATCCACACACAACAAGAACTGTCCGTAGGTGCCTTAAACGTGCCCCATAAACACAATGACGCACAGAGTGTACGATGTGGTGCTGCATATTCCGCATAGCGGACGCACATACTGTCCGTGAATTGGGTGGCGGAGCATGCCAACCACCATTTGTACCTGTGTCGATGCCCACCACTGACGCAAGTGTGTCATGTGCTGCACATGACACATTGGTGTTAGTGATGGCCCTCCACATAGCTGCAGATGGCGTTTGTCATGCTCCACCAGCCACATCCCGGTCACCCATGTCACTCTATGGCAATCAAACAGCGGTAGCGCCAGCCAGGACCCCACGGTGTGTCACCGCCATGAACCATGCCCTTGCAGCCAATGGGGACCGCTATCGCAGTGGCATGATGCAGATTCAAAAATCGCGGTAGGCGTGCTCCGCCCCCAGCGGATGCGGAGATAGGATGCATTTGTAAGAAGCACCACCGCGGTAGCGCCGGCCAGGACCCCGCGGTGTGTCACCGCCTGAACCATGCCCTTGCAGCCAATGGGGACCGCTATCGCGGTGGCATGATGCAGATTCAAAAATCGCGGTAGGCGTGCTCCGCCCCCAGCGGATGCGGAGATAGGATGCATTTGTAAGATGCACCACCGCGGTAGCGCCGGCCAGGACCCCGCGGTGTGTCACCGCCATGAACCATGCCCTTGCAGCCAATGGGGACCGCTATCGCGGTGGCATGATGCAGATTCAAAAATCGCGGTAGGCGTGCTCCGCCCCCAGCGGATGCGGAGATAGGATGCATTTGTAAGAAGCACCACCGCGGTAGCGCCGGCCAGGACCCCGCGGTGTGTCACCGCCATGAACCATGCCCTTGCAGCCAATGGGGACCGCTATCGTGGTGGCATGATGCAGATTCAAAAATCGCGGTAGGCGTGCTCCGCCCCGCGGAGGCGGTCATTGGATGCTTTTGAAGAAGGCTGACCTGGAACACCAATGGCAGAAGACTATGACCACTGAAACGAGTCCAGGGCCCTATATATGTGTGGAAGGGAGCACCACATTTCCACTGCTCACAGAGCCTGCTGCCTGGGACCCCTCACCTGCTGCTGCCTCCAGGGACTGCTGCCTGAGACCCCTCACCTGCTGCTGCCTCCAGGGACTGCTGCCTGAGACCCCTCACCTGCTGCTGCCTCCAGGGACTGCTGCCTGAGACCCCTCACCTGCTGCTGCCTCCAGGGACTGCTGCCTGAGACCCCTCACCTGCTGCTGCCTCCAGGGACTGCTGCCTGGGACCCCTCACCTGCTGCTGCCTCCAGGGACTGCTGCCTGGGACCCCTCACCTGCTGCTGCCTCCAGGGACTGCTGCCTGGGACCCCTCACCTGCTGCTGCCTCCAGGGACTGCTGCCTGGGACCCCACACCGCCCACTGCCGCCGCTGACGTCTCATGTCCACAGTGATGGCTAGGACGGAGAAGATCCGTGCCAGTCCATTTACAAGCGAGGAGCTGGATGTCCTGGTGGACGAGGTGCTGACACAGTACCCACGGCTATATGGTGGCCCAAATGTTGTGGTAAGTCTCCAACAGTGGGGGTGTGAGTGCAAGGGGGCACACATGTAGTCGATCAGATGGTGTATGTGCCTGAGAGTGTGGGGTTGTGTAATGCACTGGCTGACATGCTGTTTCCTAGTTGTTAAGGGGGTGTATGCAACCCACACATTCAATGCATGGACATGAAGGGTGGATGGACATGTGTTGTGTACACATCCATATGGTGTGACAGCTATCTGGTGATGCATGTTTCTGGACAGTTATTGTTCATGTGACTGTTTGTGTGGGTCCTCGTTGTCCATCTCTGTGTGATTCTACCTGGCATGGACTGTCCACGCCCAATGTGACAAGGACACATCACTGACTGTACAGAGTGTGATACGTGTGTGGTTGGCATGAGTGTACATCAATGACCCATATCTGCCGTGTGGAGATGAGTCCGTGTCATGCCACTGTTCAGAGAGAGAGGTTTTACCATGAGAGTGTGTCACTGATGTTTTCCCCCTCTTGTCTCCCACACCTGCAGCTCAAGGTACACCAGCGTAAGGCCGTGTGGAGGTCCATTGCAAGCAAGGTGCGGGCTCTGGGAGTGTCGAACCACCGGCGCACCCACTGCCACAAGAGGTGGGACGACATATCACGACTGGCAAAGAACGTTGCCGAGATGACACTGGGGATACTCCCTCGCAGTGGCAGGTTGTCACGACGCAGCTTGACACCACTGATGTGCCGCATCTTGGCTGTGACACAGCCTGAGCTGGACACACATTTGAAGGAGCATCAACAGCAAGCTAGGGGTGAGTATTCTGTGAAGGTTGATTTTGTCTGTGAGTGGCTGCATGTGTAGCATGCCTGTACCTGCGCTGGTGTACGTGATGTGGTTACTGTGATGCAGTGGGTTGTAAGTGGCCCCTGTGCTGGGTGTGGCAGTCACGGATATTACATACATGCACTTACTGATGTTTTTCCAATCCTGGGAATTTCAATGGCATTGTGGGTGGTGTGCTGCAGGCCTGGTCCATTGGTGTTAGCGTTTGTACGCCCCAACATGCATGATGTTGTGCTGTCTGCCCATCACATGGCTCAGCTGTGCCGTGTTTAGATGTTTGTACGCACTGTTTGAGGTAGTGATGTGTGTCTGCATGGTGAGATTGCACGGGGTGGCCTGCAACATGTAGACTTTGTCATCCTCAGTGTTGCTTTGCTTGAATATGTTTGTCCTGTTGCTGTCACTTTGCTGACCCTACATGTCTCTCTGTTATGCAGCATCTCCCGTGGGCACGGAGGGACAGGGGACGGACACCAGTGGTGGTGAAACAAGCACAACAGCTGCACAGGATCCCAGTGACACAGATGTGACCAGCGCCTCGGAGGGGGATAGGAATATGCTGGAGGAATCACAGCCCGAGACGCAAAGTTCAACTTCATCTGATGACGGCGGTGGCGCAGACATCTTGGAGGACACAGGGAACGGAGAGTCTGCTACATCTTCCAGCACACAGCGTGCAGTGCCCACCCTCCCAGCCACTTCCTCTGTTGCTGCCCGTGTTCGCACCACAAAGAGGGGAAGGGTGTCCTTCATTCCAGGCACCGCTGCCCCTGCCCCTGTGCCCCCTGCTGCCATCAGTGCAGAGTGTGTGGACCTTATGCGCCAGCTGTGTGTGGGGCAGACAGGGCTCCTCAATGCATTGTCAGACCACGACCGCAAATTGGCACAGGTGTTAGCTTTCATGGAGGGCATCCATTCAGACGTGGGTGGGCTGCACCGCACTGTCCAGACAATGTCCTCCACAATGGCGGCTGCTCTTCAACTGGCTCAATCTCGTAGTCCAATTCCAGTCCCTTTGTCCACCCCCATGCCAGTGGCGACGTCTGACGACGGTGACCACGCTTCACACACCTCAACCTCACGATACTGCACACGTAGCACACAGCAGCAGCAGCCCAAGCGGTCAAGGTCAAAGACACCTTCCCCTACAAAGAGAAAAACAACCCCAGAGCGCAAAGGGAAGAGCCCGTCAGGCGTTGCAAAGGCACATGATTCAAGGAGGAAGTACTCAGGGTCACAAGCCTCAGAGCAATCCCCGGCCACAGACTCTGTGGTCCCAAAAACGTCTCGCAAAGGCATGCAGACACTCTCCATGCCCACTGTGAAGGTGGGGCCTGGCAAGGCTACACATAGTAAGGTATCCAAGGCTGTTTCACCAACTACCTCTACTCCCATTCCAAGTCCAGTGAAGCAGGGACAGGAGGGCACTGTAGGGGGCACACAGGGTAAAGAGGGGATGGAGGGGCAGAGGCAATGCCAGGCTAAGCGTCCTTCTGGATCCAGCACATCCCCAAAGGGAGGTCCAGCGTGTGCACCTGCGGCAGCCTTGGTGCTGAGTGTGCCGTTTGTGTCCACACCACTTCCCATTGATACGAAGACAGGCAAGCCATTTAGAATCCCCAAGAAGTGGAAAGGCACCCCTCCACTGTCTCCCTCCCACACTGTGTCCCACGTCGGCCTGAGTCCACCTCCACGTGCCACTACACCACCTAGTCCAAGCAGCCCTCCAGCGTCCAAGGCTACTGATAGCTCTTCCTCAGCTGGGCGTCTCACTCCCCAGTCAAGTGGTCCAACTGTGCCCGACACACAGTCAGCTCCCAGTCAGACTGACAGCCAGCTCTGAATGTTGATCAATGTCACAGACCTGTCTCTCCCACACCGGTACCTGTGCTGCCCATCGTGTCACACCAGACTGTGTTGCTGACCATGGCGGAGTTTGGTGACACACATTCCCTGTGCAGCTTCTCATTGTCTCTGTCTGCACCTTGGACTGGCCACTGGCCTTGCAGTTTGCCCCCTGTCTGTGCAGCTTCTCATTGTCTCTGTCTGCACCTTGGACTGGCCACTGGCCTTGCAGTTTGCCCCCTGCCTGTGCAGCTTCTCATTGTCTCTGTCTGCACCTTGGACTGGCCACTGGCCTTGCAGTTTGCCCCCTGCCTGTGCAGCTTCTCATTGACTCTGTCAGCACCTTGGACTGGCCACTGGCCTTGCAGTTTGCCCCCTGCCTGTGCAGCTTCTCATTGTCTCTGTCTGCACCTTGGACTGGCCACTGGCCTTGCAGTTTGCCCCCTGCCTGTGCAGCTTCTCATTGACTCTGTCAGCACCTTGGACTGGCCACTGGCCTTGCAGTTTGCCCCCTGCCTGTGCAGCTTCTCATTGTCTCTGTCTGCACCTTGGACTGGCCACTGGCCTTGCAGTTTGCCCCCTGCCTGTGCAGCTTCTCATTG
This sequence comes from Calotriton arnoldi, assembly GCA_963921515.1. NCBI lineage: Eukaryota > Metazoa > Chordata > Amphibia > Caudata > Salamandridae > Calotriton > Calotriton arnoldi. The sequence goes on from CAWUFW010004205.1 coordinate 455,592, forward strand.
TCTCTGTCTGCACCTTGGACTGGCCACTGGCCTTGCAGTTTGCCCCCTGCCTGTGCAGCTTCTCATTGTCTCTGTCTGCACCTTGGACTGGCCACTGGCCTTGCAGTTTGCCCCCTGCCTGTGCAGCTTCTCATTGACTCTGTCAGCACCTTGGACTGGCCACTGGCCTTGCAGTTTGCCCCCTGCTTGTGCAGCTTCTCATTGTCTCTGTCTGCACCTTGGACTGGCCACTGGCCTTGCAGTTTGCCCCCTGCCTGTGCAGCTTCTCATTGACTCTGTCAGCACCTTGGACTGGCCACTGGCCTTGCAGTTTGCCCCCTGCCTGTGCAGCTTCTCATTGTCTCTGTCTGCACCTTGGACTGGCCACTGGCCTTGCAGTTTGCCCCCTGCCTGTGCAGCTTCTCATTGTCTCTGTCTGCACCTTCGACTGGCCACTGGCCTTGCAGTTTGCCCCCTGCCTGTGCAGCTTCTCATTGTCTCTGTCTGCACCTTGGACTGGCCACTGGCCTTGCAGTTTGCCCCCTGCCTGTGCAGCTTCTCATTGACTCTGTCAGCACCTTGGACTGGCCACTGGCCTTGCAGTTTCCCCCTGCCTGTGCAGCTTCTCATTGTCTCTGTCTGCACCTTGGACTGGCCACTGGCCTTGCAGTTTGCCCCCTGCCAGTGCAGCTTCTCATTGACTCTGTCAGCACCTTGGACTGGCCACTGGCCTTGCAGTTTGCCCACTGCCTGTGCAGCTTCTCATTGTCTCTGTCTGCACCTTGGACTGGCCACTGGCCTTGCAGTTTGCCCCCTGCCTGTGCAGCTTCTCATGTTCAGGCTCTGCATCTTGTGCCTTGGTCCTGTCTGATATTGTTTCCTATCAGTGCTATTTGTGAATAAAAACAGTTGCTCGTGTTGTCAGTTGTGTCATTGTCCTTACTGAATAAGGCTTTTCCTGTATGTCTCACATTTACTGTGCCACATGCTCTGTGTGCCACTTCAACTGTGCCACTGGCTTGTTTGACTTATCATTTATTTTACAGGGGTGACGGGGACTTCAGTTCTTCATGACTCGGATACTTGTGGGCTCATTGATGTTGTTTTCTGTGACATACCAGACTCATGTTCCTTCCTTGTTGCTGTTGGCTATGTTTTACTGCATCCTGGTATGTGGGCACTGCAAACACATAGAGGGGTCATATACACAGGATTGCAGGCAGGCTGACCAGGCTCAACATGTATGTGCTTTCTTGCTTTCATGTATGCCTAGCAGTGTAGATGTGTAGTCATGTTGTGATGGGCAGTCATCCTAGTCACAACGGTTACTTACATGGTGTGCATTTGGGTGGTCAAGGGTTGTACGGTGTGTTGGTTGTGGCTTTGTCGTGTGTGTTGATGTGTGTGTTACTGGCGTGTGACTCATGGCTGTGTGGGACTGTTGTGTGTTTGTGTGCACACACTGCTTGTTGTGCATTCAGTGCTGTGGGTGTATGTTGCCTTGTGCTGTCCTAGTGTACATCCCCTGATGTACTGCTGTGTTTGCTATGTGTTTTGTGGTGTTGTGCATCTGTTGTGTGTTTGATGTGTCTGTGTTGTTCTGTGATGGTGCTCTTCTTGTCTGTGTTGTGGTATGTAGCCCATGCATTTTTCCTGACTGATGAGGTGGTGCACTCCTGTTGTGTGTGTGCTCCCATTGCCTTCCCCTAGTTTGGCTGCACAGGTGCTGTGTGTTATTTTTGTGGTTCTGTATGTGTTTCTGTTTTGAATTGTGTTTGCCATTTTTGTTTTGGTGCAGACGTTGGTTCTGAAATCCCTGTGTGTGTGTGATGTTTGTGGATGCCCCCAGGGGGTTTGATTGTTTGTCTGTATCTTGTCTGGACATTATGTAGGCCCTTCTGTGTGTCTGGCATTGGGATTGTGTGCTGCAGATATGAGGGGGTATGTTTGGGGACTCCTACTTGTGTTTGGCAGTCATTGAGTGTGCCAATGTGCCCTGTGTGATACTCATGTGTACTTGCTGTTCACTGTTTGACTTGAGGTCCTTCCTTACATCCCTGTCCCTATACATGGGTTACCTTGCTGTCTCCCTGAGTTGTTGCACTGAGGTGACTGTTGTTTGACTTCACTCACTGTGCCAGCCATGTGCTTGGATGGGGTGTGGATGTTGTTCTGGGTTCCTTGTCCTGCATGTGTCTGTTCACCTGGTTGTTGGTTGTCTCCTTGCCCTCCCATTTGTGTGCACATCATTTTTGCTTTCCTCTATGTTGTGCTCCATTGCTGGTGGCATGTAGTCTGTGTATGTGGCTGTGTGTCGGTGTGGGGTATGTCTGTGTGAGTTGGCAGGGTGTGTGTCCAGTAGTCTGTATGTTCCTTGTGTGTATGTTCATTTTGTGCTTGTATTCTGCTTTCTTGCCATGTATGTGGTGGTGTGGTGTGTGTGTGGTTTGCCCTGGGCCTGTGCCTCTGTGCTGTGTGTTGATCTACACCAAATGCTGCTGTGTCTGTCCCCCTAGGTGTTAGTTGTGTGCTGCTGGGTGTGGATTTAGCTCGCTTGGTGTTGGACATGGGGGTGCACAGGGGGGATTGGCATGTTTCTTGCTGTGTGCGGCGGAGCTGTGGGTGGTGGGTGGTGGTGGTGGCCTGTGGTCTTTCTGGCCTGTCCGTTGCTGTACATGCATTCTGCTTTGTGCAATGGATTTCCCGCATGCTCACCGCTGCGGTGTCGTCAGCAACACATTACATTATGTTCGCGGTACTTTGGTGGGCTTGATGTAGGGTGTGAATTGGTGCCAGCTGAGACATGTGTGGGTACACTGATGGATGTGTTCCTGTCCACACCAGTGTGTCTGGTGTGGCCAGGTGCCCTGTTTCAGCCCGTGGAATTTGTGTTCTGTTTTGTGTTGTATTGTGTTTTGTTTACGTACCTGCGGCGGCGTCCGCGGCGGGCGATGTTGGCCTGGTGATGTATCACGTACAGCACCGGGAGGACGTGTAGTGCTGGATCCATGGCGTTCGGCTCCGGGTGGAGGGCTCCGGAAGTCTCGTTTCACGCTCCGCTGTCGAGATTCCGCCGTGTCTGGAAGGGCGGTTTCTCCCCTGCGGTTCGACGGGTTGTTTGGCGCATCGTAATTTGTTGAGCGGACGGGACGTCATTCCGCACGGCGGTGAGTCTCCATTGGCTCCCACCGGCGCGATGGCGGGCGCAATTTCATGGCGGTCGGCGTTGCACCGCGGAGGTCGGGAAATGGGGCATATGTGCCCTTCATAATATGGCGGCCGTGAGGACCGCTGCTGGCGGGAGGTAAAAGGCATTTTTCCGCACCGCCGGCACCGCGGTACTAACACCGCCCGCCATCGTAATCGGCCCCTAAGAAACTACTATTTTATTAACTTTGCGCAAGTCAATCACAAAATGATAAACATCGGTGTGATCATCAGAGGAACTCGAAGGTGCCCTCTTAAGGATAGGAAGAATAGGGCTATTACACACATTAGCAGTCGTCTCTTCAACAACACCTGACTTAATCAGATCCTGTATAATCTACAACAAAGCTCTCTCCCCTGCTTGTGGTATTTTGTACTGAGGAACACGAGGTAAAATGGCATTGTCTTTTATTTTAATGGAAACTGGAGGTATCTGCAAGAGTCCTAAATCCGTGTCACCCGTTGCCCACAATGTGGGCGGCATGTCCTTAAATTAAGCAGGGAGTGGTGCATCTTTGGACAGGCACTGCTTAGTGCTGACCACATTCGGACCCATTGTCATATAAACACCTGCCGGGGAACAATAAATGGTCACATGCAACTTCTTCAGTCTAAGCCCATCAGATTTTTTCCGCAATTAGATGTCAACAAAAATGGCGAGTCCACAGTAGAAGGACCTATGGTCAGTGTAAGAGGTTTGGAAATGGGGCTCACAACCGGTACAATATAAAATCCTACCGAAACATTATTAGGCCAGACAGAGCTGCCTGGGGACCAGTGAATGAGAGATAGAGCTATTAAGTGCACCTGTAGCCACCAAAAATTCCTTAGCTGAGCCATGCAAATTTGCAGTAACGTAAGGACCACGTTGATCTACAGGTATCTGAACTGGTCCCTCACTCTGTCCCTGGCTGCCCTATCTGTGAGACAGTCCCGTCACCTCGTCTAAGTCATAGTCATCGTGGTAGTACTGTTTGCCCCTAGGATCATCAAAGTAGTTCTGGTCAGTGAGACCCTTTGATGTCCCAACTGCCTGAACTCTGTCCTGGCCACCATCTCCGCGACCCCGTCCACGAGACCCTCGTCCACTCGGGACCGCCACCTTCTGCAGAAGCACAGGACACTCGCTGCACCAGTGTCCCTCCTCTTTACAGTACGCACACTGATTCGGTTCTACAGGCGTAGTGTTCCTGCTAGTACGCGGAAGCTGCCGGTCCGGACCACCACGATCATCTACCATTCTCTCGAGAAGCCTGTTGCAACAACACCTTCGTCTTCAATTCCTTATGCTTTTTCTCCACCTTCTCCTTCTCCTCATTTTTCCTGTGCTCATAATACTGTGCCATACTCAATATCATAGAAGGGGAGGAGGTAGTCCAAGTGCTCTCCGAAGCCTGCAGTTGATTCGCGATCTCTGGAAGCAGGTTCCAGAGATCGGAGTGGGTGAGGAATTTTATCTTTAACGGTACGCCCCCATACACCTTATCTTTAAGTGCTCCCTGGAAGATGGTTGAGCCCACCCCGACCTCTAGGAGTTGGGGGTGAGCCTGATGATGAAGCATGTCACTACTAGAGTGAGGGAGGGCTATATAAAGAAAAGGGTCTCTCTACCTTCCTACCCGTAGCAACGGGTTGGTCACATATCAGACTCTCTCAGTAATCCCCACTTGAGAGACTTACCATCGTACACTCAGGAACCCCCCAACCCCCTGCCTCTTCTACCCCTGGAGGAACGAGCAGCGTTTTTCTGAAGGGACACTTATTTGGTTATGAGCATATGAATTAGGGAGGACGTGTCCCTTCTAAACCTCGTGGTTGAGGACCTCTCTACCCTTCCGGGACCTGTCTGGTCCCACGATCTTGAAGTGATAGATTCTTGCGCAGCGCACAGCTGTAGGGTTAACTTGTTTGTGGACTCAACAAGTCTCCGTTTTCTTTCACAAAAAAACCCTTTTCACCCACCATACATACACAACAAACTCCATCGACAATGGCAGAACAAACAGGCCTAGCTTATACGGATGAGATGGCCTCCCTCATTCTGGCCGCACCCTCTCTACTCCCAGATAACAACATCACCCAGAGCCTCACACAGGCCCAAAACTGGGACGAGATGAAGGAACTCAAGAGGGAGCAGATGAAGCCTTTAGTACATGGTGAGATTATGACGGAGTACCTGCGTGGGAACGCAGCTCCCACAGGACTCATTGTAACCAACGAACCAAGTATCTTCTTACAGGATCCCCTGTTTAGGAAGGAATGGTCACTGACCGCGTGGCGATGTACCCGCGATTGACTGATACTCATTATCAACACCACGAAGCGTATCTCAGAGGCTATGCTGCTAAAAATCAAGATCAGCGAAGACACCCTAAATGCCCAGATCAAGATCTCGGTGTTTAAGAAAAAACTCGAAGAAGTGAACAAAGAGATCTCGGAACATAAGGACTTTTTGATTCAGAGCAAAATCACCAAGCTCCAAAAAGACCTGAAGAGATTTTTCTCATGAACGTGTATATCCCTACACGAAAGATGGGTAAAACAAGAAGGACGAATCCGACACAGACCTATCAGAAAGAAGTGACAATGGATCAATACACTCAGACACTGATGATTGGTCAAGTGACAATTCAGCCTCCAGCAGAAACAAGAGAGGCCGCCGGCGATACCAAAGGGGCAACTTCACCAACCCCTCATTCCATAACCAACAGATGATGTACTGGCCAGGGGGTTTTATCCCCCCACCATACCAAGGTCCACCTATGCCACAGAACATACCACAGAACATTCCATTCTACCAACAAAACCTCCCAAACCAACATTTGTTAGGGTATGGTGGCCGACGCGGGAGAAGAGGTCGGAGAGGACGACGAGTACAGTGGCAAGAGGACGTGCCGGACGGGACCAATACCAGGAGCAGAACAAGAGAACTGGGACAGGCAGGCACGAGCAACCAGTAGATCTGGTAATCAACCTTTCTAAAGAGCCGCTATCAGAAGATGAACTCAGTGTCCTCAACAAGGGACTAGGATTTGTCCCCACTACAACTATGGATACATTCACCATCAGATGTGAACTGGCGGAATTCTTTAGGACAATTCACATCTAGACCTTTTTCATGAACCAACCAGAACAACCCGAGGAAGAAGACTAAAAAAATTTGAAGAAGAAGTCCACCTTCAGTCCACCACCCTCCACAGTTCCACCTGAAATTGTGGCATTTGAGGAAGCAGTCATAAAGGACATAGAGTCTTACCAACCCAAGCCCAATGGGTTTCACAATCTGTCCAAACAGGAATCAATCGCCCTGAAAATATTGAGCGCTAGAGACAACACTGTGATAAAACCGGCGGACAAGGGGGGCACCATTGTGATCCAGGATAAGGAAGACTATAGGACAACATGCATGTCACTGCTACCGGAAGAAAGGAACTACACTGTCCTACACGCAGACCCAACAAGCAATATTCAACAAAAAATCAAACTACTCCTGGCCCAGCACATGACAGAGGGTGGATCAACCATAAAGAGAAGGAGTTCTTGATCACAAAAGAACCCAGACTCCCACGATTCTACACCATCCCGAAGATACATAAGGGACGTACCCCACCGCCAGGAAGACCAATAGTCTCAGGCATTGGATCCATTTTGGAACCCCTATCACAGTTTGTGGACTGGTACCTGAGACCTCTAATCACGAAAGTGAAATCTTATGTGAAAGACACCACTCATCTGCTGACCATACTCAGAGACTTAACCTTTGATCCTGAAAAAGAAACACTGATGTTCCTGGACATGGAATCTCTCTACACGAGTATCTCCCAAGAAGAAAGCCTCAAAGTTATCCATGACCTTCTACTATCCTAAGAGATGGGATGCACCAGTAGACTGGATCATGCATTTAGCCAAACTAGCTCTAACTGAAAACGTTTTCAGTTTTGAGGACAAGATCTACCTGCAACGCCACAGCACTTCTATGGACAGCACTTTTGCCCCAAGCGTGGCATGTCTGTACATGGGATGGTTTGAGGATCACAACATTTGGAACAATAATCCATTCTCCGACCAGATACGGTTATGGATTAGATATATTGACGACATCCTGGTCCTATGGAACGACCGTAATACCTCCACTGACTCCTTTAACAACTGGATAAATGGAAGAAATACTTTCCTCAAGTTCACTATGACCCATAACAACAGAAAAGTGTTGTTCCTAGATGTGAATATCATAGCAGAAGAAGGGAAACCCAGCACATCCCTTTTCCCAAAACCCACAGACCGAAACAGCTTATTACACTTCGAAAGTGCCCATCCAAGAGCACTCCGCGAAAATCTTCCAGTGGGACAGTTTATGCGCATACGCCGCAACTGCTCTAAACTAGATGACTACAAAAGAGAAGCAGATGCATTGGCAAGCAAACTACAATCCTGACAGTACCCTGTTGATATTGTTAACAAGGCTAAAAAGAGAGTACGCAACATCCCAAGAGATTCCCTTCTGGAAAAAAATACTAGACCTGAGAACACCAACCTTATCTGTGTCACAACCTACAACACAGGATCCAATTTCATGACACAAACAATCAATAAACACTGGCGCATACTCACATCGAACAAACTGAAGTTTGAGAAACCCATGTTTTCGTTTTAAAAAAAACGAAGCATCCGAGATAGATTGGTTCACAGCGATACAAGCAGCAAAACGCCCAAGAGACAAAACACATTGTGGAACCTACCCCCAGTCCAAGGCCATTTTTCTTGTGGGAATTGCTCTGTATGCCCCTTCACATCCCACACAAACGCAATTGACCTAGGACTGAGGACTCCGTGGGAGCAGAGATCTCACACGAACTGTAATAGTACCAATGTTGTGTATATCATTGTATGCCCCTGTGGTCTTAAGTATATCGGAATAACCACCCGCAAAATCAAAATCAGCATTAACAAGCACAGGAGCACTATAAGATGCAGACGTTCAACAACCAAATTGACAACACACTTCCTAGAAAACATCACACAGACACAGACATACAATGGAACATCATTGAAAAAATCACATCCACAAATGGGACTCAAAAAATACTGCTATTAAAAGAACAGAGATGTGTACACTGTCTTAAGACCCACATACTAGGCCTTAATGACGACATACCATGGAACCAGCTCAATAACCTGAGTAGGTGATGCAAGGTGAGCTGGTATACATCGGTGAGAATTTCTTGATCCTGCCACTCCGAACTCTATTGTGTGTCAATACTGTTCTAATCACTATGAGAAATAACCACCATAGATTACGCCCAACATGGTGAGTATGAACCATGTTGAACATACTAAGAAGGCAATGCGATACCGTAAAGTGGTGATAGGTACGTGACCATGCCACTTCCAAATCTAAAACTATCTATACTGACCTGGTTCATATAAACACTACGAGTGAGTAACTAGTTGATAAGGGGCGTAACATGACGTACGGAAACCAAGGTTCCAACCTGGTTGGTAAACAATATACTGATGCCCAAAGCACTGTTGGGTTTACCACAACCCCAGTGTTCTCAATTATGTTAATCTAATGAGACCAGGTGTTTTTTTTAGACAGTGGAGAGAGAAATCCAAGAGTAATGGGTCTTCCCACAAGCTGGGCATAAGCAAAGGCCACTAAGAGGTTACAGCAATACCAAGGTAAACAGGGATCAGCACGAGGCTGCGCGTTAGGGTGGATGCACCGCATACACGTGCCTCGCCTCCGGGCCTGACACACGTGACAGTGCGCAATACGTGCAGCCGCCCGCGTCCTGTCAAAAGAGATGAGGGGCGCACACGGCATGACAAATTAGCATGTCATGACGCAGCCACTACAACGTAGACCAAGACTCCGCCAAGGCCCAATCACTAGATGGGCTTTGACAGGAGGGCGTGACAAGCCACTCCCCTGGACTTACCGGAAGAGCGCACGAACACCGGCATTTAACGGCGATAACTCAATACAGCATTTGGACAAGCCGGGGAGCAGAGCAGCTAGGAGGTCATGGCAGGGCAGGACCTTTTATGAAGTAAGTGATCCCTGTTCCGCATAAACAAGACGCCACTCGATGGGCCTGGGGCAGGCCATGGCGTTCGTTTTATTGCATTTCCCGGCAATTTTACAAAATCCTAATAACTATATGGCCACAATTTCCTTATCTATAGTGTGTGACTACAAGGCCTCCCTCCTGTGCTCCCTTGAGAATCAAAAGCCCTGATTAAATGGGGTGAGTGACATTGATCTTAGAAACTATGTTTTGGACATGAGTGTGTATGATGTGGTGAAGTGATACAAAATATGTATGTTTATTGTGAATGAAATAATGCATGTATGCACAACCCATAACACTTGTGAAAGTCACAGAAGTGTGCATGATATGGCAAGCATGACCCACGTGTGACTACACCGTAGCAGCATGCTTTGAAGTTTTGTGTGGTGACAAAACACAACCCCCGACGCCGTCACAGCAACGGCTCCAAAGGGGACGACGTGAAGATGGTAATTTAGCTTTAATAGCGGTTTTCTAAATGTACATAATGACAACTGTGAATTATGTCTCCTTGTCCATATATTTTCCTCATCTGAAACCGGTGGCAAGTATTAGGCTTGTTCCTACTTTTACACCTAGATGTGCACTATGCAAGTTGCGTCTATGCACTCACGTCTCTGGGGGAAGTAACCTCTTTACATCCCACCCTGACGAAAGCCCAGGACTTATTTAGGCCATTAAGGAGGGCTGAAACATGTTGGTGCCTATTCTAGGGTCATAGGACCATCACATCCTGATACCTGATTATATTGTTTTTAATCTTCCCTCCCACTCCATCAATAAAGAATACTTTAGGAGTGGGTGAGGAATTTTATCTTTAACGGTACGCCCCCATACACCTTATCTTTAAGTGCTCCCTGGAAGATGGTTGAGCCCACCCCGACCTCTAGGAGTTAGGGTGAGCCTGATGATGAAGCATGTCACTACTAGAGTTAGTGAGGACTATATAAAGAAAAGGGTCTCTCTCCCATCCCACCCGTAGCAAAGGATTGGTCACATATCAGACTCTCTCAGCAATCCCCATTTGAGAGACTTACCATTGTACACTCAGGAACCCCCCATCCCCCTGCCTCTTCTATCCCTGGAGGAACAAGCAGCGTTTATCCGAAGGGACACTTATTTGGTTATGAACACTTTCATCTTTCTTCTGACGACATGCCGTTAACTTGTCCCAATCTACCCTTCTCGGTGGGATAAGAGAGTGCATATATGTAATAATTCTACGAGGCAACGCTAGTATCTCAGGCTTAGGCTTCTCACTCGGCTTCCTCTCCTGGTCCTATGCTGTAAACTGATCCCAAGTACCACCCAATTCCACAACGTGGTCCTGTGTATGCACCTGCCTCCAAATATCAACGGGCACCAATAAACCAAAGAACATTTCAATATCCTCAAGCGTCATCACTGTCGAGGAATCGGCCTCAGTCAATTCCTTATAGTATGCAGTAGGATTTTTTCTAGGGTCAGGCATCTGAGTCTTAAGGGACTAAACCTCACTCCTTTTCCATGGAGTATAAACCCATTGCTCCTGGAACCGAGCCTCTACCCGGGGTCTAGTAACAATGTTATGCTAATCCCGTAGCTCTGGTATTTCAGGGTGATATATGGAATGGATTTCCCTTATTGGAAACTGGGATACTGTCTTTGGACTCTTTTCAAGCAACCTACTCCGATAAGCGACCAGCTTCGCGACATTACCAAAAACTTCACCAGGTGCCATATCTGCAGCATATACATGGTCCCTAATATCATAAATAATCTGGGGTGCTACATCATTGAAACACTGCTTCCACAGTCCAATCAAAGTAGCCGACATGTGCTTAAGGGCATGCTGCTGCACAAACGGCTCATAATCTTTTATCACACTCCACACATCCTCCACACTGTAAATGGGGTGACGAGCCCACTGAGCGGCCTGATTGGCTACCACCTTTTTCTCTTCATCTCCCACATCAGATCGTATCAATATCTGCCCCAGTCGCTCCCCAGCAGTTGCCCAGTCTCTGTCGCCTATTCTGCGTATGGGTGTTCCGCTAATCAGTAGTATCGGGGAATGGAGGAACGGGGAAGGAGCAGTAACAGAAGGAGCAGGCACCAATGTCGCTAGTGACTGTGTCATAGGTGTGAGGGCTGGCGAGAGAGATGCTGAAACAATAGGCGTAGCAGAGAGACTGGCAGTCATAGTAGCCACAGAAAGTGAAGCCAAAGAAAGGGCAGGAGGTGCCGTGGCCAAAACAGGTTGATCAATAGTAGAGGAAACAGAAGCAACAGAGACAGAAGGAACCAATGGCTGGGACTGGGGTATGGCAGGGTATATTCTCTGCGGGGCATATGGAGGAGGGGGTCTAGTATCTAACAATTCCTCCACAAATGCATAATTTTCCTCTCGAACTACATAAGACTTTTCACATTGTAATCGAAATTTCCTATCAGCACACTCTCTTCCTTTTTCTATTTTCTCTCTATCATGCGCTACAGCTTTCTGAGTCAATGTCTGCATTCTCCCCTTCCGGGACTCTTTCTCTGCTTTCATTTGTCTCTGTTTAGCCTCTTTCTGCCATGTTCTGTGGGAATCAAACATTGACTGCCTACTCCTTTTCGCAAACAATTTATCCTGTAAAAAATTAATTTTCTGTTCATCAAAAGTGCTCGTCAATGGCCACTGCAACTCTGCATTGTCCCTCGTATATTTGTGTCATAGTGTACTAAACATAATAGGGCCAATGCCATGTTTGATGTACATGTCAAAATTTGGAGTGCCTTCTGGAGGCGCTGGCTGTCTTTCTTCCAGTCGAGCATCAGCAGAACAACAATGACAGCCCAAACAAAACACCTTACTAAGACACGGCATTTTCAAAATAAAACAGGTTCACTATTTATGCCGAGCAGATATTTGCAAATATCTTTACCAAAAATCGGTCCTCCGACCTCATCAACTACAAATCAAAGTGGTACCATGTTCACAAAGAACTCAAACAAATTCAAGCGCCTGTCCAAAAATGGTCCTCAGACCGTATCAAATACAAATCAAAATGGTGCCATATCCACAAAGAACCGAAGCAAACTCACCTGGTGCACACAGTTCAAACAAAGTGATTCTCCACTGCCGACTCTTCGGACCAAATGGTCAGATCCAAGGGTTTCGCCGTTCAGGACCCCAGTCGGAATGACCACTGGACAAGGCACTGCCCGGTCAGACAGACGGGGCAGCTGCGAGTACAAGACTCTCTCGTGCAAGGATCCCCGGTCCACCCGTCCGACCTGACGTGGCCCGACCTCCTCACCCAAGGATGGGCCACCCGATGGAGTCCCTGTTCGGGCGCCAACTGAAGGAAGTGACCCGATTAGGGCCACCCGGGTCACTCGTGACCACCTCTCAGCCTTCCTAACAAATGAAGAGTCGGTCAGACAGTAGAGAATGCAGACCAAAGTATTCATTAGTAATATACTTGAGTGGAGTCAAGTCTGACCAGCCTCCTTAGATTGCTGCAGAGGGACTGACTTCAGCCAACATGGTAACACCTATTGTACATCTTCAGAACCAATAAAGACAAGCCCAGACTGGGATTTTCCAGTTGGTAGCTGGTGAACAAAGAAGATACACAAAGATGAGTTGCAATCCCAGGACCGGGTACATGCTATCTCAGCGTCAAGGTTACTCTGCCCGTACCCGCCGCTCTAAGGGTGGGAGCAGTCCTATCTAGTGAGAAAGGTATGTGATGACAAAAACAGTCTATTCATTAGTATAGCGAAACTCAACCTTGGAGAAATACAAAAAAAATATTGCAGCTGCTTTCTGCTGAGGCAGACAGAGTGAGATAGAAGTTAGCTTCGATCATTGTTCAAAATGGCGACTGAATGCAAGATGGTGCAGCGAATGCTAACTTACAGAGAGTATTGCACTAGCAAAGTGAATGCATACATTTACATTTCAACAAGAGGGGGGCCAACCCATTCAAATTCTAGCTTGTGACAATCACAGGGCTTGTGTAGCAAGTGTCAAAAGATCAGGGATCAACTGGGACCAACTGGGGCCAAGGGATGTTGAGAAAGTTGTAAGCGTCGAAGACCTTGAGCCGCCGAGTAAGATGAGAACAGCTACACAGGAGCATTTCTTCAGCAGATGTAACAACAGAAGGAAAGAGCAGAGTCCAACTATATTTTGCGGTGGTTTCATGCATTGCCGCGTGGGCCATAGGAAATCACTTGGGGGTAGAACAACACCCGACCGGACTGGTCAGAGACCGGGCCCTGATGTTACATCAGGTGCTGATTCCTCAAAGCCAAGGGGGGTGGCCCCGCTCCACCTCCTCCTATCTGATGGTGGTCAGATGCGCTGGGAACAGGGACCACCCCCTGGGGCCCTGGGCTGCAGGAACATGCAGTCCTTGAAGAGAATGTAGCGAAGAGGTATTATATCTGTTGCACAACAATATGTATGCTTAAGTCCTGCTCAGTCCTGCTCAGGGTGAGATAATATTAATAGTTCACTGAGCTTCGCAGGAGATAATGTTACCAAAATTTGCAGGACTCACCACCTATGTCTCCGCTGTACAAACTGCTTTGATTGCAGCCAATGGTTTGCTGTGTAAGCTTTTATCTGTCCTTGTGTTCTGCTCTCTGGTTGTGTTCAGCTTTTAAAGTGCTGTGCGATTCCAGTAGCACGGTCACTCCAGGAGGGACACAACAGGAGGCAGTGGGCTAATCACTCCCCCCGCGTAGGACATAGCAGGGCCGATGGTCCGCTGCGTCCCCAGCTCAGTCAACGCCCCTCCAGGGGCTCACGAACGTGCCCAGCCCTTCAAATGCCACCGCTGAGGCAGGGAGTGTGTCGGTTCTCCCAGCAACCCAGCAACGGCCGTCCGTTGGAGGTCGCAAGCACAGCTGATGGGAGCAGGACAGTCTCCCTCGCCGCTCCAGGCAAAACAGGGTCTGCGGGCAGCAGCCCCAAACGTTCAGCCAGCTCTGCACTCTGGCTCCGAGTGTATTACCCAGCAGCCGCCAACAAGCTCCAGCATGAGCCCATCCCCCGCTCACGATATCAGGTAATCTGGCCTCAGCTCTCCATTCGTCCAGGCCGGAAGCGTGAGGCTGCACAAGGCACTCTGAGGGTCCGTGGGGTCCGCTGAGTCTCCAGAAGGTCCTCGGAGAGGAGTGCTGGTTGAGGCCTCCGAGTAGTGGGGATGCTGGTTGAGTCCTCTGTGGAGGGTACCGGGTTGAGTCCTCTGAGAGGCGAGCTGTGACGGGTGTTATGTGCACGCTCTGGGCAGCTGCTTCCTATTCAGACTGTCTTCAGCTCTTGTAGATGAGTTTGCTGTAAGGCATCTTGTCAGCTGCTCTTCATCGCCTCAAAGGATCTTTGGTGAAAATGTTCAGTCAATCTCTCAATGTTATGATTTTTTGGTATTCACGTGTTCTTCCTTCAATTTCAGCTTTTGCTGTTTTCTGATGCAGTGCTAGATCATGCAATCACCCATAGTTGGAAGAGTTCGAAGTACAAGTGAATAAGACAGTTCTTCCCCCTTCCTACAATAATGATTGCATAATGGTCAAGTTTGTTCCTACGAGAAGCACTCTTCCTGGGATACTTTAGTTGCCTCCTTATGATGCTCTTGTCCTGTCATCTGTAACTGTTTGCTTCAGCAGTGCGAAGAATGTATTGTTTAAAAAAGTCTTATCAATGTCCAGGAAAGGAGTTTTTAGACATGTAAATAATACACATCTGTTAGTTCTGTTTGAGAACCGAACCATCAAGTAAATTTACATTGCTGGACGAGGGTTTAACTACCTGTGCATGTAGTTTTTTGTCAGACATTTTTCAGAGTTCCAGGAGCTCCCTTGTCATTCAGCTAAAACAAAAAACCTTGCTCTCAAAGGACAATCCTGCTTACGAAATTCATTTAAGGTTTGGGTGTTGACACTTGCACCCAGGAAGAGGGAATGACAGTTATCCTGTTGACTCTGTATTAGGGTCTATACATCCAGTGGATGTGTGTGTGTGTGGTGGCAAAGCTGGCAGGATTTTGCACAAAATCTCATTCTGGTTGAAACAAACCAATGATAGACGGTTTGCTTGCCTGTTTAAAGAAAGGTGAGCATCAACCTGGAACCTCAGGTTGCGAACTTTGACCACTGGAGAAGGACAGGGACCAACTGCTTGAGCCCAAACATTAGTGTGAAAAATGTTTAAAGGCTGCCAGAGAGGTACATAAAGCTCCTCTGTCTTGTCTGAGTTGAACTTCAGTGAATTCACTTCCAGCCAATTAGACACTGATACCATGCAATCATCCTGAGAAAATGCCCCTTTTTGCATGGTCATCTTATTTTGTGCTCAGTTGGCCCTGATTGGCTCATTTAGCTTTCTTATATGGTCACAGTATATGGTGCAGAAAATACACTTATGACATAGAACAGGCTTCTCCAACTATTAGCTCGTGAGCTACTGGTAGCTTTCCAGTTACCTGTAAGTAGCTCTCCTGTATTCAGACTAGCCTACTACATTTGAAGCTTTTTCTTGGTTTAATTAACATGTATATCCCAGAATAAAAAGCAATTTTCGAACTCATAATCTGATGTTTGGTGAAAAATGGTTGAATTTCAACATATGCTGTTTCAACGACAAGATACTATTCACGGTGAACTTGCAATTTTCCAATACACAAGCTATGTTATATTGACAGCTGATATTTGTGAGTGAAGTTATGCACAATGGGTAGACTTATTATTACCTTGCTTCCAGGGACATTGTAGCTATGGCTCTTATGTTTTATTCATATAAAGGCATTCCATATTGACAAAATCTTTTTTTTTTTTACATTGGTGCTGGCAACCCTGCCTAAGGCACTGATATGATCACTGCTGATGACTTTGCATAGGGTGGCAACAACACTAATAATAGTAGCTCAGGATAATTTAATTGAACATAAATAGCTCATGAGTCATGTTACAGAAAAGGTTGAAAACGCCTGGCATGAAGGGTAAGTGCCTCCTAAGGATTACAGCACCTAGTGTGCCATCCACTAATAGGACAAGAAAAACATGGCTCCTGGTCTACCATTGTAGCCTGACTGCTGCAGTTTAAACCTGCATCCCGACCTGTCAAAATAACCTATTTGGCAAGGGAAATACTTAACTTTAAATATTAATAAATCAGCCTTATGTAGTCTGTGTAGCCCACAAGGCAGGGTGCATGGTATTTAAATGCAGGACATGTAGAAATGTAATGTTACCATCTCCATTGAATCACAAGCCCCCCATACCTATTTTCACGTTGGAAGGCCATGGCTGTCCTGTGACAAAACAGATTGCAATATTAATTCTGTATGTCCAATCCAACCACTCATTTTAATTTTTATTAAAAGTCAAATTTTAATCATGAAGTTAGATTTTTAATAAATATTTAAGAAAATGAATTATTAGGTAGTTAACTTTCCCCTGTCTGAAGCTCATGGAAGCTAACTTACATTCACTCTCCAGCAGCTGTCAGTCAAGTGTATTGCCTTAATGAGGTATGAAAACTGTCCTCAGAGCAGGGATAATAGCCGTGGATTAGGGAGCTGCCTTTCTACCCTTGGAGAGAGGCCAGTTGGAATGGTCCCTGGAACCTAAATAACTTTAAAGGGGCCTGCCCTGTCAGAAGTATATGTCAGGTGACATATGGAAAGGCACAGTCTTTGACCCCCCATAGGTAGGCTGGCACTAACACAAATGGGAGTAAAGCTACCCCCAGAACTGGGTTTTAATGACCATGGAGCAGGGGACTGCTCATTACCCTGGCCTCTGGGTGGGTACATAGGCTCTTCACAAAGCAAGAAGAGTTTTCCAAGCTTGAATTTTTTAAATAACGTGTTTGTGTAAAAAAATGGGTTGTTGGTTGAGAGGGATGGAAACCCTACTAAAGCAACAACCACAATCTTTGTCAGGGTGAACAACAATAGTCACTAAATTAACCTGTGCTTAACTCTCTGGTAACTTGGCACAAAAGCAGTCAGGCCTAAATTAGGAGCGATCTGCAAAGTATTTCTGCAGCACACAAAGAGTGATACAGTGAAAACACAACACAAGAAAAATCCCACACAAATTTAGAAGAATAGAGAAAAATGTATTGAATAAAATGACACCAAAATGAATTAAATCAAACTAGTAGAAATTGATTTTTTTTATTTTAAATTTTTAGTAAAAAATAGTGCCAAAAAGATCAAAGCGCCAACCGTAGGTAATTGGTCGTGTGAGCCTGGAACAAAGTCTGGGACAAAGTCAAAAGTTATGAACGACCGCAGATATGTGAGGTGGATTGGGCCTAGTCACTGCTTGCTGTCAGACTTAGAAGACAATTTTCACAAAAGCACAGGAGAAGGTAAAGTTCAACTGGGTAAGGCAGTAGACTGTGGCCAAGAAAGAGTCTTTGTCACCGGGGAGCGCTGGGCAAAAGCCTCGGTGAAGCTGCTGGAGATGTCAGGAAAAAGCTCAGAGCAGGAGAAGCTGGATTTCCGGGCTGCTGAGGTACTCATTGTCATTGTTGATGGTGAGCCTGTTGCCATTGAGCCAAGTGAAGATTTTTACACTGGTGCTTAGGCAGCTGTTTGTAATTCAAAAACCTCCTGCGGGACAAAGCTGCAAGCTGTAGCTGAAGAGGGC
Source organism: Calotriton arnoldi (assembly GCA_963921515.1). Taxonomy (NCBI): domain Eukaryota; kingdom Metazoa; phylum Chordata; class Amphibia; order Caudata; family Salamandridae; genus Calotriton; species Calotriton arnoldi. Next base: position 473,489 of record CAWUFW010004205.1, read on the forward strand.
TTTGTGAGGCTAGATACTGTTGCTCAGAGGTCCCACAGAATAGGATTTTCTGCTGTAGAGAAGAACATAGCAGGAGCTACCGTGAAGTCAAGCTGACCAGTGATACACCATGGGCAGATTGACTGTCAAGTAGGTCCAGGGCTTCTGCTGGTTCTTATGGCACTTTTTGGAGAACATTTTTCTGTGTCCCACCTTTTAGGGTTATGTAGGAGCAGTACCTCTAAATCCTCTTCCAAGTGTCCAGAACTGGAGAGGCACCATCTAGGGAGTTTGCATTCACTCCAGCGGAAGCCAGGTGCAGCGTTCAAGGTCTCTGGAGCTTGTTATGTCTCTGTAGCTCACACAGGAAACCAGCCAACTAGCCCTTGGAGTCACTCTGGTAGTCCTGAGTTCAAGCAGCAAGGCAGGCCTCTAACATCAGGACAGTCCTCTTTAGAGCAATGTAGGTTTCAAGCAGCAAGGCAGTCTCTGGTAGCAGCAGAAAAGCCTCAAGCAGCATTGCAGTCCTTTGGGGGTCCAGGCACCCCTTCTGGAGTCTTCCACAGGTGCCGCATTGTACTGAAAAGTTGTTCTGAGGGTCAAAGAGGTATACCTTGTGCCAGCCTTTGCAGTGAAGAAATCTTCTAGGTTACTCCCACATCTGGTTCTAGAAAGTTCCTTCCTTCCCCTGCCTAGGCTCAAAGAAGCCTTTGGTGGCAAAGGTCTAGTGTTAGGTTTCTTTGTGTGTAGTGGAGGCAAGCCCCTTTGAAGTGTCAGTAGGGCAGGAAACAGCTCCGCCCCTACCCAACTTGTCAGGATGGCCCATCCTACTCATACCTAGTCCCTATTGTCTCACTGTCTGGGAGAAATACATAAAGCCTAACAGCAAGGTCCTGTGATCCGGGATACTGACAGCAGGCACCAAATGGTTACGACAAGAAAATGACAACCTTCTAAAAGGGCCATTTTCAGAACTGTGACTTGAAATATGACTTTGCATTAAAGAGGATTTTAAATACCAATTCATTTTAGTCCAAATATGGTATTTCTATGTGTTTTCAAATCAAAGACTTGTACTTATTAAATGTAATAAGGTAATCCAATGTTATCATATGGAAGAGGTAGGCCTTACAGTAGTGAAAAGCAGATTTAGGAGTTTTTCACTACCAGGACAAGTAAAACTTAAAAACACATGTCCAACTTTTTAAATACAATGCACCCTGGCCTGTGGGCTTTTTAGGGCCTACCCTTAGGGGTGACATATATGTATTAAAAAGGAAGGTTTAGATCAGGCAAAAGGTTTGTTTTTCATGTCAAAATGGCAGTTTAGAACCACACTACAGGCTGCAGTGGCAGGCCTAAGACATGTTTTAAAAGGCTACTTTAGTGAGTGACACAATAAGTGCTGCTGCCTCCTAGGAGCATTTAATTTAAAGGTCCTGGGTACCCATGGTACAATATACTAAGGAATTACAAATCAATTAAATGTACCAATAAGATTTAAGCCCATTGTGCAATGTTTAAAGGAGGGAGCACAACCACTTTAGCACTGGTCAACAGTGTTAAAGTGCACAGTCCTAAATGCCAAAAAAACATGGATTCATCAAATTAAGGGAGTGAAGGAAAAATGTTAGGGGTGACAAGTGTATATTTTGAGCAGCGAGCCTAAATGAACAGCACTTCCCCTTTGTCCCATCAACAATAAATTTGAAAAGTGATGTGCACAAACTATAAGCATGCACTGCTCCAGAGTGCGCTGTGAAGCAGGTTTTGTTACGACCAAAGACAAAGATAACATGTTTCGTTCACCAGTGTGAACTTCTTCAGAGCTGTAATATGACAAAAATACATAAAATGGTGATAAACTATAAATATACACCAATAAGAACAAGTTACCCCATAAAGTGATCCTAAAACACACCGACATTTATGTACCCAAAAAGTGGCATTACGGACTATTGTGATACTTTGTATTTTCTTTCTGTCAGGAATCAAGCCACCTGCATAGTAATAAGGGCAGGATTATGAGGACGCACGTAAAAAACAATGTAAGTCTGAAATTTGTAGATGACCCCTTACTCCACGAGAGGCGATCGGGAAGATGACACTTTTGCTACGGTCCCTAGGGTACGTAAAACGACGTGTCCGGAAGAAGCTGACGCTTGGCTTACTGCTATGCTCCTGTGATCTCGACCCCCTTTGGAGACTGTGTTCCTGGCGTCAGTATCTGCTAATTGGATTCTGAGTCCCTCGTCGTGTCAAGATTGTGGATCTACTTTCCCCGCCTGGATTCGTGAGTTAATGTACGAGGCACTTGCGCTCCCAGCCTTGCGAGTCCTCGTCTCTATCTTCCTGTCCTTTGCCCTGAGACGTCCTTTCCCTTCCTGTTTTGGTCCCGCTACACTCTGGTGCAGCCTAATCCCCTTTTTTACCGTCTTTTTGCCGCAGTGACCATTGACTCACCTTTTGTTTAGTAGGGGCGCAGCGGTCCCCGCGCCTTCGTGTATTCCCCTTAATCCCTTTCTGTGCTTAGCGGTCATTGTTTGGTTATTGTATATTCACTGCTGTGCATATCGTTGAGCGCACGGTCCTAACGTGTAGCACTGCGCTTCAGGCAAACTCTCCCTCACTCCTTTTCTCTTTTGTTGGACACCTGATTGTCTGGCAGTACTGCCTCGTGTCATTTATTTTGTCAGTTTCAAATGGACTTCAACTTTATTGAACTTACAACAGTTACCTTAAGTTAAAGGAGAAGCATTTAATTTACTGGCTCTGTCCTGGATGTATCGCCTTTATTGTGACGGCGTCTTAGTAAGGAGTGACGATAACTCCTTCCCCAGAGACCCCATGATTTCGCCTGGTACACTCGCTGGCTGGTAAGTGGGTGTACTCTTGTTTCTTGACTTATTTACGTGCAGCCTCATAAAATACACTAGTACATTGTATGTTATAGTAATCTGATTTATATCTATTTTGCAGCTTCTTGAGACATTCAGGGGTGGCCTGTTACACCAAGAGGAGAAGAGTGGGGTTCACTCTGGGTTATTTCTCCTCACCTTTTGGGGGCAGTTCTCTGTGACGGGAGTTATATTAGTTCCGCTAGACTCTGCCTTCAGGGGGTGTGGGGAAGTTGTCTTCGCTCCCGTGGAACCCCTGTCACCCCTACCTGGCCAACAAGGGTGTGACGCAACAGAAAGCCAAGCCCAAGAATTGTGTTCCACCCCAGCGAAGATGAACCTAGATGGCGCTAGGTCTCCCTTAGACTCTGACTTACATACCGCCTTACAAAGTCCCTCGATGGAGGAACTTACAGAAGCATTAGTAGACCTAAAGACAGAGGTGGGGAGATTAAGGTCTGAAAACCAACACCTCCATGCAGAAGTAGATCAGATGAAAGCCCAGAACCCTTTAGATAGTAGAAACCCAGGAACCACTCCCAAGAGTAGGAAGAGTTATATCCAGCCCGCCCGTTTCTCAGTACCATCCCATAGTATTGGGGCTTCCGCGAGAGAAGAAGGGAATATTCCTCCTGTACATTTCACGGTATATACACCTAGCCCGGTCCCCCTAGCAATGCCTGAAAGGTTCAACGGTGATAGCTCCAAGTATAGTATTTTTATGAACCAGTGCCACCTACAATTTCTATGCAAAGCAGCTGCCTTCCCGGATGATGCCGCCAAGGTTGCCTTTGTCATTTCTTATCTAGTTGGTAACACGGCAGATTGGGCTGTCCCTCTAGTAGAGAACAATGATCCCTTGTTGTATGATTTTTCTCAGTTCCAAGACAAGATGAAAAGCCTTTTCTCCAAACACACCTTCATGCAGGCCAGTGACAATGCTCTTTTAATTTTAAGACAGGGATCTAGGGATCTGCTTTCCTACATTACCAGCTTCACTAGATTGCTAGCCGAAACACATTGGCCGGAAGAAAAGAGAACATCTCTTTTTTATAGGGGACTGTATGACGAGCTCAAAGATCTGCTATCCCAAATTGTGGATCCTCCAGAAGACTGCCCTGCGTTCATCGACTTAGTGGTCAAGTTGGATCATAGACTAAGCGAGAGAAAAGGAGAAAGGAATCAGGGTGTTCCTTCTAGATTTCTGGTGGTCCGCACTGAGAAAAAAGAGACCAAGGACAGCAAAGACACATGTGAACCTATGCAGATTGGGGGAATAAGGGGACCTCTATCAACAGAAGAAAAAGACAAGAGGAGAAAAAAAAATCTTTGTCTCTATTGCGGAAAGGGAGGTCACTTTGCTAGAAAGTGCCCTGTAAAACCCTGTGTGTCTATGAAGAGCTATGCTAACAGCGAATCTGGTCTGCCTAGTCGGGAAACTAGATCACTTGGAGAAACACGAGGCCAGTTCTTCAAGTGTTATGAATGCTAGGGTCTCCAAAACCAGAGCAATCAGCGACTCTCCTCTACCCAAACACTTCACCTTGGCCGTCACATTGGTTATCTCATTGCAAAACAGAAAACATTTATCCATCCTCCTGGATTCCGGTGCCACAGGGAACTTTCTTGACATCAAACTGGCTCAGGCACTGGGAATACAATTCGTGCAGAAAGCTCGACCTGAACCGGTGTGAGCAGTAGACGGCACAGAACTGTCATCAGGGTTAATCACATATCAAACACCTCCGCTGATTATGGTTTGTAGCAATGGGCACTCAGAATCACTTGCCTTTGATCTTATTGATACACCTACCTTCTGTGCCATCTTAGGTGTACCATGGCTGCAAAAACACAACCCGCTCATTGATTGGGTGTCTCGGACGGTGACTTTGAGATCCCAACAATGCATACTGCATTGTTATAAGGATACGAGTGAGAGGAACCAACCAGTATATTGTGCATTGAACACGACGACCGACACGCCTAACCTTCCTTCCTGCTATAAAAACTTTATGGAAGTATTTGATGAAGCAAAGGCCACAGCACTCCCTCCTCATCGCAGCTATGATTGCTGGATTGCCCTTATCCCAGGAGCCGAATTACCGGTTAGTCGCATATATGCACTAACTGCACCTGAAACTGAATATTTAAGAAACTATTTGGACGAGTTGTTGGCAAAACGTTTTATTAGACACTCCAGCTCTCCGGTCTCCTCGCCTCTGTTCTTCATTCCCAAGAGAGAAGGAGGATTGCGCGCTTGCCTGGATTATTGCGCTCTCAATAAAGTGACTGTGAAGAACAAATACCCCCTTCCTCTCATTTCTGTATTACTGGACCAGGTACGAGGAGCGAAAATATTCACCAAGATTGATCTGAGGGGAGCTTATCATCTGATCAGAATCAAAGAGGGAAACGAATGGAAAACGGAGTTTCGCACTAAATTCGGTCTCTTCGAATATTGCGTGATGCCGTTCGGCCTGTGTAATGCCCCTGCGGCATTTCAGTTCTTTGTTAATGAAATACTCCGTGAATACCTGGATATTTTCGTCATTGTGTATATCGACGATATTTTGATATACTCCAAAACTGAACAGGAACATGTGGAACATGTAAAGAAAATACTACAAAAACTGAAAGAGAACCACTTGTTTGCCAAGCTAGACAAAAGCTTCTTTCATACCACCCAGGTAGACTTTCTTGGTTTTGTAATCACTCCACAAGGAGTTCACATGGATCCTAAGAAGATAGACGCGATAGTGAAATGGCCCAGTCCCAATTCCGTAAAAGAAGTACAGTCTTTTATTGGATTCGCAAACTTTTATCGAAGGTTTATAGACCATTTCTATGATCTTCTGGCACCCATCACCAAACTCCTCCGTTAGGGTGTATCATTTGTGTGGTCTGATGAAGCTGAACGAGCATTCACAACCCTGAAAGAAAGATTCACTACAGCGCCTATCATCAAACACGCTGACAACACCCTGCCCTTCTTTGTGGAAGCTGATGCGTTGCAACACGCCGTGGGATGGGTTTTATCCCAAAGAGATCCGGAAAGTGGAAGATTACATCCCGTGGCTTATTTCTCAAAAACTCTGTTACCAGCAGAACAGAATTATACTATTGGGGAACGGGAACTACTAGCAATCAAGCTGGCATTCCAGGAGTGGAGGCATTTCTTGTTGGGTTCTCCTCATACCATCACCATCTACTCCGACCACAGAAACCTACAATTTTTCAGATCTGCTCGAGCCCTCACCCCCGACAAATGAGATGGATCTCGTTTTTTAGCGAGTACGATTTCCTGATCACTTATCGGCCTGGACCCCAACATGGCAAAGCGGATGCATTATCTAGGTTAGGTCCTGATACAACAGATGGCCCTGATATCCCTCCTCCTATAATACCCATCGATAAAATCATTGGACTTGGGGATGTCAAAAGTACTACAGCGGAGACATTCTTAGATAAACTGATGAACGCCTGTATAACTATTACTCTATCCCAGTGGAAAAAGAATCCTGCAAATCATGTGAATCAGGGGTTATATTATAATGAAAACAAATTATACGTACCTACTCCTTCGTTGCAGCTTCAAGTAATGAAATGGTGCCATAACAGTGCTCTTGCTGGACATCAAGGAGGTGATAAGACTCTACAAACCTGCCTTAGATGGTTCTGGTGGGAGGGGATGAGTAAGGATGTAACCGCCTTTGTCAAGGCTTGCCCTGTTTGTGCGAGACAAAAGTCTCTACATAGTTCTCCTGCCGGTTTACTAAGACCCACATCTATTCCCCCATACCCTGGCATTCAATCAGCATGGACTTTATTACAGATCTCCCTCGCAGTCAGGGGCACAACACGATATTCGTAGTAGTAGACATGCTCTCAAAGATGGCCCATTTTATCCCTCTGAAAAAACTACCCTCGTCTAGTGAACTAGTGCAGGTGTTCCTTAATCATATAGTGCGGTTTTATGTACTTCCTTCCATCATCATATCCGACAGAGGCACGCAGTTCGTGTCAAGATTCTGGAAAGGCATGTGCACTGCTTTGGGATCGATCATAGATTGTCCACCTCGTACCACCCTCAGACAGATGGACAAACATAACGTACCAACCAAACTTTAGAACAGTTCTTGCGTTGTCTCCTAACCACCATAACCAGTGAATGGGTGCAGGCGCTTCCTCTAGCAGAGCTTGCATATAACAACACTACACACTCCTCTACTGGTATCTCACCCTTTTACTTTTCTCACACACATCATCCTCGCTTCCTTCCTTGTACACTGCCTCCTGTATTGGACCATATCCCTGTAGTTAAAAATCACCATAAGTCTCTTCTAGCCACATGGGAAGTTGCTAAAAAAGAATTGCAACGAGCCAAAGAAGTCATGAAGGAACAGGCGGATAAACATCGTAGCCTGGAACCCAACTATGAGATAGGAGAAACGGTCTGGTTGTCAACTAGAAACCCACGATTAGAGGGTCCCAGAAAGTTACAGCCTCGCTTTATAGGACCATATACAGTGCAGAAAGTACTAACACCTGTCACCTTAAAATTAGAACTTCCCCCTGAAATGAAGATACATCCCATATTCCACAGCTCCTTGATCAAAAAGTAAACTCTCTCCCTAGAACCAGAAGAACCCCCTCCTCCTGTACTGGTGAATGGGGAAAGAGAGTACGAAGTAAAACGAATCTTGGATTCTCGAAGATACAGGGGAAAGCTACAGTATCTCATTGACTGGGTAGGATACTCCCCTGAAGATCGGTCCTGGGAACCTGCTGATCATGCTCATGCACCTATCTTGGTACGCAGGTTTCATGCCCTTCATCCATCTAAGCCTCGCCCAGTAAATAGACCTTTGGGTGGGAGAACTGTCAGGAATCAAGCCACCTGCATAGTAATAGGGGCAGGATTATGAGGACGCACGTAAAAAACAATGTAAGTCTGAAATTTGTAGATGAGCCCTTACTCCACGAGAGGCGATTGGGAAGATGACACTTTTGCAACGGTCCCTAGGGCACGTAAAACGACGTGTCCGGAAGAAGCGGACGCTTGGCTTACTGCTATGCTCCCGTGATCTCGACCCCCTTTGGAGACTGTGTTCCTGGCGTCAGTATCTGCTAATTGGATTCTGAGTCCCTCGTCGTGTCAAGATTGTGGATCTACTTTCCCCGCCTGAATTCGTGAGTTAATGTACGAGGCACTCGCGCTCCCAGCCCTGCGAGTCCTCGTCTCTATCTTCCCGTCCTTTGCCCTGAGACGTCCTTTCCCTTCCTGTTTTGGTCCCGCTACACTCTGGTGCAGCCTAATCCCCTTTTTTACCGTCTTTTTGCCGCAGTGACCATTGACTCACCTTTTGTTTAGTAGGGGCGCAGCGGTCCCCGCGCCTTCGTGTGTTCCCATTAATCCCTTTCTGTGCTTAGCGGTCATTGTTTGGTTATTGCATTCACCGCTGTGCATATCGTTGAGCGTACGGGCCTAACGTGTAGCGCTCCGCTTCATGCAAACTCTCCCTCACTCCTTTTCTCTTTTGTTGGACACCTGATTGTTTGGCAGTACTGCCTCGTGTCATTTTTTTTGTCAGTTTCAAATGGACTTCAACTTTATTGAACTGACAACAGTTACCTTAAGTTAAAGGAGAAGCTTTTATTTTACTGGCTCTGTCCTGGATGTATCGCCTTTATTGTGACGGCGTCTTAGTAAGGAGTGACGATAACTCCTTCCCCAGAGACCCCATGATTTCGCCTAGTACACTCACTGGCTGGTAAGTGGGTGTACTCTTGTTTCTTGACTTATTTACGTGCAGCCTCATAAAATACACTAGTACATTGTATGTTATAGTAATCTGATTTATATTTATTTTGCAGCTTCTTGAGTCATTTGACGATCCTTCAGGGGTGGCCTGTTACACCAAGAGGAGAAGAGTGGGGTTCACTCTGGGTTATTTCTCCTCACCTTTTGGGGGCAGTTCTCTGTGACGGGAGTTATTTTAGTTCCGCTAGACTCTGCCTTCAGGGGGTGTGGGGAAGTTGTCTTCGCTCCCGTGGAACCCCTGTCACCCCTACCTGGCCAACAAGGGTGTGACGCAACAGAAAGCCAAGCCCAAGAATTGTGTTCCACCCGAGCGAAGATGAACCTAGATGGCGCTAGGTCTCCCTTAGACTCTGACTTACATACCGCCTTACAAAGTCCCTCGATGGAGGAACTTACAGCAGCATTAGTAGACCTACAGACAGAGGTGGGGAGATTAAGGTCTGAAAACCAACGCCTCCATGCAGAAGTAGATCAGATGAAAGCCCAGAACCCTTTAGATAGTAGAAACCCAGGAACCACTCCCAAGAGTAGGAAGAGTTATATCCAGCCTGCCCATTTCTCAGTACCATCCCATAGTATTGGGGCTTCCGCGAGAGAAGATGGGAATATTCCTCCAGTACATTTCACGGTACATACACCTAGCCCGGTCCCCCTAGCAATGCCTGAAAGGTTCAACGGTGATAGCTCCAAGTATAGTATTTTTATGAACCAGTGCCACCTACAATTTCTATGTAAAGCAGCTGCCTTCCCAGATGATGCCGCCAAGGTTGCCTTTGTCATTTCTTATCTAGTTGGTAACACGGCAGATTGGGCTGTCCCTCTAGTAGAGAACAATGATCCCTTGTTGTATGATTTTTCTCAGTTCCAAGACAAGATGAAAAGCCTTTTCTCCAAACACACCTTCATGCAAGCCAGTGACAATGCTCTTTTAAGTTTAAGACTGGGATCTAGGGATCTGCTTTCCTACATTACCAGCTTTAATAGATTGGTAGCCGAAACACATTGGCCGGAAGAAAAGAGAACATCTCTTTTTTATAGGAGACTGTGTGACGAGCTCAAAGATCTGCTATCCCAAATTGTGGATCCTCCAGAAGACTGCCCTGCATTCATCGACTTAGTGGTCAAGTTGGATCATAGACTAAGCGAGAGAAAAGGAGAAAGGAATCGGGGTGTTCCTTCTAGATTTCTGGTGGTCCGCACTGAGAAAAAAGAGACTAAGGACAGCAAAGACACATGTGAACCTATGCAGATTGGGGGAATAAGGGGACCTCTATCAAGAGAAGAAAAAGACAAGAGGAGAAAAAATAATCTTTGTCTCTATTGCGGAAAGGGAGGTCACTTTGCTAGAAAGTGCCCTGTAAAACCCTGTGTGTCTATGAAGAGCTATTCTAACAGTGAATCTGGTGCTGCCTTGTCGGGAAACTAGATCACTTGGAGAAACACGAGGCCAGTTCTTCAAGTGTTATGAATGCTAGGGTCTCCAAAACCAGAGCAATCAGCGACTCTCCTCTACCCAAACACTTCACCTTGGCCGTCACATTGGTTATCTCATTGCAAAACAGAAAACATTTATCCATCCTCCTGGATTCCGGTGCCACAGGGAACTTTCTTGACATCAAACTGGCTCAGGCACTGGGAATACAATTCGTGCAGAAAGCTCGACCTGAACCGGTGTGAGCAGTAGACGGCACAAAACTGTCATCAGGGTTAATCACATATCAAACACCTCCGCTGATTATGGTTTGTAGCAATGGGCACTCGGAATCACTTGCCTTTGATCTTATTGATACACCTACCTTCGGTGCCATCTTAGGTGTACCATGGCTGCAAAAACACAACCCGCTCATTGATTGGGTGTCTCGGACGGTGACTTTGAGATCCCAACAATGAATACTGCATTGTTATAAGGATACGAGTGAGTGGAACCAACCAGTATATTGTGCATTGAACACGACAACCGACACGCCTAACCTTCCTTCCTGCTATAAAAACTTTATGGAAGTATTTGATGAAGCAAAGGCCACAGCACTCCCTCCTCATCGCATCTATGATTGCCGGATTGACCTTATCCCAGGAGCCGAATTACCGGTTAGTCGCATATATGCACTAACCGCACCTGAAACTGAATATTTAAGAAACTATTTGGACGAGATGTTGGCAAAAGGTTTTATCAGACACTCCAGCTCTCCGGTCTCCTCGCCTCTGTTCTTCATTCCCAAGAGAGAAGGAGGATTGCGCGCTTGCCTGGATTATCGCGCTCTCAATAAAGTGACTGTGAAGAACAAATACCCCCTTCCTCTCATTTCTGTATTACTGGACCAGGTACGAGGAGCGAAAATATTCACCAAGATTGATCTGAGGGGAGCTTATCATCTGATCAGAATCAAAGAGGGAGAGGAATGGAAAACGGCGTTTCGCACTAAATTCGGTCTCTTCGAATATTGCGTGATGCCGTTCGGCCTGTGTAATGCCCCTGCGGCATTTCAGTTCTTTGTTAATGAAATACTCCGTGAATATCTGGATATTTTCGTCATTGTGTATATCGACGATATTTTGATATACTCCAAAACTGAACAGGAACATGTGGAACATGTAAAGAAAATACTACAAAAACTGAAAGAGAACCACTTGTTTGCCAAGCTAGACAAAAGCTTCTTTCATACCACCCAGGTAGACTTTCTTGGTTTTGTAATCACTAGACAAGGAGTTCACATGGATACTAAGAAGATAGACGCGATAGTGAAATGGCCCAGCCCCAATTCCGTAAAAGAAGTACAGTCTTTTATTGGATTCGCAAACTTTTATCGAAGGTTTATAGACCATTTCTCTGATCTTCTGGCACCCATCCCAAACTCCTCCGTAAGGTTGTATCATTTGTGTGGTCTGATGAAGCTGAACGACCATTCACAACCCTGAAAGAAAGATTCACTACAGCGCCTATCATCAAACACGCTGACAACACCCTGCCCTTCTTTGTGGAAGCTGATGCGTTGCAACACGCCATGGGATGGGTTTTATCCCAAAGAGATCCGGAAACTGGAAGATTACATCCCGTGGCTTATTTCTCGAAAACTCTGTTACCAGCAGAACAGAATTATACTATTGGGGAACGGGAACTACTAGCAATCAAGCTGGCATTCCAGGAGTGGAGGCATTTCTTGTTGGGTTCTCCTCATACCATCACCATCTACTCCGACCACAGAAACCTACAATTTTTCAGATCTGCTCGAGCCCTCACCCCGACAAATGAGATGGGTCTCGTTTTTTAGCGAGTACGATTTCCTGATCACTTATCGACCTGGACCCCAACATGGCAAAGCGGATGCCTTATCTAGGTTAGGTCCTGATACAACAGATGGTCCTGATATCCCTCCTCCTATAATACCCATCGATAAAATCATTGGACTTGGGGATGTTAAAAGTACTCCAGCGGAGACATTCTTAGATAAACTGATGAACGCCTGTACAACTATTCCTCTATCCCAGTGGAAAAAGAATCCTGCAAATCATGTGAATCAGGGGTTATATTATCATGAAAACAAATTATACGTACCTACTCCTTCGTTGCAGCTTCAAGTAATGAAATGGTGCCATAACAGTGCTCTTGCTGGACATCCAGGCGGTGATAAGACTCTAAAGAACTGCCCTAGATGGTTCTGGTGGGAGGGGATGAGTAAGGATGTAACCGCCTTTGTCAAGGCTTGCCCTGTTTGTGCGAGACAAAAGTCTCTACATAGTTCTCCTGCCGGTTTACTAAGACCCACATCTATTCCCCCCCATACCCTGGCATTCAATCAGCATGGACTTTATAACAGATCTCCCTCACAGTCAGGGGCACAACACGATATTCGTAGTAGTAGACATGCTCTCAAAGAGGGCCCATTTTATCCCTCTGAAAAAACTACCCTCGTCTAGTTAACTAGTGCAGGTGTTCCTTAATCATATAGTGCGGTTTTATGGACTTCCTTCCATCATCATATCCGACAGAGGGACGCAGTTCGTGTCGAGATTCTGGAAAGGCATGTGCACTGCTTTGGGGATCGATCATAGATTGTCCACCTCATACCACCCTCAGACAGATGGACAAAGAGAACGTACCAACCAAACTGTAGAACAGTTCTTACGTTGTCTCCTAACCACCATAACCAGTGAATGGGTGCAGGCATTTCCTCTAGCAGAGTTTGCATATAACAACACTACACACTCCTCTACTGGTATCTCACCCTTTTACTTTTCTCACGCACATCATCCTTGCTTCCTTCCTTGTACACTGCCTCCTGTATTGGGTAATATCCCTGCAGTTAAAAATCACCATAAGTCTCTTCTAGCCACATGGGAAGTTGCTAAAAAAGAATTGCAATGAGCCAAAGAAGGCATGAAGGAACAGGCGGATAAACATCGTAGCCTGGAACCCAACTATGAGATAGGAGAAAAGGTCTGGTTGTCAACTAGAAACCTACGATTGGAGGGTCCCAGAAAGTTACAGCCTCGCTTTATAGGACCATATACAGTGCAGAAAGTACTAACACCTGTCACCTTAAAATTAGATCTCCCCCCTGAAATGAAGATACATCCTGTATTCCACAGCTCCTTGATCAAAAAGTACACTCCCTCCCTAGAACCAGAAGAACCCCCTCCTCCTGTACTGGTGAATGGGGAAAGAGAGTACGAAGTAAAACAAATCTTGGATTCTCGAAGATACAGGGGAAAGCTACAGTATCTCATTGACTGGGTAGGATACTCCCCTGAAGATCGGTCCTGGGAACCTGCTGATCAAGTTCATGCACCTATCTTGGTACGCAGGTTTCATGCCCTTCATCCATCTAAGCCTCGCCCAGTAAATAGACCTTTGGGTGGGAGAACTGTCAGGAATCAAGCCACCTGCATAGTAATAGGGGCAGGATTATGAGGACGCATGTAAAAAACAATGTAAGTCTGAAATTTGTAGATGACCCCTTACTCCACGAGAGGCGATCGGGAAGATGACACTTTTGCTACGGTCCTTAGGGCACGTAAAACGACGTGTCCGGAAGAAGCCGCTGCTTGGCTTACTGCTATGCTCCCTTGATCTTGACCCCCTTTGGAGACTGTGTTCCTGGCGTCAGTATCTGCTAATTGGATTCTGAGTCCCTCGTCTTGTCAAGATTGTGGATTTACTTTCCCCGCCTGGATTCGTGAGTTAATGTACGAGGCACTCGTGCTCCCAGCCCTACGAGTCCTCGTCTCTATCTTCCCGTCCTTTGCCCTGAGACGTCCTTTCCCTTCCTGTTTTGGTCCTGCTACACTCTGGTGCAGCCTAATCCCTTTTTTACCATCTTTTTGCCGCAGTGACCATTGACTCACCTTTTGTTTAGTAGGGGCGCAGCGGTCCCCGCGCCTTCGTGTATTCCCCTTAATCCCTTTCTGTGCTCAGAGGTCATTGTTTGGTTATTGTATATTCACCGCTGTGCATATCGTTGAGCGCACGGTCTTAACGTGCAGCGCTCCACTTCAGGCAAACTCTCCCTTACTCCTTTTCTTTTTTGTTGGACACCTGATTGTTTGGCAGTACTGCCTCGTGTCATTTTTTTTGTCAGTTGCAAATGGACTTCAACTTTATTGAACTGACAACAGTTACCTTAAGTTAAAGGAGAAGCTTTTATTTTACTGGCTCTGTCCTGGATGTATCGCCTTTATTGTGACGGCGTCTTAGTAAGGAGTGACGATAACTCCTTCCCCAGAGACCCCATGATTTTGCCTGGTACACTCGCTGGCTGGTAAGTGGGTGTTCTCTTGTTTCTTGACTTATTTACGTGCAGCCTCATAAAATTCACAAGTACATTCTATGTTATAGTAATCTGATTTATATTTATTTTGCAGCTTCTTGAGTCATTTGACGGTCCTTCAGGGGTGGCCTGTTACTCCAAGAGGAGAAGAGTGGGGTTCACTCTGGGTTATTTCTCCTCACCTTTTGGGGGCAGTTCTCTGTGACGGGAGTTATATTAGTTCCGCTAGACTCTGCCTTCAGGGGGTGTGGGGAAGTTGTCTTCGCTCCCGTGGAACCCGTGTCACCCCTACCTGGCCAACAAGGGTGTGACGCAACACTTTCTCCTTTTTTCAGTTTTGTTGGTTATGTGCTTTACACGTTTCGTGTATTAAGGCACTGCCAATATATGTCTTAAGGCACATCCCAACATGGCAGACCTGTTCCCTTAGGTAAGAGGCAGGTACCTTACTAAGAACAGCACAGGTGTTTGTTATGAATATCTCAGTGCAGGCTATTTAAATGCAAACTGGTTGGTGGCTGCAGTTCTTTTTGCATTGGCATGGTGTTGTTTGCGGCTCGTGAAGTTACTGTGACGCGGACTTAAGTGCACGCGAGATATTTTACCACATTGATGGTAGTTTAACACTCTTGAATATGGTTTGCATGTTTGAATTTGCTGGTTTCCGTTATACCGCGATATATGGTTGCTTGGAATGGCACACTGCCTTGATTGCGCCCGGTGACGTATGCTCTGATGGATACAATAATTATTCTGTTTTTGGTGCGGACCCCTTGGTGGGGAATGAGACAACTATTTATTGTTTATCGTTATTGCGAGTCCAAACATGGGTATGAACATGCGCCAAAGGACGCCCTCGCATAATTACTTGGCTCTCGATACAGTGCTGCAGGTTGACTGCCTGGGGAATGTGTCCCATTGCATTTATGAGAGGAAACGTTGAACGCTTGAAATTGAAATGCTGGCTTTCATTATGCCGCCTGATATGGTTGCTTGGAACCATACAATACTTTGATCGCACCTTTTGATGAGTACGCTGATGGACACTTTGGGGCATATTCTCAAGCAGTTATAGCCGCGTTGGCGGCACTTTTCTGCCGCTAATGTGGCGATATTCTTATTGCCCTATTCTCAAGCTGTCGCTAACAGCCATTAGCGACAGCTTTCAGGCAATAGCGGCCGCTATTAACATCGCCAACGATGTTAGTGACAACTAACGCTAATCATATGCAGTGTACGCATTCCCGTGCTAAAACGCAGGCTAACCCCACTTCGCGATATTCTCAACGATCGTTCGGACCGACGATGCGATTAAAAAACACACGCTAAGGCCCGTTAGCTGCTGGAACTTAAGACCAGCAAAAAGCTGGTCTTAAAAATGGGGATAACACTTGTGGCCACATCACAGCAGGTTCTGGTGCTGGACAGCGCTGCAAGTAACGTTGCAGCGCTGCCCAGCGACAAAACTACAGTGCAGGAATGCGCACTATCAATAAGATAGTGCGCATTCCTGGGCCCCAGTCATGAAAAGTGTTGCTGCGCTGCGACAAGACAGCATTGCAACACTTCTCACTACGCCCTCCTTGTGACAGCATGGATGCGCTGTATTCACTGGACAGCGCTCCATGATGCAAGTAATGACAGATACATCAGGAATCCTGACGTATCTGTCTGACCTAAAGTCACGCATTGCTGCAGTCGTGTCACAACCATGATGCAACTCCATCAATGCATGGGGCCAGTCTATCCCTGTGGCACCGCGTCACCCTCATGCCTGCCATCAGGCAGGCGGAATGTACTGAAGCAGTGCCATTCAAGAGGGGTGCCCGAATTCAGGCGCTGTTGGCGATCCATCGGTGGTGGTTGCGCGCTGTGGTGTCATCATCTGGAAGCATCGGCGGAGTGTTGGTGCGGAGGGAGTTGACGAGACGTCCTTCGGTGGCCTTGATCCAGCTGCAGGGGGGTGCAATGATGGCGGTAGCATCGGGTGGGCAAGGTGAAGACGTGACGTGACGAATGATGGTCGGTCCAGGAGAGTCCAGTGTCGTGGCTGCAGTAGAAGTTCCCGCTGGCGGAGGTGACGTGCACGACCATGTGCCCTGCTATGTGGCTTGTTGCGGTGACTTGCTGCTTGTGTCTGATGTAGGGGACCTTCCCCAGGAGTGGTTGGTGTCCTGGTCACTGGGGTAGTCCAGGTGGAACTTGAGTTCACTGAGTAGGATGTCGTTGGTGGATGGGAGACCCAGGGGTGCAATGAGGCCTACAATGGTATTGGAGAATGGGGGGCCATGGCCCGTGGGCCTGCACAAGAAGGTGCCTCAGAGGATGTTCTTGGGCTTGTTCCGGATCTGGGAGTTGAGGTGGTCCATGGTCACCCTTGGGTCATTAGAGTGCGTGGTCAGTCCGAGTGTGCTTCTGTAGGTGATGACAATGCCTCCTCCTTGACGGTCCGGGTGCTCCTTGCGGGTGATAATGCAGCCGTCAGTGATGGCGATAGCGATGGCAATGTCCGGTCCAGAGCAGAGGTTTGTCCTGGCAGGCGAGGTGGCGTCCAGGGTTGATGGCGAGGAGGGTACTGGCGCCGTAGCGGTGGAGTGTCCAAGAGGAATGCTCCTTGGTGCTGAGCACGGTCCAGGGGCAGACGGATGCAAACACCATAGCCTATGGGTTGCCTTTGGCACAGGAGATGGACATAACAACGCAGGCAGTACATCGTGAACAACGCAACTCCCACAACGCAGGTGCATTTACATCGCATTTTATGACAACGCATTGAGAGGTCAGTAATGGGGTAATTTTAAGTTTACGGGTGGGTATGGGTTTCGGATGTAATATATGAAAATTGGGGTGTGTTGTGGGGTAAGATATGAAAATTGGGGTGTGTTGTGGGTGAAAATATGACAATTGAGGTGTGTTGTGGGGTAAAATATGAAAATTGGGCTGTGTTGTGGGGTAAAATATGAAAATTGGGGTGTTGTGGGGTAAAATATGAAAATTGGGGTGTGTTGTGGGGTAAAATATGAAAATTGGGGTGTGCATTTGGCTCAAAATCTGATTTGCAGGTCTGTTTTGGGTGCACAAAAAGGAATTCCAGGGTTCACATTTGGGTTTCGGGTGCAAAGGTTAGTTTTGGGTTGCACTCACTGAAGTGTGAATAATGATCTTCATGTCTCCGCTATGCAACACCTACTCTACTGTTGCAATGTGCCTAGTATCAGTATGTATTGGAATGGAATGCAATGTTATGGCATGCGTCGCAACTACGTATGTGCCTTTGGCACACGAGTGGTACGCCCGCTGTGCATGGGCACACAGCGTCCGCCATTGAGAAGTGCTGGGGGGCTGGACAGCTGTGAGGTGGTAAATGTTGGTAAGAACACTGGATGGGGCGTGGACGCGGGGATGTGTGTGTGAGCGGGTGTGATAACAATTCAAATGAGGGAAGTCTTACCTCGAAGCCGGGTCCCGTGTCTTCGTAGCTCCTGCTCTCCTGCGTCTGCTTCCAGGAAAAGGAAGTAGGCAGCCAGGCTCCCTCCCCTGAGTCAATCCCAACGCTGCGATGCGGCGGTGGGAATGGTAAATGGCAACGGGACAAGTCATGCAGCCCGGGGCCGGAGGGGTGGGCATGTTCTCCATGCAGGCTGTAATGCATCCTGCATTGCGAACAGGGTGGTGTGCATGACTGCTTTGGGCGGCCTGAGTGAGCCGAGCAAACAGTCATTGCACACTTGAGTGGGCATGCCAATCCGCCCATGCCCTGCTCCGTGTCTGGAGCAGTCCTACGCACCCTCCCACCCCCTAAGGATACATAGCATGATTACATCAGTTAGTTATCCCTTTTTTTTCACTTTTGAATATTATTTTTTGGCTTCTCTGAGCCCGTGATTCCCGCTTCCCCCCGCTGCTGCCCCTGTGGCCTCCACCCCTGTCCTCGTCCGTTCCCGCCTCACAGATGAGCATCCCTCCCTCCTCCCCCACTTAATGGCGGCTGCTGCGCAGTTGCGCAGTGGACGTGTGCGGCTGGCGCCCCAAAGGCGCGCCTAAGGCAAGGCCGTCTGTGCCTGTCCATGACCTAACCGCGACCAGCACCAGGAACCCTGGATCTTGAGCCACCCACTGCTACAGCACAGCCACCCTCCATGTACTCAACCCCGGAAAAATCAGAGACTGCCAACAGGCCTCGCCAAACACGATTCACGGCCAGTTCTCCTGCCTCCACTGCCGCCAGACCTTAACCACCACCCCGGACTCCAACCCAGCCGACGCCAGCCCCGGCGACACCCTAAGATGCATCCTCCTCAACGTGCACTCCATGCACAAACACAGCCTGGAAACTTGAACCTACTTGACTCTCCCTCCCTCGCCCGACATAGCCTTCTTCAGGGAGACCTGGACCTATGCCTCCTCCGCCCCCGACATCAACACCGCCATCCCGGAGGGATACAAGATCCAGAGGAAGGACCGCCCCAACCACCCGGGAGTGGGCCTCGACTAACCCTGGGCAAAGCACTACGCTACGCTCGCGTAGTTTGCGAAGTTTGCGCTACTTCGCACAATGCGAATTGCACGTAGCACAGTGCAAACACGCGTAGCGTAGCGTAGCGTAGCGTAGCGTAGTGCAGCGGTCATTTTTTGCTTGCTCGCGGTCCTCAACGTCAAGTTGGCGACCGCGAGCAAGCAAAATGACATCCCGGCGAGATTCTCAACGCGGGGAGGTCAGGTTTCTCATTGCGAGTGGTCGCGTATGCTCGCGACCGCTCGCGATGAGAAACTACCAGTCCGCGTTGAGAAGCTGCCGCTCGAGTAAAAATCTACTCGAGCGGCAGTAAAAGACAGCTTGCACTGTGCAAGATGCCGTTTTCAATGATTGCACAGTGCGGACAAGCATCCGGCACTGTGCAATCATTGCGAACAGTGCACTACGCAGTTCGCGTAGTGCTACGCGTAGCTCGCGTAGTGCGAACTGCACTTTGCGTAGCTTCGCGTAGCGCTACTTCGCGAACTACGCCCAGGCTTAGCCTCGACATCGCCCACAAGAGCACCCTCCGTCTCACCACCTCCTGCGAAACATTCCCCTTCACCGAACACCTGCACTTCCAGATCCAGACCCGCCGGTCACAGCCGAAGACCCCGCCTTGATCATAAAAGGCATCCACTCGTGGGCCAACACCGACCCCTGCCCTCCTCACATCTACCACAGAGCCACGGCCGCCATCGCACCCGAACTACAACGCACCATCAACACCACCTTCAAACCAGGCACCTACCCAGACGACTGGAAGCGCACAGAAGTCAGGTACATGCTCAAAAAGCCCACAGCTGACCCCACCAACCTCAAGAACTACCGGCCCATCTCGCTCCTCCCCTTTGCGGCCAAAGTTGCAGAGTAAACAGTCAACAGGGAACTGACACGATTCATTGAAGACAACGCCATCTTCGACCCATCCCAATCCGGATTCCGAGGCAACCACAGCACCAAGACCACCCTACTTGCCGGCACAGACGACATCCGCACCCTCCTGGAACAAGGCCACTCAGCATCCCTCATCTTACTCGACCTTTCAGCGGCCATCGACACCGTCTCCCACGGCACACTAGTCGCCAGACTACACAACGCCGGTATACAAGGAACAGACCTAGACTTGTTGTTAGACCTGGCATCCTTGGCGTGGTTTCCCCTGACTTTTTGCCTCTACCTCCTGTATTTTTGACCCTGTGCTGGAATTCGTTTTTGCTGGTTTAGATGCTTTGGGCACTTTGCCACTGCTGATCAGTGCCAAAGTGCAAGTGCTCCCTGGTTAAATTGTTATTGTGACTGGCTAGCCCTGATTGGTATATTTGCTTTACCAATAAGTCCCTAGTAAAGTGCACTGAGTGTGCCAGGGCTGGTGATTCAAATGCTACTAGTGGGCCTGCAGCACTGGTTGTGCCACCCACAGGAGTAGTCCTAAGATGGTGTCTCAGGCCTGCCACTGCAGTGCCTGTGCGCAGTTTGTGAACTGCCATGTTGTCCTGGCCAGTGTACACACTTGCCAGGCCTAACCCTTCCCTTTTCTTACACATTGGACACCCCTATGGTAGGCCCAAGGTACCCCCCTGGGCAGGGTGCAGTGTATGTGAAAGGTAGGACATGTACAAGTGTGGGTAACATGTCCTGATAGTGCAATACTGCCAATTTCGTTTTTCACTATTGAAAGGCTATCTTGCCCATAGGATAACATGGGGAATGCTGTGTAACAAGGTTACCTGCATATCTTCCCATAGCAGCAAGATAGAAAGTTGGAATCTGGTACCCCTGAACTCAGAATTTAATTGCACATCTTTTAGTGAAGGTGGTTTTTAAATTCTAAGTTTGGAAATAGCACTTTTAGAAAGTGGCTATTTTCTTGTTCAACCTTTCTGTGTGCCTCTGCCTGTTTGTGAATGACTGTCTGGTTTGTGAGTGACAGGGGCTGGGGGTGGCTGCAGGAGGCTGGGTGAGTCAGCACTAGGCTGAATATACCTATCTACATGTAGAGTGGTGGGAGGAGAGCACCTGGGTCTGAATAGGGCTGTGCCTGCCTTCCACAATGCTGGCTCCACCTGCGGTGTGTCTGATGACCCTGGCCCACACTCACAAAGGAAGGAGAGGTGCCCTGGTATAATGCACCCTGAACTGGTTTGGACTGGGTCCAGGACCCCTCACACATGGAGAACAAAGCCTTTTGGGGTATAAATACTAGAGCTGAAACCCCTGAACTTTAGACTACTTATGTAATCAAGAGGAATCCCTGCCAAAGAAGATCAGCTGAAGAGACTGAGGAGAAGTACTGCCCTTGCTGTGTGTCTGGGGTTGGCCTGCAGTTTGCTGTTTCTACTGAGGAGAGATCTAAAGGACTTTGTTGTGTGCCCTGCTTGAAGAAGGACTTTGCTGTGTGCTGTGTCCATCTGAAGAAAAAGTCTCCAAGAGCCTGAGAAGAGCTGGCCTCCTGTTTCTGAAGTCCCAGGCACAAAAGGACTTCACCCCCAGCCTCCCTGAACTCCCTTGCTGGGAGTTCCAGTCTGCCAGGAGGGCCTGTAACTGTGTGTGAGGCCTCTCTTGCTGTTGGGAGCTGGAAGCGCGACGCAACGAGAGAAGCGTGACGCCGCCGCAGCAGCCGCTGTTGCATCATTGAGAAGCGTGTCGCAGCTGCCGCTGTTCGCTGCCGCAACACCGGAGAAGCGTGTCGCCGTCACCGAGGGTGTCGTCGCATCACCGGATAAGCGTGTCGCAGGGCCGTCGCAACGCTGAGGAAGCGCACCGCCGCTGATCGCCGCCGCATCACCGGAGATGCGTGTCCCTGTCACCGAGGGTGCCGTCGCAACACCGGAGAAGCGTGTCGCAGGGCCTGTCGCAGCTCAGAAGTACACCGAGTTCGCCGCACGGCCGTCGGGCGTGCACGCATCGCATCTACAGTGTCGCATCGCAACAAAGACGCCATTTCATCGCATCGCACCGGATCAGCGCAACGCATCAAGGCGCCATTTTGTCGCACCGGAGCGCAGGAAGAACCGACTCATCGCCTTCACTGCGCCCCTTTTGCTTGTTTTGCGTTACGCATCCCAGGTACTTTGAGACTGAAAGTGTCGCATTTGAGATCAACAAGTTTATTTTTGCAACAACCCTTTTTAAAGACATTCTACTGAGTTTTGTATGTTGGATTTTTGTCGTTTTGGTCTTGTTTAAGTTTAGTAAAGATACTTTATTTTTCTAAACTGATGTAGTGTCCATTTGTGGTGTTTTCACTGTGTTACTGTGAGTGTTGGTACAAATACTATACACATTGCCTTTGGGATAAGCCTGTCTGCTCGTGCCAAGCTACCAAGGGGGTGAGCAGGGGTTATCTAAAGTGTGTATCCCCCTTACCCTGACTAGAAGCAAGGGTCCCTATTTGGACAAAGGTACCTACCTCTGCCAACTAGAGACCCCCAGTTCTAACACTTGTTCCGATCATTCCTCACCGGAAGAAGCCGAAGGATCAGACTGCCACCCTTCCTCTCCTATCCCACGTGAAACACCTGCGGAGTCCCACAGGGGTCATCTCTGAGCCCGACCCTCTTCAACATCTACATGGCCCCCCTCGCTGCCATCGTCCGACAACACGGCCTCAACATCGTATCCTACGCTGATGACACCCAGCTCATCCTCTCACTCACCAAAGACCCCACCACCGCCAGACTCAACTTCCAGAAAGGAATGCAAGACATTGCAGTCTGGATGACCAACAGCTGCCTGAAGCTCAACGCCGAGAAGACAGAAGTCCTCATCCTTGGAACCACCCCTTCAGCATGGGACAACACCTGGTGGCCAACCGCCCTCGAAAGCCCACCTACCCCCTCGAACCACGCCACACACCTCTGCATCATACTCGACTCATCCCTCCCCATGAACCGACAGGTCTAGGCCGTCACCTCCAGCTGCTTCAACACCCTCCGCATCCTCCGCTGTAGTGTAGCTCCTATTTCCCTAATAGGCTCTGCGCATTGGAATAATATACCCTATAGGCTTGACATAGGACTGAGGTCGGTATGTCCCTATCGAGTATATTAAACTTAATTACTTGTGCCAGCTAGCTCAGAGGCCACTAGAAACTCCTTGAATAACAAGAAGGGAGTAATTTCTGGCAGCCGCAAAACATGACCACTTTGTTTCCCTTTAGAATCAGAACGTGTCCCAGAGTCGTGGAAACAATAGATAACCGTTTCACTCAGCTCAATCGTGCATGCTTAGTTTTCCTCAAAGTTACACAGAAAGAATAGACGGGCGTTTCAATAAAAGATTTATTGAACAGTCTTGTTTCTCGTGTAAGTAATATGTGCTGTTACGATCACAAGACAGTATGCAAGATAAATAATGTACAGCGTAAGCAGTAGAAATAAATAATACTGCGCTAGCATGATCTTTAGTAGATATTCATTTACATAAATAACACAGACTAAAAATGCGAGTACTCATACGATGCATTTCTAAGCTAGTTCTACCCCAATGTACCTAACCTAACCTAGGTGTTGGGAGAGGTATGAAGTAGGTGGAGTATTCCTTACTATGGTATACTAAGAGTATGTTACGCCAAGTATGCCTAGTATGCCAAGAGTCCCTCTAGGTTCTAGTCAGCTCCATACCTTAAGAATGAGAGAGGTGGGAATCTCTTGCCAGACTCGAACTCCAACACCCCGCAAGGGAAGTCAGATCACTGGAAGCTGGACTCTCTTCGGGCAGGGATGACAGCGTCTTCTCAGTGCGTCAGGCCGGGAAATGGGTCGAGGTCTCCTCTGATTTACAAGGGCTAGGGAAGGTATATTTATACCTGAGAGGTACCTCAGAATGTTAGCATTGACGTGAATCGGACAGCAGAAGACGTCATGAATGAACCCCTAAGGTATAACGGTTCATGCATAATAGATGAGTCCTTGAAGAAATCAATAGTCCTGTGCCAGGAAACTCCCGAAGCCTAAGGGTCTGTTCTTCAAGAACTCGTTGTGACGTTAGGGTGGACGGATGTCGGAGACCATGCCTGTATTTGGAGTGCACGGTTTAATGCCTAAATAAGGACTGGGATTTTATGCCTATATAAGGGCAGGGCGAATTGTGCCTATATAAGGACATGATACAGGAAAACCTATATACGGACACCCTAAGAGGAATACAACACCCACTCCACTTTCGTGTGTACGATAATAATATAAATGCTAAACATTTAAAATGCTAAACATAAAATGGAGTACCGTATAATGCTAAAGATATGTCTTAAAAGCACTTAAAAAGTATTTAAAAAACCCATTAAAATGCAAAAGGTACTGTACATTGTAAGCATTGTTTTTCATTTCAGGCATATATTTGAAAATAAAAAATGCAATTTGAATGAAATAAGCAGTAATATTTACATGTGACAGCAAAATGATCGATAAGTTTGTTCAAAATCAAAGCCTTTTCATGTCATGGAAATTAATGAACTTTTTAGACAAACAAGATGACAAAGTGTCTGAGGAAGTACCGCGAAGTCCGTACTATAAGAATAGTTCTACTTCAAGCAGATTGATTTGCCATTTAATTTGAAAAAACGGAAAAAAGTTCAATATGGGAAGAGTTCCAAGTTTTTGAAATATGAAGGCCAAATTTTTACTGCATCTCTGGAACACTGTGGGCTGAATCAGAGTCAGTGTACGGGTCTGGTGTAAACATGAGATCATCTATTTCTGTAGACAAAATATCGTCCACTGTAGTTGGTGACATTCGGAACACCTCATGTAGTAGATTAATTGCACAGAGATGTGAAGCATCGCTTTCAGCATAGGATGCCGCAGCAATGTTCGCGTCCGTTGTTACCTGTGTGCCTGTAGATCCATCTCGTACCTCAGCAGCAGCCGGAAGCGTCTGTGAGATCTCAATGAATGCCGTCATCAGGATTGGTAGCCTCTGGGGACAACACAGAGCATGGGCCGTTATCGGGTCCAGCAGAGTATCAATAACCGTTGGCGTAGCTGATGGAAATGTTAGACAGGTGTCCAACACGCATTCTTCACCGCATAGCAGGCATCGTAGAACAGGTAAGATGCAATCTTGCCAGATTGGTCTGAACGACAGGAACCACGTGGTATTAAGTTCCCGTAGACGATTCATGCCCAAAAGCTGTACTATTCGCTCACAGCACTTTCGTTCAAGGAGAGCTTTCTCCACTTCACTCGGAGTGATGTCTGCGAATAGGCTGGCCATAGCGTAATAGCAGGAAGAGAAATAGAATTCCGGCAACAAGTGCTAGAATTAATGGTATGCCACCAAACACCGAATGTGCAAAGTTTGGGATTATTCCGAGTATTGCCTGGAAAGGTGCTAACAGACCGGAACAGATAGTCTTAAATACATGTACAATTCCGCTTGTATCAGACATGTTAAAGATACGTCCTATCATTTCTACAAAATGTATAGGGCAGTTTGTACGTATTAAAGTCTGTATCTCAGCCGAAGTCCTTGCGACTTGTAGATCATAGGTTTCTTTGTCCGAGGTCAAAGGCACTGTTTGTTGTAAAAGCATGGCTTTCATTCTGCTTAAAGTATCAAATCTTATAAAAGAGACGTTCAGCGAAGGCCACAAAGGCGACTCCCTGACTGTGTCTATTGGGGCAAACAATATTTGCATACAGCAAGTGACCCTGGAGTTGACCGGTACTAGATATGGGATGCCTGGCAACATGCCGCAGCAACTCTGATCATTCAACATGAGGTAACTCCCATTAGAAAGTTGTCCAAACGTTGGATTAATCACAGCAGCTGGTGTACCCTGCTGGTGGCAAGACAAATTTGCCACAGAACCATTACAAGCCCCGTGTAAAGAAATGTCCTGACATATTATTGAACCGCTCAGTGCATTTTTACAGTGTGTACCGCTCAGAAACACTTCACGATCCCCACTCCAACATCTATATGTGTATGGTAAATTCCAAGATGTCTTAATGTATTCCTTACCCAACCTTTCATATTTGCCTGCTTGCATTTGTTTGAGGCAATACTGAAACTGAAAAGTAGTCACAGGTAGTGTGATTTTGCCATGAATAAGCCATTCTGTAGCTGGTTTTTCTGCCACTGTGAATGGTAACTTTTCCAGTTTTTCAATGCCCAGCACTGTATACTTTGCTCCTCTTTGTGCCAGTTCGATCTGTTTATCAGTTAGATTGTATTCTGCAAACAGAATTGACGTGTTGATAAAACGCCAAGGCACATAGCCCGCACGCAAACATTGCAGCGTCCAGCTTAATAACACAATAGAACAAAATTGAGATTGGCCTTGTAGTAACATCGCCAAATCTTGTTCCAGTATGTCGATAGCAGAGGATACAATGCCGTCCAATGAATATATTCTGGAGGACAAAGTTGTAAACCCATTGTCGACCACAGAGAGAGTTTTCTCTAAATTAATACGATCAAGTTCACGTATTCGTTCTGCGGCCTCCATCTGTGACACTTTCCATGCTTCATCATAGGCAGCATAAATGCCGGCATATATGAAACGTTTTCGACGCGGTTTTCTTGGTCCAAGCAATAATTCCCTAAGGTCTGCGTCTTCTTTAAGTAAGGATAAGTGTTGTTTCACATCCTGTAGTGTAGATTTCTGCAGCCAATCGAGGCATAATTTACCTACACTGTATGTTGTTACTACCCCCGGATGCTGTCTTTGGACGTATCTTGGGTCTGGCCTATGAATAGTAAAGCCCTGAGTTTTATTCAGGAATCTTTCCTGACAGTTATTCGTGTCTGTGGGCCAGATCAACCATTTTCTCCAATCAGGATTAGATCTGTTGAGTTTAGTATTTTGTCAACTGTAACCACTGCCTGTGTATTGTTATCACTTGCAGGTGTTGGTACAGAAGGTGTTTTCATCTCTTTGATCTTGGCTAGTCCAAGACAAGATGTTTGTTGGACAGTTTCATTCAAAAACATTATTTGTTCAGGGATGATACAGGCTCTAAATAAAGCTTCTATCCCCTGCACTTGCCAATCTTTAGTACCCCAGACAGTTTTTGTGTCTATTGTGTCTTTCCAAAAGTCGAAACCCTGTCTAGACAGTTGGGCAATAAATGCTGCAGAATAAATCTGTTTTGTATTTGTTAACATAATTTTCAGTCCTGTTTTGTTCACATTTTTATAGTAAAACGTTTCTGGATCAGATGTATTGTAAACTGAAAAATATGGAAACTTATTAACAAATGTTTTTGAACTACCTTTTGGTGGTGTAGGACAATGCTCCCATTGGTTAAACATAAACACATTTCTAGGGTATGCAGATTTATGCAAATAATGATGACCATAGTGGTTATAGCAATACAGCTGTTCATAGTCTGATGAACCCTCTAAATATTCACTTATTAGAAAATGCAGCAGATTTTTCTAGGTCAAACATTATGTCGTTAACAGTCTCAAAGTCCCAATCATCAGAATAGGTACTGGACGAAATGAGATCATTTAGTGAAATTTTAAACAAATGTGGAATGTTCAATTGTTCTGTCAGGCCAAAAATATCAAAATCTGTTTTGTCCCACACTATACCATCCTGTATAGGAACGGCTGTGATGTTCACTGTTGACAAGTCTCTTGCTTCACGATGGGAAGATTTATGAGGTTTCAAAAGTAAGTTCACATCTTTTCTTTCAGTGTTCACATGGATGCATCTGCCATTTATAAGCACGCTCATAGTCATAACCAAAGCTAGCCAAAGCAGGAAAACAAATATTCCAGAAATAATCCAGAGTTCAATCCATGGTGAAACCAGATAAGTTTTTTCAGAAAGTGAAGAAAGTCTTGTACTTGCTGCTTGAATGTTAATGATGCTGGCGTCGTTTCAGGTTCACTCGGATCTTCTGAGAACGTATCAAAGTTAATGAAATAGCCAGAAGCAGTTCTGTCAATTGTTGAAATTGCATCAGGATTTGTAGAAATCGCTGGAACCAGTTGATCACTTGCTACATTGGTGTAGACAGGTGTATTTGGACGAACTGTTACTTGATTTTCAAGAGGGATGAGTTCCATTGCATTGTTGCTTAGTCCTTCATCTGTTACTGCTGAAGTCTCGATTGTTATCAGTCTTTCAGTCTGAACCTCTTGGATAATAGCGAGAGGAGTGTGTCTGCTACTAGGTCGGAGTCCACGAGGCCTACTATTTAGTATTGGCCACATACTGTGGTTTGATGAGGTCGATGGAAACAAATCTTTTCTCCTTTTTTCCAGCAATGGGCGGCAGAAGGACTGTTCTTGTTCCTTGAACTGCTAGGACAGGTACTGGTTGTCTGTAAGAAGGTCCAAATTCCTTCTTGTCCGCAATCTTTTCTCTGACTAGATCCCCAACTTTTGGAATCCAGACAGGCCTTGCTGGGACCGCCGGTTTTCCCCAGTGGTGGTTGGCTGCAGGAATACGTTGCTTTGTTTCGATCTTAGTTCATTGAGTTCCTGTAAAACAGCCAAACGATCTTTGATATCAAACGGTTTATTTTCCACCACTGTGCCCTACGTGATCGAGGTCTGGTACCCACATTCTTGTCCCAAATAGGACCTCATATGGAGTGACCCCCTAGAGAACTTCTTGGCAGGTTGTTCAATGAGCGTTGGACCCCATAAAGATGTTTGACCCACCCATCACCCGAACCTAATATCCTAGCTGTTATAGACTGCTTTATGTCCCGGTTTTTCCTTTCCACAATCGAATTTCCCTCAGGATGGAATGGAGAGGAGTACCGCAATGCAACGCCCAGACTGGCCATGGCTTCTTTGTAAGCCCGAGAGCTAAACGCAGGGCCCTGGTCAGAATGTAGCGTGCCTATTGCGTATGTGCCGATAAAGACTGCGCAAATCTTTTATAACAGTTCGAGCGTCAGCCGGCGCTGAGGCCATATCCATAGGAACCTAAATTCAGTATTTGTGGGATTGCATTTGTCCAGAAGGACGCATGTGCGTAGATAGTCTAATGCTGTCTAACAGTGGTGTCTGTACTGGGCAGCTACATACGTAGCATGGTGTCTGGTGGCGTTCTGCATCACACTGTACCTTACAGTCTATGCAGTCATTGATGAAGATGTGAATCTGTGTATTCATTCCAGGCCACCAGTACATCTCTTTTAACGTCAAGATTATTTTAGAGATCGCTTGATGTGACAGACCCTCCCCCAAATGTGCTTCATAAATCAAAGCTGCTCTACGTTCCATGTTTGGAATTACCCTATCCCCCACTCCAGGGATTCGAGCAAAAGGAACGTTGTTCGCATCAATTACATAAGAGTACTTGAGTGGAAACTTTTTTGGTAATGCTGCACCACTGCCTTTGCTTGTAGCATTGACAGCCAACATTATCTCACTGTCTATTTTTGTTTTTGAACGAGTGATCGCAGCTACGGAAGCCGTCTGAACAGCCCCCTTTGCGGCTTCGTCAGCCAATGAATTCCTGCAACGTGAACGCCATCACGTTGATGACTCAGTGTGTGGATCACGTGAGCCTTTGGTAGTTCATTTTTAACTGAACTACTTGTTCCCAAAGCGTTTATGCTTTATTGTGCCACCTTTCGCATCTTTGAATCCATTTTCAAGCCAGTTTTGTATATATTCATTATACGACTGAACACAGTAAAGGAATCGCACACTATTAGTGTGGGGAATTCTCGATCTGTACTTTCAAGTGCCAGTTTGAATGCTTGTAGTTCAGCTCGCTGAGCTGTACAATCTCCTAGAGATTGAGTTTTTGTGACCATAGGTCTGAAGATACCATCTCGCATGCGACCTTTAACGATTGCACACGCTGCACTGTAAGCTTGCTTACCCCCTGTTGCGGGTTGTGCGGATCCGTCAGTGTAAATTATGAATTCGTACTGATCGAGAGGCAGAATTTCAGTGGGCAGAGGACATTCTTATTCATATTGCAGGAATGCTTGTGTTTTTAAATCAGGATCAAAAACATATTCAACATCTGTTGCAGCAAGAGAATTAACCCACTGTATCCATCTTGGATGTAATGCTTTAGCATTTGGAATGCTTGCTTTTGTGACCGCTTCTAAAGCTGGTACTGGGGTTACGACAATAATGCGTTTCCCTTGGGCTAGGGCTCTTTCTTTTGCTACAGCGGTTTGAACTGCTGTCAGAATTTTTCAGTTGAAGTGAAGCGCATTTCCGCTTGTGTGTACAAATGAGATTTGTATGCGATTGGTATTTTTCACCCTCATTAAATGTTAAGTAGGTGAATCCGCATTGACCCGAAATTATTCGGATCACCAGGTTGCGTTGACTTACGCGTGTTTGTAAGTGATTTGTTGCTGACATGTTAGCCTGTAGTGAATGCAAGATTTCTGTGGTTCTTGTGTCCAATTCTTGATTGAAAAATCAGGTTTGATTAATGCGTAGAGAGGTTTAACCCTTTCTGTGTAATTTAGAATGTATGTTCTTCCAAAATTTAGGAAACCCAGGATGGATTGTAAGTTTTTCAGCGTTTTTGGAGGTTAGAGCAGCGCACACTTTTCTAAAAGTTAGCTGCCAAGCTCTTGCCATCACTTGAAAGCTCATATCCTAGAAATAGGACATTGAGATGGGCAATTCGGGACTTTTTAAAGTTGAACTTGTAGCCCTCAGAGGCGAAGCCCAGTATAATGGTGCTTACCCTGTTCAAGTGTTTGTCCAGGTCATCGTCCGTCAGATAGATGTCATCGACATAGGACAATGCCTCATTGTCATAAATTTGTAGTAACTCTGTTACTCTCGCTGAGAATAACCCCGGGCTGTTCTTGAACCCTTGTGGGAGTCGACAAAATTGACGCTGGGTCCCCATTATGGAGAATGCTGTTAAGTACCTGCTTTCAGGTGCTATGTTTTGACAAAAGAAACCATTTGAGATGTCCAATGTGGTTTTATATTTTTTACGCACAATGTTATTCATTAATGCTGTGCTATGTGCATTTTGCACTGCAAATGTTTTACAACAAGTGTTTAAGTGTCTGTAATCCAAAACTAGACGATAGGTGTTGTCTGGTTTGGAGACAGGAAACAAAGGATTGTTCATTGAGGAGGTGCATGTTTCAATCACCCCTTGGTATTCAAGTTGATCTAAGATCTCCCTGACCTGTTTTTAGCTTCTTGCTTTATTGGATACTGCCTTTGTGCAGTTGGTTCATGTTTCAGATGTATTTTATGGTGAGGTGAGTCCTCATCCCATCCTACATGATTTTTATATAATGCTGGGGCCTGGGCTACTGTCCATTTCCTGGCATAAGTATATTTTAGATGAATTGGAATATGGTTAGAGAAGGCAGGCATAATAATGTCCTCGCCATGTGGGCACTCCCTGACAAATTGTGGTGGCCAGTCTTTTTCTGCTAGAAGTATGTCATAGCCCCTTGAAAGTTTTTCCCAAAGAGTGCTTTCACCTGTCTAGGTATGTCTCCCTCCATTCGGAGTGTTATTTCATATAACCTTTGTGGAGTACTAACCCTGGTGTCTACAGTCTCAACTGTAATGTACTCATTCAAGTCCACTATCTCCAGAAGTTCCTTCAGGTTCTGGTGAACTATTGTGACTTCTGCTGCACTGTCCAGCATTGTCTGGGCCCATTCTCCGTTCTTGAGTTGTGTTCTCAGTATTCTCGGCATGTCTGATCTTCAGACCTGCTACTTTCTTTTGGAGAATTGAGGTTTTGTTTTATTTTTTGGAGCGTGTTTATCTTCCTTGGATTTCACGCGTTCTTCTCTATTTTCTGACCGTCCTCTTCTTTCCGAAGTCCGTGACGAGATCTGAAAGGTACGAGAGGAACGTGTATCAGTATCTTGATACCTATCAGGTTTTCTCAAATTATCCCTATTCCTGAGGTTATACCTCCTTTCAGAGGGCTCCTTTTGAGGAGACCTTCCTCGGGATTGAGAACGTTTCTCGTTTGAGTTTTGTTTAGTAGTTTCCCACTTCTTTTTAGAAGATGTAGGAGTTTGTTTAATAGAGTCCTTCTCAGGACTTTCAGATAGTTTTGGTTTCACTGGTCTTCCACCCAAACTATCTCTGCCTAATTCTGCATATGATTGTTCAATTATTCTGGGTAGCTCAGTTTGATGTTCTGTAACATCGAATTCCCTTAATCGTTGGCGGATCGCCACTGCTGCTGCCTCCCCTTTAATATTAGATAATATTATTGTTGAGACCTGGTCGAAATTTTTCAGTAATTTCATACCTAAATTCAGAGCAGGCTCTGCCCCATATTCATTTTGAATTTGTTTCAGGACATCTGGTATTACCGCAATTGATGGAATACCATGTGTTTTAGTATAGATGGCAGCAAAGACTGAGCCCCAAGTGGTACAGTCTTCCAGTTGTGTTGTGATCCCCATTGGTAAACTGATTGTTAGTATTCTGTGTTTCTCATAGGGGCTAATATTTGGAAATTCTGCTTCGATTTGAGTAATTTTTGAGCTAACCAGAATGGAATTTGCTCACGTTTTGTGGGCAATTTACCCATGACTGCGTATAGAGTCTGTGGTGTAATTTTTAGTGCAGTCCCCGATTGAGGGTCTGATTTGGAATGGTTAATTGTGGTTGGACTGTGAAAGTCCGCATGACATATTGGACCAATTGTCTGTAGATTTGTATTAACTCTGTGATTTGAGTAAATAATTCCTCATCTGACATTATATCCAGTTCAGGATGAGGTGTGTAGCCGGCTAGAATCGGCCATGTTGCTCCTGGTCTACCTAGTGGACCGAGCCTAGTAATGTTTCTGTGATGTTTTAGGGCGCCTTTAAACCAGAGCTGATGCTCCTGGTATGTTAGTGGAATTTCAATATCCTCGAAAGGAATATATTCCCCAGGTGGATCATCTTCTTTGTAGAAGTGAAACAGGTGTGTTACTGGATTGGATTCAGGAAATATTACCCATGAATAGAATACCTCTGTCTGAAAGGATTCGTGTGCCTCTATCACGAAAACTGTTCTACCGCCTCTTGGTGGTAGGCCGTGTTTTATAAGTTTTAGAGTGATGGCTCTTCTTAAGTTTGGAGGGATGTCTATAACACCCTCCTCAGTTTCATTTAAACCTGTAATGTTAAAAGCTGTTGCTAGTGCTGGGTCAACCGCAGCTCCACCGTTTTCGGAGTCAGGCATTTGTTTTTTTTGAAAAATGTAGAACAAGTTTCAAGGAAACAAAGATAAGGTGCACAATATTTTGGAACACTGTATCCTTCAACGTTGAGCAAACCAAACAGCTAATATATAGGGTGTTTCCCTATGTAGCCGTGGTGGATACTTAACCCTGCCCACTCCAGACGTCTTTTGGACTATATGGGTAGGGGTCTCTGAGAGAAAAGGCACGGCTGAGTTACTCAGTATCTAACGTTAAATTACCGCCTTACCAAACCGTTGGGCGCCATGTAGTGTAGCTCCTATTTCCCTAATAGGCTCTGCGCATTGGAATAATATACCCTATAGGCTTGACATAGGACTGATGTCGGTATGTCCCTATCGAGTATATTAAACGTAATTACTTGTGCCAGCTAACTCAGAGGCCACTAGAAACTCCTTGAATAACAAGAAGGGAGTAGTTTCTGGCAGCCGCAAAACATGACCACTTTGTTTCCCTTTAGAATCAGAACGTGTCCCAGAGTCGTGGAAACAATAGATAACCATTTCACTCAGCTCAATCGTGCATGCTTAGTTTTCCTCAAAGTTACACAGAAAGAATAGACGGGCGTTTCAATAAAAGATTTATTGAACAGTCTTGTTTCTCGTGTAAGTAATATGTGCTGTTACGATCACAAGACAGTATGCAAGATAAATAATGTACAGCGTAAGCAGTAGAAATAAATAATACTGCGCTAGCATGATCTTTAGTAGATATTCATTTACATAAATAACACAGACTAAAAATGTGAGTACTCATACGATGCGTTTCTAAGCTAGTTCTACCCCAATGTACCTAACCTAACCTAGGTGTAGGGAGAGGTATGAAGTAGGTGGAGTATTCCTTACTATGGTATACTAAGAGTATGTTACGCCTAGTATGCCTAGTATGCCAAGAGTCCCTCTAGGTTCTAGTCAGCTCCATACCTTAAGAATGAGAGAGGTGGGAATCTCTTGCCAGACTCGAACTCCAACACCCCGCAAGGGAAGTCAGATCACTGGAAGCTGTACTCTCTGCGTGCAGGGATGACAGCGTCTTCTCAGTGCGTCAGGCCAGGAAACAGGCTCCTCTGAAGTCGAGGTCTCCTCTGATTTACAAGGGCTAGGGAAGGTATATTTATACCTGAGAGGTACCTCAGAATGTTAGCATTGACGTGAATCGGACAGCGGAAGACGTCATGAATGAACCCCTAAGGTATAACGGTTCATGCATAATAGATGAGTCCTTGAAGAAATCAATAGTCCTGTGCTAGGGAAACTCCCGAAGCCTAAGGGTCTGTTCTTCAAGAAATCGTTGTGACGTTAGGATGGACGGATGTCGGAGACCATGCCTGTATTTGGAGTACACGGTTTAATGCCTAAATAAGGACTGGGATTTTATGCCTATATAAGGGCAGGGCGAATTGTGCCTATATAAGGACATGATACAGGAAAACCTATATATGGACACCCTAAGAGGAATACAACACCGCAAGTCCTTCTAATGGATCCCCCGGAGTCAAGGGAGACAGTCACCCATGCACTCATCACCAGCAGACTGTACTATGGAAACACACTCTACGCCGGCATTTACAAGTCCATACTCCGCACACTCCAGACATTAAAGTACACCACCGCCAGACTCGTCCTCGGCATCCCCCGGCACAAACACATCAACCAACACCTACGAAGAGTCCACTGGCTCCCCGTGGAGACAAGAGACACCTTCAAAATCCCCACTCACGCCTACAAATGCCTACACATCAATGGCCCCAAATGCCTCAACGACAGTATCAACTTCCACGTCCCCAAAAGATACCTCCGATCTTCCAACCTCTCACTGGCCAAAACCCCGCGCATCCACAGAGCCAGAGCAGGCAGAAGATCCTTCTCCCACATTGCAGCCAAGACCTGGAACGAGCTACCGGCAGACATCAGACGCACCCCCTCCCTGTACGCCTTCAGGAAGACCCTCAAGACCTGGCTCCTTGGCTAACAGATCTGCGGACACCCCCCTCAGCGCCTTGAGACCCTCACGGGTGAGTAGTGCGCTTACAATTCCCCTGATTGATTGATTGATTGAGTCATCATCATGTGATGATTGTTCCTCTTCTGCACTGCTTGAGGCAGTGGGGCAACGCTCTTCCTCCATAGCAGTGGAGCCGCCACTGGGGGTGCGTCATCTACGTGTGATAGTCCTGAGCGACTCGCCCTCCTTCTCTACACGTCCCACCTTCTCCTTACCTGGACATTGACAGCGTGGCGCAATCCACTGCACTCTTTCCAAATCTGTGACTCAGCCAGCAGGAGCCTCAGCCAGGTGTGATTTCACTAGGCTGGGTACAGCAGTCGCGGCCTAGTCCGCTGGTGGACCTCCTGATGCAGTTGATGCAGCAGGGCCCCCTTAGGCGTGAAGTTGCAGCGCTCACGCCACACAAGTTCGACGTAGCACAGGGGCCTCACCCTCCACAGCGTATGGCCAGGCCAAAATCATCCGGACTGTGATGCAGTGAGGCCCCGCACAGCGTTGGTAATCCCCTCCGTGCACCGGGGTGTAGTGGTGGATCAAAGTATGCGATGCAGACCTCCCTACGTTGGTGCGCAGGAGCGCCTCTGCCATTCACAGCTCCAAGGGGCTCATGGCGGTCTTTTCACACAGGTCAGCAATGTGTCTCCATGCGACCTGCCAGACTTCACCACCAGGTACGGGCAATCGCAGCCCATCAATGTCTACCGCCATGGCTCAGCTACTCCACAGCTCCTCCGCATCACACTCCAGGCTCCAGACGCAGGTCCAGTGAGGCATCCAGGCTCCAGATGCAGGTCCAGCGAGGCATCCAGGCTCCAGACGCTGGTCCAGCTAGGCATCCAGGCTCCAGATGCAGGTCCAGCGAGGCATCCAGGCTCCAGACGCTGGTCCAGCTAGGCATCCAGGCTCCAGACGCAGGTCCAGCGAGGCATCCAGGCTCCAGACGCAGGTCCAGCGAGGCATCCAGGCTCCAGACGCAGGTCCAGCGAGGCATCCAGGCTCAAGACGCAGGTTCAGCGAGGCATCCAGGCTCTCATCCTGGTCATCATGGTTGTTGGCTGGCTTGCAGGGGTTGTTGATGTGTGCTGCACTTGGCCCTGGCTGCTCCATTCTGCATGTTGTTGTTTTTATTGCCTATCTCCTATTAGGGGGTCACTGATGGGCTATTTATTGCATTAGAGGCAAGAAAGCTCACGTTGGGCTGACTAACGTGAGTTTTTTTATCACTAATGGGCCTATCGCTGGTTTTCGCACGCTAACGCTTGTTTCCCTATCGCCATCGCGCTAATGTTAGCGGCAGTTTTCACCGCCGATCCCTGGAAATATCGCCATGTAGCGACGGCTTGGTAATAGCCCGTTAACATGCCGATAATTTTCAGGGTTAGGCGGCGATAAAAATACTGCTGCTAACTGGCCTTAGCGATAACTATCGCCAGGGCTTGAGAATATGCCCCAATATTTTTTCTGTTGGGCGTGGACCCGCAGGCGGGGAATTGGACCATCATTTATTAATCATCCTTTTTGCGAGTTCGACTATTGAGATGAACGTGTTCTACTGTAATTTCTGGGCTCTTGATATAATGTTGCAAGTTGGCTGTCTGTGGAAGGTATCCCATTGCGGTCATGAGAGGAAATGACGAATGCCTGAAATGACACAATGTTTTAATTTGGACACGGGAGGCATCG
Organism: Calotriton arnoldi; assembly: GCA_963921515.1. NCBI lineage: Eukaryota > Metazoa > Chordata > Amphibia > Caudata > Salamandridae > Calotriton > Calotriton arnoldi. Next base: position 510,288 of record CAWUFW010004205.1, read on the forward strand.
GAATTTTGTAGTGTGAATGTATGACCATTGCACCAGCAGTCCCTGCTAACTATGTTGTGAGTCTGACTGTTAATAGGTTTTCCTCATGTAACTTTGAACTTATGATATAATGTTACAATTTGGCCGCGTGGGTAATAGTCTAAATGCGATCGGAATGAAAAAGGATGAACGCTTAAAATATTGGGCCGACACGTGGGCCTTTGTTTTACGTTTGGTGTGCCATTTGGTATTGCGAGTCTGATCGATAGAGGTGGTTATGTTTGATCGTGAGCTTTGCCTCATGATACAATGTTGCAATTTGGAGTGGCAATTGAACCCGATACCTACCTTAATTGCACTGCGTGCTCGACTCTAGAACTGGAATTGTTCGAGCGTGTACTGTAGACACAATATACAAGTTGTCATTTGGCCGCATTGGGGTATAGTTCTAATGCGGTAATAACAGAATATGATGTATGCACACAAATATTTAAATACTGTGGGGCAGATTTACAATAAACTAACGCAGCACAGTTAAGCAAGTCATTTTGCTGCACCGTGCTGCGTTAGTTTGGAAAGCACAGCGATGTGACATATTTACAACAATATGTCGCACCTCTGTGCTTCCCCTGCGCTGGCGCACAAACTGCTGCCATGCGCCGACGCAGGCACCCTTGCACCATGGTGCAAGGGTGCTCTATGTCGTGGAGGAGATTGTTTTTGTTCAGGAAGGGTTCCCTTCCTGAACAAAAACAATCTGAAATGCCGTTTTTCAACTTCTATGTGTGCTGCATTAGCACACATAGAAGTTGAAAACCAGCATTCTTTCAATGATTGTTTATGTGGAGGAAGGGAACCCTTCCTGAACAAAAACAATCATTAGAGGTGATTTCCTCTTTCAATGTGTGCTGCAGAATGCAGCATGCATAGAAACAGGAAACAAAAACGAGGAGAAATGAATACATTTCTCCTCGTTCCTCCTCACTACGTCTCCCCTGGGGAGGCGTAGCATTCACACGCATTTCCAGATTTGCGATTCTTCGTAAATCTGGAAATGTGTCTGGGTCCATGGGTGTTGCGTGGGAACCCGCACAGCAACACCCATGGAATGCCCCTTTCACGCAAAGTGCTGCGTGTTAAGGGGCCATATTTACAAGGACAGGAAAAGCCACGCAGGGTGGCTTTTCCTCTCCTTGTAAATATGGGGCAGTGTATTGCGCTGCCAGTGCGTCACAAAAAGTGACGTACTGGCAGCGCAAGGGGCTTGTAAATCTGTCCCACAGTTGGAAGTGCGTTCTTTTGGGTAACTGACCTAGATGTTGGTAATTGTTAGAATAACATGGGAGGGGATCATTGTGGGTGAAACTCAGTGCTTAATTTGTAAAATATTAAGTGCCAGGGCTCTGACCGGGAGGCCACTGCAGCTTGCACCAACCATCGCCCTTGTCATCGCTGCCAAAATAACTACTAATCATCTCTCTCGCATGTAAATGCAACAGTTCAGATTATTCCAGGTCCCCAAAGCTAAAGGAATGGCTGGGGACGCAGGTATTAGCAATTTGTAATGTATATTGTATTCCTAAACAACCATTGTTCTGCTCATCTCTAAATTAGATGAGCAGCGCCACCATGTGGTAGACTGTTCTATGTATGGTGTTGACAATTACGTGCCGGTGCCGAGCACTGGAAACCAATTGTGTCAGTGCTTCGCACCAGAAAGCCCCGTCTCAAATTAAGCACTGGTGAAACTGTCCCCTGTTTATAATGTCAGTGTATACATGTAGGGACCATTTCATCCATTAGGTGTAATCTGTTGGGTCGGCCTTGTTTGAAATAAAAGGGAACAGGTGTTTGAAATATAACTGGGACCCTAAATGCACTCGAACTTTCCACAACTGTGGGATTACATTTTGATGACCTTCAACAAATGATCTATTTGCCAAACAATTGTGGATGTATGTATTGTTGCATATTGTTATCTCTGCTAATTCATGTAAAATTGTAAAATAAACACAATAATTAGATATATGATACCCACTTAGTATCGTTTTATTAACTTATTTTTGAGGTGACCCTACAGAGAGAGCCAAGTCCAAGAGTTTGGGCAAACAGTAACTGCTGTAAACGTAGGTAGAGTTAGGGAAGAGCTAGGAGTCACCCCCATCAACTAGATAGTGCCACTAGATGTGTGGCGCCCCAAGGCAACTCCTCAGAACACTTTATGGACTGGTGGAAGACCTTCTATGGTCATTTGGGCACCAGAATTTTTTTTTGAAACTTAAAAAAAAAAATCGTTCAGAGCTCCAGAGCTTTAGCGGGACCTGCCGGTAAAGTAGCAGTCCGGCAGTTAGATACTTTTCAGCCAGATGCTCCAAAGTTCCAGAGAGCAGTGGAGACCAGCCTGCTTAAGGTGTCTGGCCTTTGGTTCCACACTGGTGGCTACAGATTCAACAGCGACTGTTATGTGGGGTAGTTTTCTTCCCAAAAGTGCCAAAGTCCCTTTCTGCACAGTGATTTAGAAGAAATGTCAATGCTTTTCTTCCAGAAAGTGACACAGCCCTTTCTAGAGTGAGGCTTAGAAACTTTGACTTCCTGACTTTTACTGCGACCAATCTAGATGGTGCATTTGACCCAGGTCATTTTAAAATTGCACCTTGGTCCCAGTCTACGACTGCCATTGACTTACATTGGGCCCTATTTAAAAATTCATAACTCTGGTTTCTTTCATTGGATTGTTGTTGTTTTGCTGTCATTATGCATATTATTTTCTCTCTTTTTATAATTATTTTGAAGTGGAATTTTTAATGTGTTGTGTCTTTGATTTTTTAATTGTTCTGATATTTGTAACTACATTAATTTTTTAAGTTAAGTCTACCTGCTCTGCGCCACAGCTACCAGGGATTGAGCTCAGGTATAAATTATTGAAATCCTTGACTGGACCTAGCAGGTTAGTGACTTTGTTACTTGTGGTATACTACCATCCACCTCAATTGGTAATTCACATTCTGACAGTTATGAAAGTTGGTCAGTGTTTGAGGTACAGAACAAAGGGACAATGTAGACTGCTGAGAATGAGTATGCAGATATGAAGTCAGCCACTGTAACACCCAGCCTCCAACGCCGCCTCAGATAACATGAGTAGTTTTGCATGTGAGACCATATCAAAAGTGACCAACAAATCGAGCAGCACCTGGGAAAAGGCAAGCATGGTCTGCCTGAACTTGCAGGTCATCCGAAAAGAGATTAGGGCTGTTTCAGTCCTAAAAGAAGGCCTGAAATTAAACTGGGCAATATCCAAAATGTATGTTCCTCCAAATTCTGAGAGAGCTGTTTACTGCTGACTTTTTCTTGTATTTTCAATGGAAAAGGCAATGACGATATTGGACAATAGTTACATAAAGAGCTAGGGTCAGCTGTGAGCCTATTTAGTTAGTAGATTGACCAAATCTTTTTCTATACCTCCGGTACCTGTGCCATCATTATTGATTTATTACAAATATGTAGAAGCATATAAGCCACTGTAGTGCCCGCTAACTTCAAGATTCTATGTGGGATAGGGTCAAGTGGCAAGCCTAATTTGACTGATGAAAGAAATTCATCCATCCTTCTTGGGAAAGATGTTCAATTTTACTGAGACACACAGGCTCAGAACTAGAGCACAGACTAGTCATTGCCTGTTGCATCATACTACTGTTATCTGTTAGGTTGTACTAGAGCATCACAAATTTTAGAGAATTTATCCTGGAAATAGTTAGACAGTCTATTACATAGCACTTGAGAATGGTCAATATACTGAGAAAGACAAAAGGGAGATGATAGGGAGCTGACTATGTTAAAAAAATTCTTTAGAAGCATTCTCTAACTCTGGGGCTGTTAGCTATGATAATTAGCTCTGGTCTTCCATAGAACAATTGGCTCTAGAAAAAATGTTCAAACAATGGAGGTCTAAACCTACCGCCCCATGTTAGAATCTTGAGTTGAAAACACTTAAATCAACTTGCAGACGCCTGGAATGAAAATGGAGGGTGGACCACAATACGTGGGCAAAAAGAACTATAATCAAGAACTTACCAGCTACAAAACAGCTATTATCAGCGCCAAAAAGAACTTTTACACCAATAAAATAGAGGGGGCTAAAAATTCCGTTACAAAACTTTTCAAGACAGTTAATCTAAACTCCAACAGGGCGACGCTTTCGACCCGGATTAAGTGCTCTGTGACAAAATGGCCACGTTCTTTCAGTCTAAGGTCCAAGCAATATACCAAGAATTACAGAGCCAGAATTCTGGGCCTCCCTCCCCTCAGGCCCCACTCACAGAAGAAGTGTCATCTGCCACCTGTCACCTGACTAGTTTTTCCCCTCTGACCACCGACATGGTAAACGACCTCTTAATTTCGATTAAATCGAGCTCCCCAATGGACCCATGCCCGCCAGATATTATTCATGGCGTCTCAAACACACTCAGTGCCCTACTTGCCCCCCTCTTGAACACTGTTATTTGTATTGGTGTCTTCCCAACCTCTTGGAAGAAGGCATGGGTCAGACCTATCCTAAAGAAACCCTCCCTGGATCCTCTCGAAGTAACTAATTACCACCCGATCTCGTGTCTGCCTCTAGCAGCCTATGTCCTGGAAAAGACTGTTAAATCAGAGCTCACAAAATATTTAGACACCAACAACCTTTTAGACCCAACACAACATGGTTTACGGTCAGGCCACTCCACAGAGTCGGCACTAATAATGGCCACTGAGGTAATATGTTGGCAAATTGATAAGGGCGGAAGGGCTATCCTGATCCTACTTGACCTATCAGCCACGTTTGATACAGTTAACCACACTGTACTTACGCGACGGCTGGAGGCATTAGGTATTGGAGACACTGCACTTACCCTTCTCACCTCTTTCTTCTCTGCCAGAGAACAAAGGGTGTGTTGGGGCAACTTGGAATCTGGCAATTGTTACCTTCCGGAGGGAGTGCCACAAGGGTCAGCACTCTCCCCAACGTTGTTTAACATTTATGTCTCCCCACTAGCCAAACTGATCAGGGATCATGGCTTTTCACTTGTATCGTATGCAGACGATACTCAAATTATTATTTCCATCTCATCAATGGCAGATCCAATCGCAGACAGATTCCGTAGCTGTCTTGACAACATTATGAACTGGATGCACAAGAACTACTTAAAACTGAACGCTAACAAGACAGAGGTCATGGAATTCGGAAATGGGCCTCCTATGTGAACTCAGTCATGGTGGCCTGCAGAGGCAGGAGCCTGTCCTGTTCCAGCCACCAAAGTCAGGAACCTTGGGATTTTGTTTGATGCCCAGCTCAATTTCTCAGGGCAAATCAACCAACTGACGTCTGCCTGGTACTTCGTCTTAAAAATACTTTAAAAAATCCTACCCTTCCTACCTATGGAGTTGAGGAAAACAGTGGTGGTAACCCTCATTCTTTCTCACCTAGACTACTGCAATGCTCTCATTCTAGGTGTCAACAAACTTCAGATGTCCAAACTCCAATCCTTGCAGAATGCGGCGGCACGTACCCTACCCTGCTCAATATTCCAAAACATAGTCACATCTCGGATGCCATTAGAAATCTGCATTGGCTCCCAGTTGAGCAGCGTATTGAGTTCAAGGCGTTATACCTTACTCGTAAAGCTCTGTATGGAGAGGAAACCAACGACTTATGCAAAATATTTCTATGGCATGCCCCCGCCGGATGTTAAGATCTGCTAATAAAGCTCTGCTTTGCGTGCCCAGAGTCAGGAGGGCCAGATAGGGAGCATATGTCTCTCTTTTCTGGTATCTAAGCACTGGAACGAACATCCACTAAATATTAGACTCCTATCATCCAGGTCTCAGTTTAGGAGTCAGATTAAAACCTGGCTCTTCCCTTACAAACAGTGATCTAGCTCTTCCTGTCTTCCGTACTTTCTTGCCTCCCTCAGCGCCAAGACGCCTCGGCAATCGTGCGCTTTATAAGCTATTACTTACTTACTATTCAGCACACAGAGGGCCTGATTACGACTTTGGTGGTGCGGCGCCGGGTCCGCCCCTGCCGCGGCCCCGCCAAAGCCGTGGTCAGATACCCCGCCAAATTAGGAGTTTCCTCATGTCTGATGTTCTGGTTTTTTGCATTCCTACAGTGGTGCCTCAGAAAATGAGCACCGCAATGAGGACGCCATAAACAGTTCCTGCATGGCATGGACTGAAAAGTCCATGCTGTGCAGGAACTGGGGTGCATGCACACGGGGGGCACATGTTGCGCCCCCTGCATGCATTCCCATGCAGAGGTGGCACAGAGGGCCCTGGAGGGCTCCCTTTGTTTCCTCTCCGCCATGGTGTTCATGGAGTAGGAATCTCCATGACACTGGCGGTGGGGAGGAAACTCGTAATATGTTTGGCGTGACCGCGGTGGTCCAGCCAAGCATATTACGGCCTCCTGACCGCCGCAACACCACCAGGGAACGGCGGCTCCCTGGTGGCTGCGGCGGGGCAATGGCGGTTCAACCACCCAGATCATAATAAGGCAGTCAGGAGACTGCCGCAGCTACGCCCCCACATGTCTGGCAGTCTGTGGACCGTCGGACTTGTAATCGGCCCCTAAGGATTCTTTTTATGTAATAATGAGGCTTTACAGTCAGAACTTGTATTTTTGCAGGATCTGAGGGCCTGATTCACTAAAGTAATCTGAGACAAAATCCTAACTTTACGACTTTAGGTATTCACAAAAGGCATTTAGGAGTAGTAAAGTTAGGATTTTGTCTTAAGTTTGTCTTAAGTTTTGGTCTTAAGACTAAATCCTAACTTAAGTTAAACTTAAGTTAGGATTTTGTCTTAAGACCAAAACTTAAGACAAACTTAAGACAAAATCCTAACTTAAGTTTAACTTAAGTTTAACTTAAGTTAGGATTTTGTCTTAAGACCAAAACTTAAGACAAACTTAAGACAAAATCCTAACTTTACTACTCCTAAATGCCTTTTGTGAATACCGAAAGTCGTAAAGTTAGGATTTTGTCTCAGATTATTTTTGTGAATCGGGCCCTGAGAGTGTGATTGCATCCTTAAGGGCTATTTTGGCCTCCAGATTATTGTTCGAACTCCATACATGGTCCAACTTTACAGCTGAGTTTAGCCTCTTTTTGTAAAGAATTATACCATGGCACGAAATATTGACTTCTGTGCAGATTATTGAATGCTTTTGGAAGATCTGGATGACTCTATAGTAAAGGATATCCATGTGGACAATTAGTTATAAGTTGATTCAACTCTAGAATCTAATGCTGGGGGAGTCAGTGGCAAAGCTGTAGCAGTGAATGTAGTAACAGAAAACTTTGCCCACTGGTACTTGACACTTTACACTGAGCTACTGCAGTCCAGTTGTTCATAAGTGTAGGGCAAGAAAATACAACATTTAATTAAAAAGAGATCTGATAAGGCCAAAGTCAAGATGTGATCAGAATAATGGGTCTCAACTTTAACTGGGGAGTGCTGATGTCTTGGCATTTTGACATATTTAAGTGGACTGCCCAAGAAGGAGATCTTGCTTCAAGCAGTTTGTTTAAGTGGCGGCTGGTGAGGTTTGTGAGTGGTGGCTGGGCTTGTAGGGGGGAAGGGGGGTGTTTGATCAGGAGGTTAGTCACCATTTTCTGTGCAAATCTTCTTAAACAGAAATGGGATAAAAAGCCCAAATAATAAGAACATAGGCCTGGCTTGTTAGACAAGCCTGACCTCCTTTAGCGAAGTGTACAACAGGCAAGATGTTTTGGGGTTCGTATCTCCCTCACAACATGTTTGTATTGAGTATAACAGGATAATTTCCTGTTGATAAGCTCAAACTATCTGCTGATTTTCTCTTTTTGCGGGGCTGACAACCTCACCGCCCTGAAGCCTAATGGCGTGGAGGTAAAGTTAGCACCGGGTGTTTTAAATACAATATTGTAGACGTGCGGGTGCAGATTTATGAGGTTTTTTTTAGGAACTGACCATGAAGCATCAATGACTGCAAACTAGGTGCCAGAGTCATTATTAGCAAATGCGCAGGCATTGTGGTCATGCAAACTGGCATCACTGCTTGCACCCAGAAATAGCCACGAATAAATATGAGCTGTTTTAAATTGTTTCAAATTATCGGACATGTGCATTAAATTGAAGCCCATTTACATACATGCTGTTTTAGGAAATCGTTTTTACTGGTGCTAAGTACTGAAATCAAACAAAACAAACAGACATGCTGCATCTCTGTCACCAGAATAATAGCAGAATAAAATATGCCTGCCCAGATGAAAAACGTAATCAGGCCATAAGTCGCATCGTTTGCGCCCAAAATAGAGATCAGTTTGTTCATTCGTAGCCATGGTATTTATCAAACGGACAGTTTTTTCTGAGAGAAAGAAACAAATTAGGTTTGATGAACGAAAGATTGAACTATACACTTGCACATATTCAAGAAACTTGAATATGCTTTAATATGTTTCTCAAATCAGAGTTTCCAATCCTTTAGGACCGGTCTTCTTCAGCTTGACCTTGTACTTTAAATGGAGGCTAAATGGTGTTTTGATACTATTTTTAAACGCCACCTGATATTTGTACACAATTTTTCAATGTTTAAAATGACACTTAATGTGTTATGTCAGATTTCCAATCTACTAATATGCTTGCTCTCATGATAATTGTCATAGAGGTGCAACTGTCCCGTGCAGGAAACACTAGTTCTGTAGTCTGCAATCAATGTGTAAGGCAATTTCATCGTAAACATTTTGAACTGATTCACAAAGCTGCTTGTGCTTATACGTTTTCACTTCTGACTGCGAGACAGAAGGTGACCCTGAGTCAGGAACCTTTTTACCCAGACGCAATATATTACCTCAAAATGGTATATTGCAAAGGCTTGTGAGGAGCGGGCAGTCACTCTGAAGCACGAGTAGTTTGCTGTTAAGCTTTGCGAACACCCAAATGTGAGTTATTGTGTTCTCATAATCTGCCCTTCAACCTCTTCCCTCCATGAAAATAGGCAAAGGTTTACTTCTGTTAAGAGCAAGAGTAAATCCATTTCTAGGGAAATAACGGGAAATGGAAGGCTCCCACACTTCGCTGGTTTGTAAAACACCAGGTTTTACCACTCGCGAACATAAAAAGAATGGTGCTTTTGCACTAAGGAGCTGGCAACATAATAGCCCGGTATAATTACAGACAATTACTCCAGCGGGAATGTCAGTGCTCAGCCAGGGCAAGGAATTCACAATTCAAAAAGTGTGCAACTGGCTGACTTGGTAAAGTTCTGCGACTTGCAGGAAGTCGTAAAATTGTGCCTACGTATGATTGTTGTAGACTTGACCTGGTAAACATTTATGGCTTCCCTTTGTGAAACGAATATAAAAAATGGGCCTGGTCCTTACCGGCTGGTGGTGAACTGCCTGGGTTCACATAGTACTGCACACCATCAAGAGGTACACGAGTCCCACTCCCGACAGCAACCTGCAGTGCTGTGCCCAATGGACTAGCTGCCAGCACTGCAGTAAATCAAATTGCTGCCTCGACCGAAAAACATGCAGTCGGTCTCCCAGTTGCACAGCAGTGTTCATGAAATGGAATCCACCACGACCAGGATTTACAGACGCACGGGAAGCAGCCTCACACACTACAGGTCGAGTCTGCGCAGACTCGATTCCTGCTTCCCACCTGACACACCCTTTCCCAACTCGTCACAGGGTGACCCCACCCCCTGTAACGAGTTGGGACCCACCCACGCCCTGAAACAAGTTGGGAAAGGGTGGTGTGACAATGCTCTCCACTCTCTGATTGATGTGGAGGCTTAGCAATCCCGGGCTTGTCTTTAAAACGCCCGGGGCTAACTTTACCTTCACGCCATCAGGGGGTGGTGATTGGGCCTTGAAGCTAGGTCTCTGCCAAGCTGATAACCTCACAAGCTTCAGGGCTGTGAGGTTCTCAGCCCGGCAAAAATTTAGGCTACTTTGGGCCCGCCCGGGGAGCAAACAAGCAGACGCAGTGACCGAGTCACGTGATGACGGTGTCCACAATGGTTATTGGACAACGCCTGTGTTGGTGAGTAGGACAGACAATGCCCCATGTTCAACATAACCTGCTAAATTAAATTACAACAAGGGGTATTTTTTTTAATGAAATCAAAATAAGAGCATTCAGCATTATTATTATTGTTAAATGTAACAGGGCGGAGCCCCGACGTTCTTGGACATAAACCGCTGCTGGTTTCTTTAGGTAACTATTTTTAGGTAAAGTATTTATTAAAGAGGAACTAATTAATTCAAGTTATTTGATACAATCAAAAGTGAATATGAATGAGATAAATAAAAATAAGAAACGTACAATCACCATATTGTTTGGAAGAGCCTAAAATTATATAAGAAGTTAAATACTTACTATAAATAAAACAAGTTCAGATACATCTACAGACGATATTAAAGAGTACATGAAGACACTTAAAGTAAGATGATAAATTCCCTAGATGTTCCAATTTCGAATAAACAAATTTCAATCCCCGCTACCACTTTCCAGTTTTAATAAATGAAACACAGGAGAGACAATTGGAACACTTCAATGTAGATGTAGATACTTAACAGTGACTTAACTTATAATATAGCAAACATTTAACATTTTCTTCAAAGAGTATATCTTACGTTCTTATTGACAATGAGAAACAAAATCCTTTATAATGATCTAGAAAGTCATTCCATTAGAGAAAAAAGAGAATAAATCCACATTTCTATGATCCATCATGGGTAGATTGGATAGATCTGGTTTTATGTTTCTTGGACAATGATATCCCCTGTTATTTTTTTGCTGGGTCTAGAATTAACCATGTCATAAAAAGTGTCTTCTGTTTTATAGTTAGACCTGATATGAGGAATATTCTCCGCAAAAGTTAGCTACCAATTTTCAACATTAATATGCTCTGTGAATATGCAATAAAGAGGGCATGGATAACGCAGCCCTCATGGCGGATGTGCTCTAGACGAGCTCTGCTCTCTTCCCTGATTATCCATCATTTCTCCTGCCAGAAGCTCACCATCCATGGGCGCAAGCTTACCGCTGGTGACTCCTGCCCTCCCTGCCTCCATACCGTGCAAAATTTCTGCTGAGAGAAGCCTGGAATTGGAGCAGTGCGGCCTATCAACAGGCCTGCAACCACCATACTATACACGCTGGCTGACGATGTGGATTTCAACAAAAGAGACTTTGAGCCCCTGTTAGCGTCACAGAGCTGTGGGACCATGGTGCTTCTGGGCCTGTGACCACATACCCACTAAGTTAGACCGACCGGATAGTGTAGCTTAAAGTGCTGTGCGACACGAGTCCTGGTGCTTGCACACACACAGGGCCCTGGGGCTCTTCCCCGACCCTGCCGCAACAGCCCAGAATTGCCTGGGCAAGTCCGCAAATAGAGGACGATGCTGGAGTTGGGCCCTGGTGTGACGGACGTATCGCAAGGCCACTGCGATCTTCTTCACTGTTCGCACTTGCAGGTCTCTTTACACTCCCAAATAAAAGCAATTCAGCACTCTCAAGCAGAGGCATTCAGCAACGCAAAAAAAAACCTGGAAAGGGGCTCAACCCTCACTAAATTAGGCACATCAAGAGACAGTTTTCAGAATAAAACGTGGGGCTTTATTAGTGTAACACTCTCTAACAGAAAGGCTTTCCCAGATGTCAAATGAAAACAACATGCAAATATATATATGTATCACAAGTTAAAATACATGAGATAAGAAACAAGCAGAAAATTATGGTAAAACACACGCAAATACCGAGCACTAACAAGTCAAATAATAATAATGGAGCAAAACATATCAAATTTTAATAAAGAAATACTCATAAATCAAATGCAAGAAAGCAAATATAATAAAAATGGACGTCCAATGCAAGGAACGAGCACTGTCAAAGGAAAGTAATCAAATACGAGAAATAAGCACTGTTAAATTAAAGACTCGAATATAAAGAGCATGTATACAGAGAATAGAAGCATATAAAATATAAACACAGGATACATCAGATAATGCCAATGAACAAGAACCAATGAATAAAAATACTTCACAGGCTGGTCTCTCAGAACACAGACAAAAAACACGTAGAAATAACTCTATCTCTACATATATCTCAATACCAATGATCAGAGAAAATACCTAACCAGCTGCAATATCTTCATCTTAGTCCACACAAGAATGGGGGATTCCAAATCACAATCCTGGGGTCAAGAGACTCCTTACGCCGGGAAATGCAGCACTGAGCAGATGGGTCCACCTCTCAGGAGACATCCGGCTTCCGAGCCGAAGAAACCCCAGTTTTTTAATATTCTCAATGCATGAGGAGTTTTCAAGAAGACATCCTCTACAGCAAGGAAACGTAATGGTGCTAGCCAGGCTCCATGCAAGCATTCCAAGGCAAAGGAGTTCTCACGTATTCTCTTGACATGTTCCAGGCCTTCTTAGTGAAGCTTGAAAACACCCTCAAAGTGGAAAACAAACTTGAACGTGAATAACCGAAATAACCGTGAGCAACCTGGGGCCTGCCTGTGTGTGTGCAGAACTCAAGCTAGACAGAGTCAGAATTCAAGATGGAGTTTAGGGCATGTTAACGCCCATAGGTAAAACTCAATTTCTCAATGTATAACATAATACACATTTGCGCAGCACTGCTTACAGTGCTATACTCTGAGACAGAGAAGTACATTCCACACATTTCTCTCACTCATGCTTTCAAACGCACAACCCACACATTCTGTTCCTGGCAAGGCTAAAGCTGTCCTACTCTGTGAAGCACTCCCATTCTGAAGCTACAAGGAGACACAAAATTAAATCATAAGTCAAAAATGCAAGTGCACAAAGAATGATGTCGTACATCCAAAATAGAGTGAATTAAAATGCATACGGTCAATTAAAACAACAGTAGTCAAAGGTCATCAAATGATCCCAATACACAAGAGTGCATGTAGCAATACAGCGGGAAACTGTGATGCTGCAGCGCAGGCAGTCTCAAGCGGATGCGCTGTTACTGCCCACCCCTAGCTGCAACAGAATGAGACATCGCAAAGCTGGGCTGATTCACCATGGAGCTCTGAGGGGCTGCTCTGGGAGAAGATCAGGTTGGGCATTGATGTTGATTGCACAGTGGTGATGCGGCAGTCCCTCAGAGCCTCTACATGTGCCTACCATATGTTTGCCTTCTAGCCACTGAACTTGCCTGTCCACGGAGTGCTCCCCCACCAATTACTCCTGGCAAATACTGGGATCTCCCCCTTGTCCTGCCATAATCATTTGTTCAGTGGACCTCTGCTATTGCCCTCCATTATAGCCAGACTTGATCTTGTATGCATGACCTACCCTAATACCTGTAGCCATGGCTGCTCCTGCAGCTGTGCCTCAGGACTCTTATCAGTGCAAGCAAGCAAGCCCTCTTCTCACTGTGCGTACTGATCACTGCTGCCGTGGAACTGGTGGGACTGTGCAGGACACCTTCAGAGCGGACCATCATGGAGTATACACCATCTAAAATGCTATAACCCTTGACCCGGTTCCCACGTGCCAAGACTGCCATTACATACCTGGACCCCTGGGGCTGCTTGTGCTGCCATACCCCTCTCCACGCTAGGTGTTGTCAAGCGGGCCCCAGGCGAAGACACAATGCTGCACCATACTGACCTATCTTACTACGATGGGGTGCATGAGCACACAGGATGCATCAGCAAAGCCCTCCCTTGAACATGACAGGGTGCTGGGTGACGCGGGCTCCACTGGCTGCTCCCGGCTATCAATCAGTGATAAATTGGATGCTGTTCTCGCAGTGGTGAACAAACTTGGTACTACGTTGGAAACCACGAGAGACTCCTTAGAAACCAAGATCAATGCGGAGACAACGGACCTGACGCTTATGCGTGCAGATCACCACAAACTTGCGGATAAAGTATATACTGTCAAACAGACCCTTACAGAACTACAGCCGAGGGCCCACAAACTTTACTCTTCGATGCACCTGATGGTGGAGTGTGTGGAAGTCCTAGAACGTGACATGGAGGATGCAGAAGGCCACTCACACTGCAACAACATACGTATGGTGGGCTTTCCAGAGGGGGTGGAGGGATCAGATGCCATCATATATGTGGTTCAATATAATGGGAAACCCAATCTACCCTTGAGGGCTTGGGCAATTCAAATAAACGGGTAAACAACGCCTTCAAGGGATTTGTTTGAAATACTCTGTTCTATTGCTTTTGATAAATATTTTTTAGCTGCAAGAATTGTTGATAAACTTGCCACAGAAATGTTATTCAAACATCTTTTATCTAAAAAATAATAATTTTGTTCCTTGTAAAAACATAAGGACCAATGAATCAATCACGGAACAATGAATATTCAAAACACGGGTATATATAGAAAACAAATTTTTATCTTTTGAAATGTATCAAGGGTACTACACAGTTATATCGACGTTTCGGTCTCTAATATCCAACTGCTGACTGCTGAACTTTGGCTGCGCTACAAAATCTAACAGAATAAACTATTTCAACTGAGAAGTGGCTGAGGACTGGAAATTTATTTACACCGTCCAATAAAGCACCAGAGTTTATTTACCTATATCATTTACCTGTATCTCTTGATGATTATTCACCTTAAACAAAAGTTACAGAACGACGATTGATTTGACATATGTGTGTCAATTGTAATTCTTGAATCTTTGGAAACATCATTCAGGGGTCATTTGTTATATTTATGGTAGTCCTGAAGATGGTCTCATGGACATATGCATAGAGACCGAAACGTCGACACTTACACTCTCTTTTGGAAAATAATGTACAATGAGAAGAAGTGTTTACAATAGTGGCATTGAAGGATCATACAATTGTATCTATTTTCCTCGTGTTACATTGTTTATATAACTGTGTAGTACCCTTGATAAATTTCAAAAGATAAAAATTTGTTTTCTATATATACCCGTGTTTTGAATATTCATTGTTCCGTGATTGATTCATTGGTCCTTATGTTTTTACAAGGAACAAAATTATTATTTTTAGATAAAAGATGTTTGAATAACATTTCTGTGGCAAGTTTATCAACAATTCTTGCAGCTAAAAAATATTTATCAAAAGCAATAGAACAGAGTATTTCAAACAAATCCCTTGAAGGCGTTGTTTACCCGTTTATCATATATGTGGAGCGCTGGTTGTGTCAGCTGCTACCTCAAGACACTTTTTCACAGTTCTTCTTGGTGTAGCGTGCTCATTGAGTTCTGAAGCGCAGACCGCCTCCGGGCTCCAACTCCAGACCATTCCTGTTCAACCTAATGCACTAAAAAGACAGAGACATGATCATGCGTGAGACGTGGAAACTACAGGAGAGCTCAGTAGACGCAGAGGTAATGTTTTTTCCGGACTACACCATAATGGTGCAAAAACAACACTCCTCCTTCCTCCCTGTCAAGCACCGGCTCCATGAACTTGACATTCGTTATGCCCTTCTCTTGCTAGTTTGGATAAAAGTGGTAGCAGAGGGAAAAACACTCTTTTTCAACTCCCCTGGAGATGTATTGGACTGGTTAGAAGCAGTGGGCCATTCAACAGCTGATAGCGAAATGCAGCCTGATGCTGGGGCTTGTGGCGGAGCAACTGCGTGCCGGCGTGGCAAACGCTCTTGATCTTGACACTCTCCTCCATTGAGACATTCACCTGATTTGGTACAAGTCATAAGGGAGAGAGGTCAGGCCATACAACAAGCTGCGGCATTGAGTGAAACCGGAAGGGTATAGGAGCAGGACAAACACACTGACTAATCAATAAGTGATGATGGCTCTTCAACTACATAGCCCTCCCTGGTGGACTCGTCAACGTTACTTGAAGTCATGCCGCAGACATCTGATGACATCGTGTGAAGCTTATGATATATGGCTGTTGCCGACTGATATTGTTGTTATGTTTACTGTGACATGTTGCTGTACCCTAACTTGTAATGTATAATTCACCTGTTCTGTTTCTCTCGCGGGGGCATGGGATGGGTGGCAGGGTTCCCATTCCTTTGCAGGGTCACAGTCAAAGCTAACAAAAAATCAATACATTTCCCAATATTCCTTTCAGAATACAAAGGGGGGAAGAACCCCCCAAAAAAGATGTACAATATTAAATGTAATGTCAGTAGATAAAATAGTATTAATTCTATCCCAAATTATGAGACCAAAACCTTTCAATTCGAGGGCACTCGAAAAACATGTCAAGAAAATTGCTGTTCTCTTGGGCACAGGACCAGCAATTAGTGTGTGTAATAAGGCGGGACCTATAAAGTTGTGTGGGAGTATAATACAGTCTATTTTAGAAGAAAAATAATGTTTGAGTGGTACAGCGGAACGGGAAGTGGTGTGTATCTTGGCCCAAATTCCATCCCAGGTGCATTGGTAAAATTCTTGATGGAAGTCATGCTCCCATTGTAGTTCCGTTTTGGATTTAAGTCTGCCATCTTGAGGGAGACATAGACATTTATATATATAGGACGCCTTAACGTGTGTGGAAAAGTCAAAAGAAAAAGAATTAAGAAAAAGATGAGATGATGTGGAGGAGACCTGCAAAAAAGCTGTAGAAGAATAGGCCTAAGACGCTGATAATGGGCCGCATAATAGGATGAAACACCATATTTAGATTGAATGTCTTTGAATTCTAGCACAGAATCGTTGGAAATAATATGGTCAGTAACTATTATTCCTTTGTCGATCCATTCCTTCCAAAAAGAGCTCGATTTTTTAATTTAATCTGTTTATTATACCTTAACAGAGTTTGTAAAAAAAATTTAAGTGAGGAATTGGATTGGAGCAGTAGGGAAGTGACAATAGAAAAAGAATGCAAATGTAAAGGTGTAAACAAAGCTCTAGGGGCTTGAGTGATGTGAACCGCCTCCTCAAATGAGAACGGGGCGGTTTGGGCTCGCTCTTGAAGACCCCAGACTGTAAGTTCATCTAAAGAATGAGAAGAAAGAGAGGTCCAAACTTGCTTAAGGGGGAAAGCCGAGTGATAATGTCTGAGATGGGGAAAATTAACCCCTCCATTATTCTTAGGCTGTTGGAGTCTTAATAAAGAGATTCTAGGTTTACGTTTGTTCCATAAAAAAGATATAGGTAAACGATTAATGGACTTAAAAAAACTAAGAGAGAGCTTGACCGGAAGCATGGACAGGTAAAAATTGATGATTGGTAACATCATAATTTTAATAGTAGCTATTCTCCCCACCAGGACAGATAAAGAGGAGACCAATTAAGGGACGTATTAGTAATTTTTTCCTTAACCTAATCTAAATTGAATTGGATAGTTCCTTTTATAGTATTAGAATAAACAAATGCCTAATCATTTGATGGGCTTAGAATTTCCATGCAAACCCTGTATTATGAAACATGGCAGGAAGGCAATACATATTTAATGGCAATATCTCTGCTTTCTCTATATTGAGTCCTGAGACTGAAGAATACTCGTCCAAGAGAGAAAAAAAGGCTGGAAACGTGGTTTGAGGATTGGACACATAAAGTAAAATATCATCTGCATAAGCAGTAAATTTCACTTTGATTTGTTTGAATTTAAATCCAGGAAAAGCAGACGACCTATGGATTTTCTCTAGAAAAGGCTCTAAAGCTAAAATAAAAAAAAGGGGGGAAAAAGGGTATCCTTGTTTGGTACCTCGATAAAGGGGAAAATAAGAGGACTGTTTGCCATTAACGGAAATAGAAGTAGAAGGTTGAGATTATAAAAGATGAATGTGACTAATAATACGAGAGCCAAACCCTTACCATTTCAATGTGCTGAACATGTAATCAAAATTGACTAGATCAAAGGCTTTTTCAGGGTCGAAAGTTATAGCAGCATATGGTATATTAGATTTGGACGCCATATGGATTATATTAAGAAAAGTTCTGGAATTATCAAAGAGAAAACGACCCTTCACAAATCCTGATTGATGAATGTCAATCAAGTCTGGAACAACCTGCTTAATACATAAAGCGAGAGCCTTAGCGAACATCTTGCAGTCAGTGTTAATAAGAGAAATAGGCCTATAATTCCTGCACTGAGATAGATCTTTACCCTTTTTGGGAAGTAAGTAAAGCATAGCTTGAGAAAACGTTCTTTGTGTACATTGTTGTGTGGTACAGTGGGAAATTAAAAGTAAAAGTTTTGAAGCAGAAGATGTGAGAAATGTGCATACAATTTGACAGAAAACCCATCGGGACCTGGAGCCTTATCTTTAGGAAGTTGAAATAGGGCATGTTTAAGTTCCTTCTCAGCTGTAGGAGAGAGTTCGGAAGAATATAATTTAGTATAGTATTATAAAAAGCAATCTAATGTTTTTGTGTCGCTAGTATGACTAACTCCATAAGTATCCGTAATGACTTGTATTTTAGATTTCTGCATCTTTATTTTTAAATAGTAAGCTAATGCTTGCCCAGCTTTATTGCGACCGCCATACATTTTTGCGTTAGTTTTAAGTAGAGCACCACAGATATCATTCCAAGATTGTTTGTTATACTGTAAATTGGCTTGAATTAATTTAGGAAAGGTATCAGAATTACTAGAGAAGAAAAACGTATGCTCTAGCTCTTTAATTTGCTTTAACAGATAGGAGTCCGTAAGTAGTTTTATTTCTTCTTAGCAACAAAATCTATGATAAAACCTCTAGCGGTTGTTTGAAGGCTTCCCATATAAAATTAAACTGTGAATCTGCAGTAAGGTTGACGGCACAAAAATCATTGGTAAAGCGTGCAAAAGCATCAGTGAAATGTTTGTCTAGCCATAGTGCATTGTTGAATCTCCATCTATTAGAGCAAGAAATGTCATTAGGGGTGTCTAAGTCTAAAATGACAGGAGCATGGTCGGAAATTAAAATGGAACCTATCTCAACATTAGATACTGACTGTAGAGCATTTTGTGTGACAAATAAATAATGTATTCTAGAATGTGAGGCATGTACAGGGGAGAAATATGTTAATTCTAACACATCAGGATGTGCTATTCTGCAAGCATCAATTAGTCCTTTGGAGGAGATAGCCCTTTGAAAGGATTTTTGCATTTTATTGGGCATATATCTAACCTGGGAACGATGGTCTAAAAAGGCGTCTATTCATTGATTACAATCACCTCCTACTATAAAATTATCAGAAGAACAAGCAGATAAGAGAGAGGAAAAACGGTCCCAGAATTGAGAGTCAACCCGTGTCAGGCCATAGACATTACATAGTGAGAGAGGAAAGTCGTTAATTTTTAAATTCAAACATAACCATCTACCAGCATCATCCTTAGTTTCATTGAGCAACTGAAAATGCAAAGATTATGTAACAGAATTAGAACACCATTCTTATCGTTAACAGCATTGGAACTAAATACAGAACCCACCATTGTCTGCGCATCCATTCAATATCACTGTCTTTAAGAGAAAACTCCTTTAAGAAGGCAATCTGACATTTCAATTTGGACAAATGCGTGAGTACCCTCTGTCTTTTAACTGGGTTTTGGAGACCCTTTACATTCCAGGAAACAACACGAAGATTGACCATAAAGAATATAAACAATACTTGATAACCATATGAAACATGAATTCATTTGATTCAATATATAAGTGGAAGAGCAAAAACACTAAGTGGAAAATAAAGGAGAATAGAGCAGCATATGATTGATGAAAGGGAGAAGGACAGAAGAAAAGGAGAAAGAAAGAGTAGTGAAAGGACAAAACATAGTTGGGATAAGAAAATGAAAAGATGATGAAAAGTCAAAGGACTTTAGTCATAATCATCATGGTAAAGGAGAAACAGAAAGTTAATAGAGTGGAGCGTGGGAACGAGACAGAAATTACCAGCCCATGAGGGAGCCAAGGAAGAGAATAAGTACAAAACAAATAGAGTCGGGGTAGCCATAAAATAGGAAACATGTAACATAAAAGAGCTACGTCCAAATAGACAGAAAAAAATACATCAAACAGACTTAGCATACAGGAAAAACTTGATACGACAAGTACACAAGGCGGAGACTGAGAACAGATGGACATCAACGGACACTATAACAACTTCAATGGACCCAGGAAAAGTAGAACCTGAAAAGGAACATTTAATTTAATAAGAAGCATAAGAATTTCACAAAGCAAATCCAGTTTTACTAAGCTCAATGTCTTCTCCTTCATGCTCTTGGATGAACATTTGAGATCTTTTGGATCTGCGAAGGTGGTCGTCTTGTCCTTATAGGTGACCTTAAAAAAGCAAGGGTGAATGAGCCCATACCGAACATTCATGGATCTTAATGCCGGTCTCAAGTCCAAAAATTCTTTGTGCCTCGTAGCAGTGGCCCTGGAAACATCCTGACTAAAAAACACTTTATGACCAGCCCAGAGCATCTACTTGCGTTGTTTGGCTGTAGTGAGGATGTCCATTAGGTCAGAATACTGTAGAAACAGAGCAATAATCCCTCTAGGTCTAGTGGATGATGCAGAAGGGGAACAACCAATCCGATCGGCCCTCTGGATATTCAAATCGACTGAAGATTTCAGACCAACAATTTTTGGAATGTGCAACTTTAAAAATGTAATCATATCCTGACTTTCCGACCCTTCGAGAATACCATAAATGCGCAAATTATTCCGACGTTTACCATTTTCTAAATTTTCAGCCAGTCTTTTGAGCTGAGTCACTTCCTTGGTCAAATATGAGACTTTCGCAACGACATCCACTGCATCACTAACCCTCTGTTCCACCTCAGTGAGTCGTGAATCAAGAACAGACCACTTTTTCTCAATCCGCTGTAAGGATGCACTTTTCTCCACTATGCAGGGTTTCATATTTCTTAATTCCGCAATAATGTCTTCCAAGGTCAAGGGTAGTGGGGATTTTGTAGGTGAGGAGGGGTCTTTTTTTACTCTTTTATTAGCACCACCACATGACTCTTTTCGGGCAGCAGCATTAGAGACAGAGGAAGCCAAAGAGTGCGCAGCATCCATTTTAAATCACAGTTTGATGAAAGCAGTCCTCCTAGAGAAAGTGGGAAGTTACACAGCAAGAGGTACACCCAGGCATAAAAAATAGAGCACAATGGGTTGGATGACAAAGTACCCCTCAGCAGAGAGCAGTGTGGGCCATTGAAAAAGGAAAAAAGGATATTTCTTATGAGAATAATAACTCCCAAGAGCCACTAATCAGAGTAGTGAGTGAACTGCCTAAAATGGCTGCAGCATCTCCTGACGCGGCAGGAGCGGCAGGCAAAAAGCCAAAAAGACAAGATAAAGACCAAATTCAGGCCTATAAGGCTTACCTTGCCGCTCCCCGCTCCATCTGATACCTCTTCTGATAAGAAAACATGCTAATATGCAAGAGCTGCCGGACTGTGAGGAGATAATATCATCGGCTCCCGCAGAGAAAAACTAATGGGCGGCCATCTTGATTCGTTGCCGGTGTGTGCTCTCGTCACACTCTCCTGATTGTCTGAAATGAGTTGATTGCAAATCAGAAAGGCTTTATTTCATTTTGCAGTTTTATATGCTGTAAATCTGCCCTAAACAGAGTGCTTAACTTGAGATCAGTTACAAAACATATGCACTTTTTCAGTCAAGTAGGACTAAATGCAGTCCACTTAGGGGCCCTGAGAAGTTTCATTCCTACATGTCTAGAGTACTAGGCTTCTAGGGGTCCTTTTATGAGCCCATTCTTGTAGCTGTAAGTAATGATGCAACTCATCTTATTGCGTGATAACAAGAGGTACAGTTAGTGAAATGTAATTCTTTAGGATAAAGTCATTGCAAACTTTTGGAAATTGTAAACTTTCTTCTACATTAACATGAGAAAAAGACTACTACAATTGATTTTGTCTTATAATTTAACCAGAGAGTTATGCCAGACTGAAGCTTGAAATTTGAATGTCTAAAATTAGAAACTGTAAATGCCAAATACTCACTCTGGTGCCCATGATGCCTGGTCCATGCAAAAAAAGCATATACGATAAATATATGCCTTGATTTATTAAATGTTTCACATAAGGTAAACATACTCGTAAATCCACTTACTACTGTTCAATATTGCCCCACAATGGTATATTACGTTCAGTAAATCCTACTTTTGGGACACAGGGTGGGCATTGCAGGACTTTAGCCTTCTTGGCATTTGGAGGCACAGGGACAAACAAGCACTATCAAGGGAAAGAGCACTGGTGTTCTCCACTAACTAGAACTCTAGTTAGTTGTTATGCAATGGATAGCGGTCTGTCTAAAGCTCCATGAAATGCTAATCATGTGGGTGAGCCAACAAGATACAGATATAAATTGATAGGCCAAGACTTCAAAAGGTGCTCAGTTAAAAGCAAATCCAACAACTCATTATAAGCTAATACATTTTTTTAATTTACTAAACTTCTTGTTCTTAGTAATACCAAACATCCATGATTTCCATGTTTCATGCAATCTTTTCCCAGACTCCTTGAATTTGTGCCGGTATTGGTAAAAGGTCTGATCAAAATCCCCAATCAAAGCCTCTTTCACCTTTTCATATTTCAGTTGATCATACACATCTAGCCCTATAACCACTTCCAAACCAGGAGTGGGAAATTGCTAAGAAAACCTGCTGTTCTTTCCTGCAGTGTGGGCTGTAAGCATTGTTATCATGCTCATACAAATCTAAACACATTACCACATCTTTGCCTCTGAGTGCATTTCTACTAGGTCCTTCTGGGGCAGAGGAAAAGAGGAGAAGGAATTACCCAGGTGGATGTAGGTGCTGGAACTACAGGAGCAGAGGGAGATTTTCAGCTCCTCTAGTTTCAAGTGCCTTACTGTAAGCACATGAGCTCTTTTCTTCTCATTTGCTTCCATCTCTTTGTGGATGCCAGCTCTCTGGATTCACACTCACTCTACCTCAATTAGTCCAGCTTTCTCTACCTCAACCTCAATCAGTTTTATCTGGAGGTTGATTTCCTCTGGTGAGTGTATGTCGGAGGGAATTACAAGGCTGGATCAGGATTGCATAGTTGAGGTACTGTAGTTTTTCCGGCTCTTTAGTAAAGTAAATGTGTTAACAGATTATGTAAATTGTTTCAATTTGCAATGCTCTTTCAGTGCCTGAGCACTCGTAGCCCCCAACTCAGTCTCCTCAATTCGCACAACTGAATCAAATTTTTTTTCACTATAGACTGTGTTAACAGTTGAACTTTATACCACATCTTCAACAAAGCCAGCAGCTCCATCGCACCCCACCTGTGCAACATCATCAACCTCTCCTTCGAGACCGCGACCTTCCCAGAGAGCTGGAAACACGCAGAGATCAACGCCCTACTCAAAAAACCCAAGGCGGACCCGAGAGACCTCAAGAACTTCCGGCCCATCTCTCTGCTTCCGTTCCCAGACAAGGTCATCGAGAAGATCGTCAACAAACAGCTAACCCGATACCTCGAAGAAAACAGCATCCTGGACCCATCCCAATCAGGGTTCCACAGCAACCACAGCACTGAGACTGCCCTCATCGCCGCCACCGGCGACATCAGGATCCTGCTGGACAATGGCGAGACCGCAGCCCTCATCCTGCTGGACCTCTCCGCCGCCTTCGACACTGTCTGCCACCGCACTCTACGCGCATGCCTCCACGACGCAGGGATCCGAGACAAGGCCCTGGAATGGACCACCTCCTTCCTCGACGGCAGAACCCAGAGAGTCCGCCTCCCACCTTTCCGATCCGAAGCCTCCGAGATCATCTGCGGCGTACCCCAGGGATCGTCCCTCAGCCCAACACTGTTCAACATCTACATGGCCCCGCTCGCACGCATCGCCAGACAACACGACCTCAACATTATCTCCTACGCCGACGACACTCAACTGATCCTCTCCCTCACCAAGGACCCCCTCGCCGCCAAAGCCAAACTCCATGACGGAATGAAGGCCGTCGCCGATTGGATGAAGATCAGCCGACTAAAGCTGAACACGGACAAAACGGAGGTCCTCATCCTCGGCTCCAACCCCTCAGCCTGGGACAACTCCTGGTGGCCAACGACGCTGGGAGCAGCCCCGACACCCACCGACCACGCACGCAACCTGGGAGTCATCCTCGACTCAACGCTCTCCATGACCAAGCAAGTCAACGCAGTCTCCTCCTCCTGCTTCAACACCCTCTGCATGCTTCGCAAGATCTACAGGTGGATCCCGACAGACACAAGAAGAACAGTCACCCAGGCCCTCTTCAGTAGCAGACTAGACTATGGGAATGCCCTCTACGCGGGAGCCCCGGCCAAGCTCATCAAGCGACTACAACGCATACAAAACGCCTCCGCACGACTGATCCTCGACGTACCACGCCACAGCCACATCACCCCCACTTGAGGAACCTGCACTGGCTCCCCGTCGACAGGAGGATCACCTTCAAACTCCTCACCCACGCACACAAGGCACTCCACAAAACTGGCCCAGCCTACCTCAACAGACGACTCTTCTTCTACGTCCCCAACCGCCAGCTCCGCTCCGCCGACCTCTCCCTCGCCACCGTCCCCCGCATTCGAAGAACAACCACCGGCGGCAGATCCTTCTCACACCTCGCCGCCAAGACCTGGAACACCCTTCCACTAAGCCTACGAAAGACCCAAGACCTGCTGACCTTCAGGAGGCTACTCAAGACCTGGCTGTTCGACCAGTAGCAGCATCCCCCCCCTTCCCTCTCCCCAGCGCCTTGAGACCCTCGCGGGTAAGTAGTGCGCTCTACAAATTCTGTGATTGATTGATTGATATAATAATGTGATCTCTGTGGCTTATTCTATGATCACATAGCTAGATGCCTGTGCCCGAGTTTATTCCAAGCCTGTGCCATCACAAGGACAATTTAACACAATCAAAGGCAACTCTGCTCTGTAAGTTAGGCCTCCAGGTTCTTGGCCAGAAAAGGTGACCACTCTGGCTTCTTTGACTCTCAGCATGGACACAAGAGAGGTCAAGGGTGGTGTGGTAAGATGTGTATAGTTACAGTACAATGTAATTATCATAGATGCAATAGATTATGGACTTTCAGCAAGAGCTGTGAGTGTTTAATATTCTCTCAAAATATATAAATATATTTACTGTCCGAAATGGAAATCAAAATAATAGAAAGTACAAAACACAACAGTATGCAATGAAAATAGCTATGCAGCATGATATAGGAGCAAAACAAAGGCCTCTGGCTATGAACGTTATATACTGTTTACAGTCACTAAATAATCCTGAGCATCCGCACAATCCTGGAAACAAAAACGTAATACCACAACAAGTGCATCCATGGGAGCATTGGCATCCTCAAACAATATTCCCGAATATATAATCGTCATTTTCACTACCTAATCACAAACAATTAATTGTAAAATGAGAATACAAATACCCCCACCAAACGTTTGACAGTGTGTTACAAAGTACACAAACTGTTAGTCTTTGTGATCCTAGTGTCTGTGAACACCTGAGATCAAACTGAAACAATGTAAAAACATGTGTGCAGTTGAGAGGACAGTGGTACTGCAATGCAAAGGGAGAAGATTCTAGTAGTTTGTTAAAGTGACTGCAGACTGCAGGTAGGTAAGTCTATCTCCTAAGTTTATATTTACTGGCTAAGTCATCTAAACAAATGTATCTTATTTCCTGGGGAATTGGATGTCCAATGTTTGCTCCTTCTCACTCAAAGATCCCAACTTTAATTATGAAGAATTTAGATGGTAGCCTGGCCCACAGCAATTGGTGAAAGTCAACGGCAAAAAGACTTGCCTTAGGCTGTACAATTCTCTCTCTGTCTGGCTTCCTGCCACGATAAGCTAGTGTTGATCTTCTAACAATGTAGGAGGGTCAATGGTAGACTAAAACAAGTAAAGTTGGCAAAGGGAGGAAGTGTGTTCACAAGTCTCACTGAGCTCCCCTCCACTTGTAGCAGCACTGCAGCATGCATAGAAAGAGGAAAATGCCTTTAATTATTGTTTTTGTGCAGGAAGGTGTCCCTTCCTGCACAAAAACAATCATCCCCTCAGCACAGGCACCCTTGCAAAATGACGCAAGGGGGTCTGCACTGGCGCACAGCTGCTGTTAGTGCGCTGGCGCAAGAGGAGAAGGACAGGAATGTGCCATATCTTGTAGATACAGTGCATTCTTGGCCTTTTATTTCGATGCACGGCAGCGCAGCAGGAGTGTTGCAGCACTGCATGCGTCAAAATATTGTAAATGAGGCCCTATGTGTGCTTGCTTTGGGCTGCTAAACAGGTACAGTCAGCAGCAGCAGAGCTTTAGCAGGGGCCTTCATGCTTGTTCCTAGCTAGAAGGATATAGGCAAGATTCACCTCCACATCCATGAAGTATCAAATAAGTAAGGTCCAAGAAGTAATTAACAAGGTGGAGGGAAGACACCCCTT
Source organism: Calotriton arnoldi (assembly GCA_963921515.1). Lineage (NCBI taxonomy): Eukaryota > Metazoa > Chordata > Amphibia > Caudata > Salamandridae > Calotriton > Calotriton arnoldi. The sequence continues at coordinate 536,644 of CAWUFW010004205.1, forward strand.
ATATGCCTCCTCAGCACATCTTCCTAATTCGAAAGATCCAAAAGGCAAATTACAGCTTCCCATATCAGAGAAATGTCTCAGAAAATCATCTTCCTGGAGTGCTTTGCAGTGATAACGGGATGCATGCAAATGGCCAGGTGCACCTTCCTGAAGGTTGCCCTTGTGTGAAGACACACATGTATTCCCTCCAGATTCCCTGGAAAAACAGAACAGCCGAGCATGAAGAAGGGGTAAGATGGGGCTGACCTTCTTGTTATCAGCAGCCTGCATTCATCTTCCATCTTGCAGGCGTCATTGCTACAAATAAAGGGTAAACATAACAACCGATGCTACGCTAGCATTTGCAGAGGTTTCACATTACACACACGCTTCGAAGATTTTAATCAAATATTACAAAAGGTAATGCTCATTTCACAAAAATCCATGGACATAATTTACAAGTGGAGGGCAGTGGTAATTACAGGGAAACAGTTGGAACACCGCGGTCTGAACCACGTGTGTTCGGACTACGCAAGCTCTATCAAGCTTGCCTTAACCACGCATATGCGTGGTTAAGGCAGTGTGCGGTCTAGCTGCTTGAGGACAGAAGGAGGAAGACGCCTCGGTGAGGTAAGTGGGGCTGTTTTTTTTATTTAGGCCTGGTAGGGGGTTGGGGTAGGTTTTAGGGAAGTGGAAGGGGTTGGGGTAGTTTAAGGGCCAGCGCAGGGGGGTGGGGGCTCGGGGTAGTGTAATTTAGGGTGCAGGGTTTTAGGCCTTAGGGAAGTGGGAGGGGAATGGGTAGATGGGTTAGTTTTTAGGGCGGGGGAGTCGGGGTAGGTTTTAGGGCAGTGGAAGGGGTTGGGGTAGTTTAAGGGACAGCGCGGTGCAGGGTGGAGTAGTGTAGGGTTTTAGGCTTTAGGGCAGTGGGAGGGGAATGGGTAGTTTGGGTAGTTTTTAGGGCTGGGAGGGGGTCGGGTAGGTTTTAGGGCAGTGGAAGGTGTTGGGGTAGTTTAAGGGACAGCGCATGGGGAGTGGGGGTAGTGTAAGTTAGGGTGCAGGGTTTTTTGCCTTAGGGCAGTGGGAGGATAATGGGTAGTTTGGGTAGTTTTGTGGGCTGGGAGGGGGTCGGGATAGGTTTGAGGGCAGTGGAAAGGGTTGGGGTAGTTTAAGGGACAGCTCAGATGGGCAGGGTGGGCAGGTTAGTGTAAGTTAGGGTGCAGGGTTTTAGGCCTTAGGGCAGTGGGAAGGAATGGGTAGTTGGGTTAGTTTTTAGGGTGGGGGTCGGGGTAGGTTTTAGGTCAGTGGGAGGGGTTGGGGTAGTTTAAGGGATGGCATGGGGGTGGGGTAGTGTAGGGTTTTAGGCCTTAGGGCAGTGGGAGGGGAATGGGTAGTTGGGATAGTTTTTATGGCTGGGGGTTGGATAGATTTTAGGGCAGTGGAAGGGTTGGGGTAGTTAACGACAGCACAGGAGGCAGGGGGGTCATAGTATTATAAGTTAGGGTACAGGGTTTTAGGCCTTAGGGTAGTGAGAGGGTAATGGGTAGTTGGGTTAGTTTTTAGGGCGGGGGTCAGGGTAGGTTTTAGGGCAGTGGAAGGGGTTGGGGTAGTTTAGGGGATGGCGGGCAGGAGGGTCAGGGTAGTTTAGGGTTTTTAGGCCTTAGGGTAGTGGGAGGGGAATGGGTAGTTGGGGTCGTTTTTAGTGTTGGGTTCGTGGTAGGTTTTAGGGCAGTGGAAGGGATTGGGGTAGTTTAAGGGACAGCGTGGGGTGGGCAGGGGTGGCGGGATGGTCGGGGAGGCGGGGTAGTTGCGACCTTAGCCACACATACCCCTTTACCATTCATGCCTATACCACAAAAGTTTGTGGTAAAGGCATGGGTGGTAAAGTAATGCATGGTTAAGATGCATTCGTGGTTGGGCTGCGTGGTAGAGGCACATGTGGTAAAACCATTTGTGCTTCTATTATACAACCTGTAGTTTTCCCTTTCAGCTATTGCACCATTTAAACAAGAATATGCTGTCAACAGTCAGGTAGAATCTCCTTGAGATTTCAGGGTGGTATACAGCAGTCATTGGTCTACCTTCTCAGGCTACAACAAACTGGTGACACTTAGGAGCATCATTTTGCAGTTTTACGGTTTCCTCTCTATCAGAAACTAACTAAGTGTTGTTAAAAGTTGCTGTATTAAATTCATTTACTGGGTGGGAATGGGAATAGAATAGCACTATAAACAGTGTGGGATTTAGAGGAAGTTTTTCCTCCATGGGGAGAAAATATTTTAATTGGGGAGAAAAACTATATTTAAAAAATGCAATTGCACACAAGCTATGACAGTGTCCCGTGAGCGATTGTAAACTATGTAAAATGACTCACGTCAACAAACCAATGGTGGGAAAAATTGCATAAAATCAAAAACACTGCAAGAAACGCCCACTCCTTGCATGAATCCAGGTCGTGGTTCATTTGCGGTCCGTTTACTGATGACCTCCATGCTTTTTAACTCTGGCAAGTAAAAGGGGATCAGTAACATTTTGCAGATTTACGCCATGTTCTGTGTCCACTTACTATAGGCAGTATAAACGTGAAAATCTCTTATTGCCGCTTATCTTCCGCTTGGAAACCATTTTAAATTCAAAATTCAGAAAATTTCACATATACAATGTCATAAACCCTATGGCTGAGGGGGCGTTATTAGTGCCCAAGGAGGATGGCGGCATTCCTGTGACTCTCCTCGGGGCGGTGCGGAGGCCCATGGAATTGACGGCTCACCTGATGCTTCCGAGCCGCTAGAAATGGATATGCAAAGTCCGTAAACAAGGGATGTTGCGGGGATTCTGCTCATACACAGAACTATGCACAAGAAAACAGGACCTCAGTAAATAGGGGTGTACCTCCTATCACCTTAGTACCCAAAATCCCAACCGACTAGCAAAAGTGTCTCATTCGGTCTCCTACAAATATCAAGAAGCTACGAATGTTTAGACAACCCAGAACACGAGCACTCCCGACTCACCTCAGAGTCGCGGGAACAAGACAATCTTTCGCTCTCACGTACTTGTCCACAATAAGAATAATCAGAGTCACTAAATAAGTTCAAAATGTTTATTTTGACTATAGTGATTCATAAAACAGTATGCGAACCACGACCAGCAGCAAAATGCATAAAGCTAGCATCATTAGCATTGTTACAATACCATAGAATACAAAAAGAGTCGTCATTTTATAAAGACTGTGAAAAAGGCAAAATAACTGGGCCTAATCACCCTCCCCTTGGTAGTAAGAAGCTATTTTATATAACAGAAGATCTCTAGGCGCTATTAGCAGACCCCCTACCTGAAAGCCTAAACGCAAAGGTTTACATCATAGGAACAGCAGAGCTCAGCTCCATGGAACGGCTTTCTTCGAGTGAGTTTCAAAAACATGCAACAATGCTATATCAAAGCTCGATTCTTCCATGCTGCAGCTGTTGGTAACATGTTTTGTCTAGGTGATAGGGACTGACCAGAACAGAATAACAAGAGACATTGTTGATCGACCTTGCACATTATGTTCAGACAGAATTGAAGGGAAAGCTGAGAACGTGAAAAACAATCTGTTATCATGTACAGGGCAGAGGCAAAGTGTCGCGAAAACAAACTCTTAGCAGAGGCGTGCGCAAAAGCAGCAGCATAGGGCAAGCAAAACTCATGCTAACTTAGCAATGTCGACAATGTATCTAAGGGCCCCCTAACCCCATATAACACCCTCCCCCTGGTAAGTCAGTAGGACATAGACAGAAGAACAAAAACAGAGTCCAAAAGTCAGGCAGTGTTTAGAATATGGTTGAGGGACTTTCTAAAAAAAAAAAAAATGGAGAAAAATGGAAAAGTTTGAAGGAAAAGCTAAAGGCACTTTGAGCTTGAAAAAGAGTCTGTATTCCAGACAGCGGAGTAGGGACGACCCAAGTAGTCAATCCATGAAGGTTTGAGTGCAAAGGAATGCAATTCCTTCCAATAGTTCATCATTGTCATTGGTAGAAAAAAGCGATGACATCCAATTTAGTAAGTCGAAGGAACAATCATGTTCCCCACAAGCAGTAGCATCCAAAAGTAGAAATGGGAAACTTGCGTGATATTCAACGAAACTTCGTTGTAGGAAATTCTGCGCTGCCGCACAGATATCCCATTGATCCAAGATCCCAAGTAAAGCTGCACGCGTCATTTGACCATCCACAGAACAAGCCTCGTCATCGCCTCTAAGGGACCCATCAACCGGCTGAAATCAGGGATTGGACACCACGTGTTTGATAAGCAAAGTTCCATCGCCCAGGAGAAATTACATCTTTTGCAATTAAGTTAAGCACTGGCTGTACGGAAGTAAAATAGGCAAAGCGGAATGTCAAGTCAGTCTTAACTTACAGCAAGCGTTGCTAAAGGCAAGCATCCCAAAGCCTCATATAGGCGATTACGGTACTGTTGTAGCTGGGCCGGTATGTGCAGAGCCACAAAGTGAGCATCCAGTACGAAGCACAAGGAGGAGAAGCAGGACACCAGCTGCCAGCGCCAATATTAAGGGGAACCCTCCGAAAACGCTGGAAAAAATAGAATGGATAAAGGCCGGTATTACCCCGAATATAGTTTGAAAGGAAGAGACCAGGCCAGATCCCACACATTTAAAAAAATGTGCAAGGCCTGTTGTCTCAGATGCATTAAATATTTGGTGAATTAGTTCCCCAAAATGAAGTGGGAGGTTAGTGTTAAGAAGGGACTGTATCTCACTCGAGGTCCGAGCCACCTGCAATCTGAATGTTTCCCGGGCGGAAGTGAGGGCCACCTCTTGTTGGAATAAAAGGGCTTTAAGCCTGCTTAACTTGTTGAACTCTGTTTTCAAAGTCGGAATGGAAGGCCAAAGCGAAGAATCTAAGCTCCCCTGCGGGGGCGGGAAAAGGACATTGCTACAGCAAGTTACTCGCTGGGAAACTGTTACCAAGTATGGGACTCTCGCCTGCAAACCACAGCAGTCTTGATTGTTTAAAATGAGATAGCTGCTGTTAGTAAGCAATGTAAAGACATGCGTGATGGATGGTACTGGGGTCCCCCTAAAAAAGCAAGCTAGATTCGGCGCTGACATGTTACACTCGCCGTGCAGTTTAACGTGTTTGCACACAAGAGAGTGACCCACTGTTGAATCACATTCCTCCCCTGTAAGGAAAACCTCTTTATCCTCCCTCAGACACCGATAAGCAAAGGGCAGGGCCCATAATTCATGCAGAAAAGCACTACCAAGCGGTTCAAAGCGGCCAACATAAAAGTGTTGCATACATGATGTAAAATGAAAAAGCGAAAAGGGCAAAGCGATAACCCCATGAATTAACAACACAGCAGAGTCCGTTTCCGCTACGGAAAACGGTAAAGGTTCCAATTGTTCAATATGCAACAGCGTGTATACAGCATCTTTCATGGACATAAACCTCTGTTTATCAGTCAGGTTAAAAGGCAAAAATAAAGCAGTGGCATTCAAATAATCCCAGGGCACTTTACCCATTTTCAGTGTCTGCAACGTCCAAGCAAATTGCATGACCGACCTCAACTGATTTTGACCATGATATAACACAGAGACATCACTTTGCACAATATCTATTACAGAAGAAACAATATTGTCTAAGGTGTAAATGCGTGAAGAAAGTGTGTTAATGCAGTTGTCCACTACTGCAAGGACTTTTTCTAAATTTGCCTGATCAATTTGACGCAGACGGAAGGCTGCTTCCATCTGTGAAAGTTTCCAAATTTCATTTTAAGCGGCATAAATAAATCGCTTGGCCCTTGGATTACGTGGGCCCAGGAGAAAATCAGCCAAATTTATATCGTTCGATAGGAGGGAAAGGTGCTGTTTCACAGATGCCAGGGTAGAGTGTTGTAACCACTGCTGGCACAATTTACCTACCGAGTATGTAGTCACAGAATGATGAGGTGGGTAACGAGGGTCAGGCTTAATCCGAATAAAACCAGGTGTAACATTATAGAAACGCAACTGGCATGCATTTGCATTAGTTTGCCACACCAACCATCCCGATGAATCAACCTCAGAAACATTAAAGGAGGCATTTTGAAGGAGAGCCTGCAAAGCCTCAATGGTGTGGTTAGTATGTAACCGCCAATTGTCATATTCAGTTAACGAAGGAATGGAGGGGGTATTCAGGTTTTTGGTAGTCGCAAGGCCATAACAGGATGTTTGGTAAATGGTTTCATTTAAAAATAACAATTGAGTCAGGATCAGGCAGGCACGATGTAATGCCTCAGTACCCTGTACCTGCCATGGCTTCGTGCCCCAGATTGACTTTAAATCTATAGCCTGTTTCCAATGGTCATAACCGTGTGTGGCCAACTGTGTTCTAAACAAGTTGGCGTAAATCAGTTTAGTGTGTGATAACAGGTACTTAGATGCAGGGGATTTTTGAAGCCTAAAAAACAGGATTCAGGATTAGTCAAATCATAATCTGAAAAGTAGGTGAACTTATTTCTAAGAGTTTTAGAACCCCTCTCCAAGGGAGTTGGACAATGTTCCCATTGGGTCAAATTAAAAACAGGTCTTATCGTATTCGTTTTGTGTAAAAAATGATGCCCATAATGATGATAGCAAAAGAGATCACCATAATTGACAGAATTTAAATACAAATCTTCAGCATCAAAGGCAGCATAATATTTTAAATCTGAAAACAATGCATGTACTGCCTGCACATCCCAATCATCTGAATGTATGTTCCGTGTCACCACATCTCCTAATGAGACGCAAAACACGGATGGAACTCGAAGGACCTCAGTCGGGCCATTAATTTCGTAAGCAACTTTGTCCCAAACTATACCATCAGGAACAGGGAAAGCCGAAATGTTCACAAAAGACTGGTCACGTTTCATGACATGGGACGATGTGTGAGGAACCAAAGTTCCATCGCCCAGGAGAAATTACATCTTTTGCAATTAAGTTAAGCACTGGCTGTACGGAAGTAAAATAGGCAAAGCGGAATGTCAAGTCAGTCTTAACTTACAGCAAGCGTTGCTAAAGGCAAGCATCCCAAAGCCTCATATAGGCGATTACGGTACTGTTGTAGCTGGGCCGGTATGTGCAGAGCCACAAAGTGAGCATCCAGTACGAAGCACAAGGAGGAGAAGCAGGACACCAGCTGCCAGCGCCAATATTAAGGGGAACCCTCCGAAACGCTGGAAAAAATAGAATGGATAAAGGCCGGTATTACCCCGAATATAGTTTGAAAGGAAGAGACCAGGCCAGATCCCACACATTTAAAAAAATGTGCAAGGCCTGTTGTCTCAGATGCATTAAATATTTGGTGAATTAGTTCCCCAAAATGAAGTGGGAGGTTAGTGTTAAGAAGGGACTGTATCTCACTCGAGGTCCGAGCCACCTGCAATCTGAATGTTTCCCGGGCGGAAGTGAGGGCCACCTCTTGTTGGAATAAAAGGGCTTTAAGCCTGCTTAACTTGTTGAACTCTGTTTTCAAAGTTGGAATGGAAGGCCAAAGCGAAGAATCTAAGCTCCCCTGCGGGGGCGGGAAAAGGACATTGCTACAGCAAGTTACTCGCTGGGAAACTGTTACCAAGTATGGGACTCTCGCCCGCAAACCACAGCAGTCTTGATTGTTTAAAATGAGATAGCTGCTGTTAGTAAGCAATGTAAAGACATGCGTGATGGATGGTACTGGGGTCCCCCTAAAAAAGCAAGCTAGATTCGGCGCTGCCATGTTACACTCGCCGTGCAGTTTAACGTGTTTGCACACAAGAGAGTGACCCACTGTTGAATCACATTCCTCCCCTGTAAGGAAAACCTCTTTATCCTCCCTCAGACACCGATAAGCAAAGGGCAGGGCCCATAATTCATGCAGAAAAGCACTACCAAGCGGTTCAAAGCGGCCAACATAAAAGTGTTGCATACATGATGTAAAATGAAAAAGCGAAAAGGGCAAAGCGATAACCCCATGAATTAACAACACAGCAGAGTCCGTTTCCGCTACGGAAAACGGTAAAGGTTCCAATTGTTCTATATGTAACAGCATGTATACAGCATCTTTCATGGACATAAACCTCTGTTTATCAGTCAGGTTAAAAGGCAAAAATAAAGCAGTGGCATTCAAATAATCCCAGGGCACTTTACCCATTTTCAGTGTCTGCAACGTCCAAGCAAATTGCATGACCGACCTCAACTGATTTTGACCATGATATAACACAGAGACATCACTTTGCACAATATCTATTACAGAAGAAACAATATTGTCTAAGGTGTAAATGCGTGAAGAAAGTGTGTTAATGCAGTTGTCCACTACTGCAAGGACTTTTCTAAATTTGCCTGATCAATTTGACGCAGACGGAAGGCTGCTTCCATCTGTGAAAGTTTCCAAATTTCATTATAAGCGGCATAAATAAATCGCTTGGCCCTTGGATTACGTGGGCCCAGGAGAAAATCAGCCAAATTTATATCGTTCGATAGGAGGGAAAGGTGCTGTTTCACAGATGCCAGGGTAGAGTGTTGTAACCACTGCTGGCACAATTTACCTACCGAGTATGTAGTCACAGAATGATGAGGTGGGTAACGAGGGTCAGGCTTAATCCGAATAAAACCAGGTGTAACATTATAGAAACGCAACTGGCATGCATTTGCATTAGTTTGCCACACCAACCATCCCGATGAATCAACCTCAGAAACATTAAAGGAGGCATTTTGAAGGAGAGCCTGCAAAGCCTCAATGGTGTGGTTAGTATGTAACCGCCAATTGTCATATTCAGTTAACGAAGGAATGGAGGGGGTATTCAGGTTTTTGGTAGTCGCAAGGCCATAACAGGATGTTTGGTAAATGGTTTCATTTAAAAATAACAATTGAGTCAGGATCAGGCAGGCACGATGTAATGCCTCAGTACCCTGTACCTGCCATGGCTTCGTGCCCCAGATTGACTTTAAATCTATAGCCTGTTTCCAATGGTCATAACCGTGTGTGGCCAACTGTGTTCTAAACAAGTTGGCGTAAATCAGTTTAGTGTGTGATAACAGGTACTTAGATGCAGGGGATTTTTGAAGCCTAAAAAAACAGGATTCAGGATTAGTCAAATCATAATCTGAAAAGTAGGTGAACTTATTTCTAAGAGTTTTAGAACCCCTCTCCAAGGGAGTTGGACAATGTTCCCATTGGGTCAAATTAAAAACAGGTCTTATCGTATTCGTTTTGTGTAAAAAATGATGCCCATAATGATGATAGCAAAGAGATCACCATAATTGACAGAATTTAAATACAAATCTTCAGCATCAAAGGCAGCATAATATTTTAAATCTGAAAACAATGCATGTACTGCCTGCACATCCCAATCATCTGAATGTATGTTCTGTGTCACCACATCTCCTAATGAGACGCAAAACACGGATGGAACTCGAAGGACCTCAGTCGGGCCATTAATTTCGTAAGCAACTTTGTCCCAAACTATACCATCAGGAACAGGGAAAGCCGAAATGTTCACAAAAGACTGGTCACGTTTCATGACATGGGACGATGTGTGAGGAACCAAAGTTACATCGACCATTTGTACTGCAGAGCGTTCAGGGAGATAATGGCCAGTTAGGAGCAAAGAGAACACTGTCACAAATCCAATTGACATGAAGAGGAAAATTAAGATCTGCAGCAACCAAATGTAGGTCCATGGGGAAACGAAGTATGGCTTTTTGAACCAGGAGTAAAAAATACGCAATTTAGACGGGGTGCTTCAGACAAACTGTATGATGAGGAGGACACGGCAGAAGAAAGGTGTGCCTGATCTCCATCACAGGCACTCACTGGACTTGCAAGCAAAGGCGAAAGTGCCGAATCTTCCATTCGTACCCGTGGGCTCGATGGCAGCTCACTCATGGAATCAATAGCCGGAATAGGGCACACAATATCCATCGCAGAAGAGGATTGTCACAAAGGTTGAAGATCAATTACAGTGTCCATCATATGAGCAGACATCCGTGTGGCAGCAGGTGATGGCAAAGTCAATGGCGCTAAGGAAATTGCGGTGCACAAAACTGCAGGTGTCACACTATTCAGAGTCGGCCACACGGTGTAACTTGACATTGTCCACTGAGATGTACCTGTTGTCTTTGCGACCTGGCAACGGTGGTAGAATGACTGTACGAGTACCCTTCAGCCCAAGTACTGAAACTGGAGCCCAGTAAGAGGGACCAAATTCTTTTTTGTTTTCAATCTTCTCTCTCACCAGATCCCCAATCTTAGGAAGCCAACCGGTAACAGGATTCAGTAGTGCATCAGCAGGCGAAGATGGTAAATGCTCAGTTGCCAGAGTATCACGTTCCTTTTGTAGGTCCTGTAACATAGCATAATGATTATCTATGTCAAACTTAGAGGCAGCCGCCACAATGTCCAGACTATCAAGGTCAGGAGCAAACATGTGAAAGCCAAAGAGCATTTCGTAAGGGGTCCACCCACCCAGAGATCTTCTAGGGAGATTATTTAGTGCACGTTGGACCCCATACAAGTGGGATAGCCAGACCCTGCCAGTACCTAAGACTCTAGCTGTCAAGGATTGCTTTAAGTCACGGTTCATTCGCTCCACAACTGAATTGCCCTCAGGCCTGTATGGAGACGAAAACTGCACCTGTACCCCCAACGACTTCATCACATCCTTGTAAGCCTTAGAGCCAAATGCTGGACCTTGGTCAGAATGGAAGGTACCACAGGCAAACATCCCGATAAAGACACGCAAATCCCTGATGACATTTCGAGCATCAGCACTACGTTGTGGCCAGACCCACAGGAATCGAGTGCACAAATCAACCGCAACCAAGATATACGTGTATGCAGTATCAGAAGAAAGAGGACCGCAATGATCAAGATAGACACAGCCAAAAGGTCTATTAGAAATACATAACTGAGTTTGTGGCGGACGTGGGACCGTCGAAGGTTTGATTTATTGACAAACATCACAGCAAAGAACATAGTTACGAGTCTGTTTATATAAACCACGCCACCAGTAACGTTGCTGAAGAATAGAGACTGTTGCCGACACACCAGCATGGGCCGAAGCAATGCCTTCGTGTGCGGCCTTGATCAAAGCTTGTCTGCGGTCCGAGTTGGGAATCAGCCGATCCCCAACCGAAGGAATGTTAGCATAAGGAACCTGTTCGGGAGTTACATGATAAGAGTACTTAGAAGGGAAACCCACAGGATAATTACATCCCTCCCTAGTTGCAGCGACCGCTGCCAGAATCTCATTATCAATCTTAGTCATAGATCTTGTAACTGCTGCTACGGAACACGTGGCTACTGCAGACTTGGCTGCTTCATCAGCCAAAGAATTACCAAGAGCGTGCGTTCAGACACGCTGGTGGCCAAGAGTGTGAATAACATGTGTGAGAGGCAGATGTTGTTTAAGATCTGCCACTCGAACCCAAAGCGTTTTATGCTTAATTGCGCTGCCTTTAGAATCGCGGTAATCATTTTGAGACCAAAAGAATAAGTTGTCATTGAACGACTGGACACAATAGTACGAATCACACACAATAAGGGTATTCACAAGAGGATCAGCAAACTCTAAAGCTAGAACAAGAGCACGCAGCTCCGCCAATTGCGCCATACAGTCTCCAAGTGCCTGTGTGTGCACAATGGAAGACTTAAACTCTCCATCTTCAATGGAGCCAGCCACAATAGTGCAGGCTGCTGAATAACCATGTTTGGAACCCGTGGCCGGTTGCGCCGAGCCATCGGTATAAATGATGCATTTGTATTCACTCAAAGGAAGAAGCGACAAAGGAGGCGGATGAACAAATTCATACTGTAAAAACTCCTGAGTCTGAAGTGATGGATCAAAGACAAACGTGACATCCGAAGACGTCAAAGAGGTAGCCCACTGAATCCAACGTGGGTGTAATGCCTTCGAGTTAGGTACACTTGCTTTAGTCACCGCTTCCAAAGCAGGGAAGGGGGTGACCATAAGAATGCGTTTGCCCTGCACCAGTGAGCGTTCCTTTAGAATCGCCATCTGCACTGCTGTTAAGATTTTTTCAACAGAGGAAAAACGCATTTCAGCCGCAGTGCACAGGTGTGATTTGTATGCAATAGGTATTGTGTCTCCTTCATTGAATGTTAAGTACGTGAAACCTACTGCCCCAGAAACTATGGGGCATATTAACAAGGCGGCGTTAATGAATTATCGTCGCTTTAGCGTCCGTTTTCGGACGAAAAGCGGCGATAATTTTATCGCCGAATGTAATGGGACACGCTAGCGCGTGATTCCTGACCTAGCGTCCGTTTCCTGCACGCCTCCCATCGCATCGCTAATGAGATGCAAAGGGGGCGTGCCTGTGAATACAACAGGGGAAATATCGCTAACCCAGGTATCGCCATATTAGCAACGTGGGTTAGCGATATATTAAATTGCGTTAAGTATGCCTTAACGCAGGAATTTAACGTCTGCTAAATTCCTGACTAAGGCATACCTAACATGGGGGTGGATTGTGTGGCTAAGACCACAGGCCCTATCGCCAAGTATATCGCCGTTTTCCATGGGACATCGCTGGAAAACCAGCGATGTTCCATGGAAAACATCGCTATCACTGGGAAATTATCGCCTTTGCGCTAAGCGTTGTTAATACAGCGCTAGCATGGCGATAATTTCCAGCGATAACCGGCGATAGGATTCCTCACGCTAAGCACGGCCAGCGATAATTATCGCTGGCCGTTGTTAATATGCCCCTATATGTATTACCAGGTTGGTGGTGTTATCACGAGTCATTAAGAAGTTAGTCGCAAGCAAATCCGCCTGCAAAGACTGCAGAACGGAAAAATGTTCCGGAAGCCAGCTGGGAGATGAAAACTTAGGTTGTATCAACGAATAAAGTGGTTTGATACGCTGGACATAGTCGGGAATGTAAGTCCTCCCGAAATTAAAAAAACCCAGCAAGGATTGTAACTTTTTCAATGAAGAAGGTGGTTGCAAAAGTGCACATTTCTCTAGGAAGTGAGGTGCTAAACCCTTTCCCTCGTTATTGAGCTCATAGCCCAAAAAGAGCTCTGCCATATGGGCAATGTGTGACTTTGCAAAATTGAACTTATAACCGTAGTCGGCAAAAGACAATATTATGTGGTCGACTCGGTCAAGATGCGGGGCGAGGTCGTCGTCAGTCAAATAGATGTCATCAACGTACGACAAGGCCTCAGGGTCAATGTCATGCAACAAAGACACAATGCGCGCCGCAAATGCCCCGGGGCTATTCTTATACCCCATAGGCAAACGTGTACATTTTTTCTGATTTCCAACGGCACTGAATGCTGTCAGGTCACTACTCGCACGGTCGAGATTGTGACTGTAGAAACCATTGGAAATGTCAAGTGTCGCCTTGTATTTTTTACGATCAATATTATTCACCAGCGCCGAGCTGTGTGTGTTCTGCACCGCAAAGGTGCGGCAATGGCTGTTCAAATTTCTATAATCCAATACAATCCGAAATGAACCATCAGGTTTAGGGACAGTAAAGAGAGGATTATTCATAGGTGATGTACATGACTCAATTACCCCGTGATACACCAATTGTCTTACAATGTCACAAACCGAAGCTTTTGCTTCACGTTTGATGGGATATTGAGGTTGAGGTTGTGGCATAGAGCGCAACGGTATTTCATGAGCTGGCGAATCAACGTCCCAATCCACCTGATTGCGATACACCACTGGGGCTAAGGCCAAAGCCCACTCCTCTGCGTAAGCCTGTGCGCGGTCCTCAGGGACACAACAGGAAAAACTCAGAAGTATCACATCTTCCCCTCTAGAAGAGGCTAACACAAAGGGTGGAGGCCAATCTTTCTCCACCAATAAAATGTCATATGTAGCGGTTAAATTCTCCCAGAAAACCACCTTAATGGGTCGCAGTATATCACCTTCAATTTGGAAAAGGACTTCGTAGAGTCTATCCGGGGGTGCAACCTGGGTATCTGCAGTCTCAATTGTAACAAATGTGTCAGTTGCTGTCACATCCAGACGGGGACGTAAAGCCTCCCTGACTATAGTAACTTCTGCCGCGCTGTCAAGCAGAGTCACTGCCCATGTCCAATCCAGGAGTCTCGTCCTCACCGTCTGTGGCATATCTCGCTGTTAATGCGGCAACCTTTTTCTTTTGAAAAGGAGGTCGGGTACAAGGGAAATCACCCTGCTTGTCCTTGACTTCAAATTGTCGAGGCTGTTCACAAGGTTGTGACGCAGGTTGACTTGTACCCCAATCCTGGCGATCACCTCCATCGGCTTTAGAGCCTGATGTTTCCTGTAAAGAACGAGGAGAACGCTGATCAGGAACCTGAAATCTATCAGGAGAATTAATTTTAGCGCGATCGCGCAAGTCATAAGTACGTTCAGAAGCTTCAGGGGACGGTGAACTGGCACGCGAACCCGGCTTCTGCTGTTGGGAACCCTGTTTCTTATTCCTTTGCCAATTCTTTTTAGGAAAGAAAGGGCGCCCATCCTTATCAGGCTGGGCTTTCTGTTGATTTAGAGACTGCGTTTGCAGTTGAGTCGTAGGCTTATTTCCCAAACTATTGCGGCCTATGGTTTTATAAGCCTTCGCAATAATCTTAGGTAATTCTCGTGGTTTGTCAGCCTCCGCGACCGCCTCTAAGTGGTTTGCTATTTGAAAGCTAACGGCATTGCCCTTGACATTCGCAAGGATCATATCAGCAACCACGTCGAACACTCCTACCAGTCTAATCCCCAGCTCAACTGCCGCTTCGGCTCCGTGTTCATCTTGAACGCGATTAATCACAGAGGGGAGTACGGTCATGGAGGGAGTGCCGAAACACATAGAATATACCGCTGCAAACACCCTGCCCCAGGTGTTAGAATCAGCCAATTCGGGAATTAAGTCTTTGGGTAGACTAATAGTTAAGATCCTGTGTTTCTTCACAGGAGTTGTATTAGGAAAAACAGCTTCTATCTGTACAAACTTCTCGGCAAGCCAATAAGGAAATTCATCCTTATTCTGTGGGCGTTTTCCCATGACAGAATTAACCATAAGGGGACTGATGGTCATGCCACCAGGACCCGCAGGTTGTACAGCAGCGCCAGGTGGTGCCACCTGGACGGTGCAGGTTACGTACTGTAGTACCACTCTATATACACATACTAACGATGTATGTAAGACGCGGAGCTCTGCCAGAGTCGCAGTTATAAAAGCACGTGGGTGTGGGGTAAACCCAGCCAAAACGGGCCATGTGGCCCCATCTATAGATAAAGGGCCTAAACGGACTGCCGTTAATGGGTGAGGAAGGGCGCCATTAAACCAAATACGGTGTTGCCAAGCTGTAAGCGGTATCTCAAGAGCTCTATAAGACTGATACTGCTGAGGAACGGCAGTGGGTGTATATGTATGAAACATATCATCAGTTCCATCCACCGCCGGTAAGGTGACCCAAGAGTAAAAAACTTCAAACTGGTGAGCCGGATCGGCTTCCACCACGAAAATAAGCGCGGCCCCAGCATCAGGGACTGCATAACGAGTCAAGTGCGCCCTCAGCGCGGCTCTGCTATGAGCCGGAATGTCAACCACAGCTATTATGGAGAAGACAGTAGAACAACTTAAAGAGTGGCAGCGCAAACTCAGGTTATATGAAAAGAAAAACCTTTTAAAACTTCAAGCTTGAATAAACCTATAAAATTGACTATATAGGAGGTTACTCCATCACAGCTGTCTCCGGAAACAGAAGTGAGGGTATTGTGGACCAGCACGAGCACTACTCAAGCGTCTCGCAGATAAGAACCAGACCAAACGTTGGCGGCACCATGTTGCGGGGATTCTGCTCATACACAGAACTATGCACAAGAAAACAGGACCTCAGTAAATAGGGGTGTACCTCCTATCACCTTAGTACCCAAAATCCCAACCGACTAGCAATAGTGTCTCATTCGGTCTCCTACAAATATCAAGAAGCTACGAATGTTTAGACAACCCAGAACACGAGCTCTCCCGACTCACCTCAGACTCACGGGAACAAGACAATCTTTCGCTGTCACGTACTTGTCCACAATAAGAATAATCAGAGTCACTAAATAAGTTCAAAATGTTTATTTTGACTATAGTGATTCATAAAACAGTATGCGAACCACGACAAGCAGCAAAATGCATAAAGCTAGCATCATTAGCATTGTTACAATATCATAGAACACAAAAGGAGTCGTCATTTTATAAAGACTGTGAAAAAGGCAAAATAACTGGGCCTAATCACCCTCCCCTTGGTAGTAAGAAGCTATTTTACATAACAGAAGATCTCTAGGTGCTATCAGCAGACCCCCTACCTGAAAGCCTAAACGCAAAGGTTTACATCATAGGAACAGCAGAGCTCAGCTCCATGAAACGGCTTTCTTCGAGTGAGTTTCAAAAACATGCAACAATGCTATATCAAAGCTCGATTCTTCCATACTACAGCTGTTGGTAACATGTTTTGTCTAGGTAATAGGGACTGACCAGAACAGAATAATAAGAGACATTGTTGATCGACCTTGCACATCATGTTCAGACAGAATTGAAGGGAAAGCTGAGAACGTGAAAAACAATCTGTTATCATGTACAGGGCAGAGGCAAAGTGTCGCAAAAACAAACTCTTAGCAGAGGCGTGCTCAAAAGCAGCAGCATAGGGCAAGCAAAACTCATGCTAACTTAGCAATGTCGACAATGTATCTAAGGGCCCCCTAACCCCATATAACAGGGAGACGCCTAAGAAGTGGGAGTTTTACAGCGCTGTGCCCTGCGGCCCTTACTTCTTCTCTTCACGACGACGAGCGGTATGACAGCCGCCATTTTGAATACCCGCGCGACAATAGAACAAGCTGAGACGTGCTGATTTTTTTCTTTTCTCCTCAGGATTTTCGTAATACCTAATGCAGTTGCAATACTCAAATGCAATCTTTCCTCCCATATATTCCTTCATATAACCTGTGAGTTATGAAACTTTAGAATCAGTTCTTAGTATATCTCTTTCATCGCTACATTTACTGACATAGCATGTGCTAATTATTTCAATGCCATATACTAATCCTGCCTGAACTCCTATTTTTTCATAGGGTAATTGAACTTTTTTATATCACATAGTGTTCTTTTTTCCTCACATGCATATCTCAAGTCAGTTCAGAGGAATGCAACAATTATTTACAACACGCTTATTCAGGCACTCCTCTTTATGGGGTTTCTTTGTTTTTCCTCATATTAATTAAATATATGTGGTGTTATTTCAAACATAATACTGCATAAAATTACCACAAAGAGATATTTACTCTAAATACATTTCACCTGCTCTTCATTGCTTCTTCATATGGGCAGGCTGAAAAAAGAAAATTCTCTAGTGACGCCTTCAACTTACAAGCTTCTAAATTGTCCAAGTTTTCTCACGCAATGTAAGACTCTATGCATTCACCACCTAAAGGCGCCTCTTCATCCACTATCAGTGCACCCTCTATAGCTAATGAAGCATCAACTAAACGTTTGAAAAAAGATCCTTCCTCTCCACCGAAACGGGTGTTGACCATTTCTATGGACCTTCTTTTAGAGGAGATTTGCGCTTTACATCCATTTGTAGAAGAGACAAACTCTAAATTACAAATTCTTACAGATAGATGGTCACGGATGGAAGAAAGAATCACCGCAGTTGAACATAACATTGAATCTCTAGGGTCGTCCAGTCTCAAGGTTGATTCTCTTCAATCCCAGGTTACGTCTTTTCAGAAGCAGGTCGAAAACCTCGAAAACAGGAACAGACAGAATAATCTTCAAATATATGGTTTACCAGAAGGCTCAGAAGGTTCTGACCCTATCATCTTCTTCAAATCATTCCTTCCAACTGTTTTAAATTTACCGGAAGGCACTCTCCATAATATCCAGCGTGCTCACAGACTGGGTCCCCCTCATTCAACGACTTTCAACATGAGAAAAACGAGAGGGATCATACGGTACCTTCTAGAATATACTGATCTTCTTAGGGTATTGTCAGCAGTCAAGTCTATAAAACGTGTGTCATGGTCGGGTAATAATCTATTCTTTTCACAAGACTATGCAAAGACGACTGCTGATAGACGCAGAGAATTCCTTGCTATGAGACCAAATCTTCGCTCTATCGGTGCACGTTTTGGCCTCTTCCATCCCTGTTTATTTAAAGTAACCAATAGAAACAAAGGGGGGCGAGAGAGGTAAGGTACAAGGTGGACTCAGCCTCCTGTCATACATACATAAACAAAAAGAGTCCACTTGTGACTGTCCTATCAATGGGATAGTAAGTTTTTCAGAGAAAACGATCTGTTTTCTTAAAATAACCCTCACCCACCAAAGTGATCCATGGTGGCATGCTTCATCATCGGGTTCTTCCCACCCCGCTGTGGAACGGGGCGTGCTGTGACCAATGAAGACGTGGGAGTACTTTGTTGGGTGTTGACTATGAGGGGATGGGAGTGGAAGGATCAAGAAAATACGTGTTATTAAAAAGTACCTGGCTAATTGGAAGATAATATTTATTAAGTCCTTTAGCTGGTACTACTAAAAACGGGGTGGTGGAGATTTACACTATGATGGGTGTTATTGTCTCCAGGTCAACATGTTTCAAGCCCAACCCATAGGCTTTTCATCAGGACCAGAGGTATTGATCCCAATTACCACTCCTAGCGTGACTTTTTAGACTAGTTGAAGATTCAATAGAAAATGTCACTACATTGATGACATGCTAAATTCATGCATTTACTGTACCTACTAGGTATGTTGATTCAGTTAAGACATAATTGTTCACTTATTAAGGCCCCATGAGCACTGCACGGGAAGGAAGGGGTGCTTGTAGTCAAACAGTCGTCAAAGCAATGCCCTTGCTCGGCATAATTAGCCTTACCCGTGGCTCCGAAGACCAGATTTAGCATTTCATCAATGTAGTGAAATTTTCTATTGAATCTTTAACTAGTCTAATCAAGTCACGCTAGGAGTGGTAATTGGGATCAATACCTCTGGTCCTGACGAAAAGCCTATGGGGTTAGGCTTGAAACATGTTGACCTGGAGGCAATAACACCCATCATAGCATGAATTTCCACCACCCCGTTTTTAGTAGTACCAGCTAAAGGGCTTAATAAATATTATCTTCCAATTAGCCAGGTACTTTTTAATAACACGTATTTTCTTTATCCTTCCACTCCCATCCTCTCATAGTCAACACCCAACAAAGTGCTCCCACGTCTTCGTCGGTAGCAGCTCGCCCGTCCCGCAGCGGGCAGGAAGAACCAGATGATGAAGCATGCCACCATGGGTCACTTTGGTGGGTGAGGGTTATTTTAAGAAAACAGATAGTTTTCTCTGAAAAACGTACTATCCCATCGATAGGACAGTCACATGTGGACTTTTTTTGTTTATGTATTGAAAGTAACCTACAACAACAAGACAACTACTTATGAACAGCTTCCTTAACTCTTGTAAAACAGAAACTATGGACACATCTATAGCACGTAATAAATAGTTTGTTCAGTCCCACTCTATCTCTTAGAAATATACTTGATGTTTCTGATGACTTTTTGTAAAAGGACATAGAACATGTTTTTGTTTCATAGGAGCTATTAAGTGATATTAATCTCTTTTTTCTCCTTACAGGTTTTCATCACCTTGTTGTACGACCTTCCCTTTTACATGTCGTATGTTTTGCGACCCCTCCCACCTTCCCTCATGGAGTCTGGACGTGTCATCATTCCATGTGGCTTCATCCCCCCCACCCCTTATGTGTTTTGGAATTTATGTAGGTATGATCTTCTTTATTCTTCTAGTAATTCTAATATCAATCTTCCTTCTCTTTATGTATACCTTTCTTTCTTTAAACCTTTTCTCTATAATATCCTATATTATCATCTCTTTATTCCTTATTCTCTCTTCTCTCCTCTTCTTATCCCATTGGTTCTTAATGTCATTATACTCATACTTGTATTATGGTGTAGGTCTGTTACCACACATAGTATTGCTGGTTTATTTAGTTATTTTCTTAGTATGAACATCTTATGTTGTTAAAACTTGTTACATGGAATGTCAGAGGCTTAAATTCCCCCTCAAGAAACAATGAGTATTATCATATTTATCTAAATTAGATGTTAATATAGCCTTATTGCCAGAGTCACACCTTACAGAGTCTGAATCACTGAAACTTAAAAGGAATTGGGTAGGTGAAGTTTTCTTCTCACCTGGGGATGGTAAAAGAAATGGTGTTATAACTTTATGTCACAAGGCACTGAATGCTAAGCTTATTTCTCATGATTCAGATAATGAGGGTAGATGGCTCTTTACCAACTTAATGATCGGGAGGACTCCAGTCTCTTTGTTTAACATATATGCCCCTACCAATGCTGATGCTCCTTTTTGGTCCCAAATTTCTCAATTGCTTGCAGAGTACCCCGTAGAGAATTTTATTTTTGCAGGTGACTGCAACCAGGTGGTCGATCCCTTTTTAAATGAAAAAAATCCAAGGTTTCTTTCACCCCAAATAAAGCACACAAAGCTTTCCTACTAACTATAAAACAACGGAACCTCATTGATGCATGGAGACTCTGCATTCGCTCTTCACAAGAATACACCTATTTCTCCCCGCTCCACCACACCAAATCCAGAATTGACCATATTTTTATTTCGCGTACTGTTTCTCAATCTTTACGTTCAGCTGATATCAGCCCCATACTTATATCTCATCATGCTCCTGTTTGGATTCAGTTGGATATTTTATCTCAACCTGTGCTTCCTAAACGATAGCGTTTCGACAATTCCTTACTTTTAGACCCCGATTTCAACTCCTCTTTTGTCTCCTTTTTTCATGAATATTTTCAAATTAATCAAACAGACAATATACTTTTCCATACAATTTGGGATGCTTTTAAAGCTGCCGCATGTGATTTCCTTATCAGATATGTGTCCAGCAAACAAAGACATTCCCAAATACTTAATGCTGAACTTCTAACTAAGATAAAGAGACTTGAGCACTCCTTTTACACCTCTAAATCGAAGGAATGTTTATCAGAACTTATAAATGCTAAGATTGAATTTAACAAGGATACTACTGAAAACGCTTCCTTGTATTTACTGAAAATGAGCGCAAAATTTTATGGGGGCCAAAACAAGTCAGGTAAATTGTTAGCTAATTACTTTAAGATTAAGCAAAACAAATTCCAAATTGAATCCATTATTGATGCAAATCAAACTTCAAAACACAAGGATTCGGAAATTTTACATGAGTTTGTACAATTTTATAAATCTTTATATATGCCAGAGACCACGCCTACAGACGCAGATATATCCCATTATTTTTCTACTGTCCAAAAGCATGCAAATTCCCCAACAAACCTAGACCTTTTGGAATCCAACATAACAAAGACGGAAATGCTCAATGCAGAGAAATTTCTCCGAAAAGATAAAACACACATTCCGCTCAAATACTTCTTCCACATTTACACACTCCTATTTCCTCCTTTATCAAATCACTCAAGTCTTCGGGCTTCTTCTTAGAGGGCCTAATTTGTCTTATCCCAAAAGAGGGCAAAGACTTGCGCTATTGCAAAAATTATAGACCCATTTCCCTAGTCAATGTAGATTAATTACAAAATTTTCTCTAAAACACTAGCCCTCTGACTTGAATCACATCTCCCTCAATTACTTGGCAAGGAACAATCGGGCTTTGTCAAGAGGTGCTATATTACTGACAATTCACTTTGTTTTTTGATATTCTATCTAAAACATCACATTCTTTGGAACCCCTGGATGCAGAAAAAGCCTCTGATAGAATGTATTGGCTCTTTATTTTTTATACGCTAAAATGGTTTGGATTTGGCCCGAAAATTATTTCTCCAATTTCCTTGCTTTACTCTGAACCTAAGGCTGCTATTTTTGCTAATGGCCTTGTTTCCCCCTATTTTACTTTACAAAAAGGAGTACGTCAAGGTTGTCCTTTATCTCCTTTTCTTTTTAATTTAGCACTAGAAGCATTTTTATCCAGGATACGACAAAACCAATCCATACTCTGGTTTCACTTCTGGTACTCATCAGATTAAGCTAGCAGCATATGCAGATGATGTGCTAATGTTCCTTTCTCAATCACAACATGCGCTCCCAGCATTTGTGAATGAGGTTGAATCCTATAAGACAGTATCTGGATATAAACTAAACAATGAGAAATGTGAAATACTACCCTTAACCAAGTACACTTTTAAAGAGGAATTCTCACTCTCTAACTTTACATGGATCCCTCAACACATTAAATACCTTGGTCTATGATTCACCCCATCTATTAAGACATCAAGTGCCAGATGTACGATCCTATTTTTCATGCGCAAACGGGTTTGCGACCCGTTTGCGCATGCAAAATCTAATAGGGTCATGTACAATCCCTATTTAACGAGCCGCAATTGTTTTGCGACTCGCTAAATAGGAATTGCGAGTCGTTATTAGGAAGGGACATTCCAAGGGTGTCCCTTCCTAATAGCGAGTCAGAGGCCTAAGTAAGAATGTTTTGCGACTGCAATTGCGGTCGCAAAACACTCGCAATTACCGCCCTCTTCAAGAGGGTGGTAAAGCACTTGCAAATGGGAAGGGGTCACCAGGGGACCCCTTCCCCTCTATGAATGCAAGGGAAAATATTTTTTAGGGGCAGGCAGTAGTCCCAGGGACCACTACCTGCCCTTAAAAAATTTAACGAAAATGTTTCATTTTTCTTTTTTTAAATGCATCCCGTTATCCTTTAAGGAAAATGGGCTGCATTTAAAAAAAAAAATCTGCTTTGTTTAAAAGCAGTCCCAGACATGGAGGTCTGCTGAGCCCAGCAGGCCACTCTACCTGGGAGGGCCAGCCATTCCTAGTGGGGTCGCAAATTGCGAGTGCCTCATTAATATGCATGAGGCATGCAATTTGCGACCCCATTAGGAATCACTAACAGTGTCTCAGACACTGTTGTACATGTCATTTAGCGACTCGCAAATTGTGACTCGCAATTTAGCGCAATTTGCGAGTCGCTAAATGACATGGTCGTACATCTGGCCCCAATTTCCCAAAATTTTTATAAATGCCTAGACAAATTAACTACACTCACCATGAAATGGCATCCTCTCTATTTGTCTCGGTGGGGTCGATTAGATGATTCACTGATAGAATATCGACCCCCAAAATATCCCCATACACATATATCGAGTTATAAATATCGGTCAACAATATCGACATCCTATATTTATAATGGTAACTACAAAAGTATCGGAAACAAAATATCGATGTAAAAAATATAGTTTTACAAAATATCGATTTTAATATATGTATAAAAAATAATATTAAATATATTAAATTATTAAATTAACTTAAACAATTAATTTGATTTAATATACATTTTAACAAATATAACATACATTTAATCTTAAAAATTTAAACATACGTATATAAAATGTAATATATATATATACTTTAAAACAATTAATGAACTATTAATTTTAATTTATTTCATAATTGTATATATGAAAATTTACAAATATATATATGTCATTGCAGCAGTTCCCGCCTCGATCAGAGGCGGCAATGAGAGAGATCACTGCGGCAATTAGAGTCTCGTATGATTCTGGAGCTCGATAGTAAAGCTCCGAATGGGCTCAACAATACGGAAGACCTCCACAATTTCCTATAGAATATCAGCAGTGAAATTTCCCTGTAAGGCAACCCATGACTCAATCTGACATATTACAGAATTTCCCCTGCATGATATAGTTGAGACATAATTAGAACATCTCTGTAGTCCTTGACTATTAGCCATCGCAATTGATTGAAATCATAGATATTCAAACTTCACATATCAATCGGAGCCTATCTAATTATTAATCTAAAAATTTGTTTTAGAAGCTCATGTATTTTTTAAGGTTTTTTTATCTAGTTCATCTGCTGCTACTTCATTGTCGTTGTTTTTTGCACACCCAATTTTATAGATTTTTTACGCACATGCACTGGAGGTTTGCACTGGCACTTTAATATATGGAGGGGCAGCTGCCCTGCCATAATAATGGTATGTCAATTCTATAGAGTATATATTTTCTCATAATTTTTTAACTAGGATAATGTTTAAGGAAGAGAAAAAGAGTTGTCCACATGCCAATTGCTATATAGGATTTTTAGTATGTTGGAATTCCTCCCCTGCATGGCATTAGGAGAACATTACTCATGAGAGGTGGAGATAGGAATGCATTTACGCAGAGATAAGACCTTCTTTTTAACCTGTGCTGGCTCGCCATGCTCTTAATGTCATGATGATGTTTTAACCTAGATTAGGCTTTATGTTTGCGATTTTTTGCACAAAGTGGGGTTATTATGACATTATGAGACTGTCATCTAAACTTGTGTTTGCACAGACGCATTCAAGCGGTCAAATTTTTTCTGAACCGGTCTCTCAGTTTTATAGATATTTTAGATGGTATATATTTATTTATTTATATATTTATCTTAGTTTATCTATAGTAATGTATTACAATTGAATGGTAAGAAGAAACCATTTATTATTGTGACACTCACTGACTGGCATTTCTGGGGCGAAAACATCTGTGTATTTTAACCAAATCTTTGTGCATATTAGTTTTGCCTTGGTTCCATGTCTATCTCAGCATTTAATATCGCCAAAACGAAACACTGCATCATCTATAAGTATGACATAAACAGCAAATATAGCATGTGGCAACAATATTTCAATTAAACACAATAAGAGTTTAACATCAGTAGAGAAAAAGAAAAAAGAAACAAATAGAAAAACAATCAGTTACTTATAGAAAACAGACTACCTTTTCGCAGTATTTTGTCTATGTCTACACTACATGTGACACGAAGGGTGATGAGGCACTGCATTATAAAACAATGAGTTGAATGACATGTCCGTATGTGAACAAGGACACTGCGTTGTCCGAAACGCGTCGTATTTGGCTTTATATGAAATAAATTACCTGATTTGCCATCAGACTGGAGTCCGTCTCTCACTCGTCGCCGAAAGGAAGCTGAGGAGACTGTTCTGTGGTTTTTATTCGAATGCGGAAGTAGGTTGATTCCGCTAACGGACCCCCTCCATTGAAGCTGGCAGCCGCCCACAACCTACTAGTGTACAAGGATCCTGGATGGAATATTGGTGGCAGCCCCCTAAACGCAGCTGGCAGGACTGAGACCGACTGGGAAACGGAAGCGATCGAGTCGGAGGACCCGTCGTGAACGTGACGTAGCCGGTGAGTGTTCGAGCAGTATTGCATTTTGGTTTGGAGGTGTGGCAGGTATCGCCAGTGACCTCTCGTATTGAGGCTTGGTATTTTTCAAGTTAACAGCCAAAAATGTCTGCGGAAACAGTTCAGAAAAGAGAAGAAGCAGCAGAGGAACTATTCAGTAATTTGCCTGATGTATATGCAAATCAGCCCAGCGCGCACACAAATACAACTGGTAACAGCAAAGAAAATGATGCAAAAACTTTACTGAGAAAGTTGGAAAAATGTATGAAAAGCGTGGTCACAAAGTGGTGGGAAAATAAGTCACTAACAAAATATAAGGAAGCAGGAAGAGTGCCACGTGGACTCAGGATTCTACTGGCACCCAGTTACGAAAACGCGAACCCCAGCATGTTAAAAGAATGGGGTGCAAGCAACCTCGCTGCCTCAATGAATTTAGTATGCATACTCATCAAGTACGCGGAAGATTGATCGGTTGAAACTAATCAAAGAAATTGACAAACTAAATGAACAAATTAGCAAGTTGGAACCCAGTGACTACATCACAAAATCCAGAAAAGAAATAGATGATCGCTTAAAGAAACAAGAAGATAAAATCAAAACTCGTAAAGTTTACAAGTTTGCACGCGATCGAGCCGACTATGAACAGGGGCAAATTTACACTTTTGCACGTAAATATGTAAATGTTAAGAAAATGAAAATGAACACTAAAACTACACAAGATGGGGAGATAACAGCAAAAAACCGCACATCCGATAATGCCAAGAATACACAGTCAGAGACTGAGTCTCTAACGAGTGATGCCAGTTCAGAATGTGGGAGCAGTAGTTATGAAAGTGGAATAGCAGAGGCCAGATGATTGAGCATAGGCGAGGAAGTGGATTTTTAAGTCCGGGAACGTCGCAACACATTACGGCCACGCAATCAAAAGAAGCAGCCAGAAAACGAAGGAGTACAAGAAGGAAAGAAAGATGCAAAAAGAACAGCACAAAAACCAAAAAGAAAATACTGGCAGAAACAATGAATATGGAGGACAACACTATCATTAATCTTTCATCTGTCAAACTGACTATGGCCGAGAAACAAATTTTAATGTTGGGACTGTCCTATTGCTCACCAAATGACTTAGATTATGCTCAAACTAGAGTCGATGTTTACAGTTTTGTACGCAAATTGAAACAAAAAAAATTCTTCACAATCAAAAACGGTCTGGAGGCAGACAAAAACAAAAGCCAACTAAGATCTAAACCAATTACCGTGGGCCACTTGCTGGCATCTGATACACCCATCCTTACGACATTATTGGAACTCAGTGATGAATCCATGCCAGATGAGGCAAATCCAGTGAACTCTACTCAAGAGCAGTTCCAAATGATGGAAATCAGACAACACGGAGCAGGAAGCAGTCCTTTCAAAGCCAAGTCTACCTTCATGCCAATGATGCCAAAAGACTCTATTGATATATTCCATGATCGAGTGACGGAGTATATTAAACAACTACATCGTCAAGTACAACAGAAAAAGAAAAACATGAAATATAAAGAAATTCAATATGCTAAACTTATGAAAAAACTGGGGAACAACAACGACATTGTAGTCACAAAATCAGACAAAGGAGGCAATATTGTTATCTGGCCAAAGGTTGATTACACTAAAGAGGCACAAAGGCAACTCTCGGACCAGGAGTGCTATAAAAAATCTAGCATTAAAGAGTACAACATGGCAAAAGAGTCCCTGACCCAAAAACTTTACCAATATAAAAGAGATGGAATGATATCGGCGGAGGAATTTAAATATCTGTGGGTAGAACATCCAATGGTCCCATATATATACTTCATTCCAAAAGTACATAAGAACACAAATCCAGTGCCTGGCCGACCAATTATATCAGCCATCAAGAGCATGGGGGAACGCATATCCCAGTATGTGGATTTCTTCTTGCAACCGTTGGTCAAAGAACTGCCATCGTTTGTGAGAGACACAGGTGACTTCTTAAAACGACTCAATGACATTGATTGGAAAGAAGACATGGTATTCATTACCTTGGACATTGAGTCCTTGTATACCTGCATTGAACACAGCACTGGTCTCATGGCTGTCAAACATTTTTTGGATAACAAACCAATTGAATGCGATGATCATAACAAGATGTTAATGGATCTACTGCTATGGTGCCTCACCAATAATTTTTTCGTGTATGGCAAAGAGATGTACAGACAACTAAGGGGCGTGGCCATGGGTGCTTGCTTCTCCCCCAGCTATGCCTGCTTGGCGGTAGGCTGGTAGGAGGAGCTGGCACTAAGGGCCACGCACGCAGAGCTATTCTCCAAGCATGTCAGGCATTATCTAAGATACATAGATGATGTATTTATACTGTGGCAGGGAGACATTGAAAGTGCGGGTACATTTGTCAAATCCATCAATGACAACAACATGAATTTGAAATTCACTGCACATATTGACATGGAGAGTGTGGAGTTCCTTGATGTAAAGATTCACATAAAGGACGGTAGTCTGGCAACCACCCTGCACAGGAAAACAACAGCGGGTAATTCTACCCTGCATGCTGACAGTGCACATCCCAAACACTTGATCGAGAGTATTCCCGATGGGGAATTTCTGCGATTAAAAAGAATATGTAGCACTGATCATGATTTGGAGAAATGCATTGAAGAAGCTACCATGAGATTCAAAGGTAGAGGGTACAGTGAGCGAGTCCTTAGGGAAGCAAAAGCCAAAGTGGCAACAAAATCCAGGGAATCACTGCTGATACCTAGAGATAACAATACAGAGGAAATATACAACAATGGTACTCCTAGGTTGATCACAACGTTTAATCGGCAGGAGAGGCAATTAAGGTCGATCATTAAACGAAACTGGCCAATTGTATGCACTGATGCAGTTTTGGCACCGCTCCTCAACACAGTGCCCACTTTTACATTTCGGAAGGGAATCTCTATGAAATCTCAGATCGCTAAGAACATAAAAGATACAGGCCCTGACAAAATGTGGCTACAGCCAAGACAGGGTTTCCACAAATGTTCGACCTGTAGAGCATGTAAATTTGGGGAGAATACTACCAAATACACTACCCCCTTTCACATGACCGAAATCCCTATGAAAGGAAGCTTCAACTGCAAAACGGAATACGCTGTGTATGTTCTAACATGCACCTGTGGCTTAAGATATGTGGGCAGCACTAAGCTACAGGTGCATGCCAGAATCCTACAACATCTAAGGGCAATCGTGAATAATGACACAGCGTATCCAGTGGCAAGACACTTCAAGGCCACTCACAATAATAACCTTGGATGCCTAAAATATTTTGTCATTGCAGCAGTTCCCGCCTCGATCAGAGGCGGCAATAGAGAGAGATCACTGCGGCAATTAGAGACTCGTATGATTCTGGAGCTCGATAGTAAAGCTCCGAATGGGCTCAACAATACGGAAGACCTCCACAATTTCCTATAGAATATCAGCAGTGAAATTTCCCTGTAAGGCAACCCATGACTTAATCTGACATATTACAGAATTTCCCCTGCATGATATAGTTGAGACATAATTAGAACATCTCTGTAGTCCTTGACTATTAGCCATCGCAATTGATTGAAATCATAGATATTCAAACTTCACATATCAATCGGAGCCTATCTAATTATTAATCTAAAAATTTGTTTTAGAAGCTCATGTATTTTTTAAGGTTTTTTATCTAGTTCATCTGCTGCTACTTCATTGTCGTTGTTTTTTGCACACCCAATTTTATAGATTTTTTACGCACATGCACTGGAGGTTTGCACTGGCACTTTAATATATGGAGGGGCGGCTTCCCTGCCATAATAATGGTATGTCAATTCTATAGAGTATATATTTTCTCAAATTTTTTAACTACGATAATGTTTAAGGAAAAGAAAAAGAGTTGTCCACATGCCAATTGCTATATAGGATTTTTAGTATGTTGGAATTCCTCCGCTGCATGGCATTAGGAGAACATTACTCATGAGAGGTGGAGATAGGAATGCATTTACGCAGAGATAAGACCTTCTTTTTAACCTGTGCTGGCTCGCCATGCTCTTAATGTCATGATGATGTTTTAACCTAGATTAGGCTTTATGTTTGCGATTTTTTGCACAAAGTGGGGTTATTATGACATTATGAGACTGTCATCTAAACTTGTGTTTGCACAGACGCATTCAAGCGGTCAAATATTTTCTGAACCGGTCTCTCAGTTTTATAGATATTTTAGATGGTATATATTTATTTATTTATATATTTATCTTAGTTTATCTATAGTAATGTATTACAATTGAATGGTAAGAAGAAACCATTTATTATTGTGACACTCACTGACTGGCATTTCTGGGGAGAAAACATCTGTGTATTTTAACCAAATCTTTGTGCATATTAGTTTTGCCTTGGTTCCATGTCTATCTCAGCATTTAATATCACCAAAACAAAACACTGCATCATCTATAAGTATGACATAAACAGCAAATATAGCATGTGGCAACAACATTTCAATTAAACACAATAAGAGTTTAACATCAGTAGAGAAAAAGAAAAAAAGAAACAAATAGAAAAACAATCAGTTACTTATAGAAAACAGACTACCTTTTCGCAGTATTTTGTCTATGTCTACACTACATGTGACACGAAGGGTGATGAGGCACGGCATTATAAAACAATGAGTTGAATGACATGTCCGTATGTTAACAAGGACACTGCGTTGTCCGAAACGTGTCGTATTTGGCTTTATATGAAATAAATTACCTGATTTGCCACTCAGACTGGAGTCCGTCTCTCACTCGTCGCCGAAAGGAAGCTGAGGAGACTGTTCTGTGGTTTTTATATATATATATATATATATATATATATATATCAAAGTTCCAAAGAAGTAAAGCGCGCACAAAAGGTGACAACCAGATGGAGTTGCACAAAGGGGATTTATTCCATCATAAACCCCGCATTACGCGCTTCGGCCGTAGAACAGCCTTGATCACCCACAGAGAGTGAAAGATAATGTCAGTTACATATACATGTATACATGGCAATAGACATAGGACTTACACACGAATGACACGGTGAAACAGTAATGGTAGCCATCTTTGAACGTACATTGGCAAGTTTGGCTGTGGCGGCCATCTTAGCACTGTCATCAGAACCCGGTTACATGTACTCGTAGTCATGGTAATGAAACACTGCAGAAAGTGACACAATGTTGGTGGCCATGATGGAATGTGATAAACGAGTGCACACTCCTAGTGTTACCTGTTGTAGGTCGTGTGTATTGACTGTGGGTTGGTATTGGTTCAAATGCGCCGGGTACAACGTTGCAAAAGCGGCTGCGTGTCTGTAGTGGCATAGTGCCTGAGACCGTGTTCTGGAAGGCAGAAAGTGCCTGGTGCAAACGTCCATGGTGGGGAAGGTTCAGATGTGGGAGTACAACAGTGCGCGGATGGCAAAGTGCCAATTAGGTTCCTGGTTGGAGATCAGAAGCCCGTAGAGACAAATCTCGTGCACTGTTAACACCTTGCCTGCGGCAGGAATTCCAGCCCGGTGCTGGACATTCCAATCACGGGCATGGTCGTGACGGAACCCAGCCGTCATGCGCACAGGCCACCCGTGGCTCATGACGGCTGGGTTCCGTCACAAGCATCGAAGGGGTTAATATGTGTGAGGGTATAAATTGCATGGTGCTAGAGGAGGTATG
This sequence comes from Calotriton arnoldi, assembly GCA_963921515.1. Taxonomy (NCBI): domain Eukaryota; kingdom Metazoa; phylum Chordata; class Amphibia; order Caudata; family Salamandridae; genus Calotriton; species Calotriton arnoldi. Next base: position 567,564 of record CAWUFW010004205.1, read on the forward strand.
TATGTCACCAGGTTATGCCCCCTCGGAATCAACCTGACAACATGGTTGTACAACAATGTAAGGCGGCATAGTGCCCGGGTGGTCCCCACTTGGTGGTCCAGAAGCCCAAAGTCATGTTCATCGAGAGGTGCCAAGCCTGTGATGTGTAACTGAACATATCTAATAATGTGATATATACAAGTGAAGTGAACCTAGATACCCCAGGGAGATCGAGCAAGAACTCCTGTCCTTAGACATAGTGCATAAATGAAGAAAATGAAACATAAAATTAAAATTAAGATACAAGTGGAGTTGCTTATCTGGACAAAGTTGGACGTCTGATGGATGCAATCACGAAGAAAAGGGTAGGGAACCCCACAGTGAACAGGATCTATCCAACGGGCCCCTTCCTTTCCTCCTGCAAAAGAGAGAAAATATACAGTGAGAGAGCTCGAAGGTGTTGGGGACAGCATAATCATAGGTACATATTAACTCATGACTCTAACTCCTTGAAAATTAATCCGACAAATGCATGTAAGTTCAATGAGTCATGAGTGTCACAAACAGTTGCCATCAAGTTCAAAAGTCACAGAAATGGTTAAAAACTGAAAATTACAGCAAGACTTCGTCAAACCACCATTGTTTAAAATCATGTGAGATACTGAACTTAGTCATCATGTAAGTGTATGGACATTTCTTCGTCCTTGTTAAGTCCACCTGGGTGCCTAGTTCCCAGATTGATAATGTGTCTGGATTCACATTTCCTGAGAAGCAGCACTTTGTTGCCTCCTCTGCTGTTCGAGGTGATCTGTTCGATAGCAAAGTATCTCAGTTTCGAACTGTCTGAGAAGTGGTGTGTTTCGAAATGTCTCGCTATAGGGTAGTGTATGTCCTTGTTGGTGATGGCCCTCATGTGTTCTAATACTCGCTTTTTGGCCATGTGTGTGGTACTGCCCACATACCTCAGGTTACAGGGACATTCAATTATGTACACAACAAAGTTAGAGCTACATGTGAGAAACTGATTGATGGTGATATTGGTACCGGTGGTGGGATTGTGGTACTCTTTTTCCATCTGGCTATTGCGGCAGGCCTTGCAGTGGCTGCACGGAAAAAATCCCTGCAAGTTAATGCTTCTGCTAAGGGTTGTTGGCAGTGATGTCGCTGTGAACCAACGTGTCTCGAAGACTGCGTCCTCTTCTGTAGGTGATGTTTGGTCTGCTAGTGATGGAGTTGCCTATGACGGGGTCTTTGGTAAGGATTTCCCAATTTTTTTAGAGAATTTTTTTGTATCTCTCTGGAATTGCCATTGTAGGTGAGTACAATGGCAATTCCAGAGAGATGGAGGTGCCTATGACGGGGTCTTTGGTAAGGATTTCCCAATTTTTTTAGAGAATTTTTTGTATCTCTCTGGAATTGCCATTGTAGGTGAGTCTTGTGATCAAGGCCTTTCTGGGGCCGAAACGCGTCATGGCGGCAGTGCTGGGTCAAGAAATGAAATAAAGACTTTGCACTAAGCTTTGGGTCCGTACCGTCCTTTCAGCAGAATTGGAGTGTGTGACGGAATTCGTGTGCATATATATATATATATATATATATATATATATATATATATATATATATATATATATATATTATCTACTGGCGGTCGCCAGTAGATAGTTATAGTTAAAACCTATTATCCATAGGAAATCCGCGACATTCTATTTGAAATAACGTTGGCGCCGGTTGACGAATCTTCGCGAAAGTTTCCAACTTGTTGGGGCGCTCCGGTCCGCTCCTATCCTGAAAGTATCGGGTGATACGTCAAGCGGGGGCCGAGAAAAAGGGGGTCCCAAAGCGTGTTTTCCCCATTCATTTTTCCATAGGAAACTTTAGACACGGCTACAGCCCGAACTGCTGAACGGAATTACACCAAATTTGGCAAAGAGGTAGTCCTTGGTTCAGAAAGAACCCTTTTGTTAAATGATGTAAATCCGTTCAGTAGTTCCTGAGAAAATCAAAAGTAAAGTCACATATATATCTGGGCGGAGCCTAACCACACATGTCATCGTGAGATCTGATTGGCTGTCAGCACTTCATCCTGGAATTGCTGGCAGCCATCTTGGGACCAATATAAATGATAGTACCTCATTGAAATGCATTGTAGTGAATAGAAGATTTTGAGGGTCACCAAAAGGAGAACTATAAAGGGTAATAACAGGCTTTAGTTACATTAGAATTTATTTGTTGATGGTACCATACTAATTTTAGGAATTGTGGTGTATTCTAAGGTGATTTTACCATGTGAAAAACCTTCTGCTGGGATATCATGAATCATGTTTGAGAGAACACTATTTTCTCATGCTTGTCCCATGGAGGTTTGGAAGGTGCTCCAGAAGCTAAAATGAGAGCATATTTTCTGTAAATTCACATTATCTTTCTCACTCATGTGAGAATGAAGTCTGACATTCTCAGTAAAACATGTACATCCAACAAGGGCAGAGACTGTCAGTTGATTCCTTTGTGTTCTACTGCAGCTTCCCAGAGTGTTCTAAAGAACAACTAGAGCGCTAACAGCCTTACTTATGACAAAAGTATGGCACACCTGAAGCCATCTTGATTGGAATAAACTGGTAACACTTAAAACATTTAATTTAAAAAGGAACAAAATGATGGGGTTCATTTTGTCATAGAAATTATGGTTAGTGCTGTAGAAAGAAAAATTAGGACATATTTCAAGTGTGATCTCAAATATCTTCCTGTTATATTTCAACAGGAGCAGCCTGCCAGTTGATGCCTTTGTGTTCTACTGCAGCTTCCCAGAGTGTTCTAAAGAACAACTAGAGCGCTAACAGCCTTACTTATGACAAAAGTATGGCACACCTGAAGCCATCTTGATTGGAATAAACCGGTAACACTTAAAACATTTAATTTAAAAAGGAACAAAATGAGGGGTTCTTTTTTAAATAGAAATTATGGTTAGTGCTGCAGAAAGAAACATTAGGGCATGTTTTAAGTGAGATCTCAAATCCTCTTCTATTTCATTAGAAAATTCTGACATGCAGACTGAAACAATCACTTTCAATACCAGCAGCAGACTATCAGTTAACTCCCTGGTGAGCAGTAGCTTTACTCCAGTGATCTAATGAGCAACTAGAGTGCTAACGTTCTGAATTTATGGCAGATTTGAGACACATCTGAATGCCTTCTTGATGGAATCAAAGTAAAAAACTGAAAGCATTTCCTACTGAGGAGACTGCAGTAAATGAAGAAATTAGGAAACTTCATAACAAAAAAGTCTTCCAAGATGGCCACCAGTGAAAAAAGAGCCCAAATGTAGCACAAATATTACCCAGATGTAGCCCACATATAGCCCAATGACAAAAGTGTGCAAAACACTTTTTATTTTTAGTTTTTTTGCAGTTTTATGTAGTGCAGACTGGTCAGGTATTGGAGCATGGCATCTTAAAACATGACCCCCTACACTACAAAAACACCACTGCACTACCTTAAACCCTAAAACACTACCCCCAGCACGACCCCCTACACTACACATGCACCACTGCACTATCCTAAACCCTAAAACACTACCCCCAGCACGACCCCCTACACTACCCAAACACCACTGCACTAACCTAAATCCTAAAACACTACCACCAGCACGACCCCCTACACTACCCAAAAACCACTGCACTACCCTAAAACATGACCCCCTACACTACACAAACACCACTGCATTGCCCTAGACTCTGAAACACCAGCCCCAGCAAGACCCCCTACACTGCCCGAACACCACTGCACTGGCCCTAAACCCTGAAACACCAGCCCCAGCACGACCCCCTACACTGCCCGAACACCACTGCACTGCCCTAAACCCTGAAACACCAGCCCCAGCACGACCCCCTACACTGCCCGAACACCACTGCACTGCCCTAAACCCTGAAACACCAGCCCCAGCACCACCCCCTACAATGCCCGAACACCACTGTACTGCCCTAAACCCTGAAACACCACCCCTGCACCGCCCCCTACACTGCCCGAACACCACTGCACTGCCCTAAACCCTGAAACACCACCCCCTGCACGACCCCCTACACTGCCCGAACACCACTGCACTGCCCTAAACCCTGAAACACCACCCCAGCACGACCCCCTACACTGCCCGAACACCACTGCACTGCCCTAAAACACCACCCCCAGCAAGACCCTCTACACTGCCCGAACACCACTGCACTGCCCTAAACCCTAGAACACTACCCCCAACATGACCCCCTACACTACCCAAACACCACTGCACTACCCTAAACCCTAAAATACTCCCCCAGCACGACCCCTACACTACCCGAACACGACTGCACTGCCCTAAACCCTAAAACACTCCCCCCAGCACGACCCCTACACTACCCGAACACCACTGCACTGCCCTAAACCCTAAAAAACTCCCCCAGCAGGACCCCCTACACTACCTAAACACCACTGCACTGCCCTAAACCCTAAAACACTACCCCCGCATGACCCCTACACTACCCAAATACCAATGCACTACCCTAATCCCTAAAACACTACCCCGCTCAACCCCTACACTACCCAAAGACCACTGCACTACCCTAAACCCTAAAACACGACCTCCTACACTACACAAACACCACTGCACTACCCTAAACCCTAAAAAACTACCCCCAGCACGAACCCCTACACTACCCAAACACCACTGCACTACCCTAAACCATAAAATACTACCCCCAGCAGTATCCCCTACACTACCCAAACACCACTGCACTACCCTAAACCCTAAAACCCTAACCCCAGCACGACCCCTACACTACCCAAACACCACTGTACTACCCTAAACCCTAAAACACTCCCCCAGCACGACTCCCTACACTACCCAAACACCACTGCACTACCCTAAACCCTAAATCTACCACCAGCATGACTCCCTACACTACCCAAACACCACTGCACTACCCTAAACCCTAAAACACTACCCCCAGCACGACCCTCGTCACTACCTAAACACAACTGCACAATTTGTTACAGGCGTTGCAACGCAGGCCTGTGGTGCTTACTGGAAGTACCTGGTGGGCTAGTTGGGCCCCAGGGACTCTCAGGATTCAAGGTGACCTAATCCCCCAACTTAAAACGCACCACGGGGCGCGTTTGCACAGTGGTGAAGGGAGGGGGCAGGGCCTCAGGTGACATGTGCGCAAACATGCCCTGTGGTGCGTTTTAAGTTGGGGAGTTAATTCCCTTTGAATCCTGGGGGCCAACTAGCCCACCAGGTACCTTCAGTAAGCACAACAGAGTTGCGTTGCAGAGAGGTGAAAAAAGGTGCGTGGCCTCGGAACGCCTCTCTGCAACTCAGCTCTGTGGTCCTAACTGTAGGTACCTGGGGGGCTAGTTGGGCCCCAGGGACCCTCAGGATTCAAGGGGACTTAATCCCGCAACATAAAACGCGCCACGGGCGCGTTTGCACACATGTCACCTCAGGCCCCCCCTCCCTTCACCACTGTGCAAACGCGCACTGGCTCTGGTTAGTCAGAGTCAGTTACCACCAGTACCCGTCTGAAAAAGTTGTGGGCACAGGATGATTTTGCAACAAGGCCTCTTTCTGCTCCTCTGTTGGTTCTTTCTGCACATCTTTTGCTTCTTTCAGTGCGTTTTTCTTCTTTCTTCACATGTCCTACCTCTGTAGGCATAGTTAGAAACTAGCATTTAAAAAACCTTTGAAATTCACTTAAAAATCATAGGTTTCAGGCACGTTATAGTTAGAAATTAGCATTTAAAAAACCTTTGAAATTCACTGAAAAAACCATAGGTTTTAGGGACAGTTATAGTTAGTTGGACATTGCACTCGTACAAAACCCGTGAAATTCCCAAGTTATAGTTAGTTCAGCTAACTATAACTCGCGCCCCCGCAATGCACTGCTGATGACGTCACATATTATATCACTCATGACATGGTCAGTGACATCACTGATGACATCTCAAATGACATCACTTATGACATAATCCATGTGATAATTTCATGCATCTTCTCACACCCTAATATAACTTTTGATACACCCACTCTAAATTACAGACTGCCATTCTCAAAACCATAGACACTCCAACACCAAAAACTACATACCCACTCACTGATTCTTAGGTCTACACACATCCACTCACTCACCTGTACAGTCACTCATACTTACAGTCACTCAGTACAGGACTATCATATGCACTCATACACCTATATAAACACTCACACACCGCCACTCATCCATAGAGGTACTCACACACCTAGTCAGTCATGCAAAAAATTAATCACACACCCATTTACTCACCTATACAGTTATACACACACCAGCTCACTTACTCATACAAATACTAGCACATTCTTACGCTCTTATACAATAACTGATACAAGCACACACGCATCCATACAGCCACTCTCACAATAACACACTCTCACTTATAGCCATTTAAATACTCTAACACACATATATACTGCCTTTTACATATGTAGTTACTCGCACATGTACCACTGAGATATACATTCAGTCACTAACACACCCACTCACACATTCACCCACCCAAGCAGTCCATCACAGATGCACTCTTGAAATCATGCACCCAGTGAATCACCCACTCACACATCTATGTATAGAGTCACACACACCCCACCCACACAAACACTCAGGCAGCCATACAGATACTCAGAGAACCAATCAATAACCCATATAGACACTCATGTAGCTATTCGCAAATCCATGCATCCACTTACACACCAACAAACAGACGGATACAGACATTCACACAGTTTAGTCACTAACCCATGCATTCAGTAAGATACGTTTAATCACTCACTTGTAGAGTCAGTCACTCACGTACTAAATCATCCATTCAGACACTTATACACGCACTCATTCTTCAATACGCCTTTCCCTATATATATTAAACATATTTAAACTTTACAGAAACACACAGTCACTGGATGATGTCATCAGTGATGTCATCAGTGATGTCATTTGAGATGTCATCAGTGATGTCATCAGTGATGTCACTGACCATCTCATGAGTGATGTAATATGTGACGTCATCAGCAGTGCATTGCGGGGGCGCGAGTTATAGTTAGCTGAACTAACTATAACTTGGGAATTTCACGGGTTTTGTACGAGTGCAATGTCCAACTAACTATAACTGTCCCTAAAACCTATGGTTTTTTCAGTGAATATATATATATATATATACACCAATAACATAAAATCTAATAAAAAAACATTATATTATAAATTAAAACATTAAACTATTTAAAAGTCTTTAAACTTAAATTTTCCACTTCAGTGAGTGCAACAGTAGGTAAAGTGTTGGATAGCGGAGGAATAAAAATCACTATTCCCACTCCAGTGACTGCAACAGTAGGAAAAGTGTTGGATAGCAGAGGGGTAAAAAATAATATTCTCACTCCAGTGAGTGCAACAGTAGGGAAAGTGTTGGATAGCGGAGGGGTAAAAATTACTATTCCCACTCCAGTGAGTGCAACAGTAGGGAAAGTGTTGGATAGCGGAGGGGTAAAAATTACTAGTCCCACTCCAGTGAGTGCAACAGTAGGGAAAGTGTTGGATAGCGGAGGGGTAAAAATTACTATTCCCACTCCAGTTAGTGCAACAGTAGGGAAAGTGTTGGATAGCGGAGGGGTAGAAGATACTATTCCCACACCAGTTAGTGCAACAATAGGGTAAGTGTAGGATAGCGGAGGGGTAAAAAATAATACTCCCACTCCAGTCAGTTTAAAATAAAAAAATAAAAAAACATCACCAACACAAAATACAAAAAAAAAATGAAAAATTTATAAAAATATTTAAAAAATCTAAAAAAAGAAACATATTATAATGTTAAATAGATATGACAAATACCAAGAAATATTATATTAAATAAATGTAAAAGTAATTTACTAACAAATGACTATTTTTAATTAGAAATTATTTATAAACAAAAACATTAATTATTACATAAATGTAATCTTTTTTAATTCCTATCCTATAACACCGCACAATTCACAACACACATCTAAATTTTACAAAAATGTACCTACAGAATTAACATAATTAACTATCAATTAAAAAAATACTATTAATTAAAAAACAAATTAAAACAGATAAAAATTAATTTTCTCCCCAAATGTTACCCCTATAAAACCAAAACTCACACACAAAAAAAACTATTACCCTGATTAATTATCAATTGATGAATTAATTTAATGATCAACTAATTATCAATTAATTAAACATAAATTAGTTTCCACCCTCTACCCACAACCCACACCTAAAAATCATTACACAATTTCCATAATTAATTTTAAAATAATAAATTAAGATCAATTAACAACTACTTAATAATTAATTAAAAATAAATAACTTTCCACTCTTTACCACTATAAACCCCACAACTCACATCTGAAATGCATTACACAATTGCATATTAAAATTTTAATTAATTAATTTGCAGTCATTAACAAATAATTATTAATTAATTAAAAATAAATTACTTCCACCATTTACCCCTATAAACCCCATAACCAGCTCCTAAAAAAATACACAATTAACATAATTAATTACAAATTAATTAATTCATAATGATTAACAACCAATCAATAATTACTTAATAATAAATTACTTCCTACAATTAGCACTACAAAATCTAAAATAAATAAATATTAATAATTTTTTAATTTTTTATTTAAGGTAATTAAATTACTTCCCACCCTTTACCCCTATAAACCCCACAACCCGCTCCTAAAAAATAACATGCTTATCATAATTAATTACCAATTAATTAAGTAATATTAATTAACAACCAATTAATAATTAATTAATAATAAATTACTTCCCACAATTAACACTATAAAATCTAAATTAAATAAATATTACTAAATAAAAAATAATCATTAATTTATTATAATTAAATTACTTCCCACCCTATTCCCCTTAAAACCCACAACCCACAACCCACTACGGAACTAAAAATTGCACAATTTAATTAAAATAATATTGATAACTACTAAAAATTTAACACATATATTAAAAAACAAAAACAATACTTATACAAAAAAATAGATCACATACATTTAAAATACATACTAAAATACATAACACTAATTAAAAAATCGATATTTTAAACAACTATATTTTTGCAAACGATATTAATGACTTCGATATTTAAAAAAATGATATTTCTTACCTTAAAGTCGATATTCTTGACCACGATATTCTTGCTGTTGACATTTCTGTGTCACAATATATTTCCAACTCCAATTTTGTGTAAGTTGACATTTCCAACTCGATATTCTGTCTCCATACCCGATTAGATACCATCAAAACGATATTCACCCCTATCATACTCTACATCATATCCAATATTCCAATATGTATACCAGCTAAATATTTTTATAAAATTAATTCTTTTCTCTTATCTTTTTTATGGAACAACAAAAAATCTAGACTGTCGCTGCAAAAATTGTCATGCCCAAAATCGGAAGGTGGTGTAAACTTCCCTGACTTTCCTAAATACCATAAGGCATTCCTATTAAGACAGCAATCCAAGTGGGTGTCTGATTCATCATTAGACTCCCTGCGATGGGTTGATATTGAGAAAGCATTTCTGTCACCCTTTTCATTTCAAGAACACCTATCCTTTACTCGTAAACCACCAAAGATCTCCGCGCCAGTCATTAAACATTCCTGTAAGGTACTAAACACTGTCTTCCATTCTACCCCAAAGGATCTTGATACCTTTCTCACCTCTACAATTTGGCATAATAAATACATACTCGTCAAAAATAAACCCATTTACTAGACAACATGGAGAAATAGGGGACTTCTCTGGGTACATATTTGAATAAGACACATTTCTCACATTCTCAAGGATGCACTCTCTTTTTCAATTACCTCTTTCCTTTCAACACAAATTGTCCATTTTACGAATAGCAAAACTCGAAACGCACACTTACTTTCAATCTCTATTCCCTCCCTCTTCCCTGGTCAGCTCCAAGTGGTATAACTTTCTCCGCATGAGCCCAAAGCCTCTGTTATCTATACTCGCATGACGCAATCTTCCATTGACAGAGATAAAACAAAAATAGAACTTTCTTGGGAGATTGATTTTGATGCAGAATGGTCCTTCTCCCAGTGGAATAAAATATGGGTTAAAATCAGGAAATCGTCTAGAGCAGCAAACACTATACAAACTCTTTTTTTCATTTACAACAGACTCCTCTTAACACCCATGACCTTACACAAAATGCATGCTGAAATTCCTGACACTTGCTGGTCATTTTCCCTTGAGCATGCTGATTTAAAACATTTACTATTTACATGTCCATACGTATTCAAATTTTGGAAACAAATCTGGACTCAGATTAATACTATCTTTAATACCACAACCCCCTTTTCACCCACTAACATTTTTCTGGGAAGCCTATCTGTTGATTGGAAAATTAGTAATTCTCATTCACAAGTACAAATCATCGACTTGTTGCTAGCAGTCGCTTTTCAACAGATAACAAAGAATTGGAAAGATGCATCTAAACATTCGTATTTAAATTGGTGGTATGCTGTCTGTCACAACCACAGATTGGATACAACCTTTGTATATCCTATATCTCTTGCTACGAAGCGTTTACAACTATGGTCTCCTGTCACACAGTTTTTAGATAATAGTGCTAAAAAATCCTTCTCTCCCATTCCTTTGATACAAGAAGTTGTTAAGCCTCCCTGATTTTCCTTATATTGAGAATGACAAAGTTTAGTATGTTATTTCTGTATTTCTCATACAACTGCATCTTATTGGTATATTAAGTCTTGTCTCTTATTCCTTCTTATATTAAAGCTTCTAAAAACCAGCTCTTTGTATTTCTTAAAGTATTTTGTTTCTCTTTCTCAAATACAATATGTAATATTAATGCTATTTCCTTTGAACTCTTTGATGTTTAATTGTACGAAGTATTGATGTTTACTCAATTTCTCTTAATAAACTTACTTTTGAAACAGCAAAAAACCATATGTTTTGGTGAGTCTGGCCCTCTGTTCTTAACATTTTATTTTTTTCCCCACCACTTACACTGGACCAGCCTGAGAATAGATTACAGTGTGACTTATAAGTAACTGAGAGAAGTGAAGAACCAAGAAAGAAGGAAATGAGAACACCTGGTCAGGTTGTATCATCACCTTCCTTTCTTCATTGTAACTCTCTCTGAAAGTTCTAATTAGCTGATTACAGTATATTTAACATATTACAGCTTCCGCATAGACTGCGTGTTCCTAATCAGCAGAAAGCTCAGAAAAGAGGAAGATGATATGAATTACGTCTTCGAAAAGAGGTGATTTTGTCAAAGCTTTCCTTTAGATGAAGGCGGCAGCATGATCCCAGCCTGAAACGTGATATGCATTCACAAACTCGGAGGTACCCCGCAAACATTGCTCACCAGGACTCAAGGATTGGATTTTCGCCTTCACACACGGGTCAGATGAGTTCTAGGATGTGCAAACGACCTGGAGGCCTTACAAATTTAGTTACTAATGTACATATAGCCACAGTACAAACACATAAAATGTTGTAGGTTTACTCTGGAACTTTAAAGGAGAAAGTACTTTTGATTAAGGTCTCTGAAAAAGTGCTTCAGAAATGTCAAATTATTAATTCGATAAACAGAAATATATTTTATGACAAAAACTTGAGTTTCTGTTCGTGATGATAACACGTACATTTTTCATTAAACTTTTCTATCTATCTATCTATCTATCTATCTATCTATCTATCTATCCCTCTTTCCCAGTCTATCTCACTTCTATCTTTCTTTCTCTCTTTAAATCTAGGTGTTCCTCTCTTTCCCCCTCACTCCAGATTTCTTTTTCTCTCTGTCTCTCATTCTCTTTGGTCAGTCTTTTCTTTGCTCTGCTCTAGTCCATGCTCACCCTATCTTACCCTCTGACTCTCTTTCTCTCCATATAATTATAGCTCTCTTCCTTTCCCTCTCTTTTCTCTCCATCTATCTCAAGCTATCTGTCCCTCTGAGTCTATCTTTCTACCTATACTATCGCACTCTCTAGTTATCACTCAGTGTCTCTCTTGCACCATCTCTCTAATATATCTCTCTTGCTGCCTGTACTATATCTTTCACTATCACTCTATATCTTCATCTTCTTGGTATTCTTTTATTTCTTTCTTGCTGTGATTATCTATCTATCTATCCACACACACACACACTAACTCACACATATGCAGTCACACGCGCTGTGTGGAAAACAGATCAGCCATTAATTGCATCACGACTTTTTGCAATGTCGCACAGCAAAACGAGGAAACCCAGATTATAAGAATTGTAATAATAATGTTTAAAACACTCCTCTATGCATGTTATAATGTGCTCAGAGCATCATCATGAAGATCACTACAGATGTAGCTGTAAGTGATTTATTTTTTCTTATAGTGTCTGTTCCAATCCCTGTGCTCCAGGTATGCTACATCATGATAGTGGTGAACACAAGGAGATGATGGACGGAGCGCTGAAACTTTTCAGACACTCACCCTCAGTCACAGATCTGGGTTCAATCCATCATCGTTCTTTAGCTCACTTCGCCACCCCAGTTCAGACACAGCTATATGCAAATCAGTCTTGACCCTGTGCCTCATGGGAACAATCCAGCCCGAACTGCCAAGCCATGTCTTCCCTGGACCGGAAACAAGCATCCTGGGGCCGGTTTTGGACTAACAGTCCTCATCAGCCAGGCTAGCTTGAATCCAGTGGCAAAGTGAGCAAGGGACCCACGTCTGGGCATACCCTGCCAACTTAGGGTGAACAAAGCATACCCAAGGAGATGATGGACGGAGCGCTGAAACTTTTCAGACACTCACCCCCAGTCACAGATCTGGATTGAATCCATCATCGTTCTTTAGCTCACTTCGCCACCCCAGTTCAGACACAGCTATATGCAAATCAGTCTTGACCCTGTGCCTCTTGGAAACAGTCCAGCCCGAACTGCCAAGCCATGTCTTCCCTGGACCGGAAACAAGCATCCTGGGACCAGTTTCGGGCTAACAGCCCTCATCAGCCAGGCTAGCTTGAATCCAGTGGCAAAGTGAGCAAGGGACCCACATCTGGGCATACCCTGCCAAATTAGGGCGAACAAAGCAAACACAAGGAGATGATGGACGGTGCGCTGAAACTTTTCAGACACTCACCCCCAGTCACAGATCTGGGTTGAATCCATCATCATTCTTTAGTTCACTTCGCCACCCCAGTTCAGACACAGCTATATGCAAACCAGTCTTGACCCTGTGCCTCGTGGGAACAGTCCAGCCCAAACTGCCAAGCCATGTCTTCCCTGGACGGGAAACAAGAATCCGCAAGGGACCCACGTCTGGACATACCCTGCCAACTTAGGGCGAACAAAGCAAACACAAGGAGATGATGGACAGACTCTCTTTCTCTCCATCTAATTATAGCTCTCTTCCTTTCCCTCTCTTTTCTCTCCATCTATCTCACGCTATCTCTCCCTCTGAGTCTATCTTTCTACCTCTTACTATCACACTTTCTAGTTATCACTCAGTGTCTCTCTTGCACCACCTCTCTAATTTATCTCTCTTGCTGCCTGTACTATATCTTTCACTATCACTCTATATCTCCATCTTCTTGGTATTCTTTTATTTCTTTCTTGCTGTGCACTATCTATCTATTTATCTATCCACACACACACACTAACTCACACATATGCAGTCACACGCGCTGTGTGGAAAACAGATCAGCCATTAATTGCATCCCGACTTTGTGCAATGTCGCACAGCAAAATGAGGAACCCCAGATTATAAGAATTGTATTAATAATGTTTAAAACACTCCTCTATGCATGTTATAATGTGCTTAGAGCATCATCATGAAGATCACTACAGATGTAGCTGTAAGTGATTTATTTTGTCTTATAGTGTCTGTTCCAATCCCTGTGCTCCAGGTATGCTACATCATGATAGTGGTGGCTTTATTTTATGAGCACTGGTGAGGGTGGGAAACGTTCTTACTGTCATCACTAAATGGAAGGGTTAATTATGGAAATATTTTGGTCCTGTCAGGGTCTGCCTTGCATGACTAGGACTAGAAGCATTCCAGCTGTTCTGCTGGATTAGGATACAAAAAGCCTAGTACCCATTGAACAGGATTTGAGTGAAGCGCTCTGACTTCATACGAAATATCAAGATTCTTTGGTTAAATATAATTTGATGTTTATTCTATATTTTACACACATCTGAAAAGTGTAATGAATATCTCAACTAAAAGCAAATGTAAGTATTCTATGAAAGGAAATGTAAGAAGTAATGCTAACTAAAAACTTCGAACACCTGGTACTTTGTGTATTGTTTACAGAATGACTCGCTAGCATATCTGAATCAACTACAAGGGTGTAGGTAAACCATGCAAATTTGTTTTGGCCAACTGCCACTATTTATTTATGTGGCAATTCAGTTTTTTGAGGGCTGAAAGCAAGAACGTGCCTTGATCTGGGCTCTGCTTGAAATGCAGTGCAGTACACAGGTGACGCCTCCTCTCCTAACTGGCAAAGACTTCAGAGGCTTTTACAATGATAGGAGGAAAGGGGGTCTGGGAGGGACAGTGATGAGTGAGCAGGTGCCTCTGCTCGTGCTTACGACACTAACTATATGGTGCCTTGCAGCCTCTTCTTGAAATGTGGAGGTGCTCTGTGGCTCCCAGCCTGTTCCCTGCCACCTTTTCCTTATGTCTTTGAACATCGGTGTGAGACTTACTCAGGATGCAGAGAAATGCAGCTTCAGCTCTATTTATTCTGAGCCCTCGAGATGTCTCACACGGTGTGACTTAGCTGCCGCATCCCGCAGCTTCCTCCTAACCAAACCTAGCCGCCTCACGAAGTGAAAGATATCAGTTGACCTTACACAGTGCTTCACTGCATTTCTGCTAAGTTTATGCTTTATAAATGCCACATGCACACATACATACATACAGTGGTGGAAATCTCTGCCATATGGAGGTCATCACTGTTATTTGATGAAATTTAGGAATTCTTCCAGAATATCGTTATGCAAAAATACTGTGACCTAAATATCGCCTACAAAGATATTGTAGTGGTACTTATAGCTTTAGTTACTTAACTCCACATGTACCTTAATGATAAATATATATATATATACATATATATATATATATATATATATATATATATATGTCCACAATTGCAAATAAGCACGCGCTCTCAGATTCCTATTAAAGGTTTTTTAATGTTCAAGGTTACGCGTTTCGGGAGCAAGCTCCCTTGATCGCTTGCTCCCGAAACGCGTAACCTTGAACATTAAAAAACCTTTAATAGGAATCTGAGAGCGCGTGCTTATTTGCAATTGTGGACTCATATTTATGCCGGCATTGCTCGACCGGCTTCATCGCGCCACCGTACTACGGGTGGAGTTCCCAGGAGGAGCAACTCTTTTTAAAAACAAAAATATATATATATATATATATATATATATATATATATATATATATATGTATATATATATATATATAGATATAGATATAGATATAGATATGCAGTTCCACAGTACAGTGTACAAAACACTCGTAAAACGTGCACTTGCCTCCAAAAGAATTCTCGTCCACAGATTTTCAACATAGATGATTTTTTCACAGCATTGCCGAATAACCCAACGCGTTTCTGCGTATAGCACAACTTAGTCACTGATAGGAAAGTGGGTTTGTGAGTGTGTGATAGGGTCTGTGAGTGGGTGTGTGAGTAAGTCTCTGCATGGGCCTGTGAGTGGGTACAGAAGGATCTGAGTGAGTGTATATTGTTTTTCAACACAATTCGTGAACCCTAGCACATGGGTGAGTCTATGTGTGGGCCTGTGAGTGGGTGTGAGAGTGTCTGAGTAGGTTTGTGAATGGATGTGTGAGTGTGTGAGTGGGTGTGTCAGTGGGTGGCATGGGAAACACACATTTTCTTACCCTCTCCTTCTTCTCAGTCCCTGCTCGACGGATCACCCCAAAACATTCCATGCACAGCTAGA
This sequence comes from Calotriton arnoldi, assembly GCA_963921515.1. Lineage (NCBI taxonomy): Eukaryota > Metazoa > Chordata > Amphibia > Caudata > Salamandridae > Calotriton > Calotriton arnoldi. The sequence goes on from CAWUFW010004205.1 coordinate 583,592, forward strand.
AACAGAAGGTCACTATTTTTTTTAACATTTCGTGAAGATTCGTCAAATGGCGCCAAAGTTATCAGCAAACTGAAAAATGCTTTTCCTATGGAAACTAGTTCCTAACTATAACTACCTACTGGTGACCGTCAGTAGGTAATATATATATTCCAAGCTCCCAAGGTTGCCCCAACAGTAAGCAGCACTCGAGCCAGCAGCATGCTGTAAACAGCCTTTATTGGGTGTGGATGGCGCTTCGCCAGCCAATTCCTTAAACAGTTGACTCGTCAATACAGCCTGACGCGTTTCAAAGCTAAACTTCTTCCTCAGAGGCTGACGAGAACAGTAAAGTGCATGCTGGTTACAATTCCCTCTTATAATGATGCGGAAATGGCACGCCCCCATCTGGGGGCGTGGAATTAAGCCGTATTAATTGGGAGCCAGACCGGAACTCGCACGTAACCATTTCCAGCTACAGCCTCTGAAGAAGAAAGGATGACTTTCGAAACGCGTCAGGCGAGAAACGAGGGAATGGCTGTCTAATGCAATCAGCGGCCAGGAGTCTGTTCATACCCTAATAAAGGCCTGCTGCCTAATGCTTGTGTTAGAGTGCAGCTCATTGCTAGGGCAATCTTGGAGCATGGTATATTTGGCAGCTGCCCCGCTGCTGAGCTTGCACCACCCTGTGAACTGAGGGGGCCACGCGGCTTGGGATGCACCCAGCCACATTTGTGAAACATAAGCATGGGATTGAGAGCAGACACTGTTTGCTGAGGCCCATCTGAGGGCTTGGAACTGTTTGACAGTAATCAGTGCAACCATCTGAGGGAGCAAATTACCGGGACTTCGATTCCCATAAGGCCCCGCTGAACAGCCATATGACCAGCCCATCTGGGGGCGCGGAATTAAGCCGTATTAATTGGGAGCCAAGACTGGAACTCGCACGTAACCATTTCCAGCTACAGCCTCTGAAGAAGAAAGGATGACTTTCGAAACGCGTCAGGCGAGAAACGAGGGAATGGCTGTCTAATGCAATCAGCGGCCAGGAGTCTGTTCATACCCTAATAAAGGTCTGCTGCCTAATGCTTGTGTTAGAGTGCAGCTCATTGCTTGGGCAATCTTGGAGCGTGGTATATTAGGCGGCTGCCCCGCCGCCGAGCTTGCACCATCCTGTGAACTGAGGGGGCCACGCGGCTTGGGATGCACCCAGCCGCATTTGTGGAACATAAGCATTGGATAGAGAGCAGACACTGTTTGCTGAGGCCCATCTGTGGGCTTGGAACTGTTTGACAGTAATTAGTGCAACCATCTGAGGGAGCAAATTACCGGAACTTCGATATCCATAAGGCCCCGCTGAACAGCCATATGACCAGCCTATCTGGGTGCGCGGAATTAAGCCGTATTAATTGGGATCCAAGACCGGAACTCGCACGTAACCATTTCCAGCTACAGCCTCTGAAGAAGAAAGGATGACTTTCGAAACACGTCAGGCGAGAAACGAGGGAATGGCTGTCTAATGCAATCAGCGGCCAGGCGTCTGTTCGTACCCTAATAAAGGCCTGCTGACTAATGCTTGTGTTAGAGTGCAGCTCATTGCTTGGGCAATCTTGGAGCGTGGTATATATATATATATATATATATATATATATATATATATATATATATATATATATATATATATATATATATATATATTATATACCCACTGAAAAAACCACAGGTTACAGGGACGTTATAGTTAGGAATTCGCATGTAAAAATCCTCAGAAATTTCATGGAAAAAACAGATTTCAGGGACGTTATAGTTAGGAATTAGCATTTAAAAAACCTTGGAAATTCACGGAAAAAACCAATGGTTACAGGAACGTTAATTTAGGCTGACATTTCACTTGTACAAAACCAGTGAACTTTAGCAGTTATAGTTAGCAGAGTTAACTATAACTTGCGCCCTGCAATCCACTGCTTATGACCTCACATATTACATCACACATGACATGGTCAGTGACATCAGTGATGTCCGTAATGCACGGCTTATGACCTCACATATTACATCACTCATGACATGGTCAGTGACATCAGTGATGACATCACTGATGACATCTCAAATTACATCACTGATTACATCATTGTTGACATCATCCAGTGACTTTGAGTGTTTTTAAAAAGTTTAAGTGTTAAATATATATAACTAGGTGTATTGGTGAATCAGTGGGTGAATGAGTGACTGTTTGGATGACTGAGTGGTTGCGTGACTGGGTGTATAAGTGAGTGATTAGGTGTCTCAGTGAATTTATGGATGAGTGACTGGCTGTGTGAATGTATCTGTCTGTCAGTTGATGTCTAAGTGGGTATATGAGTATGTTAGTGGGTGCGTGAATGGTATATGGGTGATTGATTGGTTGACTAGCTCTATGGTTGTCTGGGTGTCTGTGTGTGTGAGTGAGGAGGTGTGTGACTGCCTGTATGATGAGTGAATGGGTGAGTCAGTGCCTGTATGGGGTAGTGAGTGCATGTGTGAGAAGCTACATGGGTGAGTGAGTGTCTGTATGGCTTTGTCGGTGAGTGAGTGCTTGTGTCAGTATGGGTCAGTAATTGTGTATGTGAAAGGGAGTATAGGTGAGTGACTGGGTATATGAGTGACTGTATGTGTGAGTGAGTGAATGTGAGAGTCGCTATGTGGATGAGTATATGCTTCTATTAGTGACTGTATAGGTGAATGAGTATGTGTTACTATTTGTATGAGCAAGTAAGTGGATGTGTATGTAAATATTTGGGTTAGTAGTTCTATGGTTGACTCACTCAGTGTGTGAGTACCTGTATGGGTATATGAGTGTGTGAGTGCCTCTATGGATATATGAGTGGATATGTCAATGGCTGTATTGGTGACTGAGCAGGTGCATGAGTGGCAGTATGGGTGAGTAAGTGGATATGTGTGTAGATCTATCAATTAGTCAGTGGCTGTGTAAGTACTGGTATGGCTCTGTCAAAGGGTTTGTGAATGGTTGTGTGGGAGTGGCAGTGGGTGTTTAAAAGATTCTATAGGGGTGTGAGTGGGTACATCAGATGATGTGGATGATGTCATCAGAGATGCCATCAGTGATGTCATCAGTGATGTCACTGACCATGTCATAAGTGATGTAATATGTGAGGTCATAAGCAGTGCATTGTGGGGGCGCAAGTTATAGTTAACACAGGTAACTATAATGGCTGAATTTCACTGGTTTTGTACGAGTGAAATGTCAGCCTAACTATAACGTCCCTGTAACCATTGTTTTTCTGTGAATTTCTAAGGTTTTTTAAATGCTAATTCCTAATTATAAAGTCCATGAAACCTGTGTTTTTTTCAGTGAATTTCTAAGCTTTTTTAAATTCCATTTCCTAACTATAACGTCCCTGTAACCTTTGTTTTTTCCAGTGAATTTCTAAAGTTTTTTAAGCAGTTTTACTTATTAAAAGATTTCTGTAACTATTATTTGTTTAATTTTTTGTAAGATTTTGTATATATTTTTAAAAAGTTAAAAAATTATAATCACTGATTTAAAATATATATAACATAGCTGATTACATATTGATAGTGTTATTTGAAAGATTTAAATTTTTAGAAAATTTAAATATTGTTGTATTGTTTATAATTTTGTAGAGTATGTTATTATAAGATAGAATTAAGCTTAGAAATAGAAAATATGTATTCAATATTTTGGGGTTATTTTCTTTACTGTTTTTTTATAAATTAATTTTTATATGATTACTTTTAACAGTGTAAAAGATGTATTGTTGTGTCATTATTATAAATGTCCTCTGTATATATATTATTTTGTTTTTTTTAAAAGCGTTGCGCACCAGTCGCGGTCCTACACGCTCGGTGCGCAACTCCGTTATACCAATGTAAGTGTAAAATACATATTTACACCGAAATAATATATATTTTTTAGGAAGAGGTTTATTAGTGAATGTGAACAAATAGTATTAGTGAAGCTGTAGAGCGTAAATTAGAAAGGGCCCCCTGTTACTGATGAGGAGTTCCTCTAAGCAGGGAAATAATACATAACGTAAATTCCTAGGGCAACTCCAAATTAATACAATGCAATACAATATAAATTCTCTGGCATAAGGAGAGACAAACACATGACCTGATTCTTACAAAAATACAAAAGTAATTTTTATTGAAAGCTTAGATATAAATGTATATACAAAGCAAATTTAAAACAGTCCACATCCACACCTCATCCATGTCATCATTCATACTCATCACTTATGGTTTATACATTGAAGAAACAGAAACACATAAAGCAAATATTTACAGATCTTCATGTTCATGTTTAACAGTATATCTCCAGCTTGATGATTGTAATTCGAATATTCATTAATAGCAAGCCATGGATTCAGGCTACTCAATTTTTGTCAAGTTGGTGTCTGTGTCACAATGTGGCTGAAACCCAGGGTAGTGTCCTAAGCGCGTTTAGGCACAGCTGTGCCTTCTTCAGGAAAAGCCACAATGGATAAAATACAATGTCCTTTGAATGGGAGATGTCCGCTTGAGTCCCAAAGACAAAGCAGGTCAGGTCACAGAGCAGAACTAAAGCAACAGTTTAAAGCAACAAACTGAAAGTTAATTTTCTTTCTTCTGTTCTATTTTAATAGCTTACAATGACAAGCAGGTAGAATATGTTTATTTTTTGCACTCCTTAGATAGAGAAAAGCTAGAATTCTTCTGTATGTTTCTACATATTCTTAGCTACTTTACAGGAGTACATATAATTCTAGGGTGTGAATGGGAATGAGGTGCGCATGAAACTGGTGGGAGAGTAATGGAAGCAGTTTCTCCATACGGGAAAATATTTTCCTGTGACTTGAAAATACAGAAAAAGAAAAATGCACCTTTTCACTCTTGTGCTAGGGGTTCCTGCATGACCGGTTATACCCTATGTAAACTGGGCATGAGGAAAGCCTTCACATGAATACAAGTAGGTATTCACAAACGTTTTACAGGAGTACTAACCAGGGACATCTTAAGGATTTTGGGGGCCTGGACCAAACATATTTTGGGCTGTTCAGAACAGCTTTGAATTTATGTTGCAATTTCACCTGTTTCATGCCCACTTTGGCCAGGTCACTGACAATGCACAGGCACACTCATCCAAAATCTAAATGTATTTACATCTAATAGTCGGGGATAATGACGTGTGTATTCAATATTGTAACACAGCAGCAGCTCACTAATATTAATGGAAAAAATCTCTGTGACTTTGTGATAGACTCTCACAGATCACCCACATTAAAAATAAATCAAAGGAAAACGGTATTTAAAACAATCTGAGAATTATTCAAGATCATATTATTCAAGACTCTACAGAATAGAGCTGGCTCTGTCAGAGGCCCCCTGAAAGTCTTGGGCCATGGGACAGAGTCCAACTCTTCCCATACCTTAAACCGTCTTTGGTACAAACGCATAGACTCCTGCAACAGCACAAGTTTCCTCCAGCACTCTTGGAAATCTCTATAAATACCTAGGGGCATATTACCAAGATATGGCGATAACTATCGCTAACCTAGGTTAGCGCTAGTTTTCCTATCGCCGTCAATCCCTGCAAGTTATCGCCCTGTTAGCGACGTATTAGCAATGTTTTGCTAACAGGCGATAGCTTCAGGGATCAGCGGCGAAAACCGCCGCTAACATTAGCGTGATGGCGTTAATGAAACCGGCGATAGCGGGTGTAATCCAGCGATAAGCCCTTAGCGATAGAAAAAGGCACGCTAACCCGCAAGTTTGGACTTAGCCCATCTGTCCACCCCCAATATAAAAGATGCACACAAAAAAAGGAAAAATGCAGATTTGAGCAGCCAGGGCATAGTGCTGCACACATCAACAACCCCCTCAAGCCACCCAACATTCTGGTTGACCAGGATGAGATCCTGGTTCCCACGCAGGACCTGCGTCTGGTTCCTGGATCCCTCGCTGGAGCTGCGTCTGGTTCCTGTATCCCTCGCTGGAGCTGCGTCTGGTTCCTGGATCCCTCACTGGAGCTGCGTCTGGATCCTGGATCCCTCGCTGGAGCTGCGTCTGGTTCCTGGATCCCTCGCTGGAGCTGCGTCTGGTTCCTGGATCCCTTGCTGGAGCTGCGTCTGGTTCCTGGATCCCTCGTTGGACCTGTGTCTGGTTCCTGGATCCCTCGCTGGACCTGCGTCTGTGGCCTGGAGTGGGATGTGGAGTAGCTGTGGAGTCGATGAGCCGTGGCGGGAGACATTGATGTGCGACGATCGCCCATACCTGGTGGTGAAGTCTGGCAGGTCACATGGAGACACGTTGCTGACCTGTGTGAGAAGCCTGCCTTGCGCACCTCGGTGCAGTCAATGGTTGAGGTGATACTGCGTACCAACATAGTGAGGTCCGCTTCGCATACTATGACCCACCACTACACCGGGGTGCACGGAGGGGATTACCAACGGTGGGTGTCGTCTTCCTGCATCATAGGACGGATGATGTTGGGCTGGCCGGAAGCTCTGGAGGGTGAGGTCCCAGTGCTACGCCGAACTTGTGTGGACTGAGCGCTGCAACTACACGCCTAAGGGAGCCCTGCTGCATCAACTGCATCGGGTGGTACACCAGCGGACTACGTGGTGACTGCTGTACCCAGTCCAGTGAAAGCACACCTGGCTCAGGCTCCTGCTGGCTGAGTCACAGATTTGGAGAGAGTGCAGTGGATTGCGCCACGGGGTCCATGTCCAGGTAAGGAGAAGGTGGGACGCGTAGCGCAGGAGGGCCGGGGGGAGTCGCTCATGCCTATCACACGTAGATGACGCACCCCCAGTGGCGGCTCTACCGCTATGTTGGAAGAGCGTTGCCCCACCACCTCAAGCAGTGCAGAAGAGGAACAATCATCACATGATGATAACTCGATCAATCAATCACTCAGGGGAATTGTAAGCATGCCACTCACCCGTGAGGGTCGCAAGGCACTGAGGGGTGGGGGGCCGCAGATCTGTTAGGCGAAGAGCCAGGTCTTGAGGGTCTTCCTGAAGGTGTTCAGGGAGGGGTCAGCTCTGAAGTCCGCCTGCTCTGGCTCTGTGGATGCGCTGGGTTTTGGACAGTGCGAGGTTGGAAGATCGGATGTCTCATTTGTGTACGTGGCAGTTGATCCTGTCATTGAGGTATTTGGTTACGTTGTCATGTAGGCATTCGTAGGCATGAGTGATGATTTTGAAGGTGACTCTTTTCACCACGGGGAGACAGTGGAGTCTACGTAGGTGTTGGCTGATGTGTTAGTGCCGGGGGATGCCGAGGACGAGTCTGGCGGCGGTGTACTGTAATTTTGGTAGTTTGCGGAGTAGGGACTTGTAAATGGTGGCGTAGAGTGCGTTTCCATAGTCCAGTCTGCTGGTGATGAGTGCATGGGTGACTGTCTTCCTTGACTCAGGGGGTATCCATTTGAAGGTCTTGCGGAGGATGCGGAGGGTGTTGAAGCAGCTGGAGGTGATGGCGTAGACCTGTCTGTTTATGGTGAGGGATGGGTCGAGTATGATGCCGAGGTGTCTGGCATGGTCCGGGGGGGTAGGTTGGCTTCCGAGGGTGAAGGCCAACAGGTGTTGTCCCATGCTGAAGGTGTGGTTCCGAGGACTACTGTCTTCTCGGCGTTGAGCTTCAGGCAGCTGTTGGTCATCCAGACTGCAACGACCTGCATTCCTTTCTGGAAGTTGAGTCTGGCGGTGGTGGGGTCTTTGGTGAGGGAGAGGATGAGCTGGGTGTCACCAGCGTAGGATACGATGTTGAGGCCGTGTTGTCGGACAGTGACGTCGAGGGTGCCATGTAGATGTTAAAGACGGTCGGGCTCAGAGATGAACCCTCTGGGACTCCGCAGGTGATTTACATGGGATCGGAGAGGAAGGTTGGCAGTCTGATCCTTTGGCTTCTTCCGGGGAGGAATGATCGGATCCAGTCGAGGCCTGTTCCTTGTATGCCGGAGTCGTGTAGTCTGGCGACTAGTGTGTGGTGGGAGATGGTGTCGAAGGCCGCTGAAAGGACTAGTATGATTAGGGTTGCGGAGTGGCCTTGGTCCAGGAGTGTGCAGATGTCGTCTGTGGCGGTGAGTAGGACGGCCTCGTTGCTGTGGTTGGTTCGCAATCCGGATTGGGACGGGTCGAGGATGGCGCTGTCATCAATGAATCGTGTCAGTTCCCTGTTGACTGTTCACTCTGCAACTTTGGCCGCGAAGGGGAGGAGCGAGATGGGCCGGTAGTTCTTGAGGTCGTGGGGTCAGCTGTGGTCTTTCTGAGAAGGGGCCAGACTTCTGCACGCTTACAGTCATCTGGGTAGGTGCCTGTTTTGAATGTGGTGTTAATGGTGCGTTGCAGTTTGTGTGTGATGGCGGCCATGGCTCTGTGGTAGATGTGGGAGGGCATGGGTTGGTGGGGGCCCACAAGTGGATGCCTTTCATGGTTGAGGCTGTGTCTTCGGCTGTGACTGGCGTCCAGGTGGAGATGGTGGGCTGGCTGGTGTGTCCGGGGCCCGGGATGTCTGTAGACGAGGGTTCCTTGGAGTGTGGAGTTATGGCTGGTCTGGATCTGGAAGTGCAAGTGTTCGGCAGAGTTGAAGGTTTCGCTGGAGGTGGTGAGGCGGAGGGTGCTCTTGTGGGCAATGGCGAGGCACCCTCCCGTGTGGTTGGTGCGGTCCTTCCTCTGGATCTTGTATCCGTCCGGGATGGCGGTGTTGATGTCGGGGGCGGAGGAGGCATTGGTCCAGGTCTCCGTGAAGAAGGCGATGTCGGGCGAGAGAGAGTCGAGTAGGTTCCAGATTTCCACGGCGTGTTTGTGCACGGAGCGCCTGTTGAGGAGGATGCATCCTAGGGTGTCGCCGGTGCTGGCGTCGGCTGTGTAGGAGTCCGGGGTGGTGGTTAAGCTCTGGCGGCAGTGGAGGCAGGAGAACTGGCCGTGGGTCGTGTTTGCAGAGGCCTGTTGTCAGTCTCTGACTTTCCCGGGGTTGAGTGCGTGGAGGGTGGCTGTGCTGTAGCAGTGGGTGGCCCGTGATCCAGGCTTCCTGGCGCTGGTCATGGTAGGGTTGCAGACGTGCGCAGACGGGCTTGTCTTAGGCGCGCCTTCTGTGCACCAGCGGCGCGTGTCCGCTGCGCAATCGCGCAGCATCCGCCATCAAGTAGGGTAGGGTGGAGGAACGATCAGCTGGGAGGCGGGAATGTGCGAGGACAGGGGTGCGGGGCCGCAGGGGCAGCAGCAGTGGGAAACGGGTAGTGCGGGCTCAGAGAAGCCAATACAACACTTAAAAAAGGGAAAAACAAGGGATAAATAACTCATGTAATCATGCTATGTATCCTCAGGGGGTGGGCGGATGGGTAGGACTGCTCCAAACACGGAGCAGGGAATGTGCAGATTGGCATGCACCCACAAGTGCGCAATGACTGTTTGGTCGGTCCACTCAGGCCGCCCAATGCAGACATGCGCACTTCTCTGTGCGCAATGCAGGCTGCATTACAGCCTGCATGGAGAACATGCCCACCCCTACGGCCCCTGCCTGCATGACTTGTCCCGTTGCCAATTAACAATCCCACCGCCGCATCACAGTGTTGTGATTGACTCAGGGGAGGGAGCCTGGCTGCCTACTTCCTTTTCCTGGAAGCAGACACAGGACAGCAGGAGCTACGAAGACACAGGACACGGCTTAGAGGTAAGACTTCCCTCAATAGATTTTGAACATCACACGCTCACACACACATCCCTGCGTCCACGCACCATCCAGTGTTCTTTATGGGGTTAACCACCTCACAGCTGTCCAGACACCCCCCGCACTTCTCAATGGTGGCCACTGTGCGCCCATGCACAGTGGGCATACCACTCATGTGCCAAAGGCACATACGTAGTTGCGATGAATGCCATAACATTGCATTCCATTCTGATACATACTAATACTAGGCACATTGCAACAGTAGAGTAGGTGTTGCATAGAGGAGACATGAAGATCATTGTTCCCACTACAGTGAGTGCAACCCAAAATTGACCTTTGCACAACAAACCCAACCGTGTACCCTGGAATTCCTTTCTGAACCCCCAAAAGACACACAAAAGATCACATTTGATACAAATGCACCCCCCAAATTTCTCTTCATTTTGGCACAAAACACACCCAAGATTTAGAAATTTGACCCCGAAAAAACACCCAAATATTCAAATATTTAGCCCAAAAAACACCCCATTTTTCATATTTTACCACCAAAAACACCCCATTTTTCATATTTTACCCCCAAAAACACCCCATTTTTCATATTTTACCCCAAGACATAGTCCACTTTTCATTTTTCACATCCAAAACCCATGCACACCTGAAAAAGTCTGGATTACCCCATTACTGACCTCACAATGCGTTGTGATCAAATGCGATGTTAAGGGACCAGCGTTGTCGGAGTTGCGTTGTTAACGATGTACTGCCTGCGTTGTAAGGGTCGTCTCCTGTGACGAAGGCAACACATTAGCTACGCCGTTGGTGTCCGTCTGCCCCTGGACCGTGCTCAGCACCAAGGTGCATTCCTCTTGGACACTCCACCGTTACGACGCCAGCACCCTCCTCGTCATCCACCCTGGACGCCACCTTGCCTGCCAGGACAAACCTCTACTCCGGACCGGACATCACCATCGCCATCACTGACGGCTGCAGTTTCACCCGCAAGGAGCACCCCGACCATCAAGGAGGAGGCCTTGCCATCACCCAGAGAGGCTCACTCCGACAGACCACGCACTCTAATGACCCTAGGGTGACCATAGACCACCTCAACTCCCAGATCCTGACCAAGCACAAGCACCTCCTCTGCGGCACCCTCATGTGCAGGCCCACCGGGCCATGGCCCCCCATTCTCCAATACCATTGTAGACATAATTGCACCACAGGGTCTCCCATCCACCGACGACATCCTACTCGATGTACTCAAGTTCCACATGGACAACCCCAGTGACAAGGACACCACCCACTCCTGTGGAAGGTCACCTACAACAGACGCAAGCAGCAAGTCACCGCATCAAGCCACATAGCAGGACACATGGTCGAGCACGTGACTTCCGCCAGCGTGAACTTCAAATGCTGCCACAACACCGGACTCTCCTGGACCGACCATCATTGGTAACATCACGTCTTCACCTTGCCCACCGGACGCCACCGCCATCATCGCACCCCCTCGCAGCTGGATCAAGGCCACTGAAGAACGTCTTGTCAACCCCCTCCGCACCAACACTCCACCAATGCTTCCAGTCGTGACACCGCAGCGCGCAGCCACCACCGATGGATCTCCAACAGCGCCAACATTCGGGCACCCCTCATGAACAGCACTGCGTCAGTACCTTCCGCCTGTCTAATGGCAGGCGTGAGGGTGAGGCAGTGCCAAAGGGATAGGCTGGCCCCATGCATTGCTGGAGTTGTGTCATGGTTGTGACACGACTGCAGCAATGCGTGACTTTAGCTCAGGCAGATACGTAAGGATACCTGACGTATCTGTCATTACTTGCGTCATGGAGCGCTGTCCAGTAATTACAGCGCATCCATGCTGTCGCAAGAAGGGCGTAGTGAGCAGTGTTGCAACGCTGTCTTGTTGCAGCGCAGCAACACTTTTCATGACTGTGGCACAGGAATGCGCACTATCTTATTGATTGTGCGCATTCCTGCACTGTATTTTTGACGCAGGGCAGCGCAGCAACATTGCTTGCAGCGCTTTCCAGCAGCAGAAACATGCATAGATGTGGGCCCAAGACTTATCCCCATTTTTAAGACCTGCTTTTTTCTGGTCTTAAGTTCCTGCAGCTAACGGGCCTTAGCGCGACTTTTTTTATCGCTTCACGGGTCCGGGCCAGCCTTGCTAATAGGGCGCAGTGCAGTTAGCGGGAGTTTTAGTGAAATTTAGAGGAGGAACGCCTACCTTGCATGTCATTAGCGATAAATATCGCTGGCATGCAAGGCGTTAGAAAAACTGGCTGCTATCGCCGGAAAGCTGTCGCTAACGACTGTTTGCGACAGCTTGGTAATAGGGCGATAGAAATAAACCGCGTTAGCGGCAGGAAAGTGCCGCTAACGCGGCGATAAAAGGCTTGATAATATGCCCCCTAGAATTTTGAATTTTGCAAACAAGTGAGGTAGTAAACCTGCGGGTTCAGATTTACAATTGTGTTTAGTAATCTGGCCTTTTGAATTAGTGGTTCACATTGCCGTCGGGGGTAACAATTCACAAACATTTTACAGCTGCTTACTCTTGGAGTACGTCTAGCTCACTGGTGAATTCCAGGAGTAATCCAAGAATACTGGTGACTAACTACTGGATTTTATGAGCAGGTGATACGTACTAAAAGAGCAAGTCACATCGAATACCAACACAATCTTTGTGAATTGAGCTCACCATCTCCGCAAAATGTACAGCGTTTCCCTAACAGGCGTAGAGTTCGGATTTTAGAGGCACCACTCACAAAGGTGTTGCAACCGAGAATCATTCTGGATGGTTTTCTGGGCTAGCTACCAAAGTGGGTAACTTCAATTGGACACATTCACACTATTGATATGCACAAATAGTTCATTGTGTAAGTCAACGAGGTACCTTGTCAAAGGTCCTCTTGGTATTCTGTTATCTATATCTGAACACAGTAAACCTGTCATGGGATATCTGGGGTGCGCTGAAAGAGAGAAGTTGCTGTGTATTCTGAAGCATTTTCATTATCGAATGTGATAATTATTGCATCTGATAAAAGCCGACACCAAGATGGTCGTGTATTTACCGAGTGCAATATTGATCGTATTTGGGGAATAACATGCACATTTTGGTGCTTCCTGTGCTGTGCTGCAGAACTCAAATCCGCAAGGCTAAGTAGATACCAGGCATTTTCCTCTTGATAATATTACCGGATATATTGGACATTTATCGGCACACTCGTAATGACGTCCAAATTATTTTGTTCAACAATATCCCGGTGCTCTCCATCCAAATTGTAGATGCTGTTTGACCAAATAACAAGTTATGTAACACTATAGATATATTGATTTAAAAAAAAAATATTCGTCTTGAATTAAAATGGCTTGTTTCGCCTCATCTTATCTATGCAAGTCATTTCTAGATGATTTTCAGAAGAGAGAATAATGCTTGAGAGTGGAGAGGAAAACAGATGGTGCAGCACATTACTTCGAGATTTCTACTGCCAAGCGGGAGATACATGATTGAATTGGTGCCAGAGATCTCTGTGAGTTTGGCTTTTGTTCCCTAGACAAGAAAGTTCAGCATTGATGTTAATATCAGCAACACTCGTGGATAATATTTTATTTTAGCAAGGCAGTTCCTACCAACAATTTCTAACATGAACTTTCACCTTCCCAAAGAGAAACAAGATCTGTGTTCCTAATTGTGCCAGGATCCCAAATGAAAAACAAGTGTTTCAGAATATTGCCCTTAAAAGTAACCTTTAATTATAATATGTTAATTTTGAGGCTGAGATAAGTACCATGGGATTGGACGATCTAAATCAAAGATTATTTTAGATAAGCAGAAGGTAAGTACTTCTCTGAGAATGATAAACTAAGCACGTCTGTGTATGCCTTGTTCTACCCTGGAATAACGTCTGAACTGATGAATAGCTTCACTAATATACCTGCCTCAACACATTAGATGCTCAACAACCTTACTATGTCATGCATGCATGCGTGCAGTCATCATGCATTATCCATGTAAACTTTGTATTAAGTGTTCATTATTTTTAACCCAGATAATTATGCAAGGAAATGCAAAAAAATGCTTTTGTAACTCTGCAACCAAGGTCTCATACAATCATAAAAGAACATTTTGAAGTGGCATTCTTAAAAATATATGAGTTTAGAATTGCAATTTGGGTCAATTGATTAATGAACTGAAATATTTTTATTATGAATGCAAGTTAAAAATTTAACGCGTTTATAGTCCAAATTTCTTTTATTTTGAAAGTAATCACCAACTGGCACATGCATCAAGGAAGGCTTTTGCGATTCCTTAATTGCGATTATTAAGGAATCGCAATTAAGGAATCGCGAAAGCCTATGCATGTAGGAATCGCTATAAAAATAGCGATTCCTAAACATTCCTTAATTGCAACTCGCAAATTGCGAGTTGCAATTAAGGAGTGCCTTCCTATTCATTCCTATGGGCCTACAGGCCCATAGGAATGAATGGGAGATTGCATGCGCAATTTGCGAGTACCAGTAGGTACTCGCAAATTGCTCATGCAATTTCAAGGTGCAAGGGTGTCAAAATGACACCCTGTTGCACCCTGAAATTGTGATGTGCACAAATGTTGCGCACACACATGTCCAAAGGACATGTGTGTGTGTTACCTACAACTTTGAAAAATGCACTTTAGTGCATTTTTCAAAGTTTTGCAAATTACCATGAAGTTCAACTTCATGGTAATTTGCGCCCCCTAGTAGCGAAATAGCTACTTCAAAGTGGTTCTTGCAAAATGCGATTCCTTAAATGCAATCGCAATTTGAGAACTCGCAATTAATTGCGAATTCTCAAATTGCGAGTGCCTTGACCCTTCATGCATCGCAAATGCCCTTTTTGCGGGTGCAAACGGCCGATTTTTGCGAATCGCACCGTTTGCGCTCGCAAAAATGGTTGATGCATGTGCCTGCTGGTCTACAGAGTGTAATTGTTCACTATAGCAGTGGTGGCTACTTACTGTTTGCTTTGGGGCACCATCCCACCTCAATTTCCTGCCTCTTGTTTCTTTTTAATTAGAAAGTGTTAGAATGTTACAAAATAGTGTCAGCAGTTCTGCTACCCAGACTGTCAGTTTCTGAACCTCCGAGCGAGTGCCAGGAAGTCAGGCACTTTTCATAAGCACATGCTCTAGTGCGCATGTGGCGCTGTCGAAGGTTGTTAGACCTGACAGTCTTAGGGTGGTCTTCTTCCAGCGTTTTGCCTACCTCCCTCCATTTTTCTGACCTCGTTTTTGCTGGCTTAGGACTCTGTGCATTTTGCCACTGCTAACCAGTGCTAAATTGGTTGTGCTCTCTTCCCTAAACATGTTAATAGTGGTTCATCCCCAATTGGCATATTTAATTTACTTATAAGTCCCTAGTAAAGTGCAGTACATATGCCCAGGGCCTGTAAATTAAATGCTACTAGTAGACCTGTACACTGATTGTGCCACCCACATAAGTAGCCACTTAACTATGTCGCAGGCCTACCATTGCAGAGCCTGTGTGTGCAGTTCCAAACTGCCATGTCGATCTGGCAAGTAAACCCTCTTGCCAGGCCTAAACCTTCCCTTTTTATACATATAGGCCACCTCTAAGGTAGGCCCTGTATAACCCACAGGGCAGTGTGCAGTGTATTTAAAACGATACAAAAGGGGATGATGGACGGAACGTTTGAGCCAATCAAACACTCACCCCCAGTCAACAGATCTGGGTTTAATCCATCATCATTCTTTAGCTCACTCCACCACCCCAGTTCAGACATGGCCATATGCAAATCAGTCTGACCCTGTGCCTCATGGGAACAGTCCAGCCCGAACTGCCAAGCCATGTCTTCCCTGGACCGGAAACAAGCATCCTAGGACCGGTTTCTGGCATTTCAGCCGTCATCAGCCAGGCTTGCTTGAATCCAGTGGCAAAGTGAGCAAGGGACCCACGTCTGGGCATACCCCCGCCAACTTAGGGCGACCAAAGCGATACAAAAGGGGATGATGGACGGAACGTTTGAGCCAATCAAACACTCACCCCCAGTCAACAGATCTGGGTTTAATCCATCATCATTCTTTAGATCACTCCACCACCCCAGTTCAGACATGGCCATATGCAAATCAGTCTGACCCTGTGCCTCATGGGAACAGTCCAGCCCGAGCTGCCAAGCCATGTCTTCCCTGGACCGGAAACAAGCATCCTAGGACCGGTTTCTGGCATTTCAGCCGTCATCAGCCAGGCTTGCTTGAATCCAGTGGCAAAGTGAGCAAGGGACCCACGTCTGGGCATACCCCCGCCAACTTAGGGTGACCAAAGCGATACAAAAGGGGATGATGGACGGAACATTTGAGCCAATCAAACACTCACCCCCAGTCAACAGATCTGGGTTTAATTCATCATCATTCTTTAGCTCACTCCACCACCCCAGTTCAGACATGGCCATATGCAAATCAGTCTGACCCTGTGCCTCATGGGAACAGTCCAGCCCGAACTGCCAAGCCATGTCTTCCCTGGACCAGAAACAAGCATCCTAGGACCGGTTTCTGGCATTTCAGCCGTCATCAGCCAGGCTTGCTTGAATCCAGTGGCAAAGTGAGCAAGGGACCCACGTCTGGGCATACCCCCGCCAACTTAGGGCGACCAAAGCGATACAAAAGGGGATGATGGACGGAACGTTTGAGCCAATCAAACACTCACCCCCAGTCAACAGATCTGGGTTTAATCCATCATCATTCTTTAGGTCACTCCACCACCCCAGTTCAGACATGGCCATATGCAAATCAGTCTGACCCTGTGCCTCATGGGAACAGTCCAGCCCGAACTGCCAAGCCATGTCTTCCCTGGACCGGAAACAAGCATCCTAGGACCGGTTTCTGGCATTTCAGCCGTCATCAGCCAGGCTTGCTTGAATCCAGTGGCAAAGTGAGCAAGGGACCCACGTCTGGGCATACCCCCGCCAACTTAGGGCGACCAAAGCGATACAAAAGGGGATGATGGACGGAACGTTTGAGCCAATCAAACACTCACCCCCAGTCAACAGATCTGGGTTTAATCCATCATCATTCTTTAGCTCACTCCACCACCCCAGTTCAGACATGGCCATATGCAAATCAGTCTGACCCTGTGCCTCATGGGAACAGTCCAGCCCGAACTGCCAAGCCATGTCTTCCCTGGACCGGAAACAAGCATCCTAGGACCGGTTTCTGGCATTTCAGCCGTCATCAGCCAGGCTTGCTTGAATCCAGTGGCAAAGTGAGCAAGGGACCCACGTCTGGGCATACCCCCGCCAACTTAGGGCGACCAAAGCGATACAAAAGGGGATGATGGACGGAACGTTTGAGCCAATCAAACACTCACCCCCAGTCAACAGATCTGGGTTTAATCCATCATCATTCTTTAGCTCACTCCACCACCCCAGTTCAGACATGGCCATATGCAAATCAGTCTGACCCTGTGCCTCATGGGAACAGTCCAGCCCGAACTGCCAAGCCATGTCTTCCCTGGACCGGAAACAAGCATCCTAGGACCGGTTTCTGGCATTTCAGCCGTCATCAGCCAGGCTTGCTTGAATCCAGTGGCAAAGTGAGCAAGGGACCCACGTCTGGGCATACCCCGCCAACTTAGGGCGACCAAAGCGATACAAAGGGGATGATGGACGGAACGTTTGAGCCAATCAAACACTCACCCCCAGTCAACAGATCTGTGTTTAATCCATCATCATTCTTTAGCTCACTCCACCACCCCAGTTCAGACATGGCCATATGCAAATCAGTCTGACCCTGTGCCTCATGGGAACAGTCCAGCCCGAACTGCCAAGCCATGTCTTCCCTGGACCGGAAACAAGCATCCTAGGACCGGTTTCTGGCATTTCAGCCGTCATCAGCCAGGCTTGCTTGAATCCAGTGGCAAAGTGAGCAAGGGACCCACGTCTGGGCATACCCCCGCCAACTTAGGGCGACCAAAGCGATACAAAAGGGGATGATGGATGGAACATTTGAGCCAATCAAACACTCACCCCCAGTCAACAGATCTGGGTTTAATCCATCATCATTCTTTAGCTCACTCCACCACCCCAGTTCAGACATGGCCATATGCAAATCAGTCTGACCCTGTGCCTCATGGGAACAGTCCAGCCCGAACTGCCAAGCCATGTCTTCCCTGGACCGGAAACAAGCATCCTAGGACCGGTTTCTGGCATTTCAGCCGTCATCAGCCTGGCTTGCTTGAATCCAGTGGCAAAGTGAGCAAGGGACCCACGTCTGGGCATACCCCCGCCAACTTAGGGCGACCAAAGCGATACAAAAGGGGATGATGGACGGAACGTTTGAGCCAATCAAACACTCACCCCCAGTCAACAGATCTGGGTTTAATCCATCATCATTCTTTAGCTCACTCCACCACCCCAGTTCAGACATGGCCATATGCAAATCAGTCTGACCCTGTGCCTCATGGGAACAGTCCAGCCCGAACTGCCAAGCCATGTCTTCCCTGGACCGGAAACAAGCATCCTAGGACCGGTTTCTGGCATTTCAGCCGTCATCAGCCAGGCTTACTTGAATCCAGTGGCAAAGTGAGCAAGGGACCCACGTCTGGGCATACCCCCGCCAACTTAGGGCGACCAAAGCGATACAAAAGGGATGATGGACGGAACGTTTGAGCCAATCAAACACTCACCCCCAGTCAACAGATCTGGGTTTAATCCATCATCATTCTTTAGCTCACTCCACCACCCCAGTTCAGACATGGCCATATGCAAATCAGTCTGACCCTGTGCCTCATGGGAACAGTCCAGCCCGAACTGCCAAGCCATGTCTTCCCTGGACCGGAAACAAGCATCCTAGGACCGGTTTCTGGCATTTCAGCCGTCAAAAGCAGGATATGTACTTTGAAACTTTACATGTCTTGGTAGTGAAAGAAATCCAAGTTTCGTGTTTCACTACTGCAAGGCCTATCTCTTCCATAGGATAACATTGGGATAACCTTATTACATCTTTTAGACTTTTCAAGAAAGTTGGCATTTACTTACTTTATCCATTTGATGCCTTCTACCTGTTTCTGGAATACATGTCTGGGGTAGGTGACAGCTGGCTTCCTGCGTTCCCTCTAGACAGTCACACACAAAGGAAGGATAGGTGCGCATGAGTGGTCATCTGCATGCATTTGGGCCATCCTGAGCAGGATGGAAGGGAGGAGCTGACACACCTGAAAAGGCTGTATCCTGTCCCCACACAAAGGATTAATATCCCCCCATGTAGTGTGTCTGGAGCCAGAGCAGGAAGGGAGAGCCTCTGTGCACTTCAAAGCTCTCTTTGAAGTCTCCCAACTTCAAAGGCATCACTGGGTATAAGTATTGGACCTCTGGCACTACCAAGTTAGTACACTTCTGGACCCGCATTCCTGAAAAATAGTTTTGAATGGCATAATCCCAACAGGCCACTAAGATCTTCCACAGCCAAATCCGTGATTCTTCCTAAATTCAGATGCGTGTCCTAGGAAGGCTGCAGCTTTGTGCTGGGTGCCTCCACCACCTTGAACAAGGTTCCACTCCACATCAACTCCTCCACGAATCTTCTGACTTCTAAGAAATCTCTCAGGACCTGGTTATTCTACTTTTCATTCTTATCCTACTTGCCACTCAGTGGCCAGCGCCAAGACACGCTTGGGTATTCGAGCGCCTAATAAGTCCATTTAACATAACATTTAACATAACCTGTGACCACTCTGCCAGGAAGAAGAGGATCTGCTGTGCTGCACAAGGCCTGCCACTCTGCTGGAATTGTTGTTTGATGAACTCTTTACTTGCTGTGTTGCCCTGCTGCCTGCTGCTCTCTCTTTGCCTGGGTGAGAAGGACTGGACCTGCATCACTTGAACCCAGAGTGACTCCAAGGGCTTGCTGTCTTGCCTCCTATTACCTAAGTCTCAGGGACACAAAAGACTTAGAACCCTACTTTTCCAACCCTTGGGCTTATCTGCTTGTGAGTCTGTCCTGCAACGTGGTGCCACCACAGTCCTGGATCCAGTGGCGGCCGCTGCCTATTTAGGGTAGAGGGGCAGGCAGAGGGACAGGGAAGAAGAGGTGGGGTTGGGTAATAAAAAAATAAAAATAAGAAAAGACACATTCAGATCCTCTCCCTTTGAAGCTCCCGACCTCCTCATTGTTCCTCTTGTCCAGCCCGGATGTGGATGGGCCTCGGGGCACAGGCTCCACACCCAATGCAGACGCTGCTCTCGTAGCATGAGAGCAGCACCATGTTTGGTCTGAGTGGCCTCGTTTACCACTCAGACAGTGCCATGGAGCCTGTGGCTTTTCTCCAACCCGGCTGTGTAACATAGTTGGGTTGGAAAAACATAAGTGCGCATGTCTATTTTGCCAGCCTAGGACGATTGGCCAAACAGACAGGCGCCAATATAAGTGCACACTACTTATCCTCCCTGCCATGCCCGGTCTGGCCCCGCCCTATACCAAGTGCGTGGTTCGGACAGCAATAAATAAAATGATAATATTAACATTGTGTTATTATCATTTATTTATAATCTGCTGGCTCTGGCCCCTGCCTGGATCCTTGGAAGTGGAGCTGAGGGTTTGCTCCATTGGAACTGATGCATTCTCTGCTACGAGAGCAGAATCGACGCATCGATGCTGCTGGGGGAACCGGACCGGTGCATCGCACTCGGAACCGCCACAATAATACTCTGAACCACCAGAACCGACACATCGCTGCCACTGCACGGAGAAGATCGCTGATTCACTTGTACAGCTTGGAGATAATGATACATCGCATTCGGAACAATTCTTCACTCACGGAACTGACACATTGCCGCAGTTGCATGGAGAAATTTGGAACAACACCTCAACTGCGTGAGGATCATCGTTGCATCTCGCAGTTGCTAACAGGATCAAGATGCTTTTGATGCGGGGCCTTTGTGCGACCTGTATCTGGCATGCGCTCCATCATGGTCAGCCTGAACTCTTGACTTGTCCGAGTCCAGCGTGAGCAATTACTCTTTAGGCACTACTTGCTTCTAAGTGATATATTTTACATTAATCTTTAAAAATTCATATCTCGCATTCTACTGGATGGGTTTCTGTCTTTTTGATCTTGTGCTATCAAATTAGAAATCTTTTTTTCTAACCTGGTGTGGAGTCTTTTTGTGGTGTTTTCACTGTGTGGTTGTATGAAGTGTTGCACAAATACTTTACACATTGCCTCTTAAGTTAAGCCTGACTGCTCTGTGCCATGCTACCAGAGGGTGAGCACAAGATAATTTAGGTTGTGTTGTGACCTACAGTGATTAGGATTGTGGTTCCTGCTGGGAAAGAAGATTGCATACCTCTGCCAACCATAAACCCCCATTTCTAACAAAGGTATTTCTGGGCTTACCTCTTTCCAGCCCTTGTCTCAGAGACCTGCCACACTGTTTGGCCACACCTCCTGTGATGGAAAACAGCATTGCTGTACAAAGGCAACCTTGGGCGCTTGATGCTTAAGCCCTGTGCTACCTGAGGCTACATGACATTCAGAAAAGAGGAGTCTGATCCTTTCCCTCCCAATTTGTAAGAGGGTGGGGTGAGATCAGCAACGCTTGAATGACCACAACTATCCTAAGATGAGTTGGGAGATGGTGCTCATGTCTAGTGTATACTTCCTTGAGTAAGAGAGGAGAGTGGCCCAACAGGGAAAATTGTTGTAGAA
The DNA here is from genome assembly GCA_963921515.1 of Calotriton arnoldi. Lineage (NCBI taxonomy): Eukaryota > Metazoa > Chordata > Amphibia > Caudata > Salamandridae > Calotriton > Calotriton arnoldi. Next base: position 604,952 of record CAWUFW010004205.1, read on the forward strand.
AAAGTGTACACTATAAAAATAAACATATAGAACTGAATAAGCGTTGCCTGAATCCAGTTACTTAAATCAAGCATATACTGGTTAGGTTCTGCCATATGTTTTAGTGTGTGCTTTTTCAATAATTAGTGTAATTCATTACTCTTCTGTGGGTAATGACCTTCTTTTGTGTGGTGTAGCCCCAGATTTGCATGTTATTTGTTTTGATGGCTTGAGAACTCTGTGCACTTTACCCCTGTTAACCAGTAGTAAAGTGTCTGTGCTCCCATTTTAACATAGTTGAATTGGTATACTCTTAATTGGCATACTTAATTTTCCTATAAGCCACTAGTATGTGGTACAAGGTGTTTCCAGGGCATGTAAGTTAAATGTCACTAGTGGACTTCAGGACCTATAGTGCCATCCGCTAAAGTGGCAGGGAGACCTGCTGTTGTAGCCTAATGCAGTGAAACTGCAATTTGACCTGTCCAAATAAACCTGTTTGACAAGTCAAAACCTTCAGTTAAAATATTAATAAGTCCCCCCTTTGTAGGCCTTATAGCCCATAAGGCAGAGTGCTAACTAGGACTTTTAGAAATTCAGTGCTAAGATGGCCTTACAATGACTAGCCCCACACAATCTATTTTCGCTGTAGAAAGGATAGTTGACCCCTTGAGAAATACAGGGAAGCAATAGCAAATATTAATTCTGCTATCAAGGTAGGGACCAGCTAGAAATATGATTCAAAAACTCTTTTGAATATTTTTCAAAAGCCATTTTAATGGTAAAGTCAGATTTCTAATAAATATTATGGAAATGTAACTTTTAGAAACATACCTTTTTCCTCTCTAATGCCCCAGAGTCTAATTTGCATTAGCCTCCAGCCAAAGCGCTCTGAGCGCTCAAGCCTTAATCAGGTGTGAAAACAAAGGCCTGGGTGCGGGGAGGTGTTTTTGTTCTCTTAGCAGGATGGCTCGCACTGCTGTCTGTGACCTGAGAGGAGCCATGAAGGACTGAACCTGCTTCCTCTTGTACCTATAACAAAGTAGTGGACTACAATGGCCACAAGACCCCTGTTTATGTTATAGGGATCCAACAAGTTACAAGAGGCCTTTCCTGCAACTGCCTACCTCACCAGTCCCAACTGCACCTGCCCTGGACCCTGCTGTTGGCCTCTTCTGGAGTGAGTCCTGACATCCCATGTGCTGTTCCTGATGGCCTGGAACCTTTGCCTGTGACTGGACTTCTCCTACCACCCCTGAAAACATGGGACGTAAAAACCTTTTCAACTTTATGACCTCTGGAGGACCAGGACAAACCTGCCAAGCCAATCCGACCGAGGTGTGTTTGCGCTTGGCTGAAGATTCAGGTTTCTCCTGCAGCAACAAATACCATTCAGCGGAACCTCATGAAGATGGTACCTGGCCTTGCGGACCCTTCTTTGGCTACAGCCTGCAGCCTTGCCCCACTGAAGGATTTCAAGCTCTGAAAAAGTGACTTAGTTCGAAAGGAGAAATCAGGACCGGGTGAAAGCACAAAAACATCTAGATGGTGGGAGACCTTCTCTGGGAACAAAATTTGCCTTTTTACCTGCTCTGAGATTACCTGGCAAAAACAAACAGCTTCGCTGGGACCATGTCCAATGGCTATCCAGTTTCATGCAGTCCTCTTCAGCTACAGCCTGCTGCTGCCAGACACATATTAAAAAACAGGTAATCAGATTGGCTAACCTGTGATTCCTTGACCCAGCAGGAGTGATGTACATTGCTAGACCTCCGATGCCTGACTGCACCTTCCAAGGTAAGAGGACCAACAGTCAACCTGAGATGACGAAGAGGGGAGGGGGAAATGTAGTGGGAAAGAAAAGTAGAGAGATCCTCTTTCAACTTGAGAGTTTCTGCACGCTGCGTTCCATCATACCTATTCCAGTTCTTTTGGATTCTCTCACCTTGTTGAAGTTTTACTCTTTAAAACAGTTATACACAATTAGGTATGGACTAACTCATACATATGCCCCATCTAGTTACATCATTGTGCCAAACATATATGTATCTGGGAGAGATGTGGTGCAGCGGCCAAAGCGTCTGACTCCGGAGCGCGGGGATCACTGTTCGATCCCCGGCGTCAACAACAGCTCAGCATCATGTGACTCTGGGCAATAGCTCACTTAATTTCCGCGACGTCCCTCAGGGGTGATAAGTTTGCGCTTTACAAATGTAGAATCATCTGCATAATCTCTGTCTTAGAACATACTCCATTTTGTCTCTAACAAATTGTTGTCAATGGCGACTCTTATTATCCTGGGAAATACTATCTTTTGTCAAAGCAGCTCAAACAAGTTTCAGGGTTCTCTTAGGGTCCAATCTTTAACTTGGTTACTGATATCCAAATAAGCGACTCCTAAAAAGAGTTTGAGCACAACAATTCTGTAATCAAAGTCTGAACAACACTCAGCAAAAGCCTAACACTCACAGGATTTTTAGAGATAAACTTAACTACGCATGCATGCTAACACTCTTCGAATTAGGTTGCCAGTGTGCCAATGCACGTATTTACACTGTGGCAGGGCATATAACTTATTAAATCATCCACCATTCATAAAACAGAATTCATTCTCAGTAAGTCTACATTTTGCTACGACTTGAGCATGTGAAGTTGGTCGACATCCATGCCCTTACTTTGGTCGTCCAGGCCTCTGGCAAATGAGGGTGGTGCAATTTTACAAGTGCCCTTTTAGAGATCTTCTGGGTGGCCATGACAATACCCCCCTAAAAAAATGCCGTCTCTGTGGTTGACCTGGTTCTTTGGGATTTCTTCAGTGGAATTTTCATAGCATAAGAATGGCATGGATGAGGTGCTACACTGGCTTCCAGGATCTTTCCCCCAGGATGAACCCTAACCAATCAGCTAGGTAAAAACGTTTTCCATGCATCAACTGGAAATTAAGAATCTGCTGAACTTCATATTCCAGCTCTCCCTCTAGATCAATGGGATCTGGCGGCCTTGTTGATCATGTCTCTGGATGGCATGATTTGAGTAAAGAAGCCTGGAACATTGGATGAACTTGCATATTGGAAGGCAATGTTAAATTAATTGCGACTGGGTTAAATCTATCAATGATCGGGAATGGGCCGATAAATTGTGGTCTCATTTTACGATTACTGAGAATCTGAAAATGTTTGGTGACTAGCCAAACCTTAACTCTAATCTTGTGTTCTGGTTCTTGGTATCTTTTTTATTCACATACTTCTAAAGGAGTCAGTCTTTCTGAGATCTAGTGAGATATTCCTTTAACCATGACTGGACCTCAGTAATGAGGACAGCAGTGCATACTTTAGACAGAAAATCTTCTTTCTGGTTATTTACTATCACTACTATCTCATCCTTGGGGAGCAAAATCAGTCAAAATCTCTTCTGGAACCTGGTATCTTGGAGTTAAACCTGAAGACAAGACATCTGCCTTTCCGTTTTATGACCAGGTCAGTAGATGAAGGTAAAACCAAAACCTGAGCAAAATAATGACCAATGTAACTGATGAGGGGTTAACGCCCTTGCAGATTTCAAGAATAGTAGATTCCTGTGATCAGAGTAGATTTCTTTAGAGTACCTAGCTTCTATCAGGTTGTGGGTGCCATTTCTCAAATGCTCACTTAATCACTAGTATCTCCTTATCTGTGATACTACAATTTAGTTAACAAGGACTGAACTTTCATGCTCTTGCAGTTTTGTTAGCAGTAATTACGTATCTATGCATGCATGCTAGCACTCAGCTGATTAGGTTATGAATAGTTTTCTTCTTCTTTCGTCTTGCAGGTTCAGGGGATAGTAACCCACCTCAACGTATAACCCAATTTCTTAGATTTACCAACAAAAAAATGTTTTGAGTGCTGGTCAAGTTTCTGTGATTCAACTTTAAGTCTCCATTGAAGGGAGCCAAGGACAAGACCATGTTAATATGGCTGCCTGCATAGGAGGATTGTTGAAAAATTGACATTATGTGCCACTGCTCTAAGAGCAGCCACAGCAGTCCTCGTAGAGAAAGTCTTGTATTCAGAGCATTAAGATATGGCAATTTTAACCTGATATCGAGCCATAACTGATGCCATAAAAATAAAATAGGGCTATTGCTTCCCAGCAACAAAATAATCAACTTAAATGTCAGATAAGAAAGGCAACAATTTGATTGCTCATATTTATTTTCCTGTCAGTGATGCAACACTCTCTAAAAAACAATATGTTTGCCTAATAGACATTTTAGTAGCGTCCAATTTAATTTCTCAGCCAGATACAATGACTTTGAATGTAATCCAAGACGTCAAGTCACAAGCACCGTGTTTGTAAACAGAACATACAACAGAGTGCATGTGATGCTGCTCTGTGCACAATGCTGCTTCCCAATATGGTTCGTCACCAGATAAACATAGAAGAAGAACTGTAGCACCAGTGCTATCCATCCTGTCATGCCTATGGCTGCCTCTCCCTATGCAAACATTATGAGCCTGAGCAAGAAAAGACCCAATTCAGCCACTTCCACCACTGGCCAGTCCACTACCACCTTCTGACCTGCTGAGGCTGCTAGTTACCCCCATAGCAAAGAAAGTACTGATCACTTTGACTTTAATTGCTAGCTGCCAAAGGTAAAAATCTGTGATCAATCTCCAGTTCTACCCGGCTTGCCCTCTTATATCCCTTCTAGTTTTTGTCCTGCCTTCCCTGTGACTACTCACCCCTACTCACTGTCTTCTATAGTTATCAAGAAATAATGTTGTTGTTGCTTGGCTTATGAATTAAGACTCTGAACCTGCAGTATGTTTAATTCCCTATTGGCCTTTGCTGAAGACATTGGCGCACCAACGCCCATTCCAGTTTCTTTTGTCCTTGAACAAGTTGTTGAATCAGCATATCCATTAAGCATCAATGGTTAGGTTGCCCGCATTCTCCCCCATGTGTTGCTTGGCTTATGAATTAAGACTCTGAAGCTGCAGTATGTTTGATTGGTCTTTTTTATATGGTTTCTATGGACCTGGTTCTGGTTTCCTTCTTTAACATCTTGTTCTTCTCCTCTCTTTAGGTTGCCTGTTAGTTCCATCGCTGTTACCCTTGATAGAAAGGAGAGCTCTGGTAAGTTTCTTGAATGCAGGTAAGTATTTCTATATCTAGGCGAGGTTAGTAAGTGTTATCTGGCACTTCCTCTTATTAGGGTTTGTGGGGTTAATAAAAAGAAATGACAAGAAAGTGGTGTGCAGCCAGAAACAAACAAGGAAAAGAAAAAGAAAAAAACACTGGTTCTCTTCCACTGTTCCATGGTGTTTCTCAGCGAATATAAATAATTGAGTTTCCAACAGAAATAAAGAAACAAAAGAAAACCAATTGAAGCAATGCTCAACTTTCTTAGAGCAAATGCCCCTCCATTAAGGCACCACCCGTGAGGATGATGCTGGGTTTACAGTGAGGCTTCCCACTCCAGCATGCAGACCATTTTTAAATTATTCCAGCTCTGGCTAGGGGTTAGTCAAGTCCCTCCGAAGCACCCCCCTCCTGTTTCCCTGCTTGTGCCAGAAGCCAGGTACACACCTGGCTAAGCCACGACCCTCCTGGAGAATGTTGGATGATTCTTCCTGCCAACGGTTCTTCCGCTGCTGGAGGCCTTTCGTCTCCCAGCTCTGCACTCTCTTGACAATTATTTTTTCCTCTCCTGCTCCGTATTCAGCCAGGTCGTGCCCTTCCCTCATCAGCCGGGCTAGCTCTTGAGCATCCTTGAGCCCCTACTCCTGGCTCCAGGCATGGCGCAGGACCTGTGCTGTCTGTGTTGTGCTCTCCATTGCCTGACTTCCGGGATAAGCTCCTTCCGGGTCTAAGGCTTGAGGAGAGAAAAGGATGTGACTGTTGGTGCTGCCGGCCCCAGGGAAACAGTTAGGTAGGTTCTCGTTGTCCCCAATTCCTGACAATTGTGATTCAGAATATCATATAATGGGACACATATGGCTAGTATTTACCTCTGTGGAGTAGTAGTCACATTCATTATGTTTTTTTCCGATTCCTCACCTGCCGCTATCTCTGTTCACAAACTTTGGCATAGCTTTACTAAGCTCTTGCATCGCCCGTACAATGAGCAAATTGACCCAACGCAACGCAAGGGATGAAGTCATACTTACGTTAGACTGAATAGCTGCTTTGTGTCACATTTTGAGTCCTGCGTGGTGCAAGCCTTGCATTGCATCACCTTGCTTTAAGCAGATTTTAAGGTATGCAAAGTGGGTGTTCCCATTCAAACCCTAGAAAGGCTAACACATTGATATTTACAAAGCATACGCTGCATTACACAGTGTTGCTCAAAAGGCATCAGAATGCTATACATGGTCCTAGTAGGTGCAAAATGTAAATTGTGCCTATTAAAGAAGGAGAACATATTGCATTTATTGCAGAAGAGTGATCCAAGTTTGCAACCATCAACTGGTCATTCACCTGCTATTCCACCACATGCCAAACTGAATGGCAGTACTTCATGTGTTGGCACACTGGTCCTTCCAGAGCACCTCCACCCAGTTGGCAGGTATTTCCCAGGGTGCTTTTTCTTCATTTTTCCAACCTGTCCTGGATACCATCAGTCTAACTCCTCAGTTTCTGCATTTCCCTAATTCAAAGCAAGAGCAAATCAAGGTTTTTACAAGATTGTGCAGATCCCTCCTGTCCTGGGAGCTATTGACTGCATCCTTGTGCAATTGGTACCACCTGTTCCAATAGCGCATATATATAGAAATAGGAAGTACACATATCAGTAAATGTACAGGCTATTGTGGACTGTAAAGGTGAATTCATCAATGTGGTAGCCAAGTATCCTGGAAGCACACATAATGCCTACATCTTCAGACATTGCACGATACATCAGTGCTGCCAGGATGGTCTCTATGGAAGCTCACTCCTTCTAAGCAAGAACATTTTTACTTACTGTGAAGTTCTTTTAGCATATTTTTTAAGGCTCCAAAAGTCTTATTTACAATAGGAAATGTTTATGTATTTTATATTTCGTTATGTTGCACATTTATTTCCTCTTAAAAAACAACAACAAAAATGTTTGCTCCTGTACCAATATATAAAAATGAGTCCTCCAAGCATTACATTACGTTTTGGATATTATATTTTCTAACGTATCTGTGTCTAATCATTTTATAAAGTTGTGGCCACATTTACTACGTTTTCATGCAAAACAATGCAGCAAGGGAACTTGCTGTGCTGTGTTGCGTGAAAGAGAGAGAAATAATGTGCCATGTTTCCTAAGATTTGATGCACTTCTGCTCTTTCCTACTGCTGGTCCACTTGTGGCAGCCTACGACCATTGCAGGTGCCCTAGTGCCATGATGCAAGGCTGGCTGTGTTGTTTTTTACATAAGTTTTTTTGCAGGAATGGCTACCTTTGTGCACAAAAATTAATCTTCAAGGCTTATTCCTCGTGGTATGTGTGATGCAGCCTCTGTTAGGTGCAACATTTTTAACATAACATAATGTTATGTTATTTTTACACAAACCCAGCGCCACATAAATTATTAAATGTGGGTTTGTGTCTAATTACATGGCTGAATGAAAGGGAACACCGATGATACACACATGCCATGCCTCCACAATGCAAGTTAATGCAACTTTGTTTACAAATCACCAACATATTCACGCAAATCTGATTTGCATGGCTTTGGTAATCCCAACAAAGATTTTGAGCTGTGGCTGCACAAACAAAATGTGACATAATGACGATGCAAAATGTTAGTAAATCTGGGCGTTAGCAACATATCTACAATTATCTCATGTTATGCAGGGCAGCTAGTCAAATTGCTGTGATGTGTTACATGAACGAAAGACAGCAGAATTGTTTCACATTAGTTGAATTATGTTGCAGTTCTGGTCTCTACCTGCGATGGATCCCTTTCTGCTGATTAACACCAGTGCTGACACCCTTGAGTGTATGTTTTTTTGTTGAGCATGGAGGGATACCTTTGTGCCGAACAAAAAGATATAGAGGCTTAGCCCTTTGTGCTTGTGTGCTACAGAATGCAACACACAAGCAAAGATACATTAATGATGTAAAATAATGATATTTTTCACTAAATATGTTTGTCTCGAGCAGCACTGCCCTTTTGCAACAAACACTTGTTGTTAAGTGATAGTTCATATGGGTATATTTTCCAAGCCATGGATACCTGGACAGGAATGCACATGCACCAGACATCGAATGTGGCGCTCACGCAAGGTAACACCATGCTGGGCAATGTGAAGCTTATCATTATTTTGTAAAACAAACACACAGCAATGTGCATGTGTGTGACTTTGGCAGTACAAAAACTAGCTTTCAGTTAAAAAAGTGAATCAAGCCAGTTTCATTTTTCAAATAATTATTGAGCTTATCTTTCAACACATTAACTAATAAGTGATAATAATGTTGTACGCTCATGGAAAATGTTGGTTAATTTCAAATATAATACACAATTCCTACCTCCAAATACGGAGGTGTACTTTTTAAAGTTTACCTTTTTGATTGAATATTTATTTAGTATATTATTGTGGTAAAGTGTATTTATGTGTTCAAATGATCTCACATACTTTTTTATTGCAAGTTTACCTTTTATAAAAATGAGTCTCAACATGTCTTCATTATTCGGGTTTTGTATCTAAAGATCAGAATACTGGAGTCACAGAGGACCTCGAGCAGCTCACCAAAGAAGCAGGCTTGAGGTTGGGGCTACTTGGAGCCCAAAGGTCTTAATGGAAGGAAGCCAACAAGCCTTTGCAACAGGGTTTGATTCCTGTGGCTCCGACAAAGGATACTGGCCTCAAACTTGGTGAGAGGACAGGGCAGGCCTCGAGGGATGTGAAGAACCACCACCTGTGATGCTGAGCCTTTCGCAGTCTGCGGGAGCCCAGGATAAGCAGACAGGTCACCTTAGTTGCAATGCCTGCAGATGCAGGAACGTGACTCCTTCACTTCAAGGGAGATTCCTTCAATTGTCTTGGATGCCCACAGGACTTGGAAGGTTTTCTGTATGGAGCACAGGCACGGACGTTGCAGCAGACAAGCGGGCGTAGAGATCAGGAGCAGCAGGAGTCTTCCCAGTTGCAGCCTTGATGCCCAGAGCGAAGTCCAGCGAAGAGTGCCCAGATGGTCGAAGTTGAAGTGGTGTCTGAATTGAATCGTGTTCCACGACAAATCTAGGGACCCACCCTCAGGTAAGCCCTTAAGTACCCTAAGGAAAGGGTTGGGACGATACTCCCATGTCCTTTGTCCAGTTTCGCGCCAGAGCGGGAGCCAATGGCTCCCTGAGATGATTTGAACTGGACTATGCAAGGAGGGCACCAAATGTGCCCTTCAAGCAGACTGAGTGGCGCTGGCAAGCGCTCCCACCCGGCCCCAGTACACTAAATCCTGAGGTTAAAGTCAAGGAGTACATTGATGAATTTGTAAACGCAACCTAAAGGACAGTGATATAAATGGATGATGTGTAACTTGGATGCCAGCAGATGAGGTTTTAATAGAGAGTAAAGTGATATCACATAATTGGGCTTATTATCTTGTTCATTCATATGGCTTATGTAACTAAATTAAGCATTGCGTCTGTTAATATAGTTGGTCTGAATGACAATGTTCAGACAAAATATTACTGAAGATCATAAAGAATTACGCGCAGGTATCCTTTGCATGTAAGAAACGTATATAGAGGGCTCAAAGAAAAAAATGTTTGAATCTTTTGGTTTTGTGTTGGGAGCACGCTCGACTCAAGGTACAAATACTCAAGGGGTGATGTGAGAGGCTGGCTCAGTATATGATGTACACTTATGTAAGTGGATACCTTGCACTGATCCAGACAAGCCCTATGGTGATTTTAGTGGTCTTAGACAACCTTAGGAAGCTCTCTAAGTGGTAGCTGTGGAGAGCAGCCTTCAGGCTTAGCCCAGAATGAGTGTAAAGCAGCTTGTTTTACCAGAACATAATCTTATAGGTATAGATTGAGTGAAAAAGAACCACACAGTGTATGAAAATATTAATTTATCATACGACACTCACTAACACATACAAATGTCTTCTAGCCAGAGATATACACAATGCACACAATACTTTGCAATAGAAACAAGTAAGTAGCACAGAATACACAGTGGTCCCCAGGGGGAGACCAAACCATATACTAAAATAATGGTATGCGAATCACCACTCAAGTCAAGACAATACTCAGAGGACATAGAAGTGCCGGGGACCCAAGGAACCACCCAAGGTGGGTATCTAAGAGCCCCAGGGAGGTCGTGTGCAGTGTAGGAAGACGACCGCGTTCTCTGTACAAATCAACGTGTAATTCGCGGTTGCAATTTTAAAGAAAGAGGAGCCTTCCCAGTGGATCCTGGAGAAACCACGTGGAAGACAAGAGGTTGGGGCTACTTTGGTAACCAGACTCCAGGAGGACCCACATATATGGGAGGAATGGCCTGAAGATTTCAAGGCATATGTTGAAGCTATTCAATGAGATGACTACACTGCTTCGAGGAATTTGCATTATTGAAACACTGGAAAGATGCAGATGTACGTTGCATCTTGAACCACCTTCCTCCACTCCTTGAAGAGGAAGGGGATGAAACTGACATTGAGGAATATGATAGAGCACTAAAACAACTTTACCTGAACTTTGGCAAGAGACAAAATGAGGTAGTACAGAGGTTTAAGTTCCCGAAAAGAGAAATATGTTGAGAAGTTTGTGGCTTCACCGTGACGTCTTGCCGTTATGTGCAACTTCAAGCTGTTCCAGGATGAAATGTTGCTAAACCACTTGGTACAAAAGGTCACCAGGAAGAAAGTCCAGAAAACAGAACTCAACACTGAGAACTTGAAAAAAGCAATAGACTTTGTGCAAAGAGCAAAGACTACAGATAAGGTCTGATCAAAATGTCGCCTGGGGTTCATGAGAAGGTCGCAATTGCAAAGAACCACAGTGCAAAATATACTCCAGAGGAGAATAAAAAGGACTCGAACATGAAGGACATCACTGTCTGTGAAAACAAAATGGATATGTTGTGCTATAAATGTGGACTGAAAGGACACTTGGCAAACAATGTTAATTGTCTTGCGATTGGGCACTTATGCAAAAAATATAGGATGAGGAAAAATGTTGCCAGGGTGTGTAAGGGTAGATCTAACATCATGTGGCAGGTCTAGGGGTTCAGTCAATTGTGTTGAGAATGATCCGGATGGAGCAAATTTCATCCTTCATGTGTATGAAATTGGGAAGCTGAATTAAAGTAATCACTTCTGTGAGATCACAATTGATGGTGATAAGGTACATGTGGTGGCTGGCTTTGGGGTCAAGTACACTTTGTTTGAAGAAGAGTATTTGCCCAAATTCCCTAAGCACAAACTGTATCCTCCAGATGTGAAATTGGTAGCATATGGGAACAAACCCAGAGATTTGGTTGGGTATATTGAAGCAACTCTTGATTTTCAAGGGGTTAAGTGTGCTCTAAGGTATACTATGCCAGAGATTGGTCATGTTTGTTGGGTTGGCTGCAGAAAAAAGATTTATTGACAGAGCTTGATCCCAATCATCCTAAGCAGGTGTTGGGAGCAAAGTCAGAAATAAGAACAGCAGCTGTCAAGTCTTGGGAGAATGAATTTCCAGAAGTGTTCAATAATGATGACATGTGGTTGTTGAAGGGTTTCATGCACAAAATAGTTCTGGAAAGCAATGCAGTTCCCAAAGCCAACAAAGTGATGAGTGGTCCCTTTGTTGCTTGAATATAAATTTACCTTGAAATAATAAAAGACATTTTAAGCTGGGTGTAGGCAAACTCCCCACATTGCCTGTAGGTGTTCATCAACACGGAGGTGCCCCATTGCATATCTGGTACATTCAGTTTTGCCTCACAATATTTGTTAGTGCCAAGCGGTTTTGTTAATTTGCCTCTGAAACTCAAGGAATACAGTGTATGTTTCCGTATGATTAGGGGTTTGCCCGTCCCTTCTAGCCACGTTTACCTATCTATCTCAGTGTCCCAGAATGTCTGACATGGGATATCTATGCTGGCATTCAACCCTTCCCTTCTAGACTAATTTCCCCTGGTATTATCAAAGTGAAAGGCCCTGCACTGGAACTCCATATCTGGGGTCAATTCATTGTTAAAGAATACTGCCCCAGGTACGCTAAGGGCCACCCTGGGACCACAGACATGGGCAGGAGCAGACATGTTTATGCACTGGTGCGGTGGTCTTGCCACCTCCAACAGCCTCTTCTCTGGAAAATCTTTGGGCCAAACAGTGTCCTCCCCTATAGTGACTAACCTGACATCCTGTCTAGCTCTGTTTGAATGTCGCTAGGCTCGGAAAAAAGATATAGTGCTGTGGGGTTGGTTTTATACCGGGAATTGTTCACTACTACTCTATGGGCTACTCTACTGGGTTTTGTTTTGGCCCTAATCCTACATAGGTACAGGTTGATGAGGCATTTTGCATTTGCGGGGGCTATTTCTTGGGATAAGTAACGTCTGTCTGCCGCGACGGCATGGTGTTTCAGCGTGAAGACATAGCATGACCAAGCTGACATCTGGGCACCCACGAAGGTAATGTGCTGGTACCATGTGTTTTGTAAGAGTGCACTGTGTAGTGCATGTGGAATACTAGCATTTGGTTCAGTGTAAGTGTAAGTGAGGTGGGAGAGGTCACTATGTAAGCGCTGTAGAAATGGCGAGGTAGGCTCCACGCGACTATGCAGATTTCTCCCACGAATGGATAAGGCCACATCCATGCTAAACAGATGATGTTAAGATGCAATAATACATAATTTTTGGAAGATTGCACGTCTTGGAACTATATCTGGAGGTATGCGTCTTTTGACGATTTAAGCTAACACTGAGAGTCTCTCCCGTAATACCTGCATTGAACGCATCCCATACTGATGCACTACGTCTATTGCTAGCTAAAAATTCAGGAATCCATTGGTTCATGTGGGCGATATTTTTTGCATCAGTTAATAGGCCTTTTTCAAATCACCAAGCCTGCCCTGACCGTGCCCCGCTAATTGATTGAATTTTGATGACTAATGGATTGTGGTCGGATATAACTCGATTTGTTCCCTAGGGGCCAGAATGAGAGATGTAAAAAAATTATCTAAATGAACATGCTACCTGTGGGGGCGGCAAAAAAAGTGTATCCAGGGTCACGTCCCTTAATTTTATGCCAAACATCAACTAACCCATGGTTGCTCTTGAGCTGATGAAATGCATGAAAGACTCAAGGCTTCCACCCTGAGTAGCTGTTATCTGGTGAGTCGAGCAACTCTCTGGCCAGATTAATATTAAAATTTCCATACAATTTGATTGGTATTGGCCATAAAGCCACTTAAGGATTCAAAATGTCAAATAATGCAGGATCATCTAAATTTGATCTATAAACAGAACAAAGTGTGATAGTGCTCCTTACAAATTGGCATTCGACGATCACCCATCTGGCATATTTATCAGAGGATCATCGTATAAACAGGCAAATATTCTTGCGAGCCAGAATAGTCACCTGTAGGAAAGTAGGATCAGCTTTTATGGTTAGCCCTACTTTTTGCCTGGTGCTATGCTGTTTCTGACTAGTCTGACTGGCATCCTGCTATTCAGGACCCAAGTCTCTGTGCTTTCTTCCCTAAATTGATATGGTAAGTACTTATGTACATCCCAGATTGGATACTGGGGTACCAATATAAGTCCCTAGTATATGGTACTGAGGTACCCAGGGCATAGGTACCCCAGGGGTCCCCCATAGGCTGAAGCATGTATCATGCCACCTATGGGAGACCATTCAACCTGTCACTACAGGCCTGCCATTGCAGCCTGTGAAAGCTGGTGCTAACACCACTTACGACAGATATAGGTTCCCTATATCTAGGGTCACTGCACTTAAAACCTATAAGTCACTACAGCAGGCCTTTTCAATCCTGAAGGCAGGATGCCCGGTTTTAAGTATGAGGGTGCCCCTGCATGAGCAGGACACCCCTACAGCCTTCGGAGTCCATTCTCCCTGGGTTGTGAGACAGCCATATGACATATAGAAGGGCACTGCGTCATTACGCGATGACCATTTCGAAACTGGCTGTAACGAACCCTGTCATGTTTGGTATCAAACATGTTGGAATCATACCTCCACACCATAAACGGTGTGGGAGGTATGATTCCAAGCACTGTAAAGGCCCTCCGTTAGGCCCCCAGTGCTCCTGGTACCACTCTTCTAGACCCGGACAGCACAACATGGCTGCCGTCGACCAGAGACACGATTCTGCCCTCCTGCTGCTGAGCCAAGCTCGAGCAGGGGAAGGCAGAACAATAGGTATCCTGTCACAGGGAGGTGTGACCACCTCCCAGACAGGGTTTAGTGTATTGGGGCCGGGTGGGAGCGCTTGCCAGCACCACTCAGTCTGCTTGAAGGTCACATTTGGTGCCCTTCTTGCATAGTCCAGTTCAAACCAGCTCAGGAGCCATTGGCTACTGCTCTGGCACGAAACTGGACAAAGGACATGGGAGTATCATCCCCACTGTCCAACCCCTGCCCTGGGAGGGAACCCTAAATTGTCCCAACCCTTTCCTTAGGGTACTTAAGGGCTTACCTGAGGGTGGGTCCCTAGATTTGTCATGGAACATGATTCAATTCAGACACCACTTCAACTTCGACCGTCTGGGCACTCTGGACTTCGCTGGACTTCGCTCTGGGCATCAAGGCTGCAACCGGGAAGACTCCTGCTGCTCCTGATCTCTTTGCCTTGCTTGTCTGCTGCAATGTCCGTGCCTGTGCTCCATACAGGAAACCTTCCAAGGCCTGTGGGCATCCAAGCACTTGAGGGAATCTCACTTGAAGTGAAGGAGTCACTTCCCTGCATCTGCAGGGACCGCAATTAAGCTGATCAGTCTGCTGATCCTGGGCTCCCACGGACTCCGAAAGGCTCAGCAACACAGGTTGTGGTTATTCACATCCCTCGAGGCCTGCCCTGTCCTCTCACCAAAATTGAGGCCAGTATCCCTTGTCGGAACTGCAGGAATCGAACCCCTGTGCACTGCGTTGACTTGCTGTTGCAAAGGCTTGTTGGCTTCCTTCCATCAAGATCTTTGGGCTCCAAGTAGCCCCAACCTCAAGCATCTCCAGTGAGCAGAATCTTCGACCACATCACATCGCTTGTACCGTGGGCCTGCTTCTTTTGTGACCTGCTTGAGGTCCTCTTGTGACTCCAGTGCCTCTGGCCTGTAGGTCCTGTTGAGGGTCACCTGTGAATTCTTTGGGCTCCACTGGTTGGTAAGGGCCTGCCCTGACTTTCCTACTTGTGGTGAGTCCCCTGGACCTTGCTGGTCCCGGCACTGCACCTTCTTCAGTTTCCATGTTGTTTGCAGTTGGCAAGGCTTGTCGGTGCTCCCGACGGACACAGACCCCTCAACTCTTGACATCCGATGTGGGGCAGCTCATGAACGGCTCCTGGTCTCCCACAGCATCGCCTGGTCCTCACAGCTGCAGCTCCAAGGTCACCGTCATCTTTCCTGAAACACCCGACATCGGTGGGCATTCGTCTTCTGTGTCCCCGGGTCACCCCCAAGTGACCTAGACTCTGTCCCCTCTTCTTGCAGGTACTCTCAACCTTGAATCCACCTTTGGGTTCCACCGGACACTTTCACCTACTCTAGCAGCGGCATCTTCCTGAAGTCTCCCATTGAGTTTGACAACGGTTTCCAATGCAACTTCACACCTATGCACCCAGCTTCCCTGGTGCAGGTAACCTGGTTCCAAGGGTAACCACAAGAGGTTTAATCACTAGAACCGTATGTATACAGTGCACATTAGGTGTGCGTGATTTGTGTCCTTATTACTGGATTCACTAGGAGTGGTACACACGGGGTTGGACCCCGTGGAGTCCTGATGAAGAGCTATTAGGGGAACAGCTTGAAACATGTTGACAAAAAAACATTACTGAGACAACCAGACTCATTAAGGTCAGGTTTCTTCTCAGTAAACGACCCCTGATTTTTAACCATACCAACTAGGGGTGGGAATAAAAGAGTGGCCAACTAGTTAGGTATTTTTAAATTTTCTTTCCTTTTCCACTTCACTCACTGCACTACACATAGTCTACAATAAAAAGTGCTCTTACGTAATTCGCAAGTCGCAGCACGCCTCAATCCATAGAGGATTGAGAAGAACCCCAATGATGAAGCATGCCACCTAGGGGCAACCCTGTTGGGTGAGGGGTCTCTAGAGAAAAAGTATTTTTTCTAGACAAGGGATTACAACGGTTCTCCTGGAGTCGCCTGGAATACTGAAGGTGCAGAAATTCCATCCATGATATGACATTGGTGCGGTGATAGTCTCCCCCACTGTTGATCCACCAGGTTCATCACCACTACATGTGCAGGAGGAGACTCTTCCCTTGAACACTGTAGTTGGAATACTTAATACCAATTAATCTGGTTCGGTTCACTAATTACCTTCTCTGTGTGTTTTCCTTTATTTTTTTGTAATTGTTCTTTGTGCCCTACACACATTACAATGACCATTTGCAATAATCCAGCTGGCTGTGTACAGATTAGAACCTGCAGCAACTCAGGGCACAGTAGCAGAATGTGTTGCCTTGAGATGCATTGGCAGACAAATTTTGAGAAGGAAATTTGCATGGACTACAAGGCCTGAACGTGTGAAAGCAGTCCTCAAATACATTTGCAGTAAGTATCACACACACTGCTGTCTTGTGTTACACACAACTCACAAATATAATATCTTGTCACCAAGGAACCACTATAACGAGGTACTCACTCTGGGTGGTCCCGCTACAGTACACAGTTGCTGGCTACAAGTGGCTCCCTCGGTGCATCAACAATTGACGGCTGTCCCCACAAGAGTCAGCTGTCAATTAGGGCAACGCAAGGTGCTCTCCTCACGATTTTCCTTGTCACCAGTGATTTGAAGAAAGCACTCTTGTAGGTAAAGAAGGTGAGCACTTCATGACAGGTTTCAGGAAGAAGACTGCCAGTCAACCTCCACTGAGTGAAATCTAACTAATATTCCAGCCAGAATGCTCACCAGGATTCCTTCACGCTGAGAGAAGGATGCAACACTGGTCACAACAGAAACAATGTTTTTAATTTTTAAATGGTAGAAATACACACTGTGGGTGCAAATATTGTGTCCCATTCTGGAACCATTTACACAGTGTCCTGGTCACCATACATTTATCGTGATACATTCTTGATATCCTGCTCAAGATGTCCTGTGCCCACACAGAGGTATGTACATGGGTATGGTCAACACCATCTTTGTGGTCCCTCAAAACAATATCAAAACAATATCTGGGTCAGTTCCCACTACTGTGTGATTGTGAACAGTCTGAGTAGAGGACACAAACAATGTTCTTGTCTTGTCTCAGGTGTCAGCAGATTGTACCTATGAGAGTGTGTGAAACCTATTCTTCTGCAAAACTATGTGGACTTATCCCCAGTCAATCTAGACAATTGAACAACATCACATCACCACACAGAAAGCACTTTGTACAATTATGTGAGCAGTTGGTGCCTCAACACATTGAAGGCACCAAGCTGTGCTGTGACAGTTAAATATGTACAAATAGTCACTAATAGCCTTTATGAGTGAATACAATATAATTAACTGGGATGTATGATGAAACCATGCATGCCATTACCACGCAATGCCGTTACCACGCATTGTCTTTCCCACGCAAGTCATTACCTTTACAGCGAAAATGTAAGTACTTAAAAACCCTTTTTATATATATTCATAAATATATACATATATTGCCTTGTTATGTAGTTGTTCTGGCAGTTATAGTTAGGACCTAGTTTCCATAGGAAAAGCATTTTTTGACTTGACTATATCTTTGGCGCCGTTTAATGAATCTTCATGAAATTTTCCCTAAAAAAAAGGTCCCCAGTGAATCTTGTTGTGCATAGAAAGTTTTGGGGTGATCCGTCAAGTGGGGGCCAAGAAAAACAGGGGGTAAAAAAGTGCATTTCTCATGTTAATTCCTATAGGGATTTTAGACATGACCACAGCCCGAACCGCTGAACGAAATTACACCAAATTTGGTAGAAAGTTAAAACTTGGTCCAGAAAGCAACCTTTTTGTGAACAGCGTAAGTCTGCTCAGTAGTTTTCGAGATATTAACTGAAACCCAAATTCGTATATAAAGGGTTGTGGATCCTCCCCGGATCCTTCTTGGATTCACGAATCCACGTGCCAAAAGCAAGGCCATGATTGGCTGGCCGCAACCTGAGAGGAAACTTGGGGCTGCCATTTTGTTCATCGGGACTCGGTTCCCAGCGGGGAACATAAAGTTAAAAACTGATAGAAGGGGTCAGAGTAGAGGTATCCTGACCCCATGGGCCTAATGGAGGGGTCTGAGAGGGACCCCTCATGGGCAAGAAATTATCCAAAAACCTTTTCTTTTACCATCCAAGAAGCTGCAGATTTTCCCCAGATTCTCCCCCGATCCTCCTGGATTTGGGTGGATTCGCATGGATCAGATCCCAATTTTAAAAAAAACATATGCTCACAGATCCACACACCTACTCACACACACACTTACCATACACCCACTTACACACCCACACAACCACTCACACACCCACTCACAGACCCTCAAAACTACTCATACACCCATTCACAGACCCACACAGCTTTCACATACCCACTCACACATACACAACCACTCACACACCCATACAGCCACTCCTACACACACTCACACAGCCAGTCACACACACACACTCACATACCCACCACACACTCAAACACCCACACAATCCCTCACACACCTCTCACACATCCATGTTGCAGGGACTTTATAGTTAGAAATTACATTAAAAAAACATAGAAATTCACAGAAAAAAACAAAATTTACAGAGAAGTTATAGTTAGGTTCAGATTTTTTACACACAAAACCATAGAAATTCAGTAGTTATAGTTATCTCAAGTAACTATAACTCATGCCCTAAGGTAGCTATAACGCACACCCTCGCTATGAACTCCAAATTACCCCACCTATTACATCACTCATGACATCTTCTATGAAATCATTGATAATATCACTGCAACATTTGCAGTGAAATTATTGATGAGAAAACTGTGTTATAGTTACCTTTGGGCACGAATTATAGTTACTTGAGATAACTATAACTATAACTGCTGAATTTCAATGGTTTTGTGTGTCAAAAATCTGAACCTAACTATAACGTCCCTGTAACCTTTGTTTTTTTTTGGTGAATATATATATATATATATTTTCACTAAATATTTTTGTGTGAATATATATATATATTCACTAAAAAAACAAAGGTTACAGGGACGTTACAGTTAGGGTCAGATTTTACTCATACAAAACCAGAGAAAATCAACCGTTATAGTTAGCTGAGTTAACTATAATTCACGTCCCTGCAATGCACTGCATATGACCTCACATATTACATCACTCATGATATGGTCAGTGACATTACTCATGACATTACTCATGACACCTCAAATGACATCACTGATGACATCATCCACAGCATCTCTGACACATCCACTCACACCCCTATAGAAACTTTTATACACCCACTGCCACTCCCACACAACCATTCACAAACCCATTCACAGAGACATACCAGTACTTACACACCCACTCACTGATTCATAGATCTACACACACATCCACTTGCTCACCCATACTGCCACTCATAGACCTACTCACTCACTGATAAAGCCATTGACATATCCACTGATACACCTATACAGGCACTCATACACTGAGTGAGTCACCCATAGAACTATTCAAACGCCTAGACACTCACCTATACAGTCAATCACACACCCAGTTACTTACTCATACAAATAGTAACACATGTTCACTCACCTATACAATCATTGACAGAAGCATGTACTAATCCATATAGCCACCCTCACATTCACTTACTCACACATACAGTCACTCATATAGCCTGTCACTCACCTATGCTGCCTTTCACATACCCAGGTACTCACCCATACTGACACATGAACTCATTCACTGACACAGCCATACAGCTACTCACTCACCCATATAACTTCTCACACATGCACACAGTTCCCCATACAGCCAATGACTCACTCACTCACTCATCCATACAGACAGTAACACACCTCCTCACCCACACACAGAGACACCCAGACAACCATAGAGATAATCAGACAACTAATCAATCACCCATATAGCCACTCACGTACCCACTAACACACCCATATACCCACTTAGACATCAACTGACAGACAGATGCACACATTCACACAACTAGTCACTGACCCATACATTCACTGAGATACCTAATCACTGACTTATACAGTCACCCACCCAGTCATCCATACAGTCACTCATTCATCTACTGATTCACCAATACACATTGGTATATATATTTAACACTCATAAACTTTTTTAAAATACTCACAGTCACTGGATGATGTCATCAGTGATGTCATCAGTGATGTCATCAGTGATGTCACTGACCATGTCATGAGAAATGTAATAAGTAAGGTCATAAGCAGTGCATTGCGGCGGCGCGAGTTATAGTGAACTCAGCTAACTATAATAGCTAGTTTTCTCTGGTTTTGTATGAGTAAAATCTGACGCTAACCATAACGTCCCTGTAACCTTTGTTTTTTTTCAGTTAATTTCTAAGGATTTTTAAATGCTAATTACTAACTATAACGTCCCTGTAACCTTTGTTTTTTTTCAGTGAATTTCTAAGGTTTTTTAACTAGCAGTCATGTTTGCAGAGTGGTGAAGAAAGGGTGCCCGGCCTCCGACCACCTATCAAGAATTCTGCTGGGTAGGACTTACAAGAGGTACCAGGAGGGCTTCTTGGCCCCCCAAGATCCCTCCAGAGCCAAGGGAACTTCATCTCCCAATTAGTAGTATGCTGGGAGGCACATTTGCAGAGTGGTGGAGAAAGGGGGCATGACCTCTGACAACTTCTCAGCAATCCTGCTGTGTGGGACTTACTGGAGGTAACAGGAGTGGTAGTTGTCCCCCAAGGACGTCCTTGGGGGACAACTACCCCCCCTATTACCTCCAGTAAGTCCCATACAGCAGGATCAGATAGCAGGCCATGCCCCCTTTCTCCACCACTCTGCAAACACACCTCCTGATGCACTACTAGTAGGAGGATGAAGTCCCCTTGGCTATTGAGGGTCCTTGGGGGCAAACTACCCCTCCTGTTACCTCCAGCAAGTCGCACACAGCGGGTTTGCTGAGAGGTTTTCGGTGGCCATGCCCTCTTTCTCCTCCACTCTGCAAATGCACCTCCTGGCGCACTACTATTTAGGAGATGAAGTCGATTTGGCTCTTGAGAGGCCTTGGGGGCCAACTAGCCCTCCTGTTACCTACAATAAGTCCCACACAGCTGGATTGCTGAGAGGGTGTCAGAGGCCATGCCCCCTTTCCCCACCACTCTGCAAATGCGCCTCTTGGTGCACTGCTGCTTGGGGGATGAAGTCCACTTTAGTCCTAAGGCCCTCAGGAGGCAAGGGGCCACTGCTGGTGGGGGACCTCATCCCCCCATCAGCAAGGACCTCATCCCCCCACCAGCAGTGCACTGAGATGCTCGTTTGCAGAGTAGTGGAGAAAGGGGCATGGCCTGCGGCCACATCTCAGTAATCCCACTGTGTGGGGCTTACTGGAGGTAACAGGTGGGCTATTTGGCCCCTAAGGACCCTCAGCAGCGAAGTGGACTTCATCCCCCAACCAAGAGCACATCAGGAGGCACGTTTGCAGAGTACTAGAGAAAGGGGGCAAGGCCTCCGGCGAGTTGTTGCTCTTCATTTTTTTCTTTTCCTTTGGACCCCGTAGACCCATTTTTAAAAATGTGAATAAAATAAAATGGGAGTGGTGCCACGCAGCCCCCCTCCAGAGTTCATTTTCTGCCCCAGGGACCCCATCCCCCAGGGCAAGCCCTTTATTAATTTATTATAATAAATGTATTATAATAAAAGGGAAGGGGGGCCGCACTGCCCTCCTTCCCAGGCCAATTTTGGCCCCAGGGTCCCCACCCCCAGGTGCCAGGCCATTTCTTTCTTTTTTTTAAATTGGGGGCCTTGCAGCCCCCTTTCCCAGGCCAATTTCAGCCCCGGGGACCCCATCTCCTGGGGCATGGCCACCTTGTTGCGGACCGCAGGAGGAACCTGAAGCCCCTGTGGTCCCGGACGGCTCCCGCCTCCTGTAGGTGCCAGCATTGCTTTTTGCACCCACGAAGCTGCTGACATGCAGCTCCCTGTATGTAAAAAGCAAAGTGTGCTTCGATTTCAACAAGCAAGAGCAAAATGCTGGATTTAGGCCCAGATCTTTGTACTGGGGTGAATGTTTGACATTGTTCAACATCCTGTCCATCAATTCTTCTTTTTGCATTTGGCACCTAAAGTGGGACGGGTATGCCCAGACGTGGGTCCCGTGCTCTCCACGCCAATGGAGTCAAGCTAGCCTGGCTGATGAGGGGTGAAACCCCGAAACTGGTCCTAGGATGTTTGTTTTCCAGTCCAGGGAGAACCTGGCCTGGCAGTTTGGGCTGGACTGTTCCCATGAGGATCAGAGTCAAGACTGATTTACATATGGCTGGGTCTGAACTGGGGTGGTGAGTGAGCTAAAGAACGATGATGGATTCAACCCAGATCTGTCACTGGGGTTGAGTGTCTGAAAAGTTTCAGCACTCCGTCCATCATCTCCTTGTGTTTGCTTTTTTCCATATAAGATACAGCAGGTGTGCTTTACTCCACAGATTCAAACGCATATCCATGTCTGTATTTCATTTCTTTTCTTAAACAACAGCCAATAAAAAGACTTCTTGCTAAGGCATCCAACACACTACTTAATTTTATTCACTTTCATGCTGACAGTATCCAGTGAGATATATCTTTTAAAAAAACACCTCAATTTTAACTGTTTTTCCTTTGGAAAACTACCTCATTGAGCTCCATCCTCCTCCTCACTACTATTGCTCCTTCACTTGAAAATGCTTAGAGTATCAATTGCGGGCCGCAGCTATATCTATTGGGCTAAAGAGGCTGCATAAAAGAGAGGTATTGACAGGGGCTTGGGTTTGCCAAATGTGTAGATTACTTGGTTTGGGCAGAAAGGGTTAAAGTTTCATCAGTTGCTGGCTTTGGTTAAATCCATTGAGGATTCCCAAGCTCCTCACACCTCATGAATGTTTAAGTGTGCATGTAATTTTGAATGAGTGTTAGTTATGAATGTTTAAATGTGGGACCATATCTATATTTATTTGTTTGGTGTATATCATCATATATATGTCTTTATCTGTGTTGTGTTAATTTTGATAAACTATTTGAACAACAATAATGAAAATAAAAATTTATATATTTTGTAAAATATTTGTTAGCCCAGCGTTTGTTGATTATTGAGTGACCCTAATGGGCACATCTTATACTATTTATAGACAGGTTGGTTTTTGTTGATTGCTTGTGTTGTTCTCCCCTGTCCTACCTGTCTATTATCCGCCTTCAGGGGCCCCCTTCTTAGTGGTTTGCCAAATGTGTAGATTACTTGGTTTGGGCAGAAAGGGTTAAAGTTTCATCAGTTGCTGGCTTTGGTTAAATCCATTGAGGATTCCCAAGCTCCTCACCTCATGATTGTGCACTGTGGTGGCAATGACCTAGGCACATTGACTGAGGTAGGGCTGGAAATCCTAATGAAACAATCCTTTACAGAACTGATGTCGCTTTTCCCTCACACTGTCTTAGTGTACTCTAATATTTGCCAAACACAGAAATGGAAGTGGTCAAATCAATTCTGTCCACATATTGACAAAGCCAGGAAACATGTTAATAAAACTGTTTCTGCATTCCTCAGAGACCATTGAATGGGCTGTATCTATAACAACAATCTACGTTTTGATATGCATGGAATTTTTAGAAATGATGGCGTGAACTTTACAGATGAATGCAAGAGGGTGTTTCTAAGTAACGTGAAACTCTGCATCCGGTCTTATGTATAGCAGCCATATACACACATCCAACACAATGGCTCTGTCAGAGCCACCCTAGTACCCAAAATATTGTGAAGTTTTTTTCAAAGGGGTCTTTTTCCTTTAGTTTTTGGGGATCTTTGTGATGATGTCACGATCCCCATGGACACGTCGTGAAAACGGAAAACGAAAGCAGACATTCAATGGCCACCAACACATCCAAACGTAATATGTAAAAAAAATCCATTCTGAACATTGCACTACACATATTACTATATACACTACTTCTTTTACAGCATGTTTAAACTCATATTTGTATACTAAGTTTCTTTAAAAACCATCTTTCAGACCTATTTTCCAATTTCGCGGCTTTTCGGGACGTTGCGATGGCATCGTTAACTGCAACGATCGCACCTTTTCCATAAAGTGAAAACACATATATGCACACATATTACAGTATTTTACACAATAGGAGTTTATTACTGCACACTTCAAGCTCATGTTTTTCTAGCGTATTTCTAGAACGACCATCTCTAATACCTATTTTCCATTTTCACGGTGATGCCGGAGATCGCAATGACATTGGTAATCATGATCCCCGCGGTACATCGCGAACGCAGAAAGCAAAAACAGGAATTCAATAGCCACCAGCAAATTAAAAAAATATAAGTATATGATTAGTTTGAACCATCACAGTAGATAACTCACTATATAAATAACTCTAAAAAACATTTATTAATATCTCAATATCTCTATAACAATGCATATTAATGATTCATTGATACATTTTTTTTATATTTCCACCAATATTCGTGATTACGTTGATAGTCGTGATGTCCCCGGATTGGTACACGGGGTGCCACTTGGGCGGTCGCGGCCTTGTCGAGAATATTGCGGGCGAATAAAAAAAAATATTTTGGACACATATCTTGTGTCACTAATTTCTCAACCATGGGGTCAGAGTATCTCCACCCTGACCCCTTATGTGGTCTTTAACACAGATTTTCAGCCCCGGGAACCGTTCTAGATAGATAAAATGGTGGCCAAAACTTTCTATTCAGATTGCATCCAGCAAATCAAAGCATTCCCATTGGCTCGTGCATTCAAGTTTCATCACAAAAGCACTGCAAAAGATCCGTGGCGAGAGATATCACTATAATTTTAAACTCACATTTCTCAACAACTACTGAACAGATTTATACCAAATAAGCAAAAGGCACATCCTTGAACCAACATCTACCTCCCTGCCAAATTTGGTGTATGTCCGTTCAGTGGTTTGGGCTGTAGGTATGGCTAAAGATTCCTATGAGAATTAACATTACAAAAGCAACCTTATTTGGTGCCCCAACTCCTCGGTCCCAACTGCACGGAACACCCCCAAACATTCCATAACAAGAGTACCCACTGTGACAGTTTTTGGGGAAAATTTCATGCAGATTGGTTTAACTACGCCAAAGTTATAGCCAAATGAAAAAAACATTTCCCATGGAAACTACGTCCTAACTATAACTACCTACTGTTGACTGCCAACAGGTAGTATATATATATATATTCACTGAAAAAACCATAGGTTTTAGGGACAGTTATAGTTAGTTGGACATTGCACTCGTACAAAACCCGTGAAATTCCCCCGTTATAGTTAGTCCAGCTAACTATAACTCACGCCCCCGCAATGCACTGCTGATGACGTCACATATTACATCACTCATGACATGGTCAGTGACATCACTGATGACATCACTGATGACATCTCAAATGACATCACTGATGACATCACTGATGACATCATCCAGTGACTGTGTGTTTCTGTAAAGTTTAAATATTTTTAATATATATAGGAAAAGACGTATTGAAGAATGAGTGGGTGTGTAAGTGTCTGTATGGATGATTTAGTAGGTGCGTGACTGACTGTATAAGTGAGTGA
Source organism: Calotriton arnoldi (assembly GCA_963921515.1). NCBI lineage: Eukaryota > Metazoa > Chordata > Amphibia > Caudata > Salamandridae > Calotriton > Calotriton arnoldi. The sequence goes on from CAWUFW010004205.1 coordinate 630,837, forward strand.
TTTAACGTATCTTACTGAATGCATGGGTTAGTGACTAAACTGGGTGAATGTCTGTATCCGTCTGTCTGTTGCTTTGTAAGTGGCTGCATGTGTTTGAGAATAGCTACATGAGTGTCTATATGAGTTATTGAATGCTTGTGTGAGTATCTGTATGGGTGCCTGAGTGTTTGTGTGGGAGGGGTGTGTGCGACTCTGTGCATAGATGTGTGAGTGGGTGATTCACTGGGTGGATGGTTTCAAGAGTGCATCTGTGATAGACTGTATGGGTGGGTAAGTGTGTGTAAGAGTGTGTTAGTGAGTGAATGTATGTCCCAGTGGTACATGTGTGAGTAACTACATATGTGAAAGGCAGTATATATGTGTGTTGGAGTATATAAATAGCTACAAGCAAGAGTGACTGATTGTGATAGTGGCTGTATGGATGAGTGTGTGCTTGTATCAGTGATTGTATAAGAGCGTAAGAATGTGCTAGTATTTGTATGAGTAAGTGAGCTGGTGTGTGTATAACTGTATAGGTGAGTAAATGGTAGTGTGTTTAATTATTTGCATGACTGACTAGGTGTGTGAGTACCTCTATGGATGAGTGGCGGTGTTTGAGTGTCTATATAGGAGTATGAGTGCATATGATAGTCCTGTACTGAGTGACCGTAAATATGAGTGACTGTTCGGGTGAGTGAGTGGATGTGTGTGTGTAGACCTAAGAATCAGTGAGTGGGTATGTAGTTATTGGTGTTGGAGTGTCTATGGTTTTGCGAATGGCAGTCTGTACTTTAGAGTGGGTGTATCAAAGGTTATATTAGGGTGTGAGAAGATGCATGAAATTATCACATGGATGATGTCATCAGTGATGTCATCAGTGATGTCATTTGAGATGTCATCAGTGATGTCATCAGTGATGTCACTGACCATGTCATGAGTGATGTAATATGTGACGTCATCAGCAGTGCATTGCGGGGCGTGAGTTATAGTTAGCTGGACTAACTATAACGGGGGAATTTCACGGGTTTTGTACGAGTGCAATGTCCAACTAACTATAACTGTCCCTAAAACCTATGGTTTTTTCAGTGAATTTCAAAGGTTTTTTAAATGCTAATTTGTAACTATAACGTCCCTGAAACCTATGGTTTTTTCAGTGAATTTCAAAGGTTTTTTAAATGCTAATTTGTAACTATAACATGTCTGAAACCTACGGTTTTTTCAGTGAATTTCAAAGGTTTTGTAAATGACAATTTTTAAATGTATTAATTGTTATATAAATTTTTAAAATACTGATTTACTACATTTTTCGAAACAATTTTTTTTACATATTTTATTATTTAAATTACATTGTAATTACATTATACATTACATTACAAAAAATACTTTCTCAGAATGAATTACTTTAGTTTAAATACTTTGCACATAGGCAATAGACTTTTAAGTACAGTAGTTACAGTTGTTGCAATGTGCAACACATTTTCAAACACAATGCAACATTCAGCTCAATGTGAATTTCTAGTTAAATGCAATTAGTTACTTTATGGATTACTTTTCTAACCACAGGACTGGATCCTAGATTCAGTCCTGGCACATCTCCTGTAAACAGTTGAGTAAAAGCGTTTTGGTTACAGTCGTGATTTTTAAGGAATATTATTGTACTTTAAAAGTTGACACTTAGAAACTTTTTCTCATAGAATCACCAATGTTATCCTATGGAAGGAAATTCACTTAGCAGGTAAAAACTGTTATCGTTACTTTTTCTTACTCAGTGTTGGATCCTGGATCCAGCACTGGTGCATCTCCTGTAAACAGTTGAATGAATGCGTTTAAGTCATACAGGCGATTTTTAAGGAATATTTGTAGTTTGTGAAAATCGACACTTTGAAAGTTTTCTGCTGAAAACCAGACAATGGATTCCTATGTTAGATAATATAAGTTACTTGTAAGTACGGTTAAAATTACTTTTTCAGGGTCAGTGCTGGGCTAAAAGATGCAGCACTGGGTTCTCTCCTGATAACAGGTGAGTAAATTGGAATTCGTACTTTGGTTGATTTTAGAGGAATATTATAAAGTTCCAAAACTCCACACTTAGAAGAATTTCCAAGTGAAACCAGTCAATGTTAGCCTATGAAGGAAATTCAAGTTACCGGTAAGTACGGTTAAAATTAATTTTGAGGATCAGTACTTGGCTGAAAGATGCAGCACTGAGGTCTCTCCTGATAACAGGTGAGTAAATCAGAATTCGGATTTCGGCTGATTTTAGAGGAATATTTTAAAGTTCCAAAAATCAACACTTAGAAACTTTTTCAGCAAAAAGCAGGCAATGATATCCTATGCAAGGAAATTCAAGTTACTGGTAAGTACGGCTAAAATTACTTTTGAGGATTAGTACTGGGCTGAAAGATGCAGCACTGAGGTCTCTCCTGATAACAGGTGAGTAAATCGGAATTCGTATTTCGGCTGATTTTAGAGGAATATTTTAAAGTTCCAAAACTCCACACTTAGAAGAATTTCCAAGTGAAACCAGTCAATGTTAGCCTATGAAGGAAATTCAAGTTACCGGTAAGTACGGTTAAAATTACTTTTCAGGACCAGTACTGGGCTGAAAGATGCAGCACTGAGGTCTCTCCTGATAACAGGTGAGTAAATCGGAATTCGTATTTCGGCTGATTTTAGAGGAATATTTGCACAATGGTGAAGGGAGGGGGCGGGGCCTCAGGTGACATCTGTGCAAACGCGCCCCGTTGCGCGTTTTAAGTTGGGGGATTAAGTCCCCTTGAATCCTGAGGGTCCCTAGGGGCCAACTAGCCCACCAGGAACCTCCAATATGCGCCAGGGGGCTGCGTTGCAGAGACGTGTAGAGAGGCCACACCCCTTTTTACACCTCTCTGCAACGCAGCTCTGTGGCGCTTTCTGGATGTACCTGTTGGGCTAGTTGGCCCCCAGGGACCCTCAGGATTGAAGGGGATTTAATTCCCCATCTTAAAACGCGCCACGGGGCCTGTTTGCACACATGTCACCTGAAGCCCCGCCCCCTCCCTTCACCACTGTGCAAACGCGCCCCGTGGCGCGTTTTAAGTTGGGGGATTAAGTCCCCTTGAATCCTGAGGGTCCCCGGAGTCCAACTAGCCCACCATATACCTCCAAAAAGCGCCACAGAGCTGCGTTGCAGAGAGGTGTAAAAAGGGGCGTGGCCTCTGTACACCTCTCTGCAAGGCAGCCCCCTGGCGCATACTGGAGGTACCTGGTGGGCTAGTTGGCCCCCAGGGACCCCCAGTATTCAAGGGGAATTCGTTCCCCCTCTGCAAACGCGCCAGGGGGCGCGTTTGCAGAGTGGTGAAGGAAGGGGGCGGGGCCTGCGGGCCCGATCGTTTTTTTAAATTTTTTTTTTTTTCTCCCCTGAAGGGGGGCTGTGTGGCCCCCCTTCCTTTTTTCTTTTTTTGGGCCCTGGGGACCCCATCCCCCAGGGCCTTACCCCTTTTTTAAAATTACCTTTAAAAAAAAAAAAACGGGAAGGGGGCCACGTGGCCCCCCTTCCCTTGGCCTGTTTTGGCCCCGGGGACCCCATCCCCCGGGGCATGGCCTCTATATTTTTTTTTTTTAGGGGGGCAGCGTGGCCCCCCTCCTCTGGCCATTTTAAGGCCCCGGGGACCCCATCCCCCGGGGCCGGCCTTTCCTTTTTTAAAAAATTTTTTTTTGCTCTTTTTTGGGGAGGGGGCCGCGTGGCCCCCCTCCCGGGCCACTACTTGCCCCGGGGACCCCTTCCCCGGGGCTGGCCCTCTCCGTTGGGGACTGTGGGGGGTCCCCAATCCCCCACAGTCCCGCCGGCTCCCCACGTCCCTTGGGAGCCGGCATTGCTGTTCCACATGGGGAGCAGCTGACATGCTGCTCCCCATGTGGAAAAGCAATGTGCTTTGGATATTGGAAGAGAGAGCAGGTTTCCCTGCTCTCTCTTCCAATATCCAAAGCAGTTTGCTATGGCAGGACGGGAGCCGCGAGGCTCCCGTCCTGCCATAGCAAACTACAGTGTCCCGGGGGTAGGCACCCCGGGACACTGCAGGAGCCGGCCCTGGGGGGTGGCGGTCCCCAGGGCCATCAAGGGCTCCAGGAGGGGGGCCGCGCGGCCCCCCTCCCTACATCAGCACAGCCCCGGGGAGGTGGTGGTCCCCGGGGCTTCGGGGGTCCAAAACGGACCCCCATTTTAATTTGTTAGTGCCCCGGGGAGGTGGCGGTCCCCGGGGCGTGTGGGGGGGCTGGAGCCCCCCCACACAGGTTGTTTAATTTTTTTTAAAAAAGCCCCGGGGAGGTGGTGGTCCCCGGGGCTGCGGGAGGGCTCAGAGCCCTCCCGCACCATTTTTAAAAGAAAGCCCCGGGGGGTGGCGGTCCCCGGGGCTTGGGGGGCCCTTTGAGGCCCCCCATACATAAAATAAACCCCCCCAGCATGCCCCCGGGACTTGGGCCACCCGGGGGCAAAATACAATCAAAGCGCGCACCCTGAGCGCATCCTGCCGATTTTTTTTTTAAAAAAATGCTTTTTTTTGCCCAGGGGGTCCTTGTGGGACCCCCTGAGCAGGCCTAGGGGGTTAGGGTGTTTCTACCCTGCCCCCTTTGTGCGTTTTGCACACTTGTTTCTTTTTTTTCTCGGCAGGATACGCGCACCCTAAGCGCATCCCGCCGATTTAAAAAAAAAAAAAATCTTTTTCTGCCCAGGGGTCCTTGTGGGACCCCCTGAGCAGACCTAGGGGGTCAGGGTGTTTCTACCCTGCCCCCTTTTGCGCTTTGCGCACTTGTTTCTGTCCCTCGGTTCTACCGAGGGACAAAATGGCTGCCAACACTTCCTGAATCGGAATGTTGACAGCCAGCTGACAACCAATTAGCATGCAGCTCGTGATCGGGACGGTGAGCGCAGGGTGCGCTGAGGGTACGCGTATCCGACGCGCCCATAGATATATATGTACTTTTACTTTTGATTTTCTCAGGAACTACTGAACGGATTTACACCATTTAAGCAAAAGGCACCAGTCTGAACCAAGGACTACCTCTTTGCCAAATTTGGTGTAATTCCGTTCAGCAGTTCGGGCTGTAGCTGCGACTAAAGGTTCCTATGGAAAAATGAATGGGGAAAACGCGTTTTGGGACCCCCCTTTTTTCTCGGCCCCCGCTTCACGTATCACCCCGAGACTTTCAGGGTAGGAGCGGAGCGGAGCGCCCCAACAAGTTGGAAACTTTCACGAAAATTCGTCAACCGACGCCAACGTTATTTCAAATAGAATGTCGCGGATTTCCTATGGATAATAGGATGTAACTATAACTATCTACTGGCGACCACCAGTAGATAATATATATATATATATATATATATATTATCTACTGGCGGTCGCCAGTAGATAGTTATAGTTAGGACCTATTATCCATAGGAAATTCATAACATTCTATTCCCAATAAGTTTGGCGTCGTTTGACGAATCATCACGAAATTTTCAAAACTAGTGGGGCGCTCCGGTCCGCTCCTTTCTTGAAAGTTTCGGGATGATTCATCAAGCGGGGGCCGAGAAAAAAAGGGGGTCCCAAAACGTGTTTTCTCCATGTTAATTCCCATAGGAAATTTTAGCCACGGCTACAGCCCGAACTGCTGAACGGAATTACACCAAATTTTGCAAAAGGTAGCGCTTGGTTCAGAAATCGACCTTTTTTTTAAATGGTGTAAATCCGTTCAGAAGTTGCGGAGAAATTCAAAAATAAGAGTGAAAACATCAATTTCCCATAGGAAACTTTATGCAAGGCTACAGCCAAAACTGCTAATCCGAATTACACCAAATTTGGCAAAAAGGTAGTGCTTGGTTCAGAAAGCACCCTTTTTAAAAATGGTGTAAATCCGTTCTGTAGTTGCTGAGAAAATCCAAAATAAATGTTTCGATATCTATGGCCGCGGTGGATCCGCGCACCCTTCCGAACACGAGCTGCATGCTAATTAGCTGTCAACACTCCAAACCAGGAAGTATTGGCAGCCATCTTGTTCCTCGGTAGAACCGAACAAGAAAGCAGTAAAAAAACTGCGCAAAACGCAAAAAGGGGGCAGGGTAGAAACACCCTGACCCCCTAGGCCTGCTCAGGGGGTCCTACAAGGACCCCCAGGGCCCAAACTTTTTTTTAAATCGGCAAAAAACGCGCTGGGTGTGCGGATCCTGCCGATAAAAAAAAAAAAAACGAAGCGCACGCGCTTCGTGGTTAATTGGCCCCCGTGTGGGCCAAGTCCCAGGGGCATACGGGGGATCATTAATAATTATATGGGGGGCCTCTAAGGCCCCCCCAAGCCCCGGGGACCACCAACCCCCGGGGCTTTAAACAAAATGGTGCGGGAGGGCTCTGAGCCCTCCCGCAGCCCCGGGGACCGCCACCTCCCCGGGGCACTAAATCGTTAAATATGGGGGTCCTGTTACGGACCCCCAGAGCCCCGGGGACCACCACCTCCCTGGGGCTTTCAACCTGTTGGGAGGGGGCCGCGTCCTGTCATAGCAAACTGCTTTGAATTTTGGAAGAGAGAGCAGGAAACCTACTCTCTCTTCCAAAATCCAAAGCAAATTGCTTTTCCACACGGGGAGCTGCATCTTAGCAGCTCCCCATGTGGAAAAGCAATGCCGGCTCCCGCAGGACGCGGGGAGCCGGTGGGACCGTGGGGGAGTTGGGGTCCCCCCACGGGCCCCAAAGGATAGGGCCAGCCCCGGGGGTTGGGGTCCCCGGGGCAAGTAGTGGCCCAGGAGGGGGGCCACGCAGCCCTCATCCCCCCCAAAAAAATTCAATAAATAAAAAAAAAGGGCGAGGCCGGCCCCAGGGGATGGGGTCCCCGGGCCTTAAATGGCCTGAGGAGGGGGGCCACGCAGCCCCCCTCCAAATATTTTTAAAATGAAAAAAAGAGGGCATGCCCGGGGGATGGGGTCCCCGGGGCCAATAGAGGCCCAGGGAAGGGGGGCCACGCGGCCCCCTTCCCGTTTTAAAAAGAAAAAAAAAGAAAATGCTCAGGCCCCGGGGGATGGGGTCCCCGGGGCCAAAAGTGGCCGAGGGAAGGGGGGCCACGCAGCCCCCCTCCCATACAAAAAAAAAAAGTAAAAAAAAAAAAAGACCAGCATCGTGCCGGAGGCCCCACCCCCTCGCTGCAGCAGTCTGCAAACGCGCCCCCTGGCGTGTTTGCAAATGGGGAACGAACTCCCCTTGAATACTGGGGGTCCCTGGGGGCCAACTAGCCCACCAGGAACCTCCAGTATGCGCCAGGGGGCTGCGTTGCAGAGAGGTGTACAGAGGCCACGCCCCTTTTTACACCTTTCTGCAACGCAGCTCTGTGGTGCTTTTTGGAGGTACATGGTGGGCTAGTTGGACTCCAGGGACCCTCAGGATTCAAGGGGAGTTAATCCCCCAACTTAAAACGCGCCACAGGGCGCGTTTGCAAGTGGTGAAGGGAGGGGGCGGGTCTTCAGGTGACATGTGTGCAAACAGGCCCCGTGGCGCGTTTTAAGATGGGGAATTAAATCCCCTTCAATCCTGAGGGTCCCTGGGGGCCAACTAGCCCACCAGGTACGTCCAGAAAGCGCCACAGAGCTGCGTTGCAGAGAGGTGTAAAAAGGGGCGTGGCCTCTGAACACCTCTCTGCAGCGCAGCTCTCTGGCGCATACTGGAGGTACCTGGTGGGCTAGTTGGCCCCTAGGGACCCTCGGGATTGAGGAGGAATTAATTCTCCAACTTAAAACGCACCACAGGGCGTGTTTGCAGACATGTCACCTCAGGCCCCACCCCTTCCTTCACCATAGTGCAAATATTCCTCTAAAATCAGCCGAACTACGAATTCTGATTTACTCACCTGTTATCAGGAGAGACCACAGTGCTGCATCTTTGAGCCCAGTACTAATCCTGAAAAGTAATTTTAACCGTACTTACCAGTAACTTGAATTTCCTTCCATAGGATATCATTGCCTGCTTTTTGCTGAAAAAGTTTCTAAGTGTCGATTTTTGAAACATATAAATATTCCTCTAAAATCAGCAGAACTACGAATTCCGATTTACTCACCTGTTATCAGGAGAGACCTCAGTGCTGCATCTTTGAGCCCAGTACTGATCCTGAAAAGTAATTCTAACTGTATTTAACAGTAACTTGAATTTCCTTCCATAGGCTAACATTGACTAGTTTCACTTGGAAATTCTTCGAAGTGTTGAGTTTTGGAACTTTATAATATTCCTCTAAAATCAGCTGAACTACGAATTCCAATTTACTCACCTGTTATCAGGAGAGACCTCAGTGCTGCATCTTTCAGCCCAGTACAGATCCTGAAAAGTAATTCTAACCGTACTTACCAGTAACTTGTATTTCCTTCCATAGGAATCCATTGTTTGGTTTTCAGCAGAAAAGTTTCAAAGTGTCGATTTTCACAAACTACAAATATTCCTTAAAAATCGCCTGTATGACTTAAACGCATTCTTTCAACTGTTTACAGGAGATGCACCAGTGCTGGATCCAGGATCCACCACTGAGTAAGAAAAAGTAACGATAACACTACTTACCTGCTAAGTGAATTTCCTCCCATAGGATAACATTGGTGATTCTATGGGAAAAAGTTTCCAAGTGTCAACTTTTAAAATACAATAATATCCCTTAAAAATGACTACTGTAACCAAAACGCTTTTACTCAACTGTTTACAGGAGATGTCCCAGGACTGAATCTAGGATCCAGTCCTGTGGTTAGAAAAAGTAATCCATAAAGTAACTAATTGCATTTAACTAGAAATTCACATTGAGCTCAATGTTGCATTGTGTTTGAAATTGTGTTGCCCATTGCAACAACTGTAACTACTGTATTTAAAAGTCTATTGCCTATTTGCAAAGTATTTAAACTAAAGTAATTCATTCTGAGAAAGTATATTTTGTAATGTAATGTATAATGTAATTACAATGTAATTTAAAAAATAAAATATCTAAAAATAAATAGTTTTAAAAAATGTAGTAAATCAGTATCAACAAAATAAATATAACAATTAATACATTTAAAAATTGTCATTTACAAAACCTTTGAAATTCACTGAAAAAACCATAGGTTTTAGGGGCGTTATAGTTAGAAATTAGCATTTAAAAAACCTTTGAAATTAACTGAAAAAACCATAGGTTTCAGGCACGTTATAATGAAATGAAATGGAATGAAAAAAACATTTATATAGCGCGATAGCTACCCTGAGGCATCCCAGCGCTGTGAACGGAACGTAGACAGAAGAAGGACTCAGTGGTTGTTAAAAAGAAAAGTTTTTAGGAGTTTGCGGAAGGACAAGAGATTAGGTTCCGTCCGCAAACGGAGAGGGAGTGTATTCCAGATTTTGGCAGAGTTATAGGAAAAGGATCGTCCACCGCATCTGGTTCTCTTTATAATAGGCAGTAGGGCAAGGGAGGAGAAGGATGATCGGAGAAGCCTATTTGGTTGGTAGGGTGTAATCAGGGACTGACTAATTAGCGAGCCGGTCTTCCTAAAAGACTTGTGCGCAATGCACATGGCTTTAAATTGAATTCTCTCCCTGACTGGCAGCCAGTGGAGACTCCTCAGAGCAGGGGCTGCGGACTGTCGGGGAGGGGTCTGGAGGAGAGTGCGGGCTGCACAATTTTGAATAACTTGTAGTTTGCCAATAGTGGATTGCGGGGCCCCCAGGTACAAGGCGTTCCCATAATCCAGGCGCGATAGGAGTAGACCTTGTACCATAATTTTCCGTGCTTGAAATGGAAGGAGGGGAAGTATCTTGCGTAGCATCCTCAGAAGACCAAAGCAGGTGGCCGAGAGTTTCGCAGCCTGGTGGTTAAAGCTGAGAGAGCGATCCAGCCAGATGCCGAGGCTTTTAATTTGGTTGGAGGGTACTGGAGCGGGGCCAAGACATTTTGGCCAGAACTGCTCCGTCTTAAGATAGGGGGAGTTCCCGAGAAACATAATCTCAGTTTTATCCCCGTTAAGCTTCAGGCACGAGTTTTCCATCCACTTAGCCACCTCGATAAGACAACTCTCAAGATTATTTGCAGATTTTTTGGATCGTTTAGTGCCACCACCAGCTGGGTATCGTCAGCGTAGGTGATGATCTTGATGTTAAATGGGGAAACGATCTCTGCTAGGGAACTCATGTAAACGTTGAATAACGTGGGGCTCAAGGAGGAGCCCTGAGGCACCCCACAGTTTAAAGGCATTTGTTTGGAGACCACATCGCCTTCAAAAACCTGAAAGGACCGGCCACTTAAGAAGGAATGTAGCCAGGCAATGGCGTTGCCTGATACACCCATGTTTTTTAATCTCGAAATCAGCGTGCTGTGGTTTACAGTGTCAAATGCGGCACTAAGATCTAGGAGGATGATGGCCGCAGAGCCTCCCTGATCCAGGATCATCCTTGCCTCCTCTGTTACGGCAAGGAGAGCTGTTTCGGTCCCATGTTGGGGACGGAAGCCAGTCTGAGAGGGATGCAGTAGGTCGTTAGATTCTAAAAACTCTCCCAGCACTGAGTTGATGTGCTTTTCCAATATCTTGCTCATCCACGGGAGAAGGGAGATTGGGCGGTAATTGCTCAAGTTATTCTCATCTAGGTTTGTTTTTTTTAAAAGGGCCTTTACCATTGCACATTTCCAAGCCGGGGGAACCACTCCGGCGGAAATGGAGGCGTTCTGTAGGTCGAGGACCATGGGTAAGATGTTTGCTGTGACTTGTAACAAAGCACGGGGAGGGGCTGGATCTAGGGGGGAACCAGATTTTACCCGATGCATGATGGAGTCTAAGGATGTGGAATCTAAGGGGGGAAATGATTTCAAAATGGCTTGAGTTCCACAGACTGACCAGTTAGTGGAGCCGGGCTGGATAGGGGTAAAAGTAGAGTAAATGTTTTGTACTTTCTGGTGGAAAAATTCCACCAGATTGGTGCACCGGGATAGGGCATCATCAGAGGTGGGTTGCTTCTGGGGCAGTTTTAGAAGAGTTTTAGCAATCCGATAAATCTCCTTAGGGGAGTTAGAGGCTGCCTTAATTTTCTCTTCATAAAAGGCAGCTTGAGCAAGTTTGATTTCTAATTTATAGATTTTTATAGCTTCTCTATATTTAATTTTGCTCGGGTCAGCATAGGTCTTTCTCCATTTCCTCTCAAGCTTTTTGCAGTTTTGCTTGAGCTCCCGTAATTTCGGGGAGTACCAAGGGGACATCTTTGCTCTACCTTTAAGCTGGATATGCCTTATCGGAAGAATAGCATCGAGGGAGCTTTGGATCCAATAATTAAAGTTCTCATTAGCTAGAATAGGGTTAGGGTCTTTGTTGGGTCTGGAGTTTTCCAGGGCTGAGATCCAACATTGCCTGGAAAGCTTGGACCAATTACGTTCCCGTCGGGAAGATGAAATAGGGGGAGAAGAATATCTCGGGATTTCCCAAGTTATGGGGATCAAAAAATGATCAGACCAAGGAAGCGGCAAAGGCATACCGGCTGTAAGTTCAGGGCAGTTGCTAAAGACGGGGTCAAGTATATGGCCTTTGATATGGGTGGGAGTGGATACTAATTGCTTTAGCTGAAGTGCAGAGAGGCTCAAATTAAGTTCAATTGTGGTGTGTTCAGAGGTATTGTCCAGATGAATATTAAGATCTCCCAATATTGTAAAGTTGGATGATGAACAAGCTAGATTAGCAGTAATAGTCGGAAGAGTATTAAGGAACTGTCCTAAGGGGCCAGGGGGCGATAAATTAAAAGCCCAGAGAAAGTGACAGTAGGGGAGAAGTCTATAGAAAAAAGTAGACTCTCACAGTCTGAGACCTGACCTGGGGAGATGCGACACTTAAGGTGGTCTTTGACAATAATTGCTAAGCCCCCCCCTCTGCCTTCTTTACGATCTTTTCGTTGTATAAGGTATCCGCCAGGGAAGTTTTGTGCGAGGGCTGGTTCAGATTCATTGTTAAGCCACGTTTCCGTGAGGAAAAGAACATCCGGTTTAAATTCTTCCAGTAGTAATGCAATTTCAGTGGCATGTTTAGGGTATGATCGGCAGTTTAGCAAGAGCATTTTTATGTTAGTAGAGTCTATAGGGGAATTCTGTGTTTTAACAACCGGTCGGAGGTTGAACCCACAATGGGGGCAGTCAGTATATTCATCTGCTATATTCCACGAGTGGCAACACTTGTCGGATGTCGGTCCTCTTAAATTGCGTAGGGCAGATGGGCTATAGGATCTGAGATGGGACATGGGACGAACAGGGGTTCTGGCCCCTGGCCTCGGCTGGCCGCGGACGGGCGCAGACGGGCTTGCCTTTGGCGCGCCTTCGGGCGCGCCGGCGGCGCGCCCGCTGCGCGCGTCCGCTGCGCGAGGTCTGTATCATGTGGGCTAAATAGCCACAAGGCTCCGCCCCTTCCGGTCTCCTGCCCGGAAGGGAATGGATAATGTTGCCGGATACTCCCTCCACGCAATCGGGACTTCCCGTGGTGGACCGGGGAGCAGTGCGGTTTATAGTTAGAAATTAGCATTTAAAAAACCTTTGAAATTCACTGAAAAAACCATAGGTTTCAGACACGTTATATTTAGAAATTAGCATTTAAAAAACCTTTGAAATTCACTGAAAAAACCATAGGTTTTAGGGACAGTTATAGTTAGTTGGACATTTCACTCGTACAAAACCCGTGAAATTCCCCGTTATAGTTAGTTCAGCTAACTATAACTCGCGGACCCATAATGCACTGCTGATGACGTCACATATTACATCACTCATGACATGGTCAGTGACATCACTGATGACATCTCAAATGACATCACTGATGACATCACTGATGACATCATCCACGTGATAATCTGATGCACCTCCTCACCCCCTAATATAACCTTTGATACACCCACTCTAAATTACAGACTGCCATTCGCAAAACCATAGACACTCCAACACCAATAACTACATACCCACTCACTGATTCTTAGGTCTACACACACATCCACTCACTCACCCGTACAGTCACTCATACTTATGGTCACTCAGTACAGGACTATCATATGCACTCATACTCCTATATAGACACTCAAACACCGCCACTCATCCATAGAGGTACTCACACACCTAGTCAGTCATGCAAATAATTAAACACACTGCCATTTACTCACCTATACAGTTATACATACACCAGCTCACTTACTCATACAAATACTAGCACATTCTTACGCTCTTATACAATCACTGATACAAGCACACACTCCTCCATACAGTCACTCTCACAATCACACACTCTCGCTTATAGCTATTTATATACTCCAACACACATATATACTTCCTTTCACATATGTAGTTACTCACACATGTACCACTGGGACATACATTCACTCACTAACACACTCTTACACACACTTACCCACCCATACAGTCTATCACAGATGCACTCTTGAAACCATCCACCCAGTGAATCACCCACTCACACATCTATGCACAGAGTCACACACACCCCACCCACACAAACACTCAGGCACCCATACAGATACTCAGACAACCAATCAATAACTCATATAGACACTCATGAAGCTATTCACAAACCCATGCAGCCACTTACACAGCAACAGACAGACGGATTCAGACATTCAAACAGTTTAGTCACTAACCCATGCATTCAGTAAGATACGTTTAATCACTCACTTATAGAGTTAGTCATGCACCTACTAAATCATCCATACAGACACTTATACACCCACTCATTCTTCAATACGCCTTTCCCTATATATATTAAAAATATTTAAACTTTACAGAAACACACAGTCACTGCATGATGTCATCAGTGATGTCATTTGAGATGTCATCAGTGATGTCATCAGTGATGTCACTGACCATGTCATGAGTGATGTAATATGTGACGTCATCAGCAGTGCATTGCGGGGCGCGAATTATAGTTAGCTGAACTAACTATAACGGGGGAATTTCACGGGTTTTGTACGAGTGAAATGTCCAACTAACTATAACTGTCCCTAAAACCTATGGTTTTTTCAGTGAATTTCAAAGGTTTTTTAAATGCTAATTTCTAACTATAACATGTCTGAAACCTATGGTTTTTTCAGTGAATATATATATGTATATTACCTACTGGCGGTCGCCAGTAGGTAGTTATAGTTAGGACCTATTTTCCATAGGAAATTCACAGCATTCTATTTCCAATAACTTTGGCGCCGGTTGATGAATCTCCGCGACATTTTCAAAACTCGTGGGGCGCTCCGGTCTGCTCCTATCCTGAAGGTTTCGGGGTGATTCGGCAAGCGGGGGCCGAGAAAAAAGGGGGGTCCCAAAACGTGTTTTCCCCATGCAATTTTCCAAAGGAAACTTTAGACACGGCTACAGCCCGAACTGCTGAACGGAATTACACCAAATTTGGCAAAGAGGTAGTTCTTGGTTCAGAAAGAACTGTTTTTGTTAAATGGTGTAAATCCGTTCAGTAGTTCCTGAGAAATTTGAAAAGAAAACATATCGATATCTGGGCGGAGCCTAACCACACATGTCATCGTGAGATCTGATTGGCTGTCAGCACTTCATCCTGGAATTGCTGGCAGCCATCTTGGGACCAATATAAATGATAGTACCCCATTGAAATGCATTGTAGTGAATCGAAGATTTTGAGGGTTACCAAAAGGAGAACTATAAAGGGTGATAACAGACTTTAGTTACATTAGAATTCATTTGTTGATGGTACCATACTAATTTCAGGAATTGTGGTGTGTTCTAAGGTGATTTTACCCTGTGAAAAACCTTCTGCTGGGATATCATGAATCATGTTTGAGAGAAAACTATTTTCACATGCTTGTCCCATACAGTTTTGGAAGGTGCTCCAGAAGCTAAAATGAGAGCATATTTTCTGTAAATTCACATTATCTTTCTCAGTCATGTGAGAATGAAGTCTGACATTCTCAGTAAAACATGTACATCCCACAAGGGCAGAGACTGTCAGTTGATTCCTTTGTGTTCTACTGCAGCTTCCCAGAGTGTTCTAAAGAACAACTAGAGCGCTAACAGCCTTACTTATGACAAAAGTATGGCACACCTGAAGCCATCTTGATTGGAATAAACTGGTAACACTTAAAACATTTAATTTAAAAAGGAACAAAATGATGGGGTTCATTTTTGTCATAGAAATTATGGTTAGTGCTGTAGAAAGAAAAATTAGGACATGTTTCAAGTGTGATCTCAAATATCTTCCTGTTATATTTCAACAGGAGCAGCCTGTCAGTTGATGCCTTTGTGTTCTACTGCAGCTTCCCAGAGTGTTCTAAAGAACAACTAGAGTGCTAACAGCCTTACTTATGACAAAAGTATGGCACACCTGAAGCCATCTTGATTGGAATAAACTGGTAACACTTAAAACATTTAATTTAAAAAGGAGCAAAATGATAGGGTTCATTTTGTCATAGAAATTATGGTTAGTGCTGTAGAAAGAAAAATTAGGACATGTTTCAAGTGTGATCTCAAATATCTTCCTGTTATATTTCAACAGGAGCAGCCTGTCAGTTGATGCCATTGTGTTCTACTGCAGCTTCCCAAAGTGTTCTAAAGAACAACTAGAGCGCTAACAGTCTTACTTATGACAAAATTATGGCACACCTGAAGCCATCTTGATTGGAATAAACTGGTAACTCTTAAAACATTTAATTTAAAAAGGAACAAAATAAGGGGGTTCATTTTGTCATAGAAATTATGGTTAGTGCTGTAGAAAGAAAAATTAGGACATGTTTTATGTGAGATCTCAAATATCTTCCTGTTATATTTCAACAGGAGCAGCCTGTCAGTTGATGCCTTTGTGTTCTACTGCAGCTTCCCAGAGTGTTCTAAAGAACAACTAGAGTGCTAACAGCCTTACTTATGACAAAAGTATGGCACACCTGAAGCCATCTTGATTGGAATAAACTGGTAACACTTAAAACATTTAATTTAAAAAGGAACAAAATGATGGGGTTCATTTTGTCATAGAAATTATGGTTAGTGCTGTAGAAAGAAAAATAGGACATGTTTCAAGTGTGATCTCAAATATCTTCCTGTTATATTTCAACAGGAGCAGCCTGTCAGTTGATGCCTTTGTGTTCTACTGCAGCTTCCCAGAGTGTTCTTAAGAACAACTAGAGCGCTAACAGTCTTACTTATGACAAAAGTATGGCACACCTGAAGCCATCTTGATTGGAATAAACTGGTAACACTTAAAACATTTAATTTAAAAGGAACAAAATGAGGGGGTTCATTTTGCCATAGAAATTATGGTTAGTGCTGCAGAAAGAAAATTTAGGGCATGTTTTAAGTGAGATCTCAAATCCTCTTCTATTTCATTAGAAAATTCTGACATGCAGACTGAAACAATCACTTTCAATACCAGCAGTAGACTTCCAGTTAACTCCCTGGTGAGCAGTAGCTTTACTACAGTGATCTAATGAACAACTAGAGTGCTAACATTCTGAATCTATGGCAAATGTGTGACACATCTGAATGCCTTCTTGATGGAATCAAAGTAAAAAACTGAAAGCATTTCCTACTGAGGAGACTGCAGTAAATGACGAAATTAGGAAACTTCATAACAAATAAGTCTCCCAAGATGGCCACCAGAGAAAAAAGAGCCCAAATGTAGCACAAATATCACCCAGATGTAGCCCACATATAGCCCAATGACAGAAGTGTGCAAAACACTTTTTATTTTTAGTTTTTCTGCAGTTTTATATAGTGCAAACTGGTCAGGTATTGGAGCGTTACATCTTACTTGGACCCCTTATTGCGTATTTTGCACGAAGTACATGAGATTGATCTTGCGAAACATTGAACTTTACGATTATGTTAACCTGAAGTTGCTCTGAACCGGGCTTTGTAACACCCGTTTTTACCTACTGGTTTTAATTAATTCTCACTGTATTGTATTAGGAAAGAGGATTTACTGTTTTTATGTACACTTTTATGATCTATGTTTCTAAATCAGATCAAATAAAGTTTAATGAATTCTATGGCAGGACGGAGGCGAGGATTATGCATATCTTTCCTCACTTTATTTGCATAGCAGTTCAAAGAAAACGTAACACAACAATCATTAAACAAAAGACTACACAACCCATGAACCATTAGGGGGTAGTCTCCAAGGCAACTATAGTCCAATCATATCACAGTCCATCGTATATAATATCGTGACATCCCTTACGCTTCCTCTTTCTTCACTGCTCGTCAGTTAAGTGCATTCCTTACATTCTTGGCTTAATCTGACATTGTTGCTGTTTGTATAGCGGTTTCTTGTGCACGTTATTAGCATTATTGCCTTGGTATTGTTTCATATTCCCTGCGCAGCAAGCTCTTGCCCGAGCGCGTTCTCCCCCTCGCAGTTTCTCCCGCAGTGTGCTCTGCGCGTGGTGAGATCCTGTCAGGCTCGTCTGGTCCGAGCGAGGCAGCTCTGTCGAGCGCTCCCGCTGGTCTTTACGCGCGTTTGGGAATCCGGTCACTCCTTTAGTGTCCGCTTGATTCCCGACCAACCCTCGCCTAATTTTGACACCGCTACGCGGTGATTTCCCCACACGGCCACGTTAGTGACCAGCGCCACCTGGTGGTGGTAATTGGTATTGCGCCTCAGTCTATTCTTATAACAGCTTCGGGGAAAGCCCAGCTGTTGGAGCACCAGCGAGGGGGCTGCCTTAAGGATTTTAAGGGCATTTGTTCTGTGCTCACACCCTCTGCTATCATGTCTTCTCCAGAAGACCATTTTTACTCCTCCTACCAGGAAGTGGAGGAGGAATGGCCCCCAACTTCTCCCTCCAGCAGTGGACCAAGCCCTCTCTCTGGCTATTTCTAGGGCGCTGGCTCCTCTTAGGGATCAGGTTGATAAGCTGGCGAAAAGCATCCCTGGGGTGTTCAGTGACCCAGATCTGGTGGTGGCGGGTCCCAGTAGCTTCCAGATGGGGAATAAAAGGACTGTTAAGCATAACGCGGGGCACTTGGAAGGATTTGATAAACTTACGGAGACCTTCCTCAAGAGTGCGCGAACGCTAAAACATGCACGCTGCCGGGAGGAGGTTGGAGCCCGGAGAAAATTGCGACACTGTCACCACTATTGTAGACCTTGACGGCGGGTTTCCCTTAGAGGGAGAGGGTGTATCGTAGGACGATTTCTCCTCCGATGAGGATAAGGACTCGGGGCGTCCCTGGCGTCCAGAGTCCCACTCCTCTCAGTCCCCGATTGGGGACGGGGTCCACTCGGACATGTTCGAGCCTACCCAAATTTACCATCCTAGGTCGGCGGAGTGGACACCTGACGCCAAAGTGGCAGAGTATGTGGTGGGGAAAATCCATCAACCCCTTGAAAGGGAGGTCAGGAATAGGATGAGGGAGAATGCCCCAGGCCCTCACTGAAGGGCAAGGTGGCACACACGCCTGAAATTGATGAGAAACTATGTACCTTTTTCTCCAAGAATATGAGGGATCCCAAGAAAGGAATTGATAGGTCTTGGATGTGGTAGGGCCCTTGACCCAAATTATTCAATTGACGGAGCGTTCCAAAGAGTCAGGATCCCCTTTGTCCACGGATATTGTGGCTGGTTGGGCGCACTACCCTAAACCCTAAAACACTACCCCTCCACTACCCAAACACCACTGCACTACCCTAAACCCTAAAACACTACCCCCAGCACGACACCCTACACTACCTAAACATAACTGCACTACCCTAAACCCTAAAACACTACCACCAGCACGACTCCCTACACTACCCAAACACCACTGCACTACCCTAAACCCTAAATCTACCCACAGCACAACTCCCTACACTACACAAACACCACTGCACTACCCTAAACCCTAAAACACTACCCCCAGCACGACCCCTTCACTACACAAACACCACTGCACTGCCTTAAACCCTAAAACACTACCCCCAGCACGACCCCCTATACTACACAAACACCACTGCACTACCCTAAACCCTAAATCTACCCCAAGCATGACCCCCTACACTACACAAACACCACTGCATGACCCTAAACCCTAAAACATGACCCCCTACACTACACAAACACCACTGCACTACCCTAAACCCTAAAACACTAGAACCCAGCATGACCCCCTACAGTACACAAACACCACTGCACTACCCTAAACCCTAAAACACTACCCCCTACACTACACAAACACCACTGCACTACCCTAAACCCTAAAACACTACCCCCAGCACGACCCCTTCAC
Source organism: Calotriton arnoldi (assembly GCA_963921515.1). Taxonomy (NCBI): domain Eukaryota; kingdom Metazoa; phylum Chordata; class Amphibia; order Caudata; family Salamandridae; genus Calotriton; species Calotriton arnoldi. The sequence continues at coordinate 650,010 of CAWUFW010004205.1, forward strand.
TACCTAAACACAACTGCACTACCCTAAACCCTAAAACACTACCCCCAGCACGACCCCCTTCACTACCCAAACACAACTGCACTACCCTAAACCCAAAAACACTACCCCCAGCACGACCCCCTACACTACCCAAACACCACTGCATGACCCTAAACCCTAAAACACGACCCCCTACACTACACAAACACCACTGCACTACCCTAAAACACTACCCCCAGCACGACCACCCTACACTACACAAACACCACTGCACTACCGTAAACCTAAAACACAACCCCAGCACTACCCCCTACACTACCCTAACACCACGGCACTACCCTAAACCCTAAAACACTACCCCAGCATGACCCCCCTACACTACCCAAACACCACTGCACTACCCTAAACCCTAAAACACTACCCCCAGCACGACTCCCTACACTACACAAACACCACTGGACTACCCTAAAACACTACCACCAGCATGACTCCCTACATTACCCAAACACCACTGCACTACACTAAACCCTAAATCTACCCCCAGCATGACCTCCCACACTACACAAACACCACTGCACTACCCTAAACCCTAAAACACTACCCCCAGCACGACCCCCTACACTACCCAAACACCACTGCACTACCCTATACCCTACAACACAACCCCCTACACTACACAAACCCGACTTCACTACCCTAAACCCTAAAACACTACCCACAGCATGACCCCCTACACTACACAAACACCACTGCACTACCCTAAACCCTAAAACACTATCCCCAGCATGACCCCCTACACTACACAAACACCACTGCACTACCCTAAACCCCCTACACTATACAAACACCACTGCATTACTCTAAACCCTAAAACACTACCCCCAGCACGACCCCCTCACAACACAAACACCACTGCACTACCCTAAACCCTAAATCTACCCCCAGCATGACCCCCTACACTACCCAAACACCCCTGCCATACCCTAAACCCTAAAACACTACCCCCAGCATGAACTTCTACACTACCCAAACACCACTGCACTACCCTAAAACACTACCCCCAGCACTACCCCCTACACTATACAAACACCACTGCACTTTCCTAAACCCTAAAACACTACCCCAGCACTACCCCTACACTACCCAAACACCACTGCACTAACATAAACCTTAAAACACTACCCCCAGCACAACCCCTACACTACACAAACACCACTGTACTACCCTAAACCCTAAAACACTACCCCCAGCACGACTCCCTACACTACCCAAACACCACTGCACTACCCTAAACCCTAAATCTACCCCCAGCACGACCCCTACACTACCCAAACACCACTGCACTACCCTAAACCATAAAACACTACCCCCAGCATGACCCCCTACACTACACAAACACCACTGCACTACCCTAAACCCTAAAACACTATCACCAGAATGACCCCCTACACTACTCGAACACCACTGCACTACCCTAAACCCTAAAACACTACCCCAGCATGACCCCCTACACTACCCATACACCACTGCACTACCCTAAACCCTAAAACACTACCCCCAGCATGACCCCCTACACTACTGCACTACCCTAAACCCTAAAACACTACCCCCAGCACGACCCCCTACACTACCCAAACACCACTGCACAACCCTAAACCCTAAAACACTACCCCAGCATGACCCCCTACACCACCCAAACACCACTGCACTACCCTAAACCCTAGAAAAGAAACCCCCACCACATGCCCAATCCCCCTTACCTCTCACTCCTCGTGGTTCCTCTCTCCTCGTGGTTCCTGCTTTACGTCGTCTCTGAGGGGCGGTGCACATCGTTGTGAGGAAACGGAACAGCCTCTGTTTCCTTACAATGACATGGATCGTCTACATGTTTTTTAGAACGCATGGTCATTTACCATACATACCTTTACAACAAAATTCATTGTAAAGGCATGCGTGGTAAATGACCATGCGTTCTAAAAATGCGTAGTAATGACTTCGTGATGTACATCGCATGTGTGGTAATGCATGCGTTGTAATGGTATCGCAAAGTAAAAAGTCATTGTAACGGCTGTTTACCGATCGAAGCTGGCCCCTGTTCTTCAGTGAGATGTTTATTTGATTAATTAGGAGGAAGGAATGTGGTTTTTTACCGAAAAGTGCATTCCCGGCTGTTGTATTGTGAAAGTGTCCGCGTGGCCTGGTTTCACTTCCGGTGAGAGAGTGGAAGAGTCTGTTTGGATCTAAAGGAGTTCTGTTGTTGGACGGGGCCGGCGCGACATGTCAGCAGAAAACATAGCTAATGGAAAGCGTCCTCCCTGAAGTGTGGAGCAGTGCCATGAGAGGTCAACGAGTGTGCGTCCCACCGCAGTATGACCGTACCGCGTGACCCATGTGCCGCCTCCAGGGTACGGGAGGCAGAAGCGGCATCGCAGGTCCTCTTGAAGACCGTTGTAGCACTAATTCTACATTTTGGTACTAGGGCATTTTAACTTCGTTGTTCCTGCCAGATACAAAGAGAAGATCCTGTGTTATTCAGTGCCCTCGTTACCTTTTTTGTGGGTTCTGGTGCTTGTCACTTCACTGCCCCGCCGGTGCACACGACTGGGCACCCCACCTCGTGTGCCATCTGCAGGGCCTCTGCCCTCGGATCACTGGTTTCGGTTTCTGGAGTGGCAACATAAACAGTTGCTCCCAAAGGACTAGCCTGAACACTTAGGTGAATATCCCCTGCACCAGCATTCCACGGAAATTCTTTCGTAGCTCTCCCACGTCAACGAGGACGTCATAATAGCACGGCTCCGCTTGCGACACCGTATGACGTCATCAGAGCCATAAGAGGACCTCGTCGGCGTGCTGACGTCAGTTCCACCCATTTTTTCCGTGCCACCGAGGCAAACAGGGGACCGAGACATTTTCACATGTATACATAGTATAATAAATATATATATATTCACTGAAAAAACCATAGGTTTCAGGCACGTTATAGTTAGAAATTAGCATTTAAAAAACATTAGAAATTCACTGAAAAAACCATAGGTTTCAGGGGCGTTATAGTTAGTTGGACATTTCACTCGTACAAAACCATAGAAATTCCCCTGTTATAGTTAGTTCAGCTAACTATAACTCGCGTGCCCGCAATGCACTGCTGATGACGTCACATATTACATCACTCATGACATGGTCAGTGACATCACTCATGACATCACTGATGACATCTCAAATGACATCACTGATGACATCACTGATGACATCATCCAGTGAATGTGTGTTTTTCTGAAAATTAAATATGTTTTATATATGTATATCTCAAGGTCGATGGAAGAATAAATGGGTATATAAGTGTCTAAATGGATGATTTTCTTTTAGTAAAATTGATTGTATAACTGACTAAGTGTATCTTAGTGAATACATGGGTTAGTGAGTAATGTTTAAATATGAAAATATCTGTATCAGTCTCTCACTTTGTGTATAAGTGGCTGCATGGGTTGGTGAGTAGCTACATGAGTGTCTATATGGGTTATTAGTTGGTTTTTGAGTATCAGTATGAGTGTCTGTATGGTTCGGTGGGGGTATTACTTAGTGCATAGATGCATGAATGAGTGACTCACTGTTTGTATGTGTTGAAGACAGCATGTGTGCAGGACTGTATAGGTGGATGAGTATGTGTATGGATATGTTAGTGAGTGAATGACTGTCTCAATAGTGTCTTTATGAGTAACTACATATGTTTTAAACTAGTATATGTGAGTATTGGTGTATATAAGTGAGTATATGTGAGAGTGAGAGATTGGAAGAGTTCCTGTACAAATAAGTAGGTGTTTCTATAAGTGATTGTTTAAGAGAGTAAGTATGTGTAAGTTTCTGTAGAAGTAAGTGTGGTAGTGTGTGTATAACTGTATATGGAAGTAAATGGATGTTTGATACTTTGTTTGCATGTGTGACTATGTGTGTGAGTAACTCTATGGATGAGTGGCAGTGTGTAACAGGATGTATAGGTGTATGAGTACATATGATGAGTGAGTACATGTATGAGTGACTGTATAGGGACTGTTGGTGAATGAGTGGATGTGTGTGTAGATCTTGGAATTACTGAATAGGTGCTTTGTAACTGGTATTGGTATGTCCATTGTTTTGAAAATGTTAGTTTGTATTTTTGAGTGTGTGTATCAAAGGTTATATTAGGGTGAGAGGAGGTCTGCCACTCTATCACAAGGATGATGTCATCAGTGATGTCATTTGAGATGTCATCAGTGATGTCATGAGTGATGTCACTGACCATGTCATGAGTGATGTAATATGTGACGTCATCAGCAGTGCATTGCGGGCGCGCGTGTTATAGTTAGCTGAACTAACTATAATGGGGGAATTTCTATGGTTTTGTACGAGTGAAATGTCCAACTAACTATAACGCCCCTGAAACCTATGGTTTTTTCAGTGAATATATATATATATATATATAGAAAATAAAAAAAACATAGGATTGAGGTACATTAGACTTACAAATTTTCATTTAAAAAACCTTTGAAATTCACTGGAAAAACAATAGGTTTCAGGCACGTTATCGTTAGAAATTAGCATTTAAAAAACCATAGAAATTCACTGAAAAAACCATAGGTTTCAGGCACGTTATAGTTAGAAATTAGCATTTAAAAAACCATAGAAATTAACTGAAAAAACCATAGGTTTCAGGAACGTTATAGTTAGTTGGACATTTCACTTGTACAAAACCATAGAAATTCCGGCGTTATAGTTAGTTCAGCTAACTATAACTCGCGCCCCCGCAATGCACTGCTGATGACGACACATATTACATCATTCATGACATGGTCAGTGACATCACTGATGACATCACTGATGACATCTCAAATGACATCACTGATGACATCACTGATGACATCGTCCACGTGAAAATCTAATGCACCTCCTCACACCTGAATATAACCTTTGATACACCCACTCTAAAATACAGACTACCATTTTCAAAAAAGTAGACACATCAATACCAGTTACTAAATATGCACTGACTGATTCCTAGGTCTACACACACATCCACTCATTCACCCATACAGTCACTCATACATGCAGTCACTCATCAATACAACACTATCATATGCACTCATACACCTATACAGACACTCACACACTGCCACATATCCAGAGTTACTCACACACTTAGTCAGTCATGCAAAGAATCAATCATACTTCCATTTACTCACCTATACAGTTATACAGACACAACCTCACTTATTCATACAGATACTAACACATAATTACTCTCTTATAGAATCACTGATACAAATACACACTCATCCATGCAGCCACTCTCACAATTACTGACTCTCACATATAGTTATTTATATACACCATCACTCACATATACTGCCTTTTACATATGTAGTTACTTGCACATGTACCACTGAGACATCCATTCACTCACCAACACACCCATACACACACTCACCCACCTATACAGCTGTTTCCACATGCACTCTTGAACCCATATACCCAGTGAATCAACAACTCACACATCTATGCACAGAGTCACACACCTCCCACCCACCCACACACACACTCAGGCAGCCATACAAATACTCAGGCAAGCAATCAATAACCCATATAGACACTCATGCAGCTACTCACCAACCCATGCAGCAGCTTACACAACAACAGACAGACTGATACATACTTTCACACAGTTTAGTCACTAACCCATGCATTCAGTAAGACACATTTAATCACTCACTTATACAGTCAGTCACGTACCTACTAAATCCTCCATACAGACACTTATACACCCACTCATTCCTCAATACAGCTTGGCATATATATAAAACAAAATTAAACTTTACAGAAACACAGTCACTGGATGATGTCATCAGTGATGTCATCAGTGATGTCATTTGAGATGTCATCAGTGATGTCATCAGTGATGTCACTGACCATGTCATGAATGATGTAATATGTGACATCATCAGCAGTGCATTACGGGGGCGCGAGTTATAGTTAGCTGAACTAACTATAACGCCGGAATTTCTATGGTTTTGTACGAGTGAAATGTCCAACTGCCTATAACGTTCCTGAAACCTATGGTTTTTTCAGTTAATTTCTATGGTTTTTTAAATGCTAATTTCTAACTATAACGTGCCTGAAACCTATGGTTTTTTCAGTGAATATATATATATAAAAACATATTTTTATACTTTACTGAAACACACATTCACTGGATGATGTCATCAGTGATGTCATCAGTGATGTCATTTGAGATGTCATCAGTGATGTCATCAGTGATGTCACTGAGCATGTCATGAGTGATGTAATATGTGACGTCATCAGCAGTGCATTGCGGTGGCGCGAGTTATAGTTAGGTCTACTAACTATAACGGCTGAATTTCTATGGTTTTGTACAAGTGAAATCTCCAACTAACTATAACGTCCCTGAAACCTATGGTTTTTTCAGTGAATTTCTAAGGTTTTTTAAATGCTAATTTCTAACTATAACGTCCCTGAAACCTATGGTTTTTTCAGTGAATATATATATAGTTAGAAATGGGATCTCTGGTTGGCTAAGGCTTGCGCCAAAGCCAGGCAGAGACCACCACTCTAGTCAGGGCGAGGGAGTTACACGCCAAAGATAACCCCTGCGCACCCCCTTGGTAGCTTGGCACGAGCAGTCAGGTTTATCCCGGAGGCAATGTGTAAAGCGTTTGCGCAACACACACACAGCAACAACATACTAGGCACACCACAAAAAGGAACTCCACACAAGGTTATATATAAAAATAGCCTTTGTATTATCATAAAACACATTAGAATAGTACTCACATAATATACATTGTGCCACCTGGCACGGGGTCATATTTACAAGGGATTATTTACACCTGACAGGGCCAACTGGACCACTGTCAGAACCAGCACAAAGTGAACTTAGTATATGTATCACTTATAATAAATGTAGCACACATCATAAACGTACAACCAGTAATCACTGGTAACCACTGTACTTAGCATCAGCCTGTAACATAAACTACATTATGCACAGTATCACATTTAGGCGCCAAATACCTTGTACGCCAACCTCACCAGCATAAGCACACGATGCAATCCTCTCATAAGTCTAAACGCATTAGACCCTAACCTCCTAAGTATAACTCACATTAGAGGCATAAATTACAGTAGAGAATATCTCAAACCTAACCACAGTAGGCACAACCTCAATCATAAAACCACATTTTAGAGGTATGAATCAGGGTGCGTGAACCATACTACATGCCTCACATTTCCTAGCACCACATGAGCACATGACCTCACAGTAAGAACCATATTAGAGGCATAAATCACATTTAGGGCCTGGCGCCCTATAAACCTAACAGTCCCCCTGGCCAACTGGCCATCTCAAAAAGGGGCTCAAATGCCCTATGTCCCAAGAGTCAGGGCGCGCTGCCAAGGCAGCGGAAAGTCAAGGGTGCGCAACTGCGCAAACCTAAACGTAGCAGCTGCCCACTACTTGCTGGGCAGCTGGGGATATCAGGTGAGGGCCTAAACGTTGCAGCTGGCACAAAGTGCTGCGCAGCTGTGAATATCCAATGAGGGCACTGGCACCGACGGTGCCCTGAAAACAAATGTGCCCACAGGCAGGAGCATGAGCACCGACAATGTGCTCCGATCTGGGGACCCCCTACTGGGATCTCTGGCCTGGAATCATCCCCTCGACGTTGCAGCTGCCCTCTAGCAAGCGGGGCAGCTGTAGGGAAAATGGCCACACAAAGGGGGCGGGCCCCTCCGGGCCCTTAAACAACAATGTGCCACCCATGAAGCTCCTCTCTGGGGCTCCTAAACAACAACTGCCCCCAAAGAGAGATGAGCACTGGCACTCTCCGTGCCGTGAAATGCCCCCAAGCCCCACTCCGGGACTTTGTAAATCAAAATTGCACTACCTGTGCAGCTGGGGGAGAGAACACTCACTGGCACCAACCGTGCCTTGGGAGCACAAAAGAAATGCTCCAAACTCAGCCCCCACTCACCGGACTGCACGGGGACTCCTCCGGTCTCCTCTCTTCGCCTGGTCAGCAACACGTGGGGCTCTCTCCGCTGATGAGAGCCCCGCTGGGAATCCAGCCGCTTCTCTTTGCGGCGTCCACCAAGGCGGGGTGGGGTCCCACCGGACTTCCCGTACTTCCGGCCTGCCTCCTCCTTCTGTCTGCAAGCGGGGCTTCCCTCGGTCACAAGAGCCCAGCGCTGCCAACGGCGGCCTTGGCCACCTCTCTGCACTTCACCCGGGCCCCCTCCTGGGACCCGGGACTTCATCACGGAGCCGGCGAGGCTCCGGCCGGATCTCTGGTGGCGGCGCGGGACTTCCTCCCCTCGCTCCGCCCATGTCCCAGGCAGACGTGCCTGACTTCCTGGTCACGCTGCAGCGGCCGGGAACAGATTTCTTCGGCGGCCCCGGAGCTGCGGCGGTGATTTTAAAAAGTAAAACGTGGGGTGGGCACCCGCAAAGGCAGACGACGCGGGGTAGGCACCCGCATTTAAATTAAATAAAAAGCGGCCATGTGGGGTGGGCACCCACGATGTAAATATGAAAATAAGCGGGTGGGCACCCGCGATTGAGGCATAACGGGGGAATCCCTACGATGGGGCTTCCCTCACGAAGGGCTGCAGCTCAGCGCTGCACAGCCCACGCTCTCCCCTCCGGGAAGAATGGAAAGAAAAGCACTCACAGGGCGCTGGGTGCACAAAGGTCCTGGGGGATCCAAGGCAGAAAAAGGTCCCAGCAAGAAAGTCCTTTAGCCATCCAGGGACAAGGCAGGACCCAGGGAGGCAAGCCCTCATGGCAGCCCCCCCTGGGCCCCCAGCAGCAGCATGCCGCGCAGGATTCAGGAACAACCACCAAACTGAACAACTCTCATGGGGTCACAGCCCCTATATTTATATGCCCTTTTCCTTTGTGTCACAGCACAGGGCTTGGGGATACCAGTCAGAACTGGTTTAGGGGAGCTTTGGAGCACTTTGTTTTGCTCAGCTCCTCTCTCCTTTGTCAGGTGGGGGCTCAGGGATTAGACGTACCACAGGGGGCGGAGCCAGCATTGTGGAGGGAAGGCACAGCCCTATTCAGGTCCCAGGTGCAACTCCTCCCACCCATCTACATGGAGATCTCTCCATTCAGCCCTGCGCTGACTCACCCTGCCCCTCCTGGAGCCACACACACCTCCCAGCCCCTGTCACTCACAAGCCAGACATGCAATTCACATCAGGCAGGCAGACACAGAGCACACAGAAATGCCAACTTCTAGAAGTGGCATTTCTCTACCAGTCACCATAAATCTGCGCACACCATTGCGCAGCATTTATTCTCATGAATTCAGACATACTAAACTTGACCACACTGCTCCTCTCATAACAGGAATTACCACTGACACACTCATCCTCAATGCATTCCTATGGGAGGGCAGGCCAGTCTCACCACACACGCACACAGCGCGCACGCACTTTACACTGGACCACAGTGCTAAAGTGCCCAGAGACTTAAAACTACTAACACCAAGTTACATATAAGGCAAAAAGTTTAGGGGTGAACCTGCCAAAAAGGGCCAAGTCCAACTCAACCCCCTTCCAGCCAAAACGCAGGGCAGACCAATCACCACAGTGATGGGCTTCCCTGCTTGGGGCGATAGAACACGGACGCGGGCCCGCACTGCAGGGACACCCTCCGGTTCTGCGTCACTGATCCACAGAGTGGGGGGCATTAACCCCTGGCATACAATAGCCATTCTCCACTCTCCCTCTCAGTGTAGTTCCAAACTACCACTGATCCTTCAACCTAGGGTCCGCACCCTCAGGCTGACCAGAGGTCACAGGCGAAGCATATCCTCCCCCTACCTCTATTTCTGGGGTCGCGCGCTCTCCCAGGAAAAGCAGCCTCCAGAACACAACTCTCCCACCAGTTCAGGACCTCTCTCCATCACTGGTCTACCACCTGGGATCCAAATTCACCGGCTGCACCGGGGTCAGAGGCGAGGACTCCCTCCCTCTGAACCCCCTTCCAGAGTTCTGCACCCTCCCACTGTAGAGCAGGGTCCCTTCACTTAAGATGGGCCCCACCTGCTCTCAGGGTAGTACTACCACACTCAGCCAGGGACCCTAAAGATCCCGGCTAGGCCTGCACCACCCCTTCTGGGAAACACAGGGTCCCTTTCCTTTAAGATGGGCCCCACCTGTGTTCACAGGGGTACCCCTAGAAGGCAAACCGGCCAGGACACTGATTACAGTCACCCTGCTGTCCAGGACAGGCAAACATCTGAACCTGGCTCCCCAACCCAGGGACGGTACCCTTTGGTCAGATGCCCGGTGAACCAGGACTTCATGGGGGAGCACGCATGCCCCCCCGAGGGTAACACATTCCTCATGTGTTGTGTGACAGTCTGCCTGGCGCAGATCTCACGACCTCCTGTCCCTCTGACAGTGCGTGCAGATCCCCCAGGACAGAAGTGGCGCCACCATGGCCAATCATTGGCGTCTCAGCCCTTCTGGCTGGCCCCTGACCCACTGGTTCTTCCACTGGGGACTCTTTCCCCCTCTCACCCCTCACTCAGGACTTCTGCACCCTCCACTTAGGAGCGGTGCTGCCTAGCACCAGGACTGCTGGAGCTCTGGTTACAGACGCTCCACGTCCTCTAGAGACTAGAAGATCCTCCTCAAATGGCCTACAAGTACAGCCTAGGCCCCCGACCTGGCGCTCCCTTAGGGAACCCTCCAGGCCCTGAGACTGGGTTTCGGGCTACCGTGGGACACACCGTCTCACACTCACTCTGTCTCCTCTGAGACCGGACGTGAGCCCCTACACCCCTCCCATTCTACTGGGACCTAGCTGGGCTACACTGAACCTCTTCCACCACACAGGACTGGAAGATACCCGAGCCACTCTTATTGGAACCACTTCCAGCTCACCTACCACGGGGAGATCCCCCATGCAAGCTCCTTATTTCAGAGAACTCACACCCAATCGTCCAGTGCAACACACCACTCATCCACAGGTGCCCCCCCGGACTGGTGAGACAGTATCTTACTGTCCCTGAATCTCAACCTGCCCCCCTCTTAACCGGGAACCAGGTACCACCGTCTTGGGACCGGGACTTTCTGCACTGGACTTCATATTGCTGCCACCACTGGATCCCACCCTTACTGGGGAATCCAGAAAACTCACACTGCACTTAGGGGACAATCTACCCTCCCGAGCTAGTGACTCCATGCCAATTAAGTCCCCACTGTAGGCCAACCCTAGAACCAGCAGACAGCACAGGGGCAGTCCCTCCCTCAGATGCAGGCCAACCCAAGAACCAGCACAATGGCTAAGGGCAGTCCCTCCTCCAGCTTTAGGCCAACCCAATAGCAGTCTGCACAAGGGCAGTCACTCCTCCAGATTCTCTGGTTTCTGTCCTTGGCAGGACACTCAACTCATAGTGCAACAAGAACACACATTTCCAAAGAAATGATACTTAAAACAAACTCAGAAACAATAATCCCCATACATGTGACTATCTAAAATGCAGAGTTTTGTAGTGTTGTCGCTGTGGTACTGTGCAAACGCAAATCCTATCCCCACTGCTGACAACCAATGTTAGAAATGGGATCTCTGGTTGGCTAAGGCTTGCGCCAAAGCCAGGCAGAGACCACCACTCTAGTCAGGGCGAGGGAGTTACACGCCAAAGATACCCCTGCTCACCCCCTTGGTAGCTTGGCACGAGCAGTCAGGCTTATCCCGGAGGCAATGTGTAAAGCGCTTGCGCAACACACACACAGCAACAACATACTAGGCACACCACAAAAAGGAACTCCACACAAGGTTATATATAAAAATAGCCTTTGTATTATCATAAAACACATTAGAATAGTACTCACATAATATACATCGTGCCACCTGGCACGGGGTCATATTTACAAGGGATTATTTACACCTGACAGGGCCAACTGGACCACTGTCAGAACCAGCACAAAGCGAACTTAGTATATGTAGCACTTATAATAAATGTAGCACACATCATAAACGTACAACCAGTAATCACTGGTAACCACTGTACTTAGCATCAGCCTGTAACATAAACTACATTATGCACAGTATCACATTTAGGCGCCAAATACCTTGTACGCCAACCTCACCAGCATAAGCACACGATGCAATCCTCTCATAAGTCTAAACGCATTAGACCCTAACCTCCTAAGTATAACTCACATTAGAGGCATAAATTACAGTAGAGAATATCTCAAACCTAACCACAGTAGGCACAACCTCTATCATAAAACCACATTTTAGAGGTATAAATCAGGGTGCGTGAACCATACTACATGCCTCACATTTCCTAGCACCACATGAGCACATGACCACAGTAAGAACCATATTAGAGGCATAAATCACATTTAGGGCCTGGCGCCCTATAATCCTAACAGTCCCCCTGGCCAACTGGCCATCTCAAAAAGGGGCTCAAATGCCCTATGTCCCAAGAGTCAGGGCGCGCTGGCAAGGCAGCGGAAAGTCAAGGGTGCGCAACTGCGCAAACCTAAACGTAGCAGCTGCCCACTACTTGCTGGGCAGCTGGGGATATCAGGTGAGGGCCTAAACGTTGCAGCTGGCACAAAGTGCTGCGCAGCTGTGAATATCCAATGAGGGCACTGGCACCGACGGTGCCCTGAAAACAAATGTGCCCACAGGCAGGAGCATGAGCACCAACAATGTGCTCCGATCTGGGGACCCCCTACTGGGATCTCTGGCCTGGAATCATCCCCTCGACGTTGCAGCTGCCCTCTAGCAATTGGGGCAGCTGTAGGGAAAATGGCCACACAAAGGGGGGCGGGCCCCTCCGGGCCCTTAAACAACAATGTACCACCCATGAAGCTCCTCTCTGGGGCTCCTAAACAACAACTGCCCCCAAAGAGAAATGAGCACTGGCACTCTCCGTGCCGTGAAATGCCCCCAAGCCCCACTCCGGGGCTTTGTAAATCAAAATTGCACTACCTGTGCAGCTGGGGGAGAGAACACGCACTGGCACCAACCGTGCCTTGGGAGCACAAAAGAAACGCTCCAAACTCAGCCCCCACTCACCGGACTGCACGGGGACTCCTCCGGTCTCCTCTCTTCGCCCGGTCAGCAACACGTGGGGCTCTCTCCGCTGATGAGAACCCCGCTGGGAATCCAGCTGCTTCTCTTTGCGGCGTCCACCAAGGCGGGGTGGGCTCCTGCCGGACTTCCCGTACTTCCGGCCTGCCTCCTCCTTCTGTCTGCAAGCGGGGCTTCCCTCGGTCACGGGAGCCCAGCGCTGCTAACGGCGGCCTTGGCCACCTCTCTGCACTTCACCCGGGCCCCCTCCTGGGACCCGGGACTTCATCACGTAGCCGGCGAGGCTCCGGCCGGATCTCTGGTGTCGGGGCGGGACTTCCTCCCCTCGCTCCGCCCATGTCCCAGGCAGACGTGCCTGACTTCCTGGTCGCGCTGCAGCGGCCGGGAACAGATTTCTTCGGTGGCCCCGGGGCTGCGGCAGTGATTTTAAAAAGTAGAACGTGGGGTGGGCACCCGCAAAGGCAGACGACGCGGGGTAGGCACCCGCATTTAAATTAAATAAAAAGCGGCCATGTGGGGTGGGCACCCACGATGTAAATATAAAAATAAGCGGGGTGGGCACCCGCGATTGAGGCATAACGGGGGAATTCCTACGATGGGGATTCCCTCACGAAGGGCTGCAGCTCAGCGCTGCGCAGCCCATGCTCTCCCCTCCGGGAAGAATGGAAAGAAAAGCACTCACAGGGCGCTGGGTGCACAAAGGTCCTGGGGGATCCAAGGCAGAAAAAGGTCCCAGCAAGAAAGTCCTTTAGCCATCCAGGGGCAAGGCAGGGCCCAGGGAGGCAAGCCCTCATGGCAGCCCCCCCTGGGCCCAACGCAGCAGCACGCCCCGCAGGATTCAGGAACAACCACCTAACTGAACAACTCTCATGGGGTCACAGCTCCTATATTGATATGCCCTTTTCCTTTGTGTCACAGCACAGGGCTTGGGGATACCAGTTAGAACTGGTTTAGGGGAGCTTTGGAGCACTTTGTTTTGCTCAGCTCCTCTCTCCTTTGTCAGGTGGGGGCTCAGGGATTAGACGCACCACAGGGGGCGGAGCTAGCATTGTGGAGGGAAGGCACAGCCCTATTCAGGTCCCAGGTGCAACTCCTCCCACCCATCTACATGGAGATCTCTCCATTCAGCCCTGCGCTGACTCACCCTGCCCCTCCTGGAGCCACACACACCTCCCAGCCCCTGTCACTCACAAGCCAGACATGCAATTCACATCAGGCAGGCAGACACAGAGCACACAGAAATGCCAACTTCTAGAAGGGGCATTTCTCTACCAGTCACCATAAATCTGCGCACACCATTGCGCAGCATTTATTCTCACGAATTCAGACATACTAAACTTGACCACACTGCTCCTCTCATAACAGGGATTACCACTGACACACTCATCCTCAATGCATTCCTATGGGAGGGCAGGCCAGTCTCACCACACACGCACACAGCGCGCACGCACTTTACACTGGACCACAGTGCTAAAGTGCCCAGAGACTTAAAACTACTAACACCAAGTTACATATAAGGCAAAAAGTTTAGGGGTGAACCTGCCAAAAAGGGCCAAGTCCAACATATATATATTATACACACATATATATATATATATACACATATATATATATATATATACACATATATATATATATATATATATATATATATATATATATATATATATATTATCTACTGGCGGTCGCCAGTAGATAGTTATAGTTAAAACCTATTATCCATAGGAAATCCGCGACATTCTATTTGAAATAACGTTGGCGCCGGTTGACGAATCTTCGCGAAAGTTTCCAACTTGTTGGGGCGCTCCGGTCCGCTCCTATCCTGAAAGTCTCGGGGTGATACGTCAAGCGGGGGCCGAGAAAAAGGGGGTCCCAAAACACGTTTTCCCCATTCATTTTTCCATAGGAACCTTTAGTCGCAGCTACAGCCCGAACTGCTGAACGGAATTACACCAAATTTGGCAAAGAGGTAGCCCTTGGTTCAGTGTCGTGCCTTTTGCTTAAATGGTGTAAATCCGTTCAGTAGTTCCTGAGAAAATCAAAAGTAAAGTCACATATATATCTGGGCGGAGCCTAACCACCCATGTCATCGTGAGATCTGATTGGCTGTCAGCACTTCATCCTGGAATTGCTGGCAGCCATCTTGGGACCAATATAAATGATAGTACCTCATTGAAATGCATTGTAGTGAATAGAAGATTTTGAGGGTTACCAAAAGGAGAACTATAAAGGGTGATAACAGGCTTTAGTTACATTAGAATTTATTTGTTGATGGTACCATACTAATTTTAGGAATTGTGGTGTAGTCTAAGGTGATTTTACCATGTGAAAAACCTTCTGCTGGGATATCATGAATCATGTTTGAGAGAACACTATTTTCTCATGCTTGTCCCATGGAGGTTTGGAAGGTGCTCCAGAAGCTAAAATGAGAGCATATTTTCTGTAAATTCACATTATCTTTCTCACTCATGTGAGAATGAAGTCTGACATTCTCAGTAAAACATGTACATCCAACAAGGGCAGAGACTGTCAGTTGATTCCTTTGTGTTCTACTGCAGCTTCCCAGAGTGTTCTAAAGAACAACTAGAGTGCTAACAGCCTTACTTATGACAAAAGTATGGCACACCTGAAGCCATCTTGATTGGAATAAACTGATAACACTTAAACAATTTAATTTAAAAAGGAACAAAATGATGAGGTTCATTTTGTCATAGAAATTATGGTTAGTGCTGTAGAAAGAAAAATTAGGACATGTTTCAAGTGTGATCTCAAATATCTTCCTGTTATATTTCAACAGGAGCAGCCTGCCAGTTGATGCCTTTGTGTTCTACTGCAGCTTCCCAGAGTGTTCTAAAGAACAACTAGAGTGCTAACAGCCTTACTTATGACAAAAGTATGGCACACCTGAAGCCATCTTGATTGGAATAAACTAGTAACACTTAAAACATTTAATTTAAAAAGGAACAAAATGATGGGGTTCATTTTGTCATAGAAGTTATGGTTAGTGCTGTAGAAAGAAAAATTAGGACATATTTCAAGTGTGATCTCAAATATCTTCCTGTTATATTTCAACAGGAGCAGCCTGCCAGTTGATGCCTTTGTGTTCTACTGCAGCTTCCCAGAGTGTTCTAAAGAACAACTAGAGCGCTAACAGCCTTACTTATGACAAAAGTATGGCACACCTGAAGCCATCTTGATTGGAATAAACCGGTAACACTTAAAACATTTAATTTAAAAAGGAACAAAATGAGGGGTTCTTTTTGAAATAGAAATTATGGTTAGTGCTGCAGAAAGAAAAATTAGGGCATGTTTTAAGTGAGATCTCAAATCCTCTTCTATTTCATTAGAAAATTCTGACATGCAGACTGAAACAATCACTTTCAATACCAGCAGCAGACTACCAGTTAACTCCCTGGTGAGCAGTAGCTTTACTCCAGTGATCTAATGAGCAACTAGAGTGCTAACATTCTGAATTTATGGCAGATGTGAGACACATCTGAATGCCTTCTTGATGGAATCAAAGTAAAAAACTGAAAGCATTTCCTACTGAGGAGACTGCAGTAAATGAAGAAATTAGGAAACTTCATAACAAAGAAGTCTTCCAAGATGGCCACCAGTGAAAAAAGAGCCCAAATGTAGCACAAATATTACCCAGATGTAGCCCACATATAGCCCAATGACAAAAGTGTGCAAAACACTTTTTATTTTTAGTTTTTGCAGTTTTATGTAGTGCAGACTGGTCAGGTATTGGAGCATTGCATCTTAAAACATGACCCCCCTACACTACAAAAACACCACTGCACTACCTTAAACCCTAAAACACTACCCCCAGAGCGACCCCCTACACTACACAAGCACCACTGCACTATCCTAAACCCTAAAACACTACCCCCAGCACGACCCCTACACTACCCAAACACCACTGCACTAACCTAAATCCTAAAACACTACCACCAGCACGACCCCCTACACTACCCAAACACCACTGCACTACCCTAAACCCTAAAACACTACCCCAGCACGACCCCCTACACTACCCAAACACCACTGCACTAACCTAAATCCTAAAACACTACCCCCAGAACGACCCCCTACACTATACAAGCACCACTGCACTACCCTAAACCCTAAAACACTACCCCCAGCACGACCCCCTACACTACCCAAACACCACTGCACTAACCTAAATCCTAAAACACTACCCCCAGCACGACAACCTACACTACCCAAACACCAGTGCACTACCCTAAAACATGACCCCCTACACTACACAAATACCACTGCACTACCCTAAACCCTAAAAACTACCCCCAGCACGACCCCCTACACTACACAAGCACCACTGCACTACCCTAAACCCTAAAACACTACCCCCAGCACGACCCCCTACACTGCCCGAACACCACTGCACTGCCCTAAACCCTGAAACACCAGCCCCTGCATGACCCCCTACACTGCCCGAACACCACTGCACTGCCCTAAACCCTGAATCACCACCCCTAGCATGACCCCCTACACTGCCCGAACACCACTGCACTGCCCTAAACCCTGAAACACCACCCCCTTCACGACCCCCTACACTGCCCGAACACCACTGCACTGCCCTAAACCCTGAAACACCACCCCCAGCATGACCCCCTACACTGCCCGAACACCACTGCACTGCCCTAAACCCTGAAACACTACCCCCAGCAAGACCCCCTCCACTGCCCGAACACCACTGCACTGACCTAAACCCTTAAACATCACCCCCAGCAAGAACCCCTACACTGCCCGAACACCACTGATCTAAACCCTGAAACACCACCCCCAGCACGACCCCCTACACTGCCCGAACACCACTGCACTGCCCTAAACCCTGAAACACTACCCCCAGCATGACCCCCTACACTGTCCGAACACCACTGCTCTGCCCAAAACCCTGAAACACCAGCCCCAGCACGACCCCCTACACTGCCCGAACACCACTGCACTGCCCTAAACCTTGAAACACCAGCCCCTGCACGACCCCCTACACTGCCCGAACACCACTGCACTACCCTAAACCCTGAAACATCACCCCCAGCACGACCCCCTACACTGCCCGAGCACCACTGCACTGCCCTAAACCCTGAAACACCAGCCCCAGCACGACCCCCTACACTGCCCGAACACCACTGCACTGCCCTAAACCCTGAAACACCAGCCCCAGCACGACCGCCTACACTGCCAGAACACCACTGCACTGCCCTAAACCCTGAAACACCAGCCCCAGCACGACACCCTACACTGCCCGAACACCACTGCACTGCCCTAAACCGTGAAACACCAGCCTCAGCACGACCCCCTACACTGCCTGAACACCACTGCACTGCCCTGAACCCTGAAACACCAGCCCCAGCACAAGACCCTACACTGCCCGAACACCACTGCACTGCCCTAAACCCTGAAACACCACCCCGTGCATGACCCCCTACACTGCCCGAACACCACTGCACTGCCCTAAACCCTAAAACAACACCCCCAGCGCGACCCCCTACACTGCCCGAACACCACTGCACTGCCCTAAACCCTGAAACACCACTTCCTGCACAACCCCCTACACTGCTCGAACACTACTGCACTGCCCTAAACCCAGAAACACCATCCCCAGCACGACCCCCTATACTGCACAAACACCACTGCACTGCCCTAAACCCTGAAACACTACCCCCAGCAAGACCCCCTACACTGCCCGAACACCACTGCACTGCCCTAAACCCTGAAACATCACCCCCAGCAAGACCCCTACACTGCCCGAACACCACTGCCCTAAACCCTGAAACACCACCCCCAGCAAGACCCCCTACACTGCCCGAACACCACTGCACTGCCCTAAACCCTGAAACACCAGCCCCAGCACGACCCCCTACACTGCCCGAACACCACTGCACTGCCCTAAACCCTGAAACACCACCCCCTGCATGACCCCCTACACTGCCCAAACACCACTGTACTGCCCTAAACCCTGAAACCCCACCCCCAGCATGACCCCCTACACTGCCCGAACACTACTGCACAGCCCTAAACCCTGAAACACCACCCCCAGCACGACCCCCTACACTGAACGAACACCACTGCACCGCCCTAAACCCTGAAACACTACCCCCAGCAAGACCCCCTACACTGCCCGAACACCACTGCACTGCCCTAAACCCTGAAACATCACCCCCAGCAAGACCCCCTACACTGCCCGAACACCACTGCCCTAAACCCTGAAACACCACCCCCAGCAAGACCCCCTACACTGCCCAAACACCACTGCACTGCCCTAAACCCTGAAACACCACCCCCAGCTAGACCCCCTACACTGCCCGAACACCACTGCACTGCCCAAAAACCTGAAACACCACCCCCAGCACGACCCCCTACACTGCCCGAACACCACTGCTCTGCCCTAAACCCTGAAACACCAGCCCCAGCATGACCCCCTACACTGCCCGAACACCACTGCACTGCCCTAAACCCTGAAACACCAGCCCCAGCACGACCCCCTACACTGCCCGAACACCACTGCACTGCCCTAAACCCTGAAACACCACCCCCAGCACGACCCCCTACACTGCCCGAACACCACTGCACTGCCCTAAACCCTGAAACACCAACCCCTGCACAACCCCGTACACTGCCCGCACACCACTGCACTGCCCTAAACCCTGAAACACCAGCCCCAGCACAACCCCGTACACTGCCCGAACACCACTGCACTGCCCTAAACCCTGAAACACCAGCCCCAGCACGACCGCCTACACTGCCGAAAACTACTGCACTGCCCTAAACCCTGAAACACCACCCCCAGCAAGACTACCTACACTGGCCGAACACCACTGCACTGCCCTAAACCCTGAAACACCACCCCCTGCATGACCCCCTACACTGCCCAAACACTACTGCACTGCCCTAAACCCTGAAACACCACCCCTCAGCACGACACCCTACACTGCCCGAACACCACTGCACTGCCCTAAACCCTGAAACACCACCCCAGCACGACCCCCTACACTGCCCGAACACCACTGCACTAAACCCTGAAACACCACCCCCTGCACGACCCCCTACACTGCCGGAACACCACTGCACTGCCCTAAACCCTGAAACACCACCCCCAGAACGACCCCCTACACTGCCCTAACACCACTGCACTGCCCTAAACCCAGAAACATCACCCCCAGCACAACCCCCTACACTGCCAGAGCACCATTGCTCTGCCCTAAACCCTGAAACACAAGCCCCAGCACGACCCCCTACACTGCCCGAACACCACTGCACTGCGCTAAACCCTGAAACACCACCCCCAGCACGACCCCCTACACTGCCCGAACACCACTACACTGCCCTAAACCCTGAAACACCAGCCCCAGCAAGACCCCCTACACTGCCCGAACACCACTGCATTGCCCTAGACTCTGAAACACCAGCCCCAGCAAGACCCCCTACACTGCCCGAACACCACTGCACTGCCCTAAACCCTGAAACACCAGCCCCAGCATGACCCCCTACACTGCCCGAACACCACTGCACTGCCCTAAACCCTGAAACACCAGCCCCAGCACGACCCCCTACACTGCCCGAACACCACTGCACTGCCCTAAACCCTGAAACACCAGCCCCAGCACGACCCCCTACACTGCCCGAACACCACTGCACTGCCCTAAACCCTGAAACACCAGCCCCAGCACCACCCCCTACAATGCCCGAACACCACTGTACTGCCATAAACCCTGAAACACCACCCCCTGCACCGCCCCCTACACTGCCCGAACACCACTGCACTGCCCTAAACCCTGAAACACCACCCCCTGCACGACCCCCTACACTGCCCGAACACCACTGCACTGCCCTAAACCCTGAAACACCACCCCCTGCACCGCCCCCTACACTGCCCGAACACCACTGCACTGCCCTAAACCCTGAAACACCACCCCCAGCATCACCCCTTTACTGCTCGAACACCACTGCACTGCCCCAAACCCTGAAACACCACCCCCAGCATGACCCCCTACACTGCCCAAACACCACTGCACTGCCCTAAACCCTGAAACACCACCCCCAGCACGACCCCCTACACTGCCCGAACACCACTGCACTGCCCTAAACCCTAAAACACCACCCCCAGCACGACCCCCTACACTGCCCGAACACCACTGCACTGCCCTAAACCCTAGAACACTCCCCCCAGCATGACCCCCTACACTACCCGAACACCACTGCACTACCCTAAACCCTAAAATACTCCCCCCAGCACGACCCCCTACACTACCCGAACACCACTGCACTGCCCTAAACCCTAAAACACTCCCCCCAGCACGACCCCCTACACTACCCGAACACCACTGCACTGCCCTAAACCCTAAAACACTCCCCCAGCACGACCCCCTACACTACCTAAACACCACTGCACTGCCCTAAACCCTAAAACACTACCCCCGCATGACCCCCTACACTACCCAAATACCAATGCACTACCCTAATCCCTAAAACACTACCCCCGCACAAACCCCTACACTACCCAAAGACCACTCACTACCCTAAACTCTAAAACAATACCCCCCGCACGACTCCCTACACTACCCAAAGACCACTGCACTACCCTAAACCCTAAAACACGACCTCCTACACTACACAAACACCACTGCACTACCCTAAACCCTAAAAAACTACCCCCAGCACGAACCCCTACACTACCCAAACACCACTGCACTACCCTAAACCATAAAACACTACCCCCAGCAGTACCCCCTACGCTACCCAAACACCACTGCACTATCCTAAACCCTAAAACACTACCCCCAGCAGTACCCCCTACACTACCCAAACACCATTGCACTACCCTAAACCCTAAAACACTACCCCCAGCAGTATCCCCTACACTACCCAAACACCACTGCCCTACCCTAAACCCTAAAACCCTAAAACACTAACCCCAGCACGACCCCCTACACCTCCCAAACACCACTGTACTACCCTAAACCCTAAAACACTCCCCCCAGCACGACTCCCTACACTACCCAAACACCACTGCACTACCCTAAACCCTAAATCTACCCCCAGCATGACCCCCTACACTACACAAACACCACTGCACTACCCTAAACCCTAAAACACTACCCCCAGCACGACCCTCTTCACTACCTAAACACAACTGCACAATTTGTTACAGGCATTGCAAGGCAGGCCTGTGGTGCTTACTGGAAGTACCTGGTGGGCTAGTTGGGCCCCAGGGACTCTCAGGATTCAAGGTGACCTAATCCCCCAACTTAAAATGCGCCACAGGGCGCGTTTGCACAGTGGTGAAGGGAGGGGGCGGGGCCTCAGGTGACATGTGCGCAAACACTCCCTGTGGTGCGTTTTAAGTTGGGGAGTTAATTCCCTTTGAATCCTGGGGGCCAACTAGCCCACCAGGTACCTTCAGTAAGCACAACAGAGTTGCGTTGCAGAGAGGTGAAAAAAGGTGCGTGGCCTCGGAACGCCTCTCTGCAACTCAGCTCTGTGGTCCTAACTGTAGGTACCTGGGGGGCTAGTTGGGCCCCAGGGACCCTCAGGATTCAAGGGGACTTAATCCCGCAACTTAAAACGTGCCACGGGCGCGTTTGCACACATGTCACCTCAGGCCCCCCCTCCCTTCACCACTGTGCAAACGCGCACTGGCTCTGGTTAGTCAGAGTCAGTTACCACCAGTACCCGTCTTAAAAAGTTGTGGGCACAGGATGATTTTGCAACAAGGCCTCTTTCTGCTCCTCTGTTGGTTCTTTCTGCACATCTTTTGCTTCTTTCTGTGCGTTTTTTCTTCTTTCTTCACATGTCCTACCTCTGTTGGCATAGTTAGAAACTAGCATTTAAAAAACCTTTGAAATTCACTTAAAAAATCATAGGTTTCAGGCACGTTATAGTTAGAAATTAGCATTTAAAAAACCTTTGAAATTCACTGAAAAAACCATAGGTTTCAGGCACGTTATAGTTAGAAATTAGCATTTAAAAAACCTTTGAAATTCACTGAAAAAACCATAGGTTTCAGGCACGTTATAGTTAGAAATTAGCATTTAAAAAACCTTTGAAATTCACTGAAAAAACTATATGTTTCAGACACGTTATAGTTAGAAATTAGCATTTAAAAAACCTTTGAAATTCACTGAAAAAACCATAGGTTTTAGGGACAGTTATAGTTAGTTGGACATTGCACTCGTACAAAACCCGTGAAATTCCCCTGTTATAGTTAGTTCAGCTAACTATAACTCGCACCCCGCAATGCACTGCTGATGACGTCACATATTACATCACTCATGACATGGTCAGTGACATCACTGATGACATCTCAAATGACATCACTGATGACATCATCCATGTGATAATTTCATGCATCTTCTCACACCCTAATATAACTTTTGATACACCCACTCTAAATTACAGACTGCCATTCTCAAAACCATAGACACTCCAACACCAAAAACTACATACCCACTCACTGATTCTTAGGTCTACACACACATCCACTCACTCACCTGTACAGTCACTCATACTTACAGTCACTCAGTACAGGACTATCATATGCACTCATACACCTATATAAACACTCACACACCGCCACTCATCCATAGAGGTACTCACACACCTAGTCAGTCATGCAAAAAATTAATCACACACCCATTTACTCACCTATACAGTTATACACACACCAGCTCACTTACTCATACAAATACTAGCACATTCTTACGCTCTTATACAATAACTGATACAAGCACACACGCATCCATACAGCCACTCTCACAATAACACACTCTCACTTATAGCCATTTAAATACTCTAACACACATATATACTGCCTTTTACATATGTAGTTACTCGCACATGTACCACTGAGATATACATTCACTCACTAACACACCCATACACACACTCACCCACCCAAGCAGTCCATCACAGATACACTCTTGAAATCATGCACCCAGTGAATCACCCACTCACACATCTATGTATAGAGTCACACACACCCCACCCACACAAACACTCAGGCAGCCATACAGATACTCAGAGAACCAATCAATAACCCATATAGACACTCATGTAGCTATTCGCAAATCCATGCATCCACTTACACACCAACAAACAGACGGATACAGACATTCACACAGTTTAGTCACTAACCCATGCATCAGTAAGATACGTTTAATCACTCACTTGTAGAGTCAGTCACTCACGTACTAAATCATCCATTCAGACACTTATACACCCACTCATTCTTCAATACGCCTTTCCCTATATATATTAAACATATTTAAACTTTACAGAAACACACAGTCACTGGATGATGTCATCAGTGATGTCATCAGTGATGTCATCAGTGATGTCATTTGAGATGTCATCAGTGATGTCACTGACCATGTCATGAGTGATGTAATATGTGACGTCATCAGCAGTGCATTGCGGGGGCGCGAGTTATAGTTAGCTGAACTAACTATAACAGGGGAATTTCACGGGGTTTGTACGAGTGCAATGTCCAACTAACTATAACTGTCCCTAAAACCTATGGTTTTTTCAGTGAATATATATATATATATATATATATTATCTACTGGCGGTCGCCAGTAGATAGTTATAGTTAAAACCTATTATCCATAGGAAATACGCGACATTCTATTTGAAATAACGTTGGCGCAGGTTGACGACTCTTCGCGAAAGTTTCCAACTTGTTGGGGCGCTCCGGTCCGCTCCTATCCTGAAAGTCTTGGGGTGATACGTCAAGCGGGGGCCGAGAAAAAAGGGGGGTCCCAAAACGCATTTTCCCCATTCATTTTTCCATAGGAACCTTTAGTCGCAGCTACAGCCCGAACTGCTGAACGGAATTAGACCAAATTTGGCAAAGAGGTAGCCCTTGGTTCAGTGTCGTGCCTTTTGCTTAAATGGTGTAAATCCGTTCAGTAGTTCCTGAGAAAATCAAAAGTAAAGTCACATATATATCTGGGCGGAGCCTAACCACACATGTCATCGTGAGATCTGATTGGCTGTCAGCACTTCATCCTGGAATTGCTGGCAGCCATCTTGGGACCAATATAAATGATAGTACCTCATTGAAATTCATTGTAGTAAATAGAAGATTTTGAGGGTCACCAAAGGGAGAACTATAAAGGGTGATAACAGGCTTTAGTTACATTAGAATTTATTTGTTGATGGTACCATACTAATTTTAGGAATTGTGGTGTATTCTAAGGTGATTTTACCATGTGAAAAACCTTCTGCTGGGATATCATGAATCATGTTTGAGAGAACACTATTTTCTCATGCTTGTCCCATGGAGGTTTGGAAGGTGCTCCAGAAGCTAAAATGAGAGCATATTTTCTGTAAATTCACTTTATCTTTCTCACTCATGTGAGAATGAAGTCTGACATTCTCAGTAAAACATGTACATCCAACAAGGGCAGAGACTGTCAGTTGATTCCTTTGTGTTCTACTGCAGCTTCCCAGAGTGTTCTAAAGAACAACTAGAGTTCTAACAGCCTTACTTATGACAAAAGTATGGCACACCTGAAGCCATCTTGATTGGAATAAACTGGTAACACTTAAACAATTTAATTTAAAAAGGAACAAAATGATGGGGTTCATTTTGTCATAGAAATTATGGTTAGTGCTGTAGAAAGAAAAATTAGGACATGTTTCAAGTGTGATCTCAAATATCTTCCTGTTATATTTCAACAGGAGCAGCCTGCCAGTTGATGCCTTTGTGTTCTACTGCAACTTCCCAGAGTGTTCTAAAGAACAACTAGAGTGCTAACAGCCTTACTTATGACAAAAGTATGGCACACCTGAAGCCATCTTGATTGGAATAAACTGGTAACACTTAAAACATTTAATTTAAAAAGGAACAAAATGAGGGGTTCTTTTTGAAATAGAAATTATGGTTAGTGCTGCAGAAAGAAAAATTAGGGCATGTTTTAAGTGAGATCTCAAATCCTCTTCTATTTCATTAGAAAATTCTGACATGCAGACTGAAACAATCACTTTCAATACCAGCAGCAGACTACCAGTTAGCTCCCTGGTGAGCAGTAGCTTTACTCCAGTGATCTAATGAGCAACTAGAGTGCTAACATTCTGAATTTATGGCAGATGTGAGACACATCTGAATGCCTTCTTGATGGAATCAAAGTAAAAAACTGAAAGCATTTCCTACTGAGGAGACTGCAGTAAATGAAGAAATTAGGAAACTTCATAACAAAGAAGTCTTCCAAGATGGCCACCAGTGAAAAAGAGCCCAAATGTAGCACAAATATTACCGAGATGTAGCCCACATATAGCCCAATGACAAAAGTGTGCAAAACACTTTTTATTTTTAGTTTTTTTGCAGTTTTATGTAGTGCAGACTGGTCAGGTATTGGAGCATTGCATCTTAAAACATGACCCCCTACACTACAAAAACACCACTGCACTACCTTAAACCCTAAAACACTATCCCCAGCACGACCCCCTACACTACACAAGCACCACTGCACTATCCTAAACCCTAAAACACTACCCCTAGCACGACCCCCTACACTACCCAAACACCACTGCACTACTCTAAAACATGACCCCCTACACTACACAAACACCACTGCACTACCCTAAACCCTAAAACACTACCCCCAGCACGACCCCCTACACTACACAAGCACCACTGCACTACCCTAAGCCCTAAAACACTACCCCCAGCACGACCCCTACACTACACAAACACCACTGCACTACCCTAAACCCTAAAACACTACCCCAGCACGACCCCCTACACTACCCAAACACCACTGCACTACCCTAAAACATGACCCCCTACACTACAGAAACACCACTGCACTTTTCCTAAACCCTAAAACACTACCCCCAGCACGACCCCCTACACTACACAAGCACCACTGCACTACCCTAAACCCTAAAACACTACCCCCAGCACGACCCCCTACACTGCCCGAACACCACTGCACTGCGCTAAACCCTGAAACACCACCCCCTTCACGACCCCCTACACTGCCCGAACACCACTACACTGCCCTAAACCCTGAAACACCACCCCCAGCATGACCCCCTACACTGCCCGAACACCACTGCACTGCCCTAATCCCTGAAACACCACCCCTAGCACGACCCCCTACACTGCCCGAACACCACTGCACTGCCCTAAACCCTGAAACACCACCCCCTTCACGACCCCCTACACTGCCCGAACACCACTACACTGCCTAAACCCTGAAACACCACCCCCAGCATGACCCCCTACACTGCCCGAACACCACTGCACTGCCCTAAACCCTGAAACACTACCCCCAGCAAGACCCCCTACACTGCCCGAACACCACTGCACTGCCCTAAACCCTGAAACATCACCCCCAGCAAGACCCCCTACACTGCCCGAACACCACTGACCGAAACCCTGAAACACCACCCCCAGCACGACCCCCTACACTGCCCGAACACCACTGCGCTCCCCTAAACCCTGAAACACTACCCCCAGCATGACCCCCTACACTGCCCGAACACCACTGCTCTGCCCAAAACCCTGAAACACCAGCCCCAGCACGACCCCCTACACTGCCCGAACACCACTGCACTGCCCTAAACCGTGAAACACCAGCCTCAGCACGACCCCCTACACTGCCTGAACACCACTGCACTGCCCTGAACCCTGAAACACCAGCCCCAGCACAACACCCTACACTGCCCGAACACCACTGCACTGCCCTAATGCCTGAAACACCACCCCGTGCATGACCCCCTACACTGCCCGAACACCACTGCACTGCCCTAAACCCTGAAACACCACCCCCAGCGCGACCCCCTACACTGCCCGAACACCACTGCCCTAAACCCTGAAACACCACCCCCTGCACAACCCCTACACTGCTCGAACACTACTCCACTGCCCTAAACCCAGAAACACCATCCCCAGCACGACCCCCTATACTGCACGAACACCACTGCACTGCCCTAAACCCTGAAACACTACCCCCAGCAAGACCCCCTACACTGCCCGAACACCACTGCACTGCCCTAAACCCTGAAAAATCACCCCCAGCAAGACCCCCTACACTGCCCTAAACCCTGAAACACCACCCCCAGCAAGACCCCCTACACTGCCCGAACACCACTGCACTGCCCTAAACCCTGAAACACCAGCACCAGCACGACCCCCTACACTGCCCGAACACCACTGCACTGCCCTAAACCCTGAAACACCACCCCCTGCACGACCCCCTACACTGCCCGAACACCACTGTACTGCCCTAAACCCTGAAACCCCACTCCCAGCATGACCCCCTACACTGCCAGAACACCACTGCACTGCCCTAAACCCTGAAACACCACCCCCTGCACGACCCCCTACACTGCCCGAACACTACTGCACTGCCCTAAACCCTGAAACACCACCCCCAGCACGACCCTCTACACTGCACGAACACCACTGCACCGCCCTAAACCCTGAAACACTACCCCCAGCAAGACCCCCTACACTGCCCGAACACCACTGCACTGCCCTAAACCCTGAAACATCACCCCCAGCAAGACCCCCTACACTGCCTGAACACCACTGCCCTAAACCCTGAAACACCACCCCCAGCAAGACCCCCTACACTGCCCGAACACCACTGCACTGCCCTAAACCCTGAAACACCACCCCCAGCAAGACCCCCTACACTGCCCGAACACCACTGCACTGCCCTAAACCCTGAAACACCACCCCCAGCACGACCACCTACACTGCCCGAACACCACTGCTCTGCCCAAAACCCTGAAACACCAGCCCCAGCACGAACCCCTACACTGCCCGAACACCACTGCACTGCCCTAAACCCTGAAACACCAGCCCCAGCACGACCCCCTACACTGCCTGATCACCACTGCACTGCCCTAAACCCTGAAACACCACCCCAGCACGACCCCCTACACTGCCCGAACACCACTGCACTGCCCTAAACCCTGAAACACCAGCCCCAGCACAACCCCGTACACTGCCCGAACACCACTGCACTGCCCTAAACCCTGAAACACAAGCCCCAGCATGACCGCCTACACTGCCCGAAAACTACTGCACTGCCCTAAACCCTGAAACACCACCCCCAGCAAGACTACCTACACTGGCCGAACACCACTGCACTGCCCTAAACCCTGAAACACCACCCCCTGCACGACCCCCTACACTGCCCAAACACTACTGCACTGCCCTAAACCCTGAAACACCAGCCCCAGCACCACCCCCTACAATGCCCGAACACCACTGTACTGCCCTAAACCCTGAAACACCACCCCCAGCATGACCCCCTTTACTGCTCGAACACCACTGCACTGCCCCAAACCCTAAAACACCACCCCCAGCATGACCCCGTACACTGCCGAAAACCACTGCCCTAAACCCTGAAACACCACCCCTGCACGACTGCCCGAACACCACTGCACTGCCCTAAACCCTGAAACACCACCCCTGCACGACCCCCTACACTGCCCAAACACCACTGCACTGCCCTAAACCCTGAAACACCACCCCCAGCACGACCCCCTACACTGCCCGAACACCACTGCACTGCCCTAAACCCTAAAACACCACCCCCAGCACGACCCCCTACACTGCCCGAACACCACTGCACTGCCCTAAACCCTAGAACACTACCCCCAGCATGACCCCCTACACTACCCGAACACACCTGCACTACCCTAAACCCTAAAATACTCCCCCAGCACGACCCCTTACACTACCCGAACACGACTGCACTGCCCTAAACCCTAAAACACTCCCCCAGCACGACCCCCTACACTACCTGACACCACTGCACTGCCCTAAACCCTAAAACACTCCCCCAGCATGACCCCCTACACTACCTAAACACCACTGCACTGCCCTAAACCCTAAAACACTACCCCCTGCATGACCCCCTACACTACCCAAATACCAATGCACTACCCTAATCCGTAAAACACTACCCCCGCACAACCCCCTACACTACCCAAAGACCACTGCACTACCCTAAACTCTAAAACAATACCCCCCGCACAACTCCCTACACTACCCAAAGACCACTGCACTACCCTAAACCCTAAAACACGACCTCCTACACTACACAAACACCACTGCACTACCCTAAACCCTAAAAAACTACCCCCAGCACGAACCCCTACACTACCCAAACACCACTGCACTACCCTAAACCATAAAACACTACCCCCAGCAGTACCCCCTACGCTACCCAAACACCACTGCACTACCCTAAACCCTAAAACACTACCCCAGCAGTACCCCCTACACTACCCAAACACCATTGCACTACCCTAAACCCTAAAACACTACCCCCAGCAGTATCCCCTACACTACCCAAACACCACTGCACTACCCTAAACCCTAAAACCCTAAAACACTAACCCCAGCACGACCCCCTACACTAACCAAACACCACTGTACTACCCTAAACCCTAAAACACTCCCCCAGCACGACTCCCTACACTACCCAAACACCACTGCACTACCCTAAACCCTAAATCTACCCCCAGCATGACCCCTACACTACACAAACACCACTGCACTACCCTAAACCCTAAAACACTACCCCCAGCATGACCCTCTTCACTACCTAAACACAACTGCACAATTTGTTACAGGCGTTGCAACGCAGGCCTGTGGTGCTTACTGGAAGTACCTGGTGGGCTAGTTGGGCCCCAGGGACTCTCAGGATTCAAGGTGACCTAATCCCCCAACTTAAAACGCGCCACGGGGCGCGTTTGCACAGTGGTGAAGGGAGGGGCGGGGCTTCAGGTGACATGTGCGCAAACACGCCCTGTGGTGCGTTTTAAGTTGGGGAGTTAATTCTCTTTGAATCCTGGGGGCCAACTAGCCCATCAGGTACCTTCAGTAAGCACAACAGAGTTGCGTTGCAGAGAGGTGAAAAAAGGTGCGTGGCCTCGGAACGCCTCTCTGCAACTCAGCTCTGTGGTCCTAACTGTAGGTACCTGGGGGGCTAGTTGGGCCCCAGGGACCCTCAGGATTCAAGGGGACTTAATCCCGCAACTTAAAAATCGCGCCACGGGGCGCTTTTGCACACATGTCACCTCAGGCCCCCCCTCCCTTCACCACTGTGCAAACGCGCACTGGCTCTGGTTAGTCAGAGTCAGTTACCACCAGTACCCGTCTGAAAAAGTTGTGGGCACAGGATGATTTTGCAACAAGGCCTCTTTCTGCTCCTCTGTTGGTTCTTTCTGCACATCTTTTGCTTCTGACTGTGCGTTTTTTCTTCTTTCTTCACATGTCCTACCTCTGTTGGCATAGTTAGAAACTAGCATTTAAAAAACCTTTGAAATTCACTTAAAAAATCATAGGTTTCAGGCACGTTATAGTTAGAAATTAGCATTTAAAAAACCTTTGAAATTCACTGAAAAAACCATAGGTTTCAGGCACGTTATAGTTAGAAATTAGCATTTAAAAACCTTTGAAATTCACTGAAAAAACCATAGGTTTCAGGCACGTTATAGTTAGAAATTAGCATTTAAAAAACCTTTGAAATTCACTGAAAAACCATAGGTTTTAGGGACAGTTATAGTTAGTTGGACATTGCACTCGTACAAAACCCGTGAAATTCCCCTGTTATAGTTAGTTCAGCTAACTATAACTCGCGCCCCGCAATGCGCTGCTGATGACGTCACATATTACATCACTCATGACATGGTCAGTGACATCACTGATGACATCACTGATGACATCTCAAATGACATCACTGATGACATCATCCATGTGATAATTTCATGCATCTTCTCACACCCTAATATAACTTTTGATACACCCACTCTAAATTACAGACTGCCATTCTCAAAACCATAGACACTCCAACACCAAAAACTACATACCCACTCACTGATTCTTAGGTCTACACACACATCCACTCACTCACCTGTACAGTCACTCATACTTACAGTCACTCAGTACAGGACTATCATATGCACTCATACACCTATATAAACACTCACACACCGCCACTCATCCATAGAGGTACTCACACACCTAGTCAGTCATGCAAAAAATTAATCACACACCCATTTACTCACCTATACAGTTATACACACACCAGCTCACTTACTCATACAAATACTAGCACATTCTTACGCTCTTATACAATAACTGATACAAGCACACACGCATCCATACAGCCACTCTCACAATAACTCTCACTTATAGCCATTTAAATACTCTAACACACATATATACTGCCTTTTACATATGTAGTTACTCGCACATGTACCACTGAGATATACATTCACTCACTAACACACCCATACACACACTCACCCACCCAAGCAGTCCATCACAGATGCACTCTTGAAATCATGCACCCAGTGAATCACCCACTCACACATCTATGTATAGAGTCACACACACCCCACCCACACAAACACTCAGGCAGCCATACAGATACTCAGAGAACCAATCAATAACCCATATAGATACTCATGTAGCTATTCACAAATCCATGCATCCACTTACACACCAACAAACAGACGGATACAGACATTCACACAGTTTAGTCACTAACCCATGCATTCAGTAAGATACGTTTAATCACTCACTTGTAGAGTCAGTCACTCACGTACTAAATCATCCATTCAGACACTTATACACCCACTCATTCTTCAATACGCGTTTCCCTATATATATTAAACATATTTAAACTTTACAGAAACACACAGTCACTGGATGATGTCATCAGTGATGTCATTTGAGATGTCATCAGTGATGTCATCAGTGATGTCACTGACCATGTCATGAGTGATGTAATATGTGACGTCATCAGCAGTGCGTGCGGGGGCGCGAGTTATAGTTAGCTGAACTAACTATAACAGGGGAATTTCACGGGTTTTTGTACGAGTGCAATGTCCAACTAACTATAACTGTCCCTAAAACCTATGGTTTTTTCAGTGAATATATATATATATATATATATATATATATATATATATATATATATATATATGCTGCCAGTTTCCTGCTAGCACAGCGGCGCCATGCTGCAAGAAGAGCCCGCACTCCAGGTAAGTCCAATTCAATTAAATTTTATTTTTGGTGACGCGTTTCGACCAGAAGGTCTTTGTCAAAGCTAGGGAAGGTACATAGTAGTGCAGTATTTATAGCATACATTGTGACATAAAAAAACAAAATAAACATAGGAAAAAGACTTTTAGGCATTATAGAAAATGCCAACTCATCAGTCGCATGAAAAAAAACTATCTCTAGTCAGGTAAGTACCTTTTCTGTCCCATGTAAAATTTGTGTTGGGTAAATTAAATATTGCACAAGACAATGTTGTTATAGCCACAACTGAATTAATTAAACATAAAAAATGTAAAAGAAAAAAATGATAGTTAGGAATGGGCCTAGGCTAGAGACGAGAGTAGGCAGATGCAAGTGCTAGAAAGTGCCTCTCACCTCAAAGTCTCACAGTGCCCAGTTTCTCAGAACAAATGACATTGCATTGTAGTGCCCACTTTTGTGAAGGCACCGAAAATTAAGAAATACAGGTCAAGTGACCGAACAGTACAGTATTATTGGTTGTTCCCCTTGAGCCAAAGACACAAAGGGAAATGTGGAGTACATTCGTGTAGTGGCTGTTAAGAGAGCAGCCACAGGGGGTAGGAGAGGAGGCAAGGAAAGAAAAGAGGCAAACATGAAGAAGGAGGAAAAGATTCAGAGGAAAAGGGAAAGGAAAGAGAGAAAGAGAGAGAGAGGGAGAAAAAGGGAGAAAAGAGAGAGGGGCGGGATAAGCACTTCTACGAAACAGCGAGACAGCGACAAGATACAGGACAGGCAAAATGGGCAAAATCATCCTAAGTGTACATGAAGCTCTTCGTCCTGGTTCAGACCCCCTGGATGTTTGCTGTTGAGGCTGATAATGTGTCTCGATTCCAATCTTCTAAGGGCCCGTTCCCTGTCTCCACCCCGGCTCTTCAAAGGAATCCTGTCAATGCCAAAGAATGCAATTTTTAGAGCATCAGGTTTAACAGAGCTATGTATCGTATTGCAGTGTCTGGCCATTGGATATGTGACATCATTATTCCTTATTGCCCTCAGATGTTCCAAAACCCGTTTTTTAACTGGGAAAATTGTGCTGCCAACATATCTCAGGCCACAGATACAAACCAAGACGTAGACTGTGAAATCTGTGTTGCAATTGATAAACGACTTGATCTTGAATTGTTTCCCATCGGGTAAGGGGACTGTACTGACATTGGTACAGATTCAACCCAGATCTGTCACTGGGGTTGTGTGTCTGAAAAGTTTCAGCACTCCGTCCATCATCTCCTTGTGTTTGCTTTTTTCCATATAAGATACAGCAGGTGTGCTTTACTCCACAGATTCAAACGCATATCCATGTCTGTATTTCATTTCTTTTCTTAAACAACAGCCAATAAAAAGACTTCTTGCTGAGGCATCCAACACACTACTTAATTTTATTCACTTTCATGCTGACAGTATCCAGTGAGATATATCTTTTAAAAAAACACCTCAATTTTAACTGCTTTTCCTTTGGAAAACTACCTCATTGAGCTCCATCCTCCTCCTCACTACTATTGCTCCTTCACTTGAAAATGCTTAGAGTATCAATTGCGGGCCGCAGCTATATCTATTGGGCTAAAGAGGCTGCAAAAAAGAGAGGTATTGACAGGGGCTTGGGTTTGCCAAATGTGTAGATTACTTGGTTTGGACAGAAAGGGTTAAAGTTTCATCAGTTGCTGGCTTTGGTTAAATACTTACATCGCGTCTTTATATACGTAAGGAGCTTCAGCGTACTCTCGGATGTATTTCGGGAGCCGACTGCCCCGCTTGCCGTCTGGAGGATCCTTGCCGCCGCGCTGCTCACTCAAAGAACTGACTCTGATCTATTGTGGTTTCAGATTGAAATGAATTAATCTGATTGAGCATTGAAGAGCAACTTAACCCTGGACCTCAGTGCCCGTTTATTTTTACGGTTATCTACTACTTATTGGAACCTAAGGAGCCCCGTCTAAGCATCTATCTTGTATTACTACCTTGATACTTTTGTTGAGCTGGTCTCAATAAAGCTCTGACTTCTTTATTTATCTTGTTTGGATGACCCACACTAAGGTGGTTCCTCGCTTGTGTCCCACATATGCATCTGGTTGCCCTGATGAAGGTGTGAACCACATTGGGTTAGACACCGAAACGCGCGTTGGCGCAGAATAAACTCGTGCTTCTGGATCTAGCTACAACTTTTAACCAAGAGAACGCACGAGAGTCTCTTTTTTGTGATTACTAACTCTCTGTATAGGACCATCTACTATCTTGTAATCTGATGGATTTATTTGATGTTAAAGTGTTTCTGATTGGTTTGAATGTTTAAGTGTGCATGTAATTTTGAATGAGTGTTAGTTATGAATGTTTAAATGTGGGACCGTATCTATATTTATTTGTTTGGTGTATATCATCATATATATGTCTTTATCTGTGTTGTGTTAATTTTGATAAACTATTTGAACAACAATAATGAAAATAAAAATTTATATATTTTGTAAAATATTTGTTAGCCCAGCGTTTGTTGATTAGTGAGTGACCCTAATGGGCACATCTTATACTATTTATAGACAGGTTGGTTTTTGTTGATTGCTTGTGTTGTTCTCCCCTGTCCTACCTGTCTATTATCCGCCTTCAGGGGCCCCCTTCTTAGTGGTTTGCCAAATGTGTAGATTACTTGGTTTGGGCAGAAAGGGTTAAAGTTTCATCAGTTGCTGGCTTTGGTTAAATCCATTGAGGATTCCCAAGCTCCTCACCTCATGATTGTGCACTGTGGTGGCAATGACCTAGGCACATTGACTGAGGTAGGGCTGGAAATCCTAATGAAACAATCCTTTACAGAACTGATGTCGCTTTTCCCTCACACTGTCTTAGTGTACTCTAATATTTGCCAAACACAGAAATGGAAGTGTTCAAATCAATTCTGTCCACATATTTACAAAGCCAGGAAACATGTTAATAAAACTGTTTCTGCATTCCTCAGAGACCATTGCATGGGCTGTATCTATAACAACAATCTACGTTTTGATATGCATGGAATTTTTAGAAATGATGGCGTGAACTTTACAGATGAAGGCAAGAGGGTGTTTCTAAGTAACGTGAAACTCTGCATCCGGTCTTATGTATAGCAGCCATATACACACATCCAACACAATGGCTCTTGTCAGAGCCACCCTAGTACCCAAAATATTGTGAAGTTTTTTTCAAAGGGGTTTTTTTCCTTTAGTTTTTGGGGATCTTTGTGATGATGTCACGATCCCCATGGACACGTCGCGAAAACGGAAAACAAAAGCAGACATTTAATGGCCACCAACACATCCAAACGTAATATGTAAAAAAAATCCATTCTGAACATTGCACTACACATATTACTATATACACTACTTCTTTTACAGCATGTTTAAACTCATATTTTTACACTAAGTTTCTTTAAAAACCATCTTTCAGACCTATTTTCCAATTTCGCGGTTTTTCGGGACGTTGCGATGGCATCATTAACTGCAACGATCGCACCTTTTCAATAAAGTGAAAACACATATATGCACACATATTACAGTATTTTACACAATAGGAGTTTATTACTGCACACTTCAAGCTCATGTTTTTGTAGCGTATTTCTAGAACAACCATCTCTAATACCTATTTTCCATTTTCACTGTGATGCCGGAGATCGCAATGACATTGGTAATCGTGATCCCCGCGGTACATCGCGAACGCAGAAAGCAAAAGCAGGAATTCAATAGCCACCACCAAATTAAAAAAATATAAGTATATGATTAGTTTGAACCATCACAGTAGATAACTCACTATATAAATAACTCTAAAAAACATTTATTAATATCTCAATATCTCTATAACAATGCATATTAATGATTCATTGATAAAAAAAATTATATTTCCACCAATATTCGTGATTACGTTGATAGTCGTGATGTCCCCGGATTGGTACATGGGGTGCCAATTGGGCGGTCGCGGCCTTGTCGCGAATATCGCGGGCGAATAAAAAAAATAATTTTGGACACATAACTTGTGTCACTAATTTCTCAACCATGGGGTCAGAGTATCTCCACCCTGACCTCTTATGTGGTCTTTAACACAGATTTCCAGCCCCGGGAACCGTTCCAGATAGATAAAATGGTGGCCGAAACTTTCTATTCAGATTGCATTTAGCAAATCAAAGCATTCCCATTGGCTCGTGCATTCAAGTTTCATCACAAAAGCACTGCAAAAGATCCGCGGCGAGAGATATCACTATAATTTTAAACTTACATTTCTCAACAACTACTGAACAGATTTATACCAAATAAGCAAAAGGCACATCCTTGAACCGACATCTACCTCCCTGCCAAATTTGGTGTAAGTCCGTTCAGTGGTTTGGGCTGTAGGTGTGGCTAAAGATTCCTATGAGAATTAACATTACAAAAGCAACCTTATTTGGTGCCCCAACTTCTCGGTCCCAACTGCACGGAACACCCCCAAACATTCCATAACAAGAGTACCCACTGTGACAGTTTTTGGGGAAAATTTCATGCAGATTGGTTTCACTACGCTAAAGTTATAGCCAAATGAAAAAACATTTCCCATGGAAACTACGTCCTAACTATAACTACCTACTGTTGACTGCCAACAGGTAGTATATATATATATATATATATATATATATATATATATAATATATATATACACATATATATATATATATGCTGCAAACTCCGTCACCAGCTTCCACGTTCCAGGGAACAGACGAGCACAGACCCAGATGTCAGTGCAAATATTCTTTATTTTTCACCCTGCACTGCCGCCATAACGCGTTTTGGCCTTCCAGAGGCCTTGATCACATACACATATATAATATACACATATATATATATATATCCAAAAAAGAAGTGACTCAAACAGATAGATTCACCAAAGAACAAAAATATATTTCCACTACAACGTTTCAGCTTCCGCCTTCCTCAGGTAGTACAAGATGGTTTGCTCAGTGGCTGCACAGATGACACAGCTGAATTTTCAAAAAGCATCATGAGTGAAGATTCCATTTGGAATGTGGAATCAATGCAGTCCTGAGAGCTCTTGAGATATGCAGTAATCAGGTTGTATTATCAGTAATGTTCAGTCCATCTGGATGCAGTGATTTTAAACGGTACATCCAGAAGTTTTCTCTGGAGTCCAGTAGTTCTTCCTTTGAGACATGTTCCACGGGGAAAATCTTCAAATCTGATAGTAAATGATCCACAAGGTTAAAATGATTGGCTACAGGCTGGTCAATTTTCTTATTAATTATTGCCGATTTGTGGTTCCTGAATCGTGTACGAAGGTCATTCACTGTTTGGCCTACATATTGTTTTTTACAGCTTTGCCGTTGGCACTGAATCACATAAATAATGCATGTTGAGCGACATGTAAGATGCTGTCTTATTCCATAGGTCCTTCTCGTAACAGAACTAGTTACTGATGATGTTTGTAAAAGGTATTCACACGTGATGCACCTTTTAGAGTCACAGCAATGAACCCCTGCATTTGTTACAACTTGCTTGAGTTCAGCTCTCACAATAAGAGATCGTAAATTTGGAGCTCTGCGGTAAGTAATGACTGGCGGTTTTGGAAAAACCTTTTGCAATTTTTCACAAGTAGACAGTAAGGGAAATGTTTTTTGCATTATATTTCTGTAGTTGGGAGCTGATGGATGATAGTCAACCACAAATGGAGTTCTGTCACTTTTGTTTCTGCCGTTGGTATTCCAAATAAGTGCTTCTCTGGGTAACTGCAAAGACTTGTCAATTTGTTGCTGTATGATATGCAGAGGATAGCCTCGCCTTTTAAATAATGTAGCAAGCTCCTGTAGATGGTCTTTACAGGTTTCCTCATTGCTGCAGATGCGTCTTATTCTGAGTGCTTGGCTGTAGATGATGCTCAGTTTAGTGTGGTGTGGGTGACATGAAGTCCAGTTTAGATACAAATGAGCATCTGTAGGCTTGTGGTACAGATCAGTTGTAATTTTTTGTTCATGAATGGTGAGTAGCACATCCAGAAAAGGGAGATGATGCTTCTGTTTAGTATTGCTGCTGGTAAATTTTATGGTAGGATGGATATTGTTGATATAAGCTGTAAATTGTTCCAATGCTCTACTTCCTGCATTCCATATTATAAATATGTCATCAATGTATCTTAGCCATACCAGTGGTTTGATGCTATAAGTAGCAAGTATACAGTTCTCTAGTTTGCCCATGAAGATATTTGCATAGGATGGAGCCATCCGAGTGCCCATGGAAGTCCCTTGTATCTGCAGATAGTGTTTACCATTGAATGTAAAATTGTTGGATTTAAGGATAACTCTTGCAAAGTTGGTAAGCATATTTGTTGATGGCTTTTTCACAGTTCTTTTATTAAGAGCTTCAGATAATGCCATAAGCCCATCCTCATGTGGTATATTGGTGTATAATGATGTAACATCAAATGTAGCCAGAAGAGTATCATCATCAAATGTGTAGGTTTGGTTTAATTTTTCAATAATCTGAAGGAAGTGACTGGTATCTTTAACAAATGATGGAAGTTCCTGTACAATGGGCTGGAGGTGCAGGTCGACAAATAAAGATAGTCTCTCAGTGGCTGTGTCATTGCCAGAGATGATGGGACGGCCAGGATTGTTCATTTTGTGAATTTTGGGAAGCATATAAAATCTCCCAGGTCTTGGTTTGGGATGAACAAGTATATCTGCTGTTGTTTCATCAATGAGGTTTAAGCTCCTGTA
The DNA here is from genome assembly GCA_963921515.1 of Calotriton arnoldi. Classification (NCBI taxonomy): domain Eukaryota; kingdom Metazoa; phylum Chordata; class Amphibia; order Caudata; family Salamandridae; genus Calotriton; species Calotriton arnoldi. The sequence continues at coordinate 689,892 of CAWUFW010004205.1, forward strand.
CCTTACAACCATGTTCTTAATTTCTTTGTTTAAGTCTTCTGTGGGATCAGTTTCTAAAGGTTTGTAAGTGTTGGTATCCATTAGTTGTCTCATTCCTTCCTCAATATAATCACTTACTTTCAAGGCAACCACTGCACCACCTTTGTCTGCCGGTTTTATAATGACATCCATTCTCTGTTGAAGGAAGTGGAGAGCTTTTCTTTCTTCTCGGGTAATGTTATCAAAAATCCTCTTAGGTGTTGATTCCTTGATGAGTTTGTTGACGGATAAAATGTATGTATCAAGAACAGGATTTCTACCACATTGAGGAGTCCATGATTTGGGATGGCGGAACTTCTTAAATGAATCTGGAAGGTAGCTTGGCAGACCAACATTAGAATTATTGTAAAAGTATTCTGCAAGTCTGCATCTTCTCTCGAAGGTTTTTAGGTCTCTCATCATGTTGGCCATATTATGGTCCTTCGGTACAGGACAGAAATAGAGGCCTTTGCTCAAGAGGTTCAATTCACCTGGTGATAGGAGCCCTCCAGTCAAGTCAATAACTGGGTCGGATGTCTGGAAGGGTTGTAACTGGCTGATGCTATGCAGCTTTTTTTGTCTTATAAATCTTCTATTTTTTTTATGCTGTTTACTCACAGGGCTTACACTGACAAGAAAATCTCCAAAAACAGAATGATTTAGGAAGTGGTGAGTTGGAAGAGGAGGTATATGAAATCTTAACATATCTCTTTTTAGTTTTGCAGATTTAATTTCAATAGCATTCCTGGCAGTGATCTTTTTACTACTGCAACCCTCTGTAGTATGTGTGCCACTTCAGAGTCACTTTTTGTGTTCTTTAAAAGTTCCAGTTCTTTTTGTAGCTTGGCTTTAAGCATTTGCATTTTTTGAATGGTTACTTTAATAGATGCCAATAGTAGGGCCATTGATGAGTTATGCAGTAAAATATTCCATGTAGCGGACCATTCACAACTAGTTAGTTTAAAAGGTGGCTTAGACTTAACCTCCAACCCCATAGGATAGATGTTAAGTTTTTTATAGATTTGTAAATGTGCTATTGTAAATTGCCACTTACTGATTTTCTCCTGGATGAACATCGCATATCTAGGATGTAGATTTGTTCTTGACATGGTGGTTGCTTCTGGCTTGAGTGTCGGATCCGGGGAGGATACAGGTTTGTAATCCCAAAAAGAGAATACTTGAAGATGAAGGATCACAAGAAAACAACAGCCAGCCAGGGCAAAAATCTGGATCCCAAAGGATACAATGAGTCACAAAGAAATAAAATATCCAAGAAAGAAGTGACTCAAACAGATAGATTCACCAAAGAACAAAAATATATTTCCACTACAACGTTTCAGCTTCCGCCAACACTTACAAACCTTTAGAAACTGATCCCACAGAAGACTTAAACAAAGAAATTAAGAACATGGTTGTAAGGTACAGGAGCTTAAACCTCATTGATGAAACAACAGCAGATATACTTGTTCATCCCAAACCAAGACCTGGGAGATTTTATATGCTTCCCAAAATTCACAAAATGAACAATCCTGGCCGTCCCATCATCTCTGACAATGACACAGCCACTGAGAGACTATCTTTATTTGTCGACCTGCACCTCCAGCCCATTGTACAGGAACTTCCATCATTTGTTAAAGATACCAGTCACTTCCTTCAGATTATTGAAAAATTAAACCAAACCTACACATTTGATGATGATACTCTTCTGGCTACATTTGATGTTACATCATTATACACCAATATACCACATGAGGATGGGCTTATGGCATTATCTGAAGCTCTTAATAAAAGAACTGTGAAAAAGCCATCAACAAATGTGCTTACCAACTTTGCAAGAGTTATCCTTAAATCCAACAATTTTACATTCAATGGTAAACACTATCTGCAGATACAAGGGACTTCCATAGGCACTCGGATGGCTCCATCCTATGCAAATATCTTCATGGGCAAACTAGAGAACTGTATACTTGCTACTTATAGCAGCAAACCACTGGTATGGCTGAGATACATTGATGACATATTTATAATATGGAATGCAGGAAGTAGAGCATTGGAACAATTTACAGCTTATATCAACAATATCCATCCTACCATCAAATTTACCAGCAGCAATACTAAACAGAAGCATCATCTCCCTTTTCTAGATGTGCTACTCACCATTCATGAACAAAAAATTACAACTGATCTGTACCACAAGCCTACAGATGCTCATTTGTAACTAAACTGGACTTCATGTCACCCACACCACACTAAACTGAGCATCATCTACAGCCAAGCACTCAGAATAAGACGCATCTGCAGCAATGAGGAAACCTGTAAAGACAATCTACAGGAGCTTGCTACATTATTTAAAAGGCGAGGCTATCCTCTGCATATCATACAGCAACAAATTGACAAGTCTTTGCAGTTACCCAGAGAAGCACTTATTTGGAATACCAACGGCAGAAACAAAAGTGACAGAACTCCATTTGTGGTTGACTATCATTCATCAGCTCCCAACTACAGAAATATAATGCAAAAAACATTTCTCTTACTGTCTACTTGTGAAAAATTGCAAAAGGTTTTTCCAAAACCGCCAGTCATTGCTTACCGCAGAGCTCCAAATTTACGATCTCTTATTGTGAGAGCTGAACTCAAGCAAGTTGTAACAAATGCAGGGGTTCATTGCTGTGACTCTAAAAGGTGCATCACGTGTGAATACGTTTTACAAACATCATCAGTAACTAGTTCTGTTACGAGAAAGACCTATGGAATAAGACAGCATCTTACATGTCGCTCAACATGCATTATTTATGTGATTCAGTGCCAACGGCAAAGCTGTAAAAAACAATATGTAGGCCAAACAGTGAATGACCTCCGTACACGATTCAGGAACCACAAATCGGCAATAATTAATAAGAAAATTGACCAGCCTGTAGCCAATCATTTTAACCTTGTGGATCATTTACTATCAGATTTGAAGATTTTCCCCATGGAACATGTCTCAAAGGAAGAACTACTGGACTCCAGAGAAAACTTCTGGATGTACCGTTTAAAATCACTGCATCCAGATGGACTGAACATTTCTGATAATACAACCTGATTACTGCATATCTCAAGAGCTCTCAGGACTGCATTGATTCCACATTCCAAATGGAATCTTCACTCATGATGCTTTTTGAAAATTCAGCTGTGTCATCTGTGCAGCCACTGAGAAAACCATCTTGTACTACCTGAGGAAGGCGGAAGCTGAAACGTTGTAGTGGAAATATATTTTTGTTCTTTGGTGGATCTAGCTGTTTGAGTCACTTCTTTCTTGGATATTTTATTTCTTTGTGACTCATTGTATCCTTTGGGATCCAGATTTTTGCCCTGTATATATATATATATATATATATATATATATATATATATATATATATATATATATATATGTATATATATATATATATATATATATTCACTGAAAAAACCATAGGTTTTAGGGACGTTATAGTTACAAATTAGCATTTAAAAAACCTTTGAAATTCACTGAAAAAACCATAGGTTTTAGGGACAGTTATAGTTAGTTGGACATTGCACTCGTACAAAACCCGTGAAATTCCCCCGTTATAGTTAGTTCAGCTAACTATAACTCGCGCCCGCAATGCACTGCTGATGACGTCACATATTACATCACTCATGACATGGTCAGTGACATCACTGATGACATCACTGATGACATCTCAAATGACATCACTGATGACATCATCCAGTGACTGTGTGTTTCTGTAAAGTTTAAATATTTTTTATATATATAGGGAAAGGCGTATTGAAGAATGAGTGGGTGTATAAGTGTCTGTATGGATGATTTAGTAGGTGCGTGACTAATTCTATAAGTGAGTGATTAAACGTATCTTACTGAATGCATGGGTTAGTGACTAAACTGGGTGAATGTCTGTATCTGTCTGTTGCTGTGTAAGTGGCTGCATGGGTTTGTGAATAGCTACATGAGTGTCTATAAGAGTTATTGATTTGTTGTCTGAGTATCTGTATGGGTGCCTGAGTGTTTGTGTGGATGGGGTGTGTGCGACTGTGCATAGATGTGTGAGTGGGTGATTCACTGGGTGGATGGTTTCAAGAGTGCATCTGTGATAGACTGTATGGGTGGGTAAGTGTGTGTAAGAGTGTGTTAGTGAGTGAATGTATGTCCCAGTGGTACATGTGTGAGTAACTACATATGTGAAAGGCAGTATATATGTGTGTTGGAGTATATAAATAGCTATAAGCGAGAGTGAGTGATTGTGATAGTGGCTTATGGATGAGTGTGTGCTTGTATCAGTGATTGTATAAGAGCGTAACAATGTGCTAGTATTTGTATGATTAAGTGAGCTGGTGTGTGTATAACTGTATAGGTGAGTAAATGGCAGTGTGTTTAATTATTTGCATGACTGACTAGGTGTGTGAGTACCTCTATGTATGAGTGGCGGTGTTTGAGTGTCTATATAGGAGTAAGAGTGCATATGATAGTCCTGCATTGAGTGACCATAAGTATGAGTGACTGTACGGGTGAGTGAGTGGATGTGTGTGTGTAGACCTAAGAATCAGTGAGTGGGTATGTAGTTATTGGTGTTGGAGTGTCTATGGTTTTGCGAATGGCAGTCTGTAATTTAGATTGGGTGTATCAAAGGTTATATTAGGGTGTGAAGAGCTGCATCAGATTATCACATGGATGATGTCATCAGTGATGTCATTTGAGATGTCATCAGTGATGTCATCAGTGATGTCACTGACCATGTCATGAGTGATGTAATATGTGACGTCATCAGCAGTGCATTGCGGGGCGCGAGTTATAGTTAGCTGAACTAACTATAACGGGGGAATTTCACGGGTTTTGTACGAGTGCAATGTCCAACTAACTATAACTGTCCCTAAAACCTATGGTTTTTTCAGTGAATTTCAAAGGTTTTTTAAATGCTAATTTGTAACTATAACGTCCCTAAAACCTATGGTTTTTTCAGTGAATTTCAAAGGTTTTTTAAATGCTAATTTGTAACTATAACATGTCTGAAACCTACGGTTTTTTCAGTGAATTTCAAAGGTTTTGTAAATGACAATTTTTAAATGTATTCATTGTTATATAAAAAAATTTCATACTGATTTCGAAATTTTTTAGAAAACATTTTTTTTACATATTTTATTTTTTAAATTACATTGTAATTATATTATACATTACAAAAAATACTTTCTCAGAATGAATTACTTTAGTTTAAATACTTTGCACATAGGCAATAGACTTTTAAGTACAGTAGTTACAGTTGTTGCAATGGGCAACACATTTTCAAACACAATGCAACATTCAGCTCAATGTGAATTTCTAGTTAAATGCAATTAGTTACTTTATGGATTACTTTTCTAACGACAGGACTGGATCCTATATTCAGTCCTGGGACATCTCCTGTAAACAGTTGAGTAAAAGCGTTTTGGTTACAGTCGTGATTTTTAAGGAATATTATTGTACTTTAAAAGTTGACACTTAGAAACTTTTTCTCATAGAATGACCAATGTTATCCTATGGAAGGAAATTCACTTAGGAGGTAAAAACTGTTATCGTTACTTTTTGTTACTCAGTGTTGGATCCTGGATCCAGCACTGGTGCATCTCCTGTAAACAGTTGAAAGAATGCGTTTAAGTCATACAGGCGATTTTTAAGGAATATTTGTAGTTTGTGAAAATCGACACTTTGAAACTTTTCTGCTGAAAACCAGACAAAGGATTCCTATGGAAGAAAATATAAGTTACTGGTAAGTACGGTTAAAATTACTTTTCAGGGTCAGTGCTGGGCTAAAAGATGCAGCACTGGGTTCTCTCCTGATAACAGGTGAGTAAATTGGAATTCGTACTTTGGTTGATTTTAGAGGAATATTATAAAGTTCCAAAACTCCACACACAAGAATTTCCAAGTGAAACCAGTCAATGTTAGCCTATGAAGGAAATTCAAGTTACCGGTAAGTACGGTTAAAATTAATTTTGAGGATCAGTACTGGGCTGAAAGATGCAGCACTGAGGTCTCTCCTGATAACAGGTGAGTAAATCAGAATTTGGATTTCGGCTGATTTTAGAGGAATATTTTAAAGTTCCAAAAATCAACACTTAGAATCTTTTTCAGCAAAAAGCAGGCAATGATATCCTATGGAAGGAAATTCAAGTTACCGGTAAGTACGGTTAAAATTACTTTTGAGGATCAGTACTGGGCTGAAACATGCAGCACTGAGGTCTCTCCTGATAACAGGTGAGTAAATCGGAATTCGTATTTCGGCTGATTTTAGAGGAATATTTTAAAGTTCCAAAACTCCACACTTAGAAGAATTTCCAAGTGAAACCAGTCAATGTTAGCCTATGGAAGGAAATTCAAGTTACTGGTAAGTACGGTTAAAATTACTTTTCAGGACCAGTACTGGGCTGAAAGATGCAGCACTGAGGTCTCTCCTGATAACAGGTGAGTAAATCAGAATTCGGATTTCGGCTGATTTTAGAGGAATATTTGTATGTTTCAAAAATCAAAACTTAGAAGAATTTCCAAGTGAAACCAGTCAATGTTAGCCTATGAAGGAAATTCAAGTTACCGGTAAGTACGGTTAAAATTACTTTTCAGGATCAGTACTGGGCTGAAAGATGCAGCACTGAGGTCTCTCCTGATAACAGGTGAGTAAATCGGAATTCGTATTTCGGCTGATTTTAGAGGAATATTTTAAAGTTCCAAAACTCCACACTTAGAAGAATTTCCAAGTGAAACCAGTCAATGTTAGCCTATGAAGGAAATTCAAGTTACCGGTAAGTACGGTTAAAATTAATTTTGAGGATCAGTACTGGGCTGAAAGATGCAGCACTGAGGTCTCTCCTGATAACAGGTGAGTAAATCAGAATTTGGATTTCGGCTGATTTTAGAGGAATATTTTAAAGTTCCAAAAATCAACACTTAGAATCTTTTCAGCAAAAAGCAGGCAATGATATCCTATGGAAGGAAATTCAAGTTACCGGTAAGTACGGTTAAAATTACTTTTGAGGATCAGTACTGGGCTGAAACATGCAGCACTGAGGTCTCTCCTGATAACAGGTGAGTAAATCGGAATTCGTATTTCGGCTGATTTTAGAGGAATATTTTAAAGTTCCAAAACTCCACACTTAGAAGAATTTCCAAGTGAAACCAGTCAATGTTAGCCTATGGAAGGAAATTCAAGTTACTGGTAAGTACGGTTAAAATTACTTTTCAGGACCAGTACTGGGCTGAAAGATGCAGCACTGAGGTCTCTCCTGATAACAGGTGAGTAAATCAGAATTCGGATTTCGGCTGATTTTAGAGGAATATTTGTATGTTTCAAAAATCAAAACTTAGAAGAATTTCCAAGTGAAACCAGTCAATGTTAGCCTATGAAGGAAATTCAAGTTACCGGTAAGTACGGTTAAAATTACTTTTCAGGATCAGTACTGGGCTGAAAGATGCAGCACTGAGGTCTCTCCTGATAACAGGTGAGTAAATCGGAATTCGTATTTCGGCTGATTTTAGAGGAATATTTTAAAGTTCCAAAACTCCACACTTAGAAGAATTTCCAAGTGAAACCAGTCAATGTTAGCCTATGAAGGAAATTCAAGTTACCGGTAAGTACGGTTAAAATTACTTTTCAGGATCAGTACTGGGCTGAAAGATGCAGCACTGAGGTCTCTCCTGATAACAGGTGAGTAAATCGGAATTCGTATTTCGGCTGATTTTAGAGGAATATTTTAAAGTTCCAAAACTCCACACTTAGAAGAATTTCCAAGTGAAACCAGTCAATGTTAGCCTATGAAGGAAATTGAAGTTACCGGTAAGTACGGTTAAAATTACTTTTCAGGACCAGTACTGGGCTGAAAGATGCAGCACTGAGGTCTCTCCTGATAACAGGTGAGTAAATCGGAATTCGTATTTCGGCTGATTTTAGAGGAATATTTTAAAGTTCCAAAACTCCACACTTAGAAGAATTTCCAAGTGAAACCAGTCAATGTTAGCCTATGAAGGAAATTCAAGTTACTGGTAAGTACGGTTAAAATTACTTTTCAGGACCAGTACTGGGCTGAAAGATGCAGCACTGAGGTCTCTCCTGATAACAGGTGAGTAAATCAGAATTCGGATTTCGGCTGATTTTAGAGGAATATTTGTATGTTTCAAAAATCAACACTTAGAAACTTTTTCAGCAAAAAGCAGTCAATGATATCCTATGGAAGGAAATTCAAGTTACTGGTAAGTACGGTTAAAATTACTTTTGAGCATCAGTACTGGGCTGAAAGATGCAGCACTGAGGTCTCTCCTGATAACAGGTGAGTAAATCGGAATTCGTATTTCGGCTGATTTTAGAGGAATATTTTAAAGTTCCAAAACTTTATTGCCTGTATTGGCCCCGGGGACTCCATCCCCCGGGGCATGGCCTCTATATTTATTATTTTGAGGGGGGCAGCGTGGCCCCCCTCCTCTGGCCATTTTAAGGCCCCGGGGACCCCATCACCCGGGGCCGGCCTTTCCATTTTTTTTTTTCATTTTTTTCTCTTTTTTTTGGGGAGGGGGGCCGCGTGGCCCCCCTCCCGGCCACTACTTGCCCCGGGGACCCCATCCCCCGGGGCTGGCCCTCTCCGTTGGGGACTGTGGGGGGTCCCCAATCCCCCCACAGTCCCGCCGGCTCCCCACGTCCCTTGGGAGCTGGCATTTCTGTTCCACATGGGGAGCAGCTGACATGCTGCTCCCCATGTGGAAAGCAATCGCTTTGGATATTGGAAGAGAGAGCAGGTTTCCCTGCTCTCTCTTCCAATATCCAAGCAGTTTGCTATGGCAGGACGGGAGCCGCGAGGCTCCCATCCTGCCATAGCAAACTACAGTGTCCCGGGGTAGGCACCCCGGGACACTGCAGGAGCCGGCCCTGGGGGTGGTGGTCCCCAGGGCCATCAAGGGCTCCAGGAGGGGGCCGCGTGGCCCCCTCCCATTCAGTACACAGCCCCGGGGAGGTGGTGGTCCCGGGGCTCTGGGGTCCGTAACGGACCCCCATATTAAAATGTTTAGTGCCCCGGGAGGTGGCAGTCCCGGGCGTGTGGGGGGCTGGAGCCCCCCCACACTGGTTTTATTTCTAATAAAAAAAAAGCCACGGGGAGGTGGTGGTCCCCGGGGCTGCGGGAGGGCTCAGAGCCCTTCCGCACCATTTTTCAAAAAAGCCCCGGGGGTGGCGGTCCCCGGGGCTTGGGGGCCCTTGAGGCCCCCACACATTAAATTATCCCCCCCACCATGCCCCCGGGACTTGGGCCACCCGGGGCCAATTAACATCGAGCGCGGAGACCGCGCTTCGATTTTGTCGGCAGGATTCGCGCACCCTGAGCGCATCCTGCCGATTTAAAAAAAAATCCTAGGGGGTCAGGGTGTTTCTACCCTGCCCCCTTTGTGCGCTTTGCGCACTTGTTTCTGTCCCTCGGTTCTACCGAGGGACAAAATGGCTGCCAACATTTCCTGAATCGGAATGTTGACAGCCAGCTGACAGCCAATTAACATGCAGCTCGTGATCGGGACGGTGCGCGCAGGGTGCGCTGAGGGTACGCGGACCCTACTCGGCCATAGATATCACTAACTTTTTACTTTTCATTTTCTCAGCAACTACTGAACGGATTTACACCATTTAACAAAAGGGTTCTTTCTGAACCAAGAACTACCTCTTTGCCAAATTTGGTGTAATTCCGTTCAGCAGTTCGGGCTGTAGCCGTGTCTAAAGTTTCCTATGGAAAAGTGCATGGGGAAAACGCGTTTTGGGACCCCCTTTTTCTCGGCCCCCGCTTGACGAATCCCCCGAGACTTTCAGGGTAGGAGCGGACCGGAGCGGGCCACAAAGTTTGAAAATTTCGCGAAGATACGTCAACCGGCAAGAGAGTTATTTCAAATAGAATGTCGCGGATTTCCTATGGATAATAGGTTGTAACTATAACTATCTACTGGCGACCGCCAGTAGATAATATATATATATATATATATATATATATATATATATATATATATATATATATATATATATATATATATATATATTTCACATAAGATCACAGCTTGCAGCAAAAATCATCCAGCACTCCATGAGGTAATAATCACTCGGATTTATTTACAATGACAAGATCTACGCGTTTCGGTGGCTGGATGCCACCTTGTTCACGATGCAGGCGTGCCATTTTTTACACATTAAAATAGTCATTACGTACACTGACATAAGCGAAGGACAAGGATTTTTACATTTCGTAATCCGAAGATTATTGCACTACCTCAGTGGGCGCCATCTTTGAACATGTTCAAATACCCATTATTAAAGGCAATCTACCTCTTTGCAATTGTACATTTCATTAAAATGAATTTATAAACAATTCTTTATTCTAATCTACAGTCTAAAAACTGTTACTCTCCAAAAATCACTTTAAATCTTAATAAATAGCAGTAAAATTAATTACTTGCATTCAATTTCAAAATAGCTTTCTTTCTTTCTATTTTCAATGCCAAGTGGCTATTTTCTCTTATTTTTCTGAATGCCAGTACGGTAAAACTTTAAACATTTCAAAGTGCTAGTGCATAAATTAAACAATTACTTTATAAATAACCAATCATTCAAAAAGTGCTAATGCTCTCATAAATACAGTACTCTCTTTGAAAAAGTGCTAGTGCATAAATTATCAAATCTTCATAAAGTGCCAATGCTCAATCGTATATTATTTATATCTAAAACCATAATAAATATCATCATATACGTTTGCAAAATACACTTTAAAAATATAAAAAATATATATAATTAACATATATCCCAAAAGAGTTTCTCACTGCATTTAATTAGATATAAAGTATTGTATATAAAAATCTATAACCATCTTCTTCATACTTTTCCTTTCGCTTTTAATCATAAAAATAAAAAATAAAGACTTAAAAATAAATGGTACTTAAATGTGCTTGCTCACTCTCTTGTCATTATTGTTCAATTTCATCATCATCTTATTACAAGCAAGTGTATAAATCCTCATCTATATTTAACCCATGCGGTTCCCTGCTGTCACACTCCAGTATAAAATACGTTTCTAATCTACGGAGTTCCTTCTCCCTATTTCCCCCTCTCTTCCTTCTGGGTACTTCGGCTATACAACTGTACTGTAAGCCTGCGGGATCACTATGATGATGAGTTTGAAAGTGTCTGGCAATTGGATATGTTTTATCCTGATTGACAATCGCCCTCCGATGTTGCAATATTCTTTTAAATACAGGTACTGTTGTACTACCTATATAGATCTTTTTACAGGGACACTGTAACATGTAGACCACAAAACTTGATCTACAACTCAAAAAGCCTCTAATCATGATGGTTTTATTAAAAGATGTCTTAAAATGCGTGCGATTCAATCCATGATTGCACGCCTTACATTTAAAACACTTCCTAAAACCCATCTTTTGCTGAAGCCAAGAGGGGGCTCCCCCCCTCCCCCTTTGCTCTTGATACTCACTCTTCACAATCCGATCTTTTAATGATTTTGATTTTCTAAAAACCACCTATGGATGTTTACTCACTTTTGGGCCCATTACTGGATCATTTCTCACTAGATACCAATGTTTGTCTAAAATGGACCTCACTTCCTTATGTCTCACATTAAAAGTAGTTATAAATAAGTGTTCATTTAAGTGTGATTGTGAGGTTTTTCGATTATTCTTTCTCTGTTGCGTTCTAGATGGTTCAAATAATATTTTATGCCTTTCTAGGTTCCTAGCTTTCAAAGCAGCTCCATGTACAATCCTCGGTGAATAACCTCTCTGTTGGAATCTATTGGTCATTTCCTGCTCTACTCTATAGTATTCTTCATCACTACTGCATGCTCTCCGTGCCCTGTAAAATTCTCCAAACGGTATACTTCTTATAAGTGGTGCAGGATGGGCACTTTCTGCATGGAGAATAGTGTTACCAGCAGTTGGCTTCCTAAAGATATATATATATATTCAGCTCCAAGATGTGGCCATCAGCAGCAAGAGAATTCTCTTTCCATGGTATGGACGGATACCGCTTACAGCCATTAACAGCATCCGTGTAGGTTTCCTGACGCGTTTCGAAAGCTCCTCAGCTTTCTCTTCAGAGGCTTTCACGGGAAGGATGCGTGCATATGACGTTCCCATTTAAATACTGCACTCCCTCCAATGGGATAGTCATATAGAACTGTGCATTATGGGAACTATAGTTCGTAATCGATCATCCCCCAAATGGATGCACGCATTATACTCTGTATAGGTCACATGGACCCCGCAAGCGGGCCCGTCCTAAATCCTCTGCTGTTGGCCCACATAATCGATTTGGTAAATACCTTGTCGAGTGGCCCCCTATTATCGCGGGGTGGTGCAGACTCCGCGGCAGGACGGCCGCGAATACATTCAGCTCCAAGATGTGTCCATCAGTTGAGTCGCACTCAGCCATCAGCAGCAAGAGAATTCTCTTTCCATGGTATGGACGGATACCGCTTACAGCCATTAACAGCCTCCGTGTAGGTTTGCCTGACGTGTTTCGAAAGCTCCTCAGCTTTCTCTTCAGAGGCTTTCACGGGAAGGATGCGTGCATATGACGTTCCCATTTAAATACTGCACTCCCTCCAATGGGATAGTCATATAGAACTGTGCATTATGGGAACTATAGTTCGTAATCGATCATCCCCCAAATGGATGCACGCATTATACTCTGTATAGGTCACATGGACTCCGCAAGCGGGCCCGTCCCAAATCCTCTGCTGTTGGCCCACATAATCGATTTGGTAAATACCTTGTCGAGTGGCCCCCTATTATCGCGGGGTGGTGCAGACTCCGCGGCAGGACGGCCGCGAATACATTCAGCTCCAAGATGTGTCCATCAGTTGAGTCGCACTCGGCCATCAGCAGCAAGAGAATTCTCTTTCCATGGTATGGACGGATACCGCTTACAGCCATTAACAGCCTCCGTGTAGGTTTGCCTGACGCGTTTCGAAAGCTCCTCAGCTTTCTCTTCAGTGGCTTTCACGGGAAGGATGCGTGCATATGACGTTCCCATTTAAATACTGCACTCCCTCCAATCGGATAGTCATATAGAACTGTGTATTATGGGAACTATAGTTCGTAATCGATCATCCCCCAAATGGATGCACGCATTATACTCTGTATAGGTCACATGGACCCCGCAAGCGGGCCCGTCCTAAATCCTCTGCTGTTGGCCCACATAATCGATTTGGTAAATACCTTGTCGAGTGGCCCCCTATTATCGCGGCGTGGTGCAGACTCCGCGGCAGGACGGTCGCGAATACATTCAGCTCCAAGATGTGTCCATCAGTTGAGTCGCACTCGGCCATCAGCAGCAAGAGAATTCTCTTTCCATGGTATGGACGGATACCGCTTACAGCCATTAACAGCCTCCGTGTAGGTTTGCCTGACGCATTTCGAAAGCTCCTCAGCTTTCTCTTCAGAGGCTTTCACAGGAAGGATGCGTGCATATGACGTTCCCATTTAAATACTGCACTCCCTCCAATGGGATAGTCATATAGAACTGTGCATTATGGGAACTATAGTTCGTAATCGATCATCCCCCAAATGGATGCACGCATTATACTCTGTATAGGTCACATGGACCCCAAAAGCGGGCCCGTCCTAAATCCTCTGCTGTTGGCCCACATAATCGATTTGGTAAATACCTTGTTGAGTGGCCCCCTATTATCGCGGGGTGGTGCAGACTCCACAGCAGGACGGCCGCGAATACATTCAGCTCCAAGATGTGTCCATCAGTTGAGTCGCACTCGGCCATCAGCAGCAAGAGAATTCTCTTTCCATGGTATGGACGGATACCCCTTACAGCCATTAACAGCCTCCGTGTAGGTTTGCCTGACGCGTTTCGAAAGCTCCTCAGCTTTCTCTTCAGAGGCTTTCACGGGAAGGATGCGTGCATATGACGTTCCCATTTAAATACTGCCCTCCCTCCAATGGGATAGTCATATAGAACTGTGCATTATGGGAACTATAGTTCGTAATCGATCATCCCCCAAATGGATCCACACATTATACTCTGTATAGGTCACATGGACCCCGCAAGCGGGCCCATCCTAAATCCTCTGCTGTTGGCCCACATAATCGATTTGGTAAATACCTTGTCGAGTGGCCCCCTGTTATCGCGGGGTGGTGCAGACTCCGCGGCAGGATGGCCGTGAATACATTCAGCTCCAAGATGTGTCCATCAGTTGAGTCGCACTCGGCCATCAGCAGCAAGAGAATTCTCTTTCCATGGTATGGACGGATACCGCTTACAGCCATTAACAGCCTCCGTGTAGGTTTGCCTGACGCGTTTCGAAAGCTCCTCAGCTTTCTCTTCAGAGGCTTTCACGGGAAGGATGCGTGCATATGACGTTCCCATTTAAATACTGCACTCCCTCCAATGTGATAGTCATATAGAACTGTGCATTATGGGAACTATAGTTCGTAATCGATCATCCCCCAAATGGATGCACGCATTATACTCTATATAGGTCACATGGACTCCGCAAGCGGGCCCCTCCTAAATCCTCTGCTGTTGGCCCACATAATCGATTTGGTAAATACCTTGTCGAGTGGCCCCCTATTATCGCCGGGTGGTGCAGACTCCGCGGCAGGACGGCCGCGAATACATTCAGCTCCAAGATGTGTCCATCAGTTGAGTCGCACTCGGCCATCAGCAGCAAGAGAATTCTCTTTCCATGGTATGGACGGATACCGCTTACAGCCATTAACAGCCTCCGTGTAGGTTTGCCTGACGCGTTTCGAAAGCTCCTCAGCTTTCTCTTCAGAGCGTTCACGGGAAGGATGCGTGCATATGACGTTCCCATTTAAATACTGCACTCCCTCCAATCGGATAGTCATATAGAACTGTGCATTATGGGAACTATAGTTCGTAATCGATCATCCCCCAAATGGATGCACGCATTATACTCTGTATAGGTCACATGGACTCCGCAAGCGGGCCCGTCCTAAATCCTCTGCTGTTGGCCCACATAATCGATTTGGTAAATACCTTGTCGAGTGGCCCCCTATTATCGCGGCGTGGTGCAGACTCCGCGGCAGGACGGTCGCGAATACATTCAGCTCCAAGATGTGTCCATCAGTTGAGTCGCACTCGGCCATCAGCAGCAAGAGAATTCTCTTTCCATGGTATGGACGGATACCGCTTACAGCCATTAACAGCCTCCGTGTAGGTTTGCCTGACGCATTTCGAAAGCTCCTCAGCTTTCTCTTCAGAGGCTTTCACGGGAAGGATGCGTGCATATGACGTTCCCATTTAAATACTGCACTCCCTCCAATGGGATAGTCATATAGAACTGTGCATTATGGGAACTATAGTTCGTAATCGATCATCCCCCAAATGGATGCACGCATTATACTCTGTATAGGTCACATGGACCCCAAAAGCGGGCCCGTCCTAAATCCTCTGCTGTTGGCCCACATAATCGATTTGGTAAATACCTTGTTGAGTGGCCCCCTATTATCGCGGGGTGGTGCAGACTCCACAGCAGGACGGCCGCGAATACATTCAGCTCCAAGATGTGTCCATCAGTTGAGTCGCACTCGGCCATCAGCAGCAAGAGAATTCTCTTTCCATGGTATGGACGGATACCCCTTACAGCCATTAACAGCCTCCGTGTAGGTTTGCCTGACGCGTTTCGAAAGCTCCTCAGCTTTCTCTTCAGAGGCTTTCACGGGAAGGATGCGTGCATATGACGTTCCCATTTAAATACTGCCCTCCCTCCAATGGGATAGTCATATAGAACTGTGCATTATGGGAACTATAGTTCGTAATCGATCATCCCCCAAATGGATCCACACATTATACTCTGTATAGGTCACATGGACCCCGCAAGCGGGCCCATCCTAAATCCTCTGCTGTTGGCCCACATAATCGATTTGGTAAATACCTTGTCGAGTGGCCCCCTGTTATCGCGGGGTGGTGCAGACTCCGCGGCAGGATGGCCGTGAATACATTCAGCTCCAAGATGTGTCCATCAGTTGAGTCGCACTCGGCCATCAGCAGCAAGAGAATTCTCTTTCCATGGTATGGACGGATACCGCTTACAGCCATTAACAGCCTCCGTGTAGGTTTGCCTGACGCGTTTCGAAAGCTCCTCAGCTTTCTCTTCAGAGGCTTTCACGGGAAGGATGCGTGCATATGACGTTCCCATTTAAATACTGCACTCCCTCCAATGTGATAGTCATATAGAACTGTGCATTATGGGAACTATAGTTCGTAATCGATCATCCCCCAAATGGATGCACGCATTATACTCTATATAGGTCACATGGACCCCGCAAGCGGGCCCCTCCTAAATCCTCTGCTGTTGGCCCACATAATCGATTTGGTAAATACCTTGTCGAGTGGCCCCCTATTATCGCCGGGTGGTGCAGACTCCGCGGCAGGACGGCCGCGAATACATTCAGCTCCAAGATGTGTCCATCAGTTGAGTCGCACTCGGCCATCAGCAGCAAGAGAATTCTCTTTCCATGGTATGGACGGATACCGCTTACAGCCATTAACAGCCTCCGTGTAGGTTTGCCTGACGCGTTTCGAAAGCTCCTCAGCTTTCTCTTCAGAGGCGTTCACGGGAAGGATGCGTGCATATGACGTTCCCATTTAAATACTGCACTCCCTCCAATGGGATAGTCATATAGAACTGTGCATTATGGGAACTATAGTTCGTAATCGATCATCCCCCAAATGGATGCACGCATTATACTCTATATAGGTCACATGGACCCCGCAAGCGGGCCCCTCCTAAATCCTCTGCTGTTGGCCCACATAATCGATTTGGTAAATACCTTGTCGAGTGGCCCCCTATTATCGCCGGGTGGTGCAGACTCCGCGGCAGGACGGCCGCGAATACATTCAGCTCCAAGATGTGTCCATCAGTTGAGTCGCACTCGGCCATCAGCAGCAAGAGAATTCTCTTTCCATGGTATGGACGGATACCGCTTACAGCCATTAACAGCCTCCGTGTAGGTTTGCCTGACGCGTTTCGAAAGCTCCTCAGCTTTCTCTTCAGAGGCGTTCACGGGAAGGATGCGTGCATATGACGTTCCCATTTAAATACTGCACTCCCTCCAATGGGATAGTCATATAGAACTGTGCATTATGGGAACTATAGTTCGTAATCGATCATCCCCCAAATGGATGCACGCATTATACTCTGTATAGGTCACATGGACCCCGCAAGCGGGCCCGTCCTAAATCCTCTGCTGTTGGCCCACATAATCGATTTGGTAAATACCATGTCGAGTGGCCCCCTATTATCGCGGGGTGGTGCAGACTCTGCGGCAGGACGGCCACGAATACATTCAGCTCCAAGATGTGTCCATCAGTTGAGTCGCACTCGGCCATCAGCAGCAAGAGAATTCTCTTTCCATGGTATGGACGGATACCACTTACAGCCATTAACAGCCTCCGTGTAGGTTTGCCTGACGCGTTTCGAAGGCTCCTCAGCTTTCTCTTCAGAGGCTTTCACGGGAAGGATGCGTGCATATGACGTTCCCATTTAAATACTGCACTCCCTCCAATGGGATAGTCATATAGAACTGTGCATTATGGGAACTATAGTTCGTAATCGATCATCCCCCAAATGGTTGCACGCATTATACTCTGTATAGGTCACATGGACCCCGCAAGCGGGCCCATCCTAAATCCTCTGCTGTTGGCCCACATAATCGATTTGGTAATTACCTTGTCGAGTGGCCCCCTATTATCGCGGGGTGATGCAGACTCCGCGGCAGGACGGCCGCGAATACATTCAGCTCCAAGATGTGTCCATCCGTTGAAGAGAAAGCTGAGGAGCTTTCGAAACGCGTTAGGCAAACCTACATGGAGGCTGTTAATGGCTGTAAGCGGTATCCGTCCATACCAAGGAAAGAGAGTTCTCTTGCTGCTGTTGGCCGAGTGCGACTCAACTGATGGACACATCTTGGAGCTGTATATATATATATATATATATATATATATATATAAAAAGCACCAAAGTGCCCCTGGGCAGGAACGCACTCAGACTATTGACTGGAACGAATCCTTTATTGGTAAGAATGCATCCCCCTGGATTTTGAATGCACCCGTGGACGGAGGACCTACCGAGGGCTTTAATTTATGCCAGAAACAGCGGTGAATGAAGTGCACCCATTTAGGGTTCTATTATTAATGCACACTACATGGACCAGAACTCTCTGCCCATTCGAGGGCGTGGTATTGCTTTAAAAAGAGGGTGTGTCTAGATTTGCACACAGGAGTCGAGCCTTTGAAAAAGAAGCATGGAAGCTTCGAAACGCGTCGGTGAAATCGACTGAAGCTGCGGAAGCGGTGAAACCAACTGTAAAGCTGTGGAGGCAAATCTGGCCAGGGGGAGCATTCTTACCAATAAAGGATTTGTTCCAGTCAATAGTCTGAGTGCGTTCCTGCCCTAGGGGCACTTTGGAGCTTGATGTTGAAACGCGGCCGCCCTTGCCACAAGGAGACGCACCAACCCGTAATGCCTGGGTGCCACGAGGCTTCGTATTTACCTGGTCTTTCATGTGGGACATTGACTCTGGATTATGAATGCACCCGTGGATGGAGGCCCATCCGAGGGCTTTAATTTATGCCAGAAACAACGGTGAATGAAGTGCACCCATTTAGGGTTCTATTATTAAGGCACACTACATGGACCAGAACTCTCTGCCCATTCGAGGGCATGGTATTGCTTTAAAAAGAGGGTGTGTCTAGATTTGCATATGGGAGTCGAGCCTTTGAAAAAGAAGCATGGAAGCTTCGAAACGCATTGGCGAAATCGACTGAATCTGCGGAAGCGGTGAAACCAACTGTAAAGCTGTGGAGGCAAATCTGGGCAGGGGGAGCATTCTTACCAATAAATGATTCGTTCCAGTCTATTGTCTGAGTGCGTTCCTGCCCTAGGGGCACTTTGGAGCTTGATGTTGAAACGCGGCCGCCCTTGCCGCGAGGAGACGCACCAACCCGTAATGCCTGGGTGCCACGAGGCTTCAGATTTACCTTGTCTTTCATGTGGGACATTGACTCTGGATTATGAATGCACCTGTGGACGGAGGCCCATCCGAGGGCTTTAATTTATGCCAGAAACAACGGTGAATGAAGTGCACCCATTTAGGGTTCTATTATTAAGGCACACTACATGGACCAGAACTCTCTGCCCATTCGAGGGCGTGGTATTGCTTTAAATAGAGGGTGTGTCTAGATTTGCACATGGGAGTCGAGCCTTTGAAAAAGAAGCATGGAAGCTTCGAAACGCATTGGCGAAATCGACTGAAGCTGCGGAAGCGGTGAAACCAACTGTAAAGCTGTGGAGGCAAATCTGGCTAGGGGGAGCATTCTTACCAATAAAGGATTCGTTCCAGTCAATAGTCTGAGTGCGTTCCTGCCCTAGGGGCACTTTGGAGCTTGATATATATATATATATATATATATATATATATATATCCTACTGGAGAGCAGCAGTAGGTAGTTATAGTTTGGACCTACTTTCCATAGACAGAGTGATTTTGTTTTGCTAATAACTTTTGTGCCGTTTGACCAATCTTCACAAAATTTTCAAAACTAGTTTGCCACTCACATCAGCTGCTGTCTCAAAGGTTTTGGGGTGATTCGTCAAGCAGGGGCCGAGAAAAAGGGGGGTACCAAAACTTTTTTCCCATGCCATTTTCCATAGAGATTTTAGGCATGGCAGCAGCTTGAAACACTGATCAGAACTACACCAAATTTGGCAGAACGCTAAATCTTGGTCCAGAAAGAGAGCTTTTTTCAATTTGATGAAAATCTGTTCAGTAGTATTTGAGTTATTAAAGACAACAGATTTATTTATATATTAGAGACCAGGATCCACAGTGGTGGATCCGCATATCCACGCGCCAACAGCAATGCCGTGATTGTCTGGCCACAACCTGAGAGAAAAGTCATGGCTGCCATTTTGTGTATTGGGGCACAGTTCCCATGGGGGAAATAAAGTAAAAATAGGATGTAAGGGGTAGGATAAAGGTACCCTGACCCCATTGGACTGAAGGAGGGGTTTGTGAGGGACCCTCATTGGAAGAAATTATGGGAAAACATCATTTTGCACAAGGATGTTTGAATCCACTGTTGTTCTCATCGTGACCCCTGTGTGAACCAGCAATGGATCCAGTGCTCAATTAAAAAGCATACACCTACTCAAAAAAACTCTATTACTCCCCCAAACAACCACTCACACACCTATGCATGCAACCATAACCCTCTCACACACCCATACAGTCACTCACACATTCACTCACAGACCCAGAGAACCACTCACAGACCCACACAGGCACTCACACACCCGCTCATACAGCCACATACACACCCACTCACATATCCATAAAGCAAAACCATTGACACACCTATTCAATTCAATTCAAAAATAGCTTTATTCGATTTAGTACATAAATCATAAAAGCACAACAATAAAAAAGCTCATGATAAGAAAAAGCATTTTTGCACAATATTAAATACACAGTAAAAGGGAATTCATACATCGACCATAATCATAAACATTTCCTATAATTCACAGCACATTTTAAGAATGAGGATACCCCATGAATAATTAAATCACCATCTAAAGTTTGTAACACTAATAAGGCAGGTCGGCATTGTCTAAGCCCCAGTTTTTTTAAAATCAGTTTTAAAAATCTATTTCTTGAATACGTGTAAAATTTGCAGAAGAAAATCACGTGTAATGTTGTTTGGTTAGAGGTGCCATCACATGGACATGCAGCTAGATTTCTTGACCAATCATTAATGTTTGGGAAAGTTACCAATCTATGGAAGGTCCCCAAACGAAATCGTGTCAAAAGCATCCTTTCATAAGATCCGGGTACACGTATTAAATACCGTTGAATAGCATAGCATGATAGCATCATTTGATTCTCCATAACTGATTTTTTTGTAATCTCTGACGTGAGCCTGATGGCTTGAAGGTGTGCTAGACAGGTTACTTTAAGGGACTTTCTGCTCAATTTGGTAAGGCTCTCTGGTTGCTCAAAATATTCTAAATGGCCAATATCAAACATAAACCTTTTAATGTAGTTTAGCCATGGGATGCTCAACATCCTAGTCAAACCCAAACAATCCTTGATAACCTCACGATTAAAAGTAGTCTCCTCTGTTACCCACACCTTATGCCATAATAAAATTGGCTCTATTTTAATCAGGTCTGCTACATATTGCAACCCAAGTTCAGAATGGCAAACAAAATTTGCTGTGCTAGTAGGAGCAGACAGTAGGTATTTAAAAAACGAGTTTTCTATTGTCTGGATGGAGCTCGCATCCATATACCCCCAGATGCCAGCTCCATACATAGCTGTAGTTATGCATTTAGCTTTATATATCACAATCAGTTCTGGGATTGGTCTTCGGCCTAGCCTCCTAGCAAAGTTAGTAAGTGCACCAATCATTTTTTATAAATAACAGTTTTCTTCCCATCACTACTGATGCCCAAGTACCTCGGTGATCAAATTGTATCCCAAGATAAGGAAAGCTACTGATACATTCTACTTTTGAATTTTCAATAAATATATTACGACATCTAGCACTGTTTTTCCCGCATTTCATAATAAAAGTCTTAGAAATATTAACTTTCAGGCCCCTTTCACTCATGAATAATGAAAAATTCTTTAAAATCTTCTGCAAACTTAATTGGGTGTGCGCCATTAAAACTGCATCATCAGCATACATCAATGCAGGTACGGTTTGTTTATTGATAATAGGAAGATCCTGGCACTGTTCAGCTAAAAATTGTCCTAAATCATTTATGTACAAATTAAAAAGTAAAGGGGCGAGCACGCAGCCCTGTCTTACGCCTTTCCCAATAGGAAATTTGGCTGTACACTCGCCCTGTTTTCCAAAGCGAACCCTGGCGCTAGCCTCACTATATAGTTGCATAATGAGGGTTATAAGGGGAGCTGCCATCCCTAATTCCTTCAGTATATTCCATAACTTATTATGATTCACACAATCAAACGCGGAGCTGAGATCGACAAATACTAGGAATAATCTTCCACCTATTCACACACACCACTCACAGACCCACACAGCTACTTACACACCCACTCATATACCCACCCATCACACACTCATACACCGTCTTGCACACTCACACAACAAATCATACACCCATAAGGCCACTTACACACCCACTCAGAGACAGAGAAAGGCACTCACATACCCATATGGACACTCACACACCCAGTCACACATTCATACAGCCACTCAAACACCCACTCACACATCCATACAATCAATGATAAATCCACTCAGAGAACCACTCACATACCCACTCAAGACCCAGACAGGCACTCAGATACCCATTCACAAACTTACACAGCCACATACACACCTATGCAAGCACTCATACTCACAAACCTGTACAGCCACTCACACACCCACTCACATACCCATAAAACCACTCACACACCCAAACAGCCAGTCACATACATACTCACACATCTACCACACACTCACACACCCACTGACATACCCATACAACCATTCACACACCCACTCAAACATCCATACAGCCACTGACAAGTCCATTCACAGACCCACGCAGCTAGTTACACACCCACTCACATACTCACTACACACTCCCATTTACAAACCCACACATCCACTCACACACCCACTCACTCACACACCCATTCAGCAACTCATAGATCCACTCACAGATGCATACAGCCACTTACACACCTACTTACACACCCACCATACACCTGTACAGCCACTCACACTCCCAGTCAGAGAACCGGAAAACCACTCACACTCCCAGTCAGAGACCCAGAAAACCACTCACATATCCACTCAGATACCCAATCACTCACACATCCAGTCCGAGACACAGAAATCACTCTCTCACTGATTTGCATACTCATACAGCCACTCACATACCCATGTATAGACCCAGAGAAGCAGTCACATATCTACTCACAGAGCCACACAGACACCCACCTACTCTCACACCATTATACACACTTATAGAGCTAGTCACACATCTACCCACAGGCCCACACAGCCATTTGCACACCCACTCACAACCCACCACACACTAACACACATACTTACACACTCATACAAGCACTCAGACACCCACTCACACACCCGTACAGCCACTCATATACCTACTGAGAGACCCAAGAAACCATTCACATACCCACTCAGACACCCATACAGCCACTCACACTCCCAGTCAGAGACTCATACAAGCACTAACACACCCACCACACACTCAAATACCCAGTTACACAACCACACAACTACTCAAACAACCAATCACATACCCATAAAGCCACTTATACAGCCACTTACAGACTTATATACCTACTCACACACCCATACAGACACTCGCACACCCCCACAGTTACTTACACAGCGTGGGGTTGGCTGCATGTGGGAAGTTGGCTGCAGGGCCTGGCTCTGGGCCAACCCCTGCTGCACATGGATGAAGGCCGTGCGTGGTGGTGACAGTTGGATTAGCGTGTGGTAATTAAATATTACTTTCTGTAAAAAAATAGAAATTCACTGAAAAAAACTAGGCCTGGGTGGTAATATAATTCTGTTTGCAGAGTTGGCAGAATTTGTGTAACATGGAGGTTCCACTAAATTATATTTCCATTGATGCGTGCGAGACTTGTTTTGGCACGCGCTTGCGAGCGTGACGAGACTTGCTGGCCGCTGGCAAGTGCCCACTAGTGCAGCTTCCTGTTGCCACGTCACCTTTCAGCGCCATTTTAATGATATTGGCACGAGCGAGCGCCTGCAGCTGCATCTTGAGCAGATTCTCTACTTGAGAAGCAGCTAATTATACCTGAAAAGATGTTTTATGTTCTACTCCAACGGACTGTTCAGGTTGTTTATTTTGCTTTTTTTTCCAACAAGAAAAAGAAGTGTCCCAGACTCCAACTTCCTGTTCCTGTCCAGCAGGCTCCTCCCATTGCTTTGTCCATCTCCTGGTCCTTTTTCATTTTGATTTCAAGTTGTAAGGATACACTCTCTTTGTCTGCTGCATATATTCCATTGGATTTAAGGACTTTTTGTGATAACACAAGTAAGTTCAAAACTCTTTTATAGGGGTATTGTATGTTTGATCAAGGGCATGCACCAGTAATTATTTGTACTTTTAGTTGATTTTTTAAATTTATTGTGGTGGGTGGGATGCAATTTCAGTAGGGGTCTAGTTATTTTTTTACATTTAATTTTTGATCTTTTGTAAGGCAAAAAGGTTGCACAGTTCAGTACATTTTCTCCATGTTTATTACATTTTCAATAAACATTTATTTTACAATGTGGCCTGGTCAGCCAATGGGCCATCCAACCAGTAGGCTCAGTACTAGTCATGGGTACATGAAACAACTGGGACTGTGCTGGATTAAATTAAGAATATTGTGTTTTTTTTGTATTTCGCATATTTGTTTTCTGCAAAATGTGTATAGGTGGGGTAATATTTGATGCCTTGGGAGAATGTGTTTATAGCTCACTCAATTTTAGTTTTTGCCATTGCTGAAGTAATGGTAGTGTTTTCTTCAGTGTAACACTGCCTCCTTTGTGTGTGTGTGTTTGCCTTGGGCCACACTTGTCTTTGTTCTCCATCCCATGTGGCAGGGGCCATTTTGTGTAGTCAGTGTCCATAGGCCTGCATGTGTTCTTTGTTGTCTATGCCTCCTTGCTTGCTGTTTGACCATGTGGCCTGCAACCATGTTGTGTAGCCAGCCAGTGTGCTTTTGTCGTAGGTCCTGCATATGTTCTTTGTTGTGGCCATGCCTCCTTGTTTGCTGTTGTTGTTTTACCATGTGGCCGCTGGCCATTTTGTGTAGCCAGCCAGTGTGCTTTTGCCATAGGCCTGCAAGTGTTCTTTGTTGGGGCCATGCCTGACCATGGGGCTGGCGGCCATTTTGTGCAGTCTGCCTCTGTGTAAATCTTTTTATTCCAGTTTTCAAAGCCATTTTCTAGGGTGTTTGATTGGAGAATGCTATGCCTTTCTCTTGTTGTTCATTTTTGTTTACTTTTCCCTGATATCAGTTTAATATTACACTTAAGGATCATTGTAACATATGTATATATAAACAGGGTTTTATGTTCCCAAACTTTTTCTACATTTTTCTCCTGCACCTCCTTTCCTCCCAATGAGATTCTCATAGTCCCCTAGTGCACCAGCAATTCATTTTTTTATTTAATTATTTATTTAATTTTTTATTTTAGTTTGTTATTTTTTAATGTTTTTAATTTTGTTTTTCCATGTTTTCATTTTTTTTTTTTTACATTTTCCCTCTATCTACCCCCCTGCCTGCCACAGCTGCCTGTTGCACACCAGTAGTCCAGCATTCATTTTTTAAGGATTGTTATTACTCATTTTCCCTGGACCGGTGGACCCCCTGTCTGCCATATGCGCACAGTGCACACCAGCATACCTTTTTAAAGGATTATTCCTTTTCCTTCTGGATCCCCGAGCCTGACATAGGTGCACAGTTGCACACCAGCATTCATTTTTTAAGGATAATTCCATTTTACCCTGCACCTCCCTGACGTCCACAGGTGTCTCCCTTAGATGCACATAAAGCAAACAGTTACATCTGTATGTTGTTATCCTGATTGAAAATGAAATGTTATGGTTGTGTGGTTTGACTTTGGAATGAATGTACTATTGCTGTTAATTATTTAGGATAATACATAACAACATTAAATTATATTTTCAGTACTATGAATAATTCAAACTACAAAAATGCCACGTTTAACTGAATATTTTTTTTGCTTGTTTGCTTTTAGGTGCACATGAGACATCACCCCAGCTAGTACTGCCAGACAATCAATCAATCAATCAGGTCACTTATAAAGCGCACTACATACCCGCGAGGGTCTCAAGGCGCTGGGGGAAGAGGGGGGTGGTGCTGCTACTGATCGAAGAGCCAGGTCTTGAGGAGTCTTCTGAAGGCCAGTAGGTCTTGGGTCTGTCGGAGGTTGGTGGGGAGGGTGTTCCAGGTCTTGGCGGCGAGGTGGGAGAAGGATCTGCCGCCGGCGGTCGTTTTCTGGATGCGGGGGACTGTGGCGAGGGCGAGGCTGGTCGAGCGGAGCTGGCGGGTGGGGGTGTAGAAGCTGAGTCGTCTGTTGAGGTAGGCTGGTCCGGAGTTGTGGAGTGCTTTGTGTGCGTGGGTGAGGAGCTTGAAGGTTATCGTTCAAGGCCTGTACAAAGTGACATGAGCACAACACGTGACGTGAGTCCTCCAGTCTCTTCCGCTTGTACAGCTAAGTGCCACTGCCAACTGACAGCAGCAAGATGGCCCCAAAGAAAGGTGCTTCCAAGAAAGTAGCCAGTGAGGAAGAGAAGAAGCAGCAGATTTCCACCACTATTGTTCCGATCCAAACCTTTTTCAGGAGAGACGTGCCTGCCACACTGGCCTCCAGGCTGCAAGCTGGGAGCAGCACTCCTGCATCAAATGCACCAACCTAAGCTCGAGTCCAGATATATTAGCTAGGCAGCCACTGCAATCATTTCAATGAACAGTAAGTCTGAACTGGATTTGTCTCAGCCGCAATCTAGTACCCAATCATAACAGGAAACTGAATAAAGTGGACAGCAGGAGCCACAGACAGTAGTAGTAGATACTTCTGAAGCAGGAGCAGAACAGGAGGTTGAGCTTCCTGCTAGATGAACCTATTGTTGAACCACTGGCTTCCAGATCTCCAGCAAGAAAAAGGAAGGGTACTCCACCATCTTCTCCAAACCCCCCCTTCTGATGACCTGGATATGGATTGGACCCTGGCTGAGTCTGAGATATGCCAGGAGAGAGAGGGGAAAAGGAAAGTTCCTGAAATCCTTACAATTATGTAAGGGGATGAGGATGATGAACCAATCATTGTCATGGAAGCTGGCCCAGAGGAGACCGGCATTACCCCTCCTATTCAACCTGCTCCGAGGGATGTGGCACTGGTATTACCACCACCGCCTGCACCAGCTTTCATATTTGTAAGGCCCCTGCTGAGACCTGCTTTCACCACTACCTCAGTAGAAGTGTGCACTGCAGAGTGTCAACCTTCAACACCTCCAGTTCTTTAAGCATTGGCAGTGGCACCAGTGACCCACTGAAAAAGTTCCCCTCCCCAGTTTGGGACGTCTTTACAATTAGCAAGCAGAAGGATAACATTGCAATATGCTCCATTTGCCATGTGATTGTTCGTGGGTAAGCCTGGTTCACACTATGGTACTGGAGGCAAAATAGCCTATATGAAAAAACATCACATAATCCGCTGGGAGGTGCACCTGAAAATAATTGCTGCAGGTGGTAGTGGTGAAAATGATGAGAGATGGGAATCAGCTCCGATCAGGGTGGGAGGTGAAGTTGATGAGGAAGAAGAGGGTGACAGCTTTACTCAAACCAGCCCTCTCCCCAGCATTGCACCAGTATCACCCACCTCAGAAACCTCGAAATGGCACAAGAGTCAGATGGAGACACCACAGCAGCATACAGTGACTGTCCCAACAATATGCACTTTGAGTCTACCACCTGCTGGTTCTTCTTCTCTATAAACGTTGCTAGCATCAGTGGCACCAGAAAAGAAGAAAATCCAGGCTACTATTATGGGTGTGCTTAGGCAGCAGGGGCCTTATGAATGCAACCGCCCAATGGCACATTTGAACAATGGGAAGCTGACTAAAACGTTAGCACTGGACTGTCTCCTTTTTTCTTTTAGGGAAGGAGTGGCAATTTAAGAATTAGTGGTGGCCATCTGCCCAAAATAGAAAGTTCCCAGGCAGACCTGTTTTGCCAGAGTTGCTATACCAGCGACCCATCACAATGTGCTGCAATTGGTTGAACAAGCTTTGCAGCAGAGTGATTTTTACACTATCCACCAAATGACAGACATGTGGACCAGTAGTCAACTCACTGAATGCATGTGTATCACTGCACACTGGAACTTATTTGTGGGGGTTAGGCAATAGCTATATAGAGGACCCAGCGCTGAAGAAACTTCTAAGAGCGTTCAACAGCATGCAATAGTAGCCATGTTTATCATGGAGAAATCCCATTCAGCTGCAAACATCTTGAAAGACTTTAACAGCAAGGTGTTTGAATGGCTGTGACACAGAGGTCTCAGAATTGGATTTGTTGCCATGGACAATGGCAGTAATATAGTTGAGGCCAAGACAGTTTGTGACTATTTCAGGGTCATGTGTTTGGCGGATTGCATTAACCTGATTGTGCAGGGCTTTCTCAAAAAAGAAGACCTAGTCAGCAGCTTATTGACCACCTGCAGAAGAATCTGCACTCATGTCAGCCATTCTTTTAGGGCCTGGAAGCAGTTGAGTATAATTTTGCATGCTAATAGAGTACCAGTTAAAGGCCACATACAGGAGGTGCCAACATATTATTGAAAAGATCTCTGAAAAAGTGACCCTTCGGGGGACCCGTAGGGCATTGCAGCACCGGCCCAACGACGAGCACCACTCAATGATAAAGCATGACATCCTTTGGGGTGTGTGAGGGCACCAAGACAAGGACACACTGTCCCCAGGCATCATACTAAGAGATCGACTCTCTCTCCCCCTCCTTCTATCACACTTTTGCAATAGGAACTGTGACTCCCCCGTACAACGATTCTACTTTTCAGGAGCACGAGTCACTGGACCTAGATCCAGCTCCTTGTCCCCCCTCCCCCAATTTTTTTTTGGCATCTGCTACAGGACCAGTTAAAAAAGATGTCTGGAAGGATTGCAGGTATGAATGAAAATGCAGAAAGCCATGGCTTGGTTGAGAGCTTAATCCTTTGCTTGCTTGTTGCTAGAAGACGGCAAAGAGACATTGTACACCCAAAGAGTACATCTGTGTCACAAAACTTGATCCACAGCACAAACAAATACTGTCCACTTTCATTCTTTTTCAGAAGGGGATGTTTGACAATACAAGATGTGGATTATTGAGCAAGCCAGAGACCTGGAAGAAGAATGGCTGGAAATTTAGAGTCCCACTCCTGGGCAGAGGTTCTGGGGTGCCACCTTAAATTTCCAGTGGGGCAGTGTTGTTGTTTTACAGCAGCCAACACCAGCAACAAGAACACCATCAACAACAGCAACAGGAACAGAATGATTGACCCCATCCTCTGCATTGGCTTGGTTTCAAATGACAGGGCTTAAGTCCAGTGCAGAAGCAAAGGCAAAAGAGGTCAAGCAAGTGGCAGCAACAATGTCCATTCAGAGGATGTTCCAGGACTACCTGGATGACCCAAGAGAGGTGTATGTGGATCAAAGCCTATTGGTGTATTGGTATGAAAAGATGCACCAATGGCCAGAGCTCAGCAGGCTGGCAATAAAGTATCTGGCTTGTCCAGTCTCCAGGGTGTCTGCTGAACGTGTGTTCAGTGCAGCTGGTGCTGTTCTCACAGTGAGAAGGACCAGTCTCTCACCTCAAAATGTGGAGAGATTGCCCATGATCAAAATGAACCAACACATCATACCACACAATTACAGGGTTCCTCATATACCACAGGAGGAGGAGGAGGAAGATGAGGGTGATTGGTCAGACTCTAGTGTGTTAACTTCTGGGTGAACCACCTTAATTTGAGGGCAAGCTCTACTTCCCTGGAAATAGCTATAGGGGCATTGTATATTTTAGTTGTGTCTGACTTATGCAGCCCACCTTTTTTAGGCACATGTATGGCAGAATTGGAGTTGGACCACTGTGCAGTGAAGAAACCTCCACATTCCCTTCAATGACATTGGAGACAATGTCTGCCTCTGTAGCATGCCTATCCATCTTTTTTTAATCCCCTAGCAGAGCTCCCCCAATAAAGAACATTTCATTACAAGACTGCCAATGTGTTGCTTGCATCAAAGAGGAGATACAATTGTATACCACCGTGCTTGGATTGGAAGAGGTAACTATTGCACCAATGAGCGATATATTATTGAGTGATTGTGAGTGATGATGGATGATTCATGTAGTAACAGGCAGTGAGGGAGGGTGTTCAACTAATTTGTAATTTTGATTTCAATGATTTGCAATGTTTGGGGATGGATGGGTGATCATTTTTCCTGAAGGTGATTGGCCCTTTCACACTTAGCAAGATTTGTCTACTACTTTTTCTGGTTCTTCAGAGAAAAGACCAGTCACTTTAGTTAAGAAACACAAATCTACAGCACAAACTCAAATTCTATTTCCCTTCTTGTTCATCAACAGCAGTGCATGAAATGTCTATGTTTCTCGTTTGGGTTGGGATGGAGTTGAATTGATTCATTACTCGGAGTCAGGAGGAGGATGGAAGCTACTAGTAGTAAGCTTTATTGTTTGGTTAATTAAAACCATAACAATGTTACATAAGACCTTCAAGTGATATCAATTAAAATGTAATACCATACAGTACATGTAAACCTTCAAGATTATATCAATTACAATGTGATTCCATACAGTCCACCCGCGTGGCCCCACTGGTCACCTGATGTTGGCTGTTGTCGGCTGCTGCAGGCTCCAGTCGTCTTGCCGGCCG
The DNA here is from genome assembly GCA_963921515.1 of Calotriton arnoldi. Taxonomy (NCBI): domain Eukaryota; kingdom Metazoa; phylum Chordata; class Amphibia; order Caudata; family Salamandridae; genus Calotriton; species Calotriton arnoldi. The sequence goes on from CAWUFW010004205.1 coordinate 720,455, forward strand.
TTGTGTTGTGCTCTGTTTGTGCTGCTGCCTTCCTCAAAATTATGCCACAGGCCCGGTTTGTTGTATTTTCTGCCTCCACAGTCAGACATCCTCCACATAGTCCTGCACCAACCACCCCTCTCTTCAGCTAACCAAAGGCAAGATAAAGGCAAGAGAAAATAACAGTGCTCAAGTGCTACAGTGCTAAAGTGCCCAAAGTCAGCGACACTAGATGCCAGTGGACAGAGGCCGAGCGCGGTAGCCAAAGTTGGCTGCTGCTAAGTGCGTGTCCCCGATCCTTACCGCAGACGCGGCCCAGCTATTGCTGGGTGAGGCTTGCGGGAGGCTGAGGCCCCGCTCGCTGTGCACTTCTGAGCTTGGGTTTCTGGGCTCCGGTCACTCAGCTCTCTGAACACCAGGACAGCTCCTTGCAAGTACACCCAGGGGGTTCCCCCTGCCTAACTCCTCCCTCCTACAGTCTAGTCCTGACAGCAGCAGTTGGTGGTAAATTGCGTAAGCGGCAGGAAGAAGAAGCTCAAGAAGAACAGGAAGAACAAAGAGTCAACAGCACCAAGTGTGCCAAGAGCACCAAGATTATCAGCCAAGAGATCCAAGGAGCGAGGCGCTACAATGCGCTCGGGTAAAAATAGAGCAGCGCAGGGGCAGGGAAAAAGCGCCAAAACAAGAGATCGAGACAAGTCTCCCTCAAGCGTGATTCTTCCTCTGATTCAGTGATACTTCTGGACGTTGCAAAGGAGAAGGAATCTCCCAAGCATGCCGCTCCTGTAAAAAAAGCAAAAATAACTGAGTCAAAAGAAAAAAGGGGTACAAGATAACTGACTTCTTTGTAACAAGTGAACAAGTTAATACAAAAAAGGCCAGCACAATTAACATCAGTCTCTCATCACAGACAGAAGTAACAACTCAAGGAGGGCTTGCATCGCTCTCGCAACCGGACTATGAAACAGCAGAAGGGCAACAACAAGAACGTGTCGATGCTCTTACGAGCGTCGGACAGGAACGAGTAAGTCAAGAGGACTCAGAAGACATGACAGTCCAGAAAATCCCGGTCATAATAAACACAACAAATACATTTGTAACTGAAGCTGAAGTTCACAAGCAAATTTCATGTGACTCTCTTTTTCCATTAAACCTTAGTTGCTGGGAAAAACAGGAACAGATACCTGAAACAGCTTAGGCAAGGGAACTAGTAAGTCCCCAGAACAGGAGATAGCTCAGGAGCAACTACTAATAGAACTATTAGAAACCACAACTCCTGTGCATACCATGGGTACACACAGTCTTGACCAGCCAAGGACTTCCTCAGTAACCTTGAACGGAGCAGTTGGACCAGTCAGGAGCACAAAAGCAACGGCGCCAGATCGGATCAAGGTAGGAGGTATCTTTAATATGGACAAAAAGACATCAATCAATAATAATACACCCACATCAAAACAAGCTAGGGAAAGTGAAAATAAATTGTTCTCGCTAGAGAATCAACATTCAGCGCAAAACAGTGAACACTCCCTCAAAATAAAGTACGAACTCAAAGATGCTGGTGACAGAGTTCCATCCAGTACATGGGGTGTCTTATTATCGACTCTGGATTCAATCTGGTCAGCAATCTCCCACCAAGCAGACAAGCACGACCTCCAAGTGGACCTTCTAAATATCATGGCTACCTACATTGTAGGAATAGACAAAAAGTTACAGCCACTCAACGATCTCATTATGAGAGCCCAGAAGTATACGTACACGCAGCAAATTAACTGTCACTGTTTACCGCACGGTGAGAACCAGCAAAGATTAACATCAATCTTGACGGATATATTGAGGGAAAAAAGAGCCCAAGCAGCAAGGCCAGATACAAGCCAAAGTTGTCATGAATACGAGGAGAGTACTCAAAAAAATACTAAACCCCCAGCAGAAAAGCCTCTAACAAAGGAGAGCAGTTCTTCAACCAACCAAACCTCTACAGTGGAAATTCCACAGAAACAATAGATAGCCCCCTTCTCAGTCAAGTCAAGAAGAACCGTGCTTCATCCAATCAGTAGTCTTGCGTGGATAATCCTCAAGTAACAGAAATAATAGACAATGCCTTTGACAGACCAGCCAAACGACCAGTCTGCAGAGAAACAGAGGAAGAGGAAAAGATGGAGATAGCAGAAGTAAAGCCGGTGATCTCAAAAAAGGAAAAAAAAGACATCAAGAAAAATGCGTCACAAAGGGAAATCAGCGCAACAAAAGAAAATATGGCAATTATTCTCTCAACACAAGAACAAAAGCCCATCTATCCAGGAGAACGTATATAAGGAGGATTTAGATCCAGTAAGCGAACAGCTCGGAAGCCCAGATATAGTTTTCAAAAGGAAAGAGAACACAACAGACCCACTCGACTTGAATAAAGATATAGATCTACATAGCGGGTCTACTGTCCACCTCGAATCTGTTCCAAACAAACAAATATCAAGGGAACCCATTGCAGCAGATTCTCTATGCCATAATCTGGTAGGAGAAAACACGCCTGAGGCACAAGTGCGAAGGAACTCAGCAAACAGGGAAATTATACGTGAGGTGTAGAAACAGAGTTGTTTCCAGGAACAACAAGGTGATGGAATATTGCCAGTGCAAAAGCAAAACACAAATTGTGTCTTGAAAGACCGGATGTCGCAAAATGTCAGTCATCTACCTCAGAAGACTGACCAAGATCAAAGGTTCACAACAAATGGAAACCATTCAAATAAGTTAGTGTTTCTCCCCAATTACATCTCAAAAGGAAAGTTTGACATCTTAAACAGAGGTACTATCATTAAACTGATATGGGATATAACCCATATTGAAACTACCAACTTATTATCAGTTGAATTCAAAGCTCACCCATTTCTGATTAAAGGAGAGGTTACAGTAACAAGTTGGTCCTCACCAGAAATAGTAGATCATGATATATCAGCATAGGTATAAGTCCTGGGGGATTGACCTACAAAGGATTGAGGTACCATGCTACCCAGGGCCTCTTGTAAGTCTAAAACAAAGAGGGGGATCGATCCTAAGGGGTCCCATCGGCACGGGAACCAACCAATTAGAGTATGAGAACCTAAAAATCATTAAGCCCCTAAGCATGAGTGCCCAAGGAGGAAATGTACAAGGATACAACAAGATCAATTGGGTAACAGACGACAAAAGGATGGGGCCACTTAAACCCCACGCCCACACGCAATCCTGACAACACGTGTAAAGGCCCACAAGAAAGTCCCAAAACTCTCAGCATCTGCTCCTGAAACACCCATTGGTTAGAAAACCTACTAGAAAACAACAAAGCCATGGATTTCCTCTTAAAATACGATATTATTTTGACTCAAGAAACGTGAAGTCTTAAACCACTGCCAATCTTAGGTTATATGGATTACCACATACCAGCAGTAAAATCAGCAAGATTTGGCCATCCAAAGTGGGGTTTGACTACGTATCTCTCAACCAAACTCGACTGGTCTATGGAAAAACAACCAACAGGGACCAAATGGATCCTTGTAATAAAGTTGGATAATTAAAAGACTAGCATGACATCGACAATAATAATTTTAATAAATATCTACATCCACCCAAGAAGAGAGACCAAAGAGGCGCACATGAATACCCTGATAAAAATGATAAAAACAATGCAGAGACAATATGCGCAACCACAGTTCATCATCACAGGTGATTTTAACACAAATTTATGCAAAAACGTCAGGAACTTCATCAAATGGGTAACAGATTCAGAAGTAAGCTAGAATCTCTAGGTTTAAAACTTTTGAATGCAAACACCAAAGAGGACTCTCCTGCATCAATCGCCTTTCTAAGTGGTAACAAGAGCTCAACCAACGACCACACGTTAGTGAGCGAAAATGTAAGGTCTCAGAGGCATAAATTCCAAATAATTTAACACATGGAGAGCAATCATTTCCCACAATCAATGCAATCGGAACAATAACAATTTGTTGGTTACAGAGCACAGCGACTATTGAGTTTCACAACTGACCTTGTTGTCAGTTATTTTAATAAACATAGATACCAATTCAGTGTATACAATGAAGACAGTAATCATCCAGGTACAGAAAAGCAAGACAACATGTATATTCTTGATTATGTTGACACGGAGTAAATGTTGTTGATGCAGACAGCCGACACGTGTTTCGTCGTGTAGACGACTTTTTCAAGGCTGTTCAATAAAAAAAATTACAATCCAACACTCAGTATTGTCCTAAAGATGTTACATTACATGATGTAATATCTCCACATTGTATATCCAGAAAGAGAGAAAGAAAACCTGTGAAATTTTACAAAGCCAGCTATAGCACATTGTTTGGACAAAAGAACCAAGATGTGTTACAAGAGTGTGGTTTACAGATAGTATCCATTCCACCAAATCCAAAAGAAATTCTTTTTTTAAAAACACCTGTGATTGTGAGATTTGTGAAAGATACCCAATACAAAGGGGGACCCCTGAGAACAAATGATAGGCAGGTGATGCAGGGGAAAAAAACGTAAAACTACTACTAAAGAAAGCCACCTGCCTATATCATAGGATATATATAAGACCACGAAAGGGTCAGAGCAATATAAGGAGACAAAGGGGCTGACAAACGGACATAAACAGAATGATTACAAGGATACACTGATTACAAAATGTATATTCTTTTTATTGTAATCATTTTAAATAATTCATTAATTTATATCAGACTTCATATAAAACATACATAGGTACCAAATACATAAAACATTAATATATATGGGTCCCACACACAATAATCAAAACAATCAGTTCAACCAAAACTCATTCAAAATTCCAAACTAGCATACACATTCATTCATCACTCACAATCCAGGACATTCTAACAGTCATACACATAGGTAGGAAACAATCAGAGCTGATGAACAGCCAAGTGGTGTAGAACTAGTAGGCTCTCGTGTTTCCTCCCAGTGGTGGATGCAGGCAGGGTCCAAATGCACGAGGAAATTAAGCGCCAACGCGCGTTTCGGTGTCAGGCCCAGGAGGGGCTACACCTTCATCAGGGCGGTAAATATATGAACAGTGTGGGACACACAGACAGACCTTCAATTTAATAGTGTCCACTTGGACCTCTTAACAGGACATACAGAATAAATCGGCTCAACAAGCAGATATCTAGGCGACAGTGTAAAAGACAAGCTCAACAAGATTCCTAGAGATTTCGGATTCAGCAGGGAGCAAGGAAAAGGGGGAAAATTCTCTGTGTTATTAATTAGGGAGTGAGCATATGGACTCACCCAGTCGAGTTCAAAGATATTTTCGTTACTTTTAATGGAAAGGTTTGCATAGATTCTTCTTTCTCGTGCTCAGAGCCGGAGACATGAACGTGCTACGACTTAATTTCTGTGATGAATCATCCGATTTTTTGTCAGCCTTGATTTGTGAAAGAAACAACAAGAAAGAAAAATCCATGTACGTCATAGTTTGGAAGAAGTAAAGAAGAAATGTTGAGATCATAATAAAATAAAATGAATGAAAAGATGTGCTCCAAGAGAGTCAATAAAGTGTTCTAATTTAGTTTTGGGTAAATATATACCTTGAAAAACAGTTCAAAGAATCAGAGCATGAGTCCTCGTGATTCCGCAATAGTACGGGATATACCACAGCAATAACGATGAGCCAGATACTTACTATCCGTAAACCACACTCTTGTAACACATCTTGGTTCTTTTGTCCAAACAATGTGCTATAGCTGGCTTTGTAAAATTTCACGGGTTTTCTTTCTCTCTTTCTGGATATACAATGTGGAGATATTACATCATGTAATGTAACATCTTTAGAACAATATTGAGTGTTAAATTGTACATTTTTTTATTGAACAGCCTTGAAAAAGTCGTCTACACGACGAGACACGTGTCGGCTGTCTGCATCAACAACATTTACTCTGTGTCAACATAATCGAGAATATACATGTTTTCTTGCTTTTCTGTACCTGGATGATTACTGTCTTCATTGTATACACTGAATGGTATCTATGTTTATTAAAATAACTGACAACAAGGTCAGTTGTGAAATTCAATAGTGGCTGTGCTCTGTAATTAAAAAATTGTTATTACATGTATGGGGAAAAGTCTTGTACATTGAGCACGCCCATTTACAGATCCTTAGACTGGACTTTTGGTAAACAGTACGGAGGTGCTGACCGGTGTTTCCTTGCCACTGCCATTCATGTTGTAATTGTTGCAATTGGAACAATGTTTTGCTCATCTGATGGCACCCAACGACTTAATCTCTAAGCCCTTCGTATGTAATCTAAAAAGTCTGAGATGGAGAGGAAAAGGGATAGAGAAAGTAATGGCTGAAGGATACTTTCAATCAGGAACAAAAGAAGAATTTGAGACGGGAATAGGGAAGCAAGAAAATCGTCAATCGGTAAACAAGGAAAGACTAAAGGTTTGGGTTTCCTTATTAGCCGTCTTATTGGAAAAATTCCCACATAAAGGAAAGCAAGCGCACCACATCTCATACAGGAAGCACAATCCGGCAAACAGCCACCAACCTTGGTACTGTATGAAACTAGAGAAGCAAAAATGCCAAATTTTGCGAGAAATCAGAATATTCACAAAGCAGTTAAAACATGGAGGAGTACCAGACAAATGTAAGGTTTAAAAAAACTAAGAGCTCAATATAAGAAAAGCTGCTGCGAAGCAAAAATAAATCACCATGCGCTTATTTGGAACAAACTTCTCGTGGCGAGTAAACAACTGAACAGGAATGAATTTTGGCAAGTGATAAATGCTCTGACACATGGAAAATCCAGACATCATACCGCAGGTATCAACGCAGACACGTCGGTGGCTCACGTGCAAGCAATGTGCAGAGAACCAGAGTTCCAACTTAAAACAGACACTCGTGATACTTTAACTGAAATGAGAAGGGGCTTGTCATCAGCTACGTAGATAGCCTCAGGGGCTCAAGAAAAAACCATCATGAACAAGGAACATCAAACCAAAAATATCCCTGAACTTACAAAAACAGACCAATTAACAAAAATCATAAACAAAACTAAAAACAAAAGGTGCAGCAGGCCCTAACGGTATACCAAATGCTCTCTTTAAGGGAGTAGCTTCGTACTGGGCAGACTATTTTACACCTTTTTTAATAAGCTGTTTCTGACATATAGAATCCCCCAATTATGGAAGGGAAGTATTTTTCAGCAAATTTTTAAAGGTGGAAATCCGTCACTGACTATCAACTACAGACTCATTGCACTAATAGACGTTGAAGCTAAGTTATATGCTACCTGTCAGCTAGAACATCTAAAAAAATGGTCAGATGACACCAAACGGATACCTCGGTCCCAAACTGGGTTTAGGGTAGGGGCAGACATACTAACTAATCTTTCAGCTCTAACGCTACTAACCGAAAATGCCAAACACCAGAACAAGCGGATGTTCGCTTGCTTTGTGGACCCAAAGTTAACTTTTGATCGTGTGCCCCGAAAACACTTATGGGAAAAACTGGCAATGTGGGGCATCTCAAACATCTTACTGAATACCATCAAAGTACTGTACACAGGTACCTGTACCCAGGTCAAAATAGGTGATGGCAGCTTTGTAACAAAGCAAATATACACCCACAATGGATTAAAACAGGGGTGTGTGTTAGCCACAAGTCTCTTTAATTTGTATTTATCCGATCTTGAAGAAGCACTCAGTGAAGCTAACAGCCATCCAAAAACGTTAGCCAAAGAGGAAATCAGGTGCCTGCAGTATGCTAATGACATAGTGCTTCTTAGCCAAACCCCAATTGGGCTTCAACGCAGCATGAGTACATTAGCTAAGTACATGGATCGGCACAGGTTAGAATTCAATGCATCTAAAACAAAGGTAGTGCAGTTAGTGGATGCCAAATACAAAAAACATGCGTGGTTTCTGGATGGGAAAAAAGTCGAGGCCGTCACCTCATACAAATATCTGGGATTTAAAATTGAGAGAAAACTGAGTTATAAGCACCAGCTCCTAGCAATGAGGGCTAAAGCCCAAAATCTCATATATGGATTCAAATTATTAAAAAGGAAATTAAGCTGTCCATCCTATAGCCACCTACTATCCGTCATGTCGGCACATTTAATGCCTTCTGTCACCTATGGTTCCGAAATTATGAGGGGTCGCGAAATCTCAATTATAAATAACATCCAAACAAAAGTGTATAAAAATGTCTTCCTCATTCAGCAATCAGCATCACCGGCATAAGTCCGACTCGAGTTCCGGAGTAAAAGTGCTTTTATTAAACTATTTGAGAGGCTCAGAGCATCCACAACCGACTCTATCGAGCACCTGTGCTGGAAAGAAATGAAAGCTCAAAGAGAGAAGAAAATATAAGGTTCCTGGGGCTGCTATTTAGCACAGGTTATAGAGGATCTTTCCGCTCAAGAAATTTGGAACTCAGGCATGGGGAAACTGGCCCTCAACAAAGCAATTAACCTGTCAACAAAACTCCTGTCTAACATAACAGATGAAAACAGCTTATTACAAAGACGTCATGCCTGGACGGTGATTAATTCATATGGTACCAGGAAACCTCAGGACTATTTATCAGCTCATTTCTCAACCATTTTAAGAAATCAATTCATGAATTTACACTTTGGTATGTGGGAAACAAAGGATCTGATCCCCTCCTGGAAAGACCAACACCAAAATCAAGACTTTAAATTGTGCAACTACAAACAAGAATCCCTATCACATATTCTCTGTGCATGTCCGAAGCTATTAAAAGAAAGAAAGATATTTTTGAAAGAAATATTAATTAATATGAACATACGAACATGCAGAGAAGCTGTAACCACCTGGTTAGGTGGGTCTTCGATTCCACTGGTCTGCAGGAGGGTAAAATTTATAAATTTGTATCTAGAGGAATTGGGGTGAGTTCCAGAAGAAAATCAAACAAAACTTATACACAGTTTTTATGACGAAGATGGATTTTATGATGAGGACAATTGTTAGGGTTGCAGCACTTTATGGACAATATAATCTGGCCTTGATTTTATTAAGTGTAGAACAATGAACAAAGATTTTTATACTTTTTACTAATGTTTTTCATAGGACACTTTAAGTAATGTAGATGAAATTATACGGTGTAATGGTTTTAAAAGACCGAGCATTTGAATAAACTTGACTTGACTTGGCATACAGTGCATATGTCCCATCTTCTCATTAAAATCAATATACTTGTTCCTTCTTAAAACTTCCATGAAAAATATTAGTTATACTAAAAGTGAGTAATTATTCCTGACTGTTTTTTTAAGGGCGAGTTCGTGGAGATTTAAGTACTTTAACAGCTTACAATTCAGTTGAGGATCTGACGGGTTAAGGTTTTTTATAATGGCCCTACATGTCCTGATCCCTCTTAATTTAAAGTCAGTCCTTAATGAAGTGATGCTTGCAGTATATAAATATGGGCATATGCAAATCAAATGAATAAAATCCTCCTTTTTTTACCACAAAGTCTGCATGCTGTGGGGCCGTTGCGTTTCTAGCTAGGTTGGTCTCCTGTTGTTGGTAGCTGGCCAAACCAACGTGCCATCAAGCGTTTCTTTAAAATACGGAAAATTTAAGATTTAGGTACGGTGCTTGTTTTAAGGTCTCATAATTATTGATTACCATCCATACATGTGCTCACTGGCTAAAGGTGTTTTTTTTACTTGCAGCAGGGAATTCAATTTTGCCAATTAATGATTTGTCTAAAGGATGTAAAGGAAAGATTTTTGTTCCATAGTTCCCCCGTGTTGGTAGTTTGAAGGGCTTTGAGTAGATCTTGGTTTTATGAGGATGTTTGATAATTTTCCACTTCAGTCCATAATGCTTTATCAATTGGCGAATGTTCTGCATTTAGTTTTATTTTGTACCAACTTTTTATGTTGGAATACAGCCTCCAAACTGATTTGCTAATTAGCCCAAATCCCGAACGCACCTGTGCTGGTGATCCATTTTTGGGTAATTGAAAGACCCGTTTGTAGGTGGTAACATGCAGTTTGTTTAGAAGTGTCAAGTCTTTTCCAAGTAGGGCAACAATGGCATAGGATATTGTTGGCAGGAATCTTGCTGCTATCACAGATAGCAGTGGTTTAAAGGAAGGGCATACCAGTTTTTTGGCTAGTGTGCTGAGGGCAAATGTTCGCGCACCGGCCATTTTTAACATGTAGTTCTTCTGTTCCTATTGGTTGAATCTATTATCTAGATAGACTCCTAAATATTTATACCTAGTCTTCCAGCAACTTTCCATCCAATCAGATTATATGTGTATGACTGGGTTGGTTTTGGATCAACATGGTTTTATTTTGATTTCCAGTTTATTAATGATTACGTAACCTGCTTTTCTGCTAACACCCCCTGGAGTCCTTCTTGTGTTAGGCTCATTAATACCATGGCATCTGCGAATGAAAGATGTGACAGGATTCGTTTATCCAGTCGAGGTGGTTGAGAATTGATTTGGTCAAGCCTTTGTGCTAAATCTGACATGAACAAATTAAATACATGGGGGGCCAGCACGCATCCTTGTTTCGGGCCCGTGTTTGTGGCAATCCTTCTTGAAACCCTGGTGCAATCCCCCAACTTGACTCTTATCCAGGTGTGGGTGTATAGTTGCATTATTCCTCGCAATATTCTTTATGGAATGTTCCATTCTTTCAGTTTTCTCAACAACTGGTGTCGGTCTACCCAGTCAAATGCTGCTTTTAGGTATATAAATAAGAGATGTAACTTTAGCTTTTTCCTTTTTCATTTGTCGGCTATTAGCAAGACTGCTAGTATATTTGTTGTTCTCTTTCCTAAATCCTGTCAGATTAGCTGGGATCAGGTTATGCTTGTCTGGCCACTCATCAGGTCTGCCAGGATCACTGATGCATAATACTTTGCTTCTACGTCGAGTAGTGCTATAAGCCTGTAGTTTGTCAGATTCGATCGGTCTCCACCGTTGTAGATTGGTTTTATTATAGAACCTAGCCTGTTAGGTGGTAAGGAGCCTAGTAGTTCCACTTCTTTAAACAACATAGATAGGTGAGTGCCCCAGAATATCATGCCCCTTTTAAAAATGGCCTGGGGAATGCCATTTGGGCCTGGTGCTCCGTTACTTCTTCCTCTCCCTATTGTGTTTATAACATCTTCAGCTAGGAAAGTTTGAACGGGGGTTGCTTTTTCTTACTGCACCCTGATTTGCTGGTGTTTCGATTCTTACATCGTTGGTGTGTTTTTATGGTTGTTCCATTTGCAGAGTTGTCAATGACTTGGGCAGTATATCCCCCTGGAACCTTCTGGCCAGGAAATCTAGTGGCTTTCTCCTGAACATTCAAGTTGTTTAAAACTTTCATTGGCCTTCTCAAATTGTTGACTAGATCCCAAAAGCAACTTGAGTTAGTTTGTTTAGCACGGAACATTAGTTTGTCCATATCGCCTCATTCCGTTTTCTTTTCTCTTCCCATAATTGTCTTTTGTATTCTTTCCACAACTTGCGTACGCTTTTCCTTTAAACATGATCATTATCTGTGGTTTTAGAGTTCCTGACAGCTTGTCTCAGTTCTCGTTTCAGCGTTCCTCGAGGAAGCATTGTTTTCCTTCCCTGGTTTTCTCTTGGGGCAGCCTGACATTAATGATGTCAGTTTTGTTCTGAACTCTGTTTAGGAATTTATTGAGTTGGTGTTTTTGCAGCAGCAAGCCACTGCTAAATCCTTTATTGTAGTATTCAGATCCTATAGCGAGGCATTAGTCCACCTCAGACATTTTAGGTTGGTCGAGTTTGTGAGGCCTTCCAGTGCCAGGATGTTAATATGCCTTCTGGGGTTTAACCCGAAATGTATATGTGGGTGAGAGTGATCACCCAAGGTCGTAAAGTTAATTGAAAACTGTAATATATATGGCATCATATACTCTAACGTAGTCACAAATGTTTGACCTGGACGGTATGTTGGTAGATGATACTGTGGTTCCAGTGTATGTTGTCTGATGTCAATTTTTTCATCCTCATCCGGTGTATGGATTAGGTTAGTCACCTTTTAAGATTATTTTCCATAGAGGATGCACGATTCTTGTGTCTGAAACTGTTGTGATTATCAGTGACTTTTTTCTTATTTAAATCTATTTGGATGAATATAGATGTTAATCAGCAATACTGTTCTTAGTTCATGATTCCTCCTATAAGTGAGTATGATTAATTGCAGACATCGGTCAGGGGATTTTAGATGTTCGGATTTAATGGTTAGTGTTGTAGACAAATAAACTGCTACACCTCCTTTAGGGTGAACATAGTGCTCCTTTTTTATTGCTCCTACAGACTAGTGATTAAGGGGCATATTAGCAAGGGCACTATCGCCGCTTTAGCGGCACTTTTTGCCGCTAAAGCGGCGATATTTATATCGCCCTATCAGCAAACTGTCTCTAACAGCAGTTAGCGACAGTTTGCGGGCATTAGCGCCCGTTTTTTTACCGCTTTGCATGTCAGCGATATTTATCGCTAATGACATGCAAAGTGGGCGTTCCCGACGAACAAACCTGGGAAACACTCGCTAACAGGCCTATCGCCTATTAGCAAGGTGGCCATGGCCCCAGTTAGCGACGTGAAAAGTCGCGCTAACCGGGGTCATCGCCATTTATTTAACACCTGCAATTAGCAGGTGTTAGCCATACCTAACATGGGGGGGTGGATTATGCTGATACGACCACAGGGTCGTATCAGCAAGGTGTTCTCCCTTCTCCATGCAACATCGCTGGTTTTTCAGCGATGTTGGCCCATTACCCCCATAGCGCTAATCGTTGCTAATACAGCGTTAGCATGGCGATATATTCCAGCGATAGCCGGCGATAAAAAAAATCACGCTAACCAGGGTTAGCGATGATTATCGCCTCTTCTTGCTAATATGCCCCTATATTCGTGTCCAGATCGTTCCTCCTCGGAGAGGGACTTGGGCTTCTTCCTCAGGCATTCTACAGGACCGAGTAGACCAGAGTCTTTTCATGTGATTTCATTGGAGGTTGCTGTATTTGATGATGAGCTTTTGCCATTAAAGGTTGGGGGGTAGCATGTCTTTGTTTGTTTGCTTAGTTTTATACCCCGTGCTACAAAATGTTACTTGTGGTTCAGTATAAGTTGTGCTATTTCTTCTGACTGCCATGTAGTTAGAGTGCGTTCAGTGCGTTTAAAAACCTCGGGCATATTATCAAGGGCAGCATCGCCACTTTAGCGGCACTTTTTGCCGATAAAGCGGCGATATTTTTATCGCCCTATTAGCAAGCTGTCGCTAACAGCTGTTAGCGACAGCTTAATGGCGATAGCGGCTGTTTTATTGCCGCTTTGCATGTCAGCGATAATTATCGCTAATGACATGCAAAGGCGTTCCCAACTAAAAGCAACTGCAAACAGTCGCAAACATAACGTCCCCTATTATCAATGCCCGCGAAGCGATAAAAAAAGTCGCGCTAACCGCGATTATCGCTGGAATTTAACACCTGATAAAAACTTGACTTAACCATCTTGTCAATGGGAGGTGGATTGTAAAGTTAAGTCCTCACCTGCCTATCAGCAAGCTTTTCATTAGCGCAGTGAATTTATCGCTGGATTTCTCGCGCTATTGCTGGGTTTCGCCGCTATCGCTGGATTTTTTATCGCCTTGGAGATAAGCGTTGATAATAACGCGTTATCTCCGCAATGAAATCCAGCGATAAAAAAAACAGCGCTAAGCGCGCTTTGCGATAATTATCGCAAATCCTTGGTAATATGCCCCCTCGTTTGGAAGAAATTCCACTAATAGCAAATCTGCGGATTCTATGTGCTTCAGTCCTGGAATTTCTGCAGTCAGTTTTAATATATTCCCCATGTTAAGAATGTCGTGGCAACCGAGCGAGTCATATAGTGGAGTGAAGATGATTTGCAGCATGTCCTTGTTGATCAGGGGAACATTTTTCCGGGTCGAATGAGGATGCCAAACATTTTTTGATAGATTCAACTTTCTGTGGGTTTGTACCACAACCCTAAAACCTAATTGGGGTGTAGTTTTGTCCTTATTCACATTATCTGTTGGTGTGCCCTCTTCTGGTGTAAAGTGAGGGAGGGTCACCTTCTTGCTACCCTGCAGATCTTCTTTCTTGTTCGAAACTGGTCTCTCAGACCTGTCTCATGTGCACTACTCATTGATGCTTTTGTTGGCACGGCATGCTGGATAGGACCAGCGTCCTTGGTGTTTTTTTAGTCTAGTCCTTTTGATCTGGTTTGTGTTATTAACTTGGTTGATACTTAATGCTGTATCTTCCTGGTTTCGGGGCCTGTGCCCTGCGCCATGGCCATCATTGTCCCTGATTTGTGGGTAATGCCACGTTGTTTCTTTTGTATTGTTTTTTTTACGAGCATTTTAACAACATACATTGCAGTAACAGCATCTCAAAAAACAGCAGGTAAGGGAAAGAAGTGGGGGAGAAGGTATCCGGTACAGAATTCACAGCTAATATGATGAACAGAGCACCACAAATTAAAGTCTGAGTAGTACATGTTAGCGTGACATTTCAAATGACAATTATAGTACTCATCTTGAGTATGCAAGGCAAGTGACACAGGTATCCCGAGCATGTTGGGTTATCAGGCAAAGGCGCAGGACGGGACTGCATAATTGTTTGATTTCCCTTGAGCTAGCTACTCCTACATTTCCAATCTGGGGGACACATCACAGCGCTACCCACACTTTAGGGGGGGTTGTGGCCCTTGAGCGTAAATATGTTAAAAACGGTTCCCAAATGTCTTTAGGTCGACTTTGTAAAGGCATCAACTCCCAGTATTGAGCTATCTGCTTCTGACAGTACGATGCATCCTGCGCCCCGAGGGACCCCCTTCCTTCCCCAGTGTTTAGCAAGCTGGTGTTTGGCTAATAGTAACAGTAAGGCTGTAATATGACGTGAGGATGCTGGCAAGTCTTTAATTGACTAGTGGAGTAAAAGGGATCTGGAGTTCAATGATTTGCTGGATCGTAGAATGTGTCTCCCGCTAGTAATCCAGGGTCTTAGGGCATTCCCAGGCCAAGTAGAGGAACGCGGCCTGAGGTGTCGAACACCTCGCACACTTTGCCTCCTCGCATAGCCCCATATGTTTCAACTGTATGGGAGTGCGATGTAATCTGTGCAAACACTTAAAATGTATGAGGCGTAGTCTGTAATTGGGTGATAAAGCCGCAGTCTGTGCACAGCAATAAGACCATTGGTCAGCAGTTATGGGGGGGGTCTGTATCTAGTTGCCACTGAGCGAGCGCTGTAGGCGTGCATACTGGCACCTTATCCTGCATCACTGTGTAGAGTCTGGTGACTAGTTTACGATGAGGGGTGTTGGTAAGCATATGTTCAAGAGCATGTAATGTTGGTGGGGGTGCTGGGAAGGTAGTATGATTTTCACAACACGTGGCGCGGATTTGAGTGTAGATGAGCATGTCCATCAGGGTGGGCTTCGGAGTGTCGGTTGGCACAGGTGTGGGCATAAAGTGCCCATTCGGGTACAGATCAGCGTATCTGAAAAGGTGTTTATTCCGGGCTTGATTGTGCATTCCATCGGCCATCAGTACCGGCAATATGGGATTACGTGCAATAGGGCTAGAGGGAGTGTATATGCAGTCAAGGGATGCTCGCCACCGCATTCCGTCCCACGCCCATCTTACACACTCCACTGTGTCCGCAGATGCCCGGGTGGGTCTATAGGGTTGGTAAAGTGCTGTGGATAGCGGGACTGGAGATGTTGGGTACAGTCAGAAATGTTGGTATTGGGCCTGCACGCACACGCATATAGCTTCATGTCTGGAGCATTTAGGCCACCCTGACGAAATGGCAGCGTAAGGGTTTCCCAGGCTATTCTGGGATGTTTGCCTGCCCAGGCTAGGGATATCAGATTGGATCTCAGATGTTTAAAAAACTGCTGTGTGAGCAGAATGGGAAAATTGAGGAAGAGGTACAAAAATTTGGGTAGCACAACCATCTTTACGATGGCCAATCACCCAGTTAATGAAAGGGGGAGGCCGTTCCAAATTGGAATTCTTTCTTCCAGCCAGGAGATGGCCTTGCCATAGTTGGCCTGCATAGTTCTTCCTTGTCCCGGCTCAGCCAAACGCCTAAGTATCTGACTGGTTCGGACGCCCATTGTAGTGCAAATTCAGACTCAAATTGCCCGGTGCTTTTGGTGAGAGGAAATATAACCGACTTAGCCCAGTTTATTGTTAAGCCTGAGATTCCCCCGAATTTAATGACCTCCCTAATGGCACAGTCTAAATTATCCCAGGGGTTCCTAACGTACAGTGCGATATCATCCGCATACATGGATACCAGAATTCCACGCTCTCTGAATCGGATCCCCCTATGATCATGGTGCCGGTGTAGTCTAGCTGCCAGGGGTTCCATGGCTATAGCAAATAGGAGAGGGTACGAAGGGCATCTCTGCCATGTGCCGCATGTGACTGAGAACGGATCAGAGAGTAGGCCTGGCTGTGGGGGCAATATATAATAGTTTAATGAGGTTCAAGAAACACAGGCTTAACCCTAAATGCTGTAGGAGCTGGAATAAAAAAGGGCCATTCCAAGGAATAGAACGCCTAAGTGGCGTCGAGTAGGGCAGCAACTGCAGCCACCTTTGGGTCCACGCCAAGCATGACCGCAAACAAAGTGCGGAGGTTGTGTATGATTGATCGATCAGGCACAAGGCCTGACTGATCCGGACGAATCATGTCAGGAAGAAGTGGGGCCAAGCGATTGGCAATAAGTTTTGCCAACGTTTTATTGTCCATGTTAATCATAGATAGCGCTCTATGGGAGTCGCAGGATGTGGCAGATTTGCCAGGTTTAAGTATAGTAACAATGACTGCCTCGGGAAGGAATGGGGGTAGTTCCCCAGACTCCACAGATGATTGATACGTAGCTAGAAGATGAGGGGTCAGTATAGTGGAAAATTCTTTGTAAAAGATGTTGTGAGGCCATCGAGGCCGGGGGCCTTGTCGTTAGGCAGACTGCGAATAACATGCAGGACTTCTTCCTCTATTAATGAGGAGTCCAGATATTGCCGATGTACGTCATCTAGCCATAATATTTGTATAGATTCCAAATATTCTTCAAGTTGGTCTGCGGGGACATGGGATTTGGTTTGATATAGTTTGGAATAATAGGAGGTCATCATATTTAGTACAGCAGAGGGGCCGGTGTGGTGTTCCATATTCTCATCTACAAGGCCTATAACATAGTTATTCGCGATGGGAAGTCTGAGCATCTGGGCCAGCGTTCTGCTGGGGCACTCTCCCTATCTGCGAGCAGTTGCCTCCCGTCCCAAATAGTGTACTTCTCATTCCGCCTCTTCGTTATATTCTGATAGAGTTTCGCACTCTCCAGTCAGCCTCGAGGCATGCAAGTCTCGTGCGAATAGCCCTCAAGACCCCCGCTTGTTTTGCAATACAGGTACCTCTTATGACTACTTAAAGGCCTCCTAAAGCATCGACGGGGACGTAACTGAACCTTCATTTGTTGAAAAATAGTCAATAATGGTGGCTCGTATTTCGGATCGAAATACTTGGTCTCTTAGAGCTCCAGCAGGCAATCACCAGGAGAAGGTGCGCGGGACAGCAAGGGGCATTGCCAGTTCCAGTAGTACTGGGGCATGATCAGATAATGTTTGGGCAATAGCGAGGCACTGGTCATCCACGTTAGGACATCTTTCATGACAAGCCAATAATCTATGCAGGACCAGGCCCCCGTTGAGGATGTGGTGCATTTACCCTCTCTACTAGTATTGTGTAAAAACACCATGTGTCAGTCAAGCTGTGGTCCTGGATCAGGGTGTGTATCGGTGCCGCAGCTCTAGGGTGTGGGCGCGTTGAGAGGTGCTCGCCCCCCCTATATAATCGCCCCTTGGTCCTAGGCTAACAATGTGTCACCATACCTCGCAACAAAATTCGGGGCAGTCAGTGTTGGGCCCATAAATGCACGCAAGTATTATTGAATGCTGGTGTAGGGTGCAACCCAGAAGAACGAATCGACCTTTGGGGTCCGATTTCGCTTGCGTAAGTCTCCATGGTTGCAACTGAGTATATCCGTACCATGTGCATAGTTAGAGTAGTATGATGCATATGTTTCTGCGCACTAGCGAGCGCACAGGCGAGGCGCTGTTGAGGGGGAAAGTAGGAAGCATATGTCAATCTGATGTCTTGTAAGGTAGGTGTGCACAAGACAGACTTTTCACGCATCATTTAGCCCCTAAACATTCCACGAAAAACATTTAATACCCGTCGTCATGGGGCCATGTGGTGGTGCCGTGCTAGCAAATAGAGCCTGATAATCGGTATGTGAATATAAGATGTCACTACTCTGCAACACTGAGCAGGTGCTCTAGCAGTCGTTGAGACAGGGGTGATGCTTGATGCTCTCTGCAACCTAGTGGCAGGGGATGGGGGAGGGTGGACTGGGAAGGAAACCTGCCTTGTAGTGTAAATGCGCTCCAACAGGGAGAACAGTGGCCCTTGGCAAAACTTGAGCCCACCCCCACCCACTCCATCCCCCAAACTTGGTTGAGAATCCCCCATCCACCCCCCACCCTCCCCAAAACCTCAAAATTGAGCAGTTCTATGTATGGGGCTCATCCCAAGGGGCAGAGATGAGCCGGCATACACCCCAGCCTGGTCTAGGCTAAGTGGCTGAAACAACAAGTGTCACCCAGGCCAGTCGGCCAGTGGCTCATGGCCACCATATGTTAATCAGTACATCAGTGTGCAAACTTACATAGGAGTGAAGGATCATGCCCAAATCTCCCCATTGTGCTTCGCAGGTGGCATCAATATAAACAGTGTTCTAAGCGAGGACGTCCCTAGTCATTCTCATCCGTTTGCGGGCCATCAGTCAGTCTTGAAGGGCTTTTCCGGGAGCTTGGCAGGGTAGAGGAGAGCATATTTGACCTCTGCCTGCTGTAGGAGTTTCTTAACAGGTTGAAAGTCTTTTCGTGCAGCTTGAACGGCGATGGTAAAGTCTGGGTAGAAAGAAATGATGTTATTGTATATCGCAGCACTCTCTCACTTGGCGCAATACGACATCTCTGTCTTGAAAATTCAGACGAGCAATTATTGGGCAGGCTGGGGTACTCGGAAGCGGCCGCTGCACCAGGGATCAGTGCGCCCTCTCGACAATAAACACTGGAAAGAGAGACTCTCTGAAGATGTCTTTCAACATGGTAGTGACGTAGTGTTCCACAATGTCGGTTGCGGTGGATTCTGGTATGCCCAAGATACGAAGTTTGTTCCACCTCGAGCGGGCTTCCAGCTCTTCGTTCTTGGCCTTGATGACAGTGAGGACTCTGTCCATCTTCAGCAGCTGTTGCTTTGTAGCTGTCTGGGTGTCATCGATGTCATAGACTCTGGTTTCTAGATGGTCTATGCTATTCTTATGCTTATTGACACGCTCGTTCATTTTGTCTAGACGCTGCGCCATCAGGTCCAGCTTGGTGTCAATTGTATTGAGGCTGGATTTGCCATTTGCGAGGATTTACTTGAAATCCTGGTCCTGGTGCGGCTCCTCAATGGGGGGCTCTGGGGGCAGCATCTGAGACTGGTCCGCTCCGGCTTGGCGTGTGTTCTTGCTTTCAAATTATATTTTAGCTTGGCGTGTATCATGCTTGCCCATTGTTAGCTGGTAGGTATCCTGCTATGTCGATGTTACTGTCAGATGGCGACACCAGGGTCTGTCGGGCGTCAGACAATTCCAAGTTGTCCAATAAACTTGGGTACAGTTAATGGTAGTTTATCATTCCATCCCGCCTCTCCTTCAGTGTGCTGACGGTGGCAGCTATGTCTTGATCACGGCTAAAAGGTGAGGGTTGGGGCACTCAACATCTGTGCTGATCTGCCCACCGCCTGACCTGGGGGGCAAGCTCACACTCCAATAGCAGGTATGGTAAGTGTCTCACACCCACCTTCGCAATGTGTACATAACAGGGAGAAATAAATAATCGCCAGGCTACAATTCAATTCAATACAATTCAATTCAATACAATTCAAGGCCAGCCCCCTAACAGGGAGATTCCAGGTCTTTCACTTTATATAGGATCGGAACAACAGTTCAGGCTCACTTGTCTCAAAGGCAGCCCACCAGTCTTGCAGCGTGCTGCGGAGTGGCTTCAGATGGAGCACTGTAAGGGAGCCAGGCACTAGGCCCCAGCTCGAGAAAGTGCAGGAGCAACCCAGGCCGAGCTAGTTGTGTGTCCCCCAGGTGGGCCTGCCCCCGTGACACAAGCAGGCCGCGTACCACCAGAAGCACCTGCTCTCACCTTGCTGGAAATATCAGTACACTCAGCTCACCCGCACACTCCATACAGCCGCTCCAGCGTTTGTCTCCTCCGTCAAGCCGTTGCGGTTCTCCCAGTCGACATGAGCGAGGTCCTGCGCGGCTCCACACCCCCCCTGTTGCGGGGATCAAGGCCTGTCAAACCGGTCAGGTGTACAATGTAGCACCTCACACTGCAGACCCGCTCAGGCTGTCTGGATTTTCGTAGGGGCAGGAGCCCGCTCAGCGCGCCCCAGGTCAGCGCGCACTGCCAATCTGCCACCCGGGCCCCAACGCCCGCAACTCGTCTCTGGGCCTCAGTCTCTCCCCCACCACACAACAGACCCCGGCGGCCCACCGGAGGCACAGGGGCAGCGGGGGTAGGAATCTGAATCAGGCACCTGCCGCGTATCTTTCGGGCCCAACAGGCGGCGGATGAAGTAGCGGCAATATGGCACCTCTCAGTCCTAAGAGGCCCAGCACTCGTACCTTGCAATCGCCGTAATTCAGTGCAGGTACACTCTGCCAGGGCAGAGTGAGTGCACCATCTGGTTGCTCACTCGGACCCCCAACAGGGTCAGTGTTGGAGACCAACTGGCCGAGGATGCTGGAGGAAATTGCGTTCAGCCGTCGCGGCCTCTCTAGCGAGCGGCCATTTCATAGTGCTGCCAAGCTCCGCCCCCTCCTTTTGTAATGTTTGTGTGACATTTATGTTGATGCGTTTTAATGTTATCTATGTTCCACTGCTGAGTTTCTTTTTATTGTGTTGATCTTGTTTCTTTCAAAGCCACTTGAATGTCGTCATTAGTGCTATCTTGCTATCATGCTGTCCAGTTCTCTTATTGACGGAGATTCTGGTATAGATTTATTTGGGCTTGACTTTTCTGATTCATCTGCCTCTTCCGCATCCCACTTAATTTGGCTTCCTCCACTGACTGTACTGACATTCAGGGCATTGAGTACACTAGATTCCGCTGTGTTGTCTTTTTTTTTTAATAGAGGGAATATTCTGGGTTTTTATTGATTTGTCACTTATCTTGCTTTTGATCTTGCTTTTCTGTCACTTTTTTTGCCTCCTCGATTGCCTCTCATTTTGGTATTGTTTACACTTACACCTACCTTTGGGATCTAGACATCCTTTAGGGTTACTGTACCCATTTACTTCTTTTTCAGAAGATCCATAGCTCCCCCTGTAGGTTTCTTAGGTTTCCTTTCCCCTTTGTTCCTCTAGTCACAGAGTTCCTGAGATTTCTTTTCCTGGTTTTTGTTATATTTAATGTTCTCTTGTGGTTGACAACTATTGGCTGTTGTATTGTTGGCCAAATTGGCTTTTTAATAGTTATTATCTCTTCCAGGATTGCGGGAAGGGTACTTAGCTTGTCAATAATTGGCCTACATGGGCATCTTGCTTGAAGTGGGGAGTGAATCACTTGTACTCTTACGATTAAATCAGTAAGATTTTTGTGTTTGATATGAATATCTGCGATGTACGTAGCCACTATTTTCATTAAATCTGTTTGAATGTCTATTTTGTCTGACTGCATTACCAGTTCCTTTGTTGAGGCTTGTAGAGTATGTAATAGTGAAATGTAGAGACCTGGGTGATTGCACACATCTCCTACATAGTGCTCTTTGGCTTTTTCTGTACTGCACTTTGGTTTTGGTTCTATTGCTTCTGTGTCTAAAGGCGGGAGGCCCAAAGCTGTATCAAGTAATGTTTGAGCAAGTTTACTAATAGTGGCACTCTTGTTGTGTGGTTCCATGCCATCCTTCATTGTTACAGTGCACTCATTCAATGTTATGATATTATCGTTGTTTTATTTTCCAGATCCTTTAGTTACACACTCCTGATTGATCATTTTTTCTTCCAGAGCCTGTAGAAGATCCACATTGCCTGTAAGAGAGACAGATCTCAACCAGGAGTTCTCTATGTCATCTGAATGTACAGTAGCATCTGCATTTAACCCCTGAGGGATTTCCTGATTTATGGTTGCTCTTGGTGTGGAATGGGTGTGTTTTATCCTGTCAAGTTGAGACCTGTTTTTTGAATTTTTATCAAGCTCCGAGTTTTCCAATTTTCCACTTTCGATGTGTTTTATGGGTGTATCTATTGTTATCGCTTCTGCAGTAATTCTGACTTCTGTGACCAGTGGGGGGCCTGCAACCTGTATTTGCACCTTTGTTGTGATTCATTTTTTTGGGTTCTCACTCACTGTCTCGATGTCCCCTTTCCTTGTTAAAAGGGGGCCTAGTCCCTCTATCGTCACTGCCCCATTGCTGGTTCCTTTGCGTGTGAGATATGTTATATCTGGTGATAACTGTTTCACTTGCCGGTTTACTTTCTGTTGGGCCAGGGGTGTCAAGAGTACTGTTACATTTCCTGTCATTGAATAGATTACGGCCCCTGGATCTTTAAGGAAACTGAACTTTGAACATATTTTCAGTTCCCCAAGCATAGATAGTATTGCAGATATAAGAGGGCTCCTTTGGGTAGCTCTTGCCTCACTTGTTTTGTTAGTGTTTATAGTCTTATTCACTTTTATTCATCTGCGTGCCCGCTTCTTGTTGGAATTCTTCTGCCCAGGCGTCTGCCTTATTCTTCCAGATCTCATTTTTTTGTACATCTCTTAATGCCTCTCCTACTATGTTTCTGGGGGTTTCTAGTCAGATCCTCGCTCCTTGTACTTGCTCCTTTAGCTCCTTTTAGTATTTTCCTGCTGCAGGGGTTTTCAGGCTAGAGCACGGCTCGCCAGTAGGTCCATGAGCTGCACCCAATCCTGGCTCGGACTTTTCTGTATTTTCCCCAGTGTCCTACCAGGGGTGGCCAGGGGATGACTACTACTGCTGCGCGCGTCCTTTTATATTTTGTCCCCGTTGGACCCCTGTAAAATCCCTGTAAAACCCGTTTAGGTTGGATCCTCTGGGTTTTATGGTCCTGTCAGTTTGAGGGTTCAGAGAGGGAGAGCGGGGGGGCGCTGCGGTGTGGTGAGACCTTCCCCCAGTGGAAGGACTCAGGGCAGGAATACCTCAACAACCAGAAGAAGGAAGTTATAGATTTCACAGGGAAACTAACATGATTATGACTCAGAGGCCTACTCAGCTCTGTGGACTGGAGAGAGGTGCGTTGATTTGGGAAATGCTGCTAAATGTGTGTGCTGGCTTAAATGTGAAACTCCTCTTGTGTAGTTGTGGTTGGGGTGCTGTTGTAACTGAAGGCAGACATGTGATGTCACATCATCAAATGTTATGATGACAGTTGTG
The DNA here is from genome assembly GCA_963921515.1 of Calotriton arnoldi. NCBI lineage: Eukaryota > Metazoa > Chordata > Amphibia > Caudata > Salamandridae > Calotriton > Calotriton arnoldi. Next base: position 743,996 of record CAWUFW010004205.1, read on the forward strand.
AGATTGATCAGTCCGGAACATGCAGCTACTTGTCCATGATTGGTTGTAAATTGCTCTCACTTCTCACCTAATCACACATGAGTCACAAAATGAATGACTGCAAGCAGCCTATGTTCTTGCTCTGCCTCTGGGTGTTGGTACACTCCTCATGAAGCTTACCTTCTGTATTTTTCCTTGACTCTACAATATCATTTCTGTTTTACAATCCGCAGGCCTTCTCTTCTCCTGCACAGAAGGTGTAAGCTACATAACTCCTGCATACCTTACCCGAGCGGTTAAGCCAGGCACCCAAGATGGATATTCCGAGAAGAATGCAGATGGACCGTCCAATTTGGTATTTATATACAGTAGGATTTTTTTTTTCTTTTATCAATCATAATTTTTAGAACTATGTTGGTTCACTCCTCCACCACCAACTCACTATGGGATCTTCTATTACCTGAGCAATAGCCCACACCCGCCCCACTTATCCACCCACGTATGAATGGGATCCATTATTTAGATATATAACATCATTCATCAACATCATCATTCAGGTCTTGTGTGGCATAAAGGATTAACCTGGTCCACTCCTGAATCTGAGTCCACTTCTCCTGACTCGAGGATTTAGTTAGTCAGAAGAGGTTACTATTGGTAGTTTTTGTTATAATATCAGCTCTTCTTTGTTGTGCCATGGTGGTAGTTTGGTCTCAGTCATTGTAAAGTTGTGATATAAATATAACCCACTAACTCTGTGTTTTCTTTTAATCTAGTTGCCTGTGATGGATAATCCTTTTCATTAATCCTACAGTTGGAGTCCACTTAGGTGGGAGTGGGACCATGATTGTGATGTCTTCCCTATTAGCACCCTAGCCTGCTACTACTACCCCCACCATTATGAAGGCACCTTGGGTAACCCTGCAGTAACATTTTGGAAGATTGAGAGAGGTAGCCTCCATCATTTATTCAGGTGAGAGAACTATGGAATGAAGTGAACTAGTTTAGTTAGTAAGTAACTAACTTCTACTTCAGATAAGTTCTTGTTTATCCAGGTTGTTGTAGGCAATATAGGCAATGGCAGCCTACCCCCTAATGGTCAATATAGTTACAGAGGGTAGAAGCACAAGGGCATAACTAACTATAACTAGTTGGTATGCACTTTGAAACAGGCTGCACGAAAAAGAATTAAGTATCAGAATAATTTTTCCCTTTACTTTTTCTTATTAACACCAATATAAATAAAACCCACCCACAACAGATCCAACCCTCTCCACAAACAAATCACCCCGTCCCCAACCAATGTCCAAAATTCCATAGAAAACTAGTCCGAAGTCCTGTTCCCTTCCCAATTCCCACCCTCTTCACCCACAACAAAAGTCCCTACCACTAAAACAAACAATAGAAAAGCGCTTCAGAAGAGGGCATCATCGATGCGGGTGCAGAGTCTTCCCACGTCCGGGTGTAGGTTTGCCACCTCCTGGCTAAGCAGCGTCAGCTCACCCAGCACACGGCATTGGAAGCAGACTGGGTTGGGGGGCAGCAGTGGTGGTTCATGTGGAACACAGCTGCCAGCAGCACTGGCGATTTTGTGGCCGGAGGTGCTGATGGCTGGATGCAGGAGCTTGGGCACTGGGCAGTGGTAGATGCCTCTTCCGACTTCTTCTCCTCCAGAGCCATCAGACGATGGTATTCAGTCTTGATGACCTCCATCCTCTGCCACTACAGCCGGGCTGCTATCTCCTGCCAAGTAGGTGGTGGTAGACCAGCAGGAGTAGCAATGTCAAGAAAGAAAAAAAAGAAAAAAGAGAAATTGTAAACGATGCTCTATGCAAACACTTGTTTAAAATTATATAGTGGCACAATAGCAGTACATCGCTGGACCCCTAAGGCCATTGGAATTTTTGATATGATTAGGAGTCACAGGATCATTATTTAACCACACATGCCTCACATAAAAGCACTGGCTGGCTTCAAGGAATTAAACCAGAATACAATCAGATTGAAAAAACAAAGTGATTTCTTTTCTTTTAAAGGGTTTCCATGTAAAAAAGATCCAAACAGAAACTTTGTGTGTACAAATAAAAATAAATTACCTCTCATTAATGAGTAAGGTATTATACACTATGCAGTACAAGGATTCTTGTTGCTCTAGATAAATGGAGCTATGTTAGCGCGTTGGATCCTTTGCTACTCTCTGCAGTCTGCAGCTGGGGCAGCTCTAATGGACAAATATTTTATTTTAATTCCAATGGCCCTGCTATTCTCCAAATGCCTTTCCTTTCTACCCTGACCCCAAAGAGGCAGATGAATAATAATGATACTACATCACACATCACGTATAAAACATGGATATCCTGTCTGCCGTAAGTAGACGTGGGAAAGCAATGCACTGCAGGACAGGAAAAGGAACAGGATATAGATTTTATTTGGCATGTTCGTCGCAGAGTATCCCATCTGCAAAACTCTAAATCAGGCACTTATTCCCACTTTACTCCATGGTCTTGCCATCCATCACAAATTGTTTTTAACAAATACATTCACTTGGCAGTAAGAAAAGGACACTTGACTTATTCTACTACAGGGTAAATTTGAGGGATTAGGCCGGGTAGGTAGAGGTTTTGCTATAGAATAGTGGAGTGTCACTGATCATTATGTGCTAAACTTTGGCTTAGTCCGTCACTGTATTTGATAAACGTCGAAAGGGAAAAGTTTGAACAGGCGTAAATCCATTATGAAGCCATGAAATCTATGTACTTAAATCCATTGACCAGAAAAATGTGGAGCATGCCAAGAATGGATTCAAAAATCTTTTTTGTAAGCTGGGACCGAACTTAGGAAAGAAAAAAGTAGTGAAGTACTAGGAGGTGACTGAGTGGGTACTGGGAAACAGACCTTGTTTTCGGTTTGGAGTGCATTGAAAACTTTGAAAATGCCACATTAACTGAAGCAGACGCACATTGCACAACAAACACTGCAGTGCCGAATTCAACCATGTTGCAGTTAGGTCATGGGTGGCAAAATGTCGTAGGCAGGGTGTTGATCGAAGCATGATGCATGTGGCACATGTCTGCCATGCTTAACAAATACAGTGAGTATACTAATAATTTTGCAAATAAGCAAGCAGTGTGACTTATCACCGCCTGTTCCTGCCACCACTGGGACTCCCCTCCAACCACCTCCTCTGCCACGCCTGGCACACTGGTGCTGCAGCTGGCCCAGGCACAAGTGGTCTGTGAGGCTAGAAAAAACATTACACATTTTAGATGCCAGATATGCATCCTATTATAATTTTTATTATTTTTTTACAAAACACAACCACAAAACCTCACTACAGTTCAGTTAGCAGTATCTTCTATCGAAAATATCACATTGGGCATTTTGTTGGTTGACAATGTTAGAACAGCCAGGTAGTCAATCCAACCAAAATCTTTTTGTAATGGAGGGACAGAGCTATGATGACTTTGAGTCATTGAATCGCAATGAAGGCATGGAATAAATTGGCAAATGAAGGACATATGGTCTTGGCTGGCAAATGCAATGCAACCTCATACTACTTTCCAGCCATGCTGCACTGTCATGGAAACTGCTTGTATACTGTATAAATGAATGATAACACAACGAAACATTGGGGGGTCACCATGACCATGCCACTCTCTTGTTTTACTGTTTGAGCATGAACAAGACAAAAAGCCTTATTAACAAACATGTGTAGAGAAAAATACCTTACTTGGGCATGCAATCTTCACAGTAGAGTACCTAAAATCTGTTCTCTTAGTCTTACAATACCAGTCCCAAGATATTTAAGGGGAGAGGGAAAGCTTACTAACAATACAGAATGAAGCTACCGACTAGTACAGACAGTAAGAAGTAAGCTACAGAAACATGAAATACAGAAAAGGATAATTCAGGGATAACAAGAATTTAACAAACAGATAGAAGAGGAGTTGGGAAAAAAAGAGACCCAATAAAGAAAATAAACACAGCTAAATTATTCTAATAGTGGGGAGGTAAAAGTTTGAGAAATAATAATAACAGGACTTGCTGGGGCCAGCAGAACCATTGGCCGTGGTGCTGGTGTTGGTGGTACTTCCACCCGCCACTGTACTGTTGGTGGCATACCCTTCACCTTCACCCTGATTCGCTTTTGATGATGTCCTCTTGCCCTTAGATGCTGATGTAAAAAATAAAGAAGATCAAAAAAATATATTAGTGGCACAGTTATTCTCCCCAAAAATATTTTATCAGTCAAACGCAGTAACATTGTACTTTTTTAAATCAGATCACCTGCAGAACTAGTATTGAGCTGACCTATTCCAACTTTCCTAAACCTAAGCCCTATTCCTGCAACAAATGATCTTTGCTTCTCAATCCCCTTTGATGGGCCAACTCAGTCTCCCTTTTCAATGCATAAATGCATGCTACACATCACTGGGAGATTGGGAATTTATGAGCTACATAAAGAAAGGCACAGAGAACGCTAACTCACTGATATCACTACTACCACTATCTTAGTGACAGGACAGAGGACTCTGCATGACTTCATAAATAATCAGCCCAAACGAGCGCCACCAAGTACGAATGGGTAGTGCCGAGCACCTGGCTAGCTCAACCTGGATCACAAAATATTTGTAACGTAAATGTAACTTACTTCTGAGTGTGAGCAGCAAGCTATTTAAAAAAAAATATATTAGTATTAAAGAACACAAAAATAAATAATTACTCACTGAACCCCACAATCTCGATGCCCAGCAGATCAAGCAGGCCCTGTTCCCAATTGAGTATGTCCACCAAGCAATGCGTAAGCTGCTGCATGGTGCGCTGGACCCCAGTGCTCCAGTGTGCAACAGTCGATGCTCCTGAAGGACGTGCCCCTTTCCAGGTCTTCTGCCTGCTGCCAGCTTGGAGGAGAGGTGGCGCTGCACATAAAAAATAAGTACAGTCACCTCTGCCTCAAAAATAATGGGGCAAGGCTCCACCCTTTGGCGGCGCCGGCAACCTCAAGGTGTGCCGCTAGCAGACGCACTGCCACCACCGCATCCACTCTGGTTCTGCTCCTCTGACATTACAGGAAGAAAGGGAAGGTATAGGATGAGTAGTCTATTATATTGTATTGTTATTGCATTTATATAGCGCTTACTACCCCTGACGAGGCGTCGAAGCGCTTTTTCGGCGAGTAACACGCTACTCCGGAACCCATAAAGGGTTAGTGTTGAATTAGTATAGTGAAATATGAAAGTAATTTGAGTGGTGGTGGTGGATAGGTTAGTCAGTTATTTGGATTCAGAAGGATAGCGGAGGGAAAAAGGTTTGCATTTATATAGCGCTTGTTTCCCCTGATGGGGTGTTGAAGCACTTTTTTGGCGAGTACCACGCTATTACGGAAACCCATAAGGATTAGTGATGAATATGTAGAGTGAAATATGCAAGTAATTTGAGTTGTGGATATTAGTCAGTTATTTGGATTGAGAAGGATAGCAGAGGGATAGAAGAGGGAAAAAGGTTTGCATTTATAGCGCTTGTTAGCCCCGATGGGGTGTTGAAGCGCTTTTTCGGCGAGTAGCACGCTACTCCGGAACCCATAGAGGATTAGTGGTGAATTAGTATAGTGAAATATGAAAGTAATTTGAGTGGTGGATATGTTATTCAGTTATTGGATAGAGAAGGGTAGCGGAGGGATAGAAGGGGGAAAAAAGGTTTGCATTTATATAGTGCTTGCTACCCCTGATGAGGTGTTGAAGCGCTTTTTTCGGCTAGCAGCATGCTGCTCTGGAACCCATAAAGGATTAGTGATGAATTAGTATAGTGAAATATGAAATTTGAGAAGTGGACATGTTAGTCTGTTATTTTGATTGAAAAGGATAGTGGAGGGATAGAAGAGTGAAGGATTTAGAATTTCTCTTTTTTTTGGAGGTCATAGCTGTAGTAGGAGGCTTGGGATGAGTAAAAGGGATGTGGAGGAGAAGAGTCAGAGGGAAGAGTTTAGAAAGGCTTGTTTTGGGGGATCGGTATAGTAAAAGAGGTGTCAGATTGTGCAAGGAGGGGCAGAGTAGGGGAGAGTCTAGAAAGGGCTATTTTGGGGGTCATAGTAGTTGTATGGGCTTTGGGATGAATGAGAGAGTGGATGGTGTGGATATATTGATAGTGGTATAGGGTGAGAAATAGGGTAGTGCATTGGAAAGCGTAGTAGAAAGAGGTTTAAGATGAGTCAGAGAGTTCAGGTAGAAGATATATTGAGAGAGGTATAGGGTGAGAAATAGGGTAGTGCATTGGATATGCTGAATTAGAAGAAAGTAATAAATATATAGATCCATAAGTACATGGAAAGTATATAGATGCATAAAGGAAGTAAGTATATGTAGATTAAAGATATTGATAGAGGTATAGGGTGAGAAATAGGGTAGTGCATTGAATATGTTTTTTGGGGGGGGGAGAAAAGTAATAAATATATAGATCCAAGTACATGAAATGTATAGAAATGCATAAAGGAAGTAAGTATATGTAGATTAAAGATGCATTCGATCAACTCTGGTTTTCAAGTGTTGTACTTAATTATTTTTTTTTAAACATAATTATTCTACATGTTTATAAAAAGCAATACACATATATAGGTACATATCTATGGTACAAATAAATGCTTATATACAGAGGGATATGCTGTATATTTCTGTTTGCGTATGGTGCTTATGTGGAGAAGAGCCAATTCTTGAGTAGTTGTCTGAAGATAAGGTGGTTGTCGGTGGATCTTATGTTGGGGGTAAAGAGTTCCATATTTTGGCTGCTTGAACAGAGAAGGATGTGCCACCCATGGTTTTTTTCGTGTATCTTGGGATTTTGAGGCGAGGTGCCACTCTAGAGCGGAGGTTCCTATGTTGAGTGTGTTAGGTGATTTTATTCCTAATGAAGAGCTGTCCCATTCCATGTATCGCTTTGTGGGTGATACAAAGCAGATTGAACATGGATCTTCTGGCAACCGGTAACCAATGCAGGGCTTTCAAGGCAGGGGAGATGTGGTCTCGCGGTTTGATATGCAAGAGTAGTCTGGCAGCCGAGTTCTGAATCCGTTGTAGTCTTTTCATAGTCGTTAAAGGTGATCCGTGGTAGAGGCTATTGGCGTAATCGAGTTTGGACAGAACAAGGCAGATGGTATCTTGGACCTTGTGTCAAAATCCCAAATGGGGGAAGATTAGTTGCAGAGTTTTTATAGTAACAAAGCTTCATCTTGCTAGTTTGTCCACTTGGGCATTCATCGATAGGTTGGAGTCCACGGTCATTCTGGTTTCTTACTTCCTTCCATACTTTAGGCGGTGATCCCAGTTGATCAGGCCAGGCGGCAAGCGGGTCATACTGTTTCCAATCACCACACGTGAGTATTTCCGTTTTGGAAGCGTTCAATTTGAGATGGCTCCAAGTCATCCATTGATCCACGGCTCTGAGACAACTGAAAATTGGTGAGTTTCCAATGTCTTTGGGGCATTCCAGTTGAAGGAGTATTTGCGTGTCATCTGCATAGTTATAGCATGTGAGGTGAAATTGATTGATCAGTACCGGTAACGACTTCATGTAGATGTTGAAAAGCATGGGCGAGATGATAGAGCCTTGAGGGACCCCAGCTTTTGTGGAGTACGGTTTGGACGAGAAAGGTGGGGTATTGATGACATTAGTTCTGTTTCCAAGGTAGGACATGATCCAGTCTTAAGCAGTCCCTTCTATGCCGGCTTCGTAGAGTCTTTGTACCAGAGTGTCATGGTCAACCGTGTCAAAGGCAGCTGAGAGGTCCAAGAGGAGTAGCGCAGCAACCCCGTTGCTGTCAACTGTGTTCTTCAGGTCATCCCAGATGGCAAGGAGGGCAGATTCTGTGCTTCTTACCAGACATAATCCTGTTTGGAAGTCTGAAAGTATGGCATTGTCTTCAATGAATTGTGGCATCTGGGCAAATGCTGCTCTTTCTATCAGTTTGCCCTGGAAAGGTCCATTTGCAATGGGTCTGTAGTTGTCAGGGTTCAGCGGGTCCAAGTTTGTTTTCTTCAGTAAAGGGCGCATGTATGACTTTTTGAGTTCTTCTGGAAATATTCCGGTAGTTAAGAGATTGTTGATGATTCTTCTTACTGGAGTGGCAGCAGAGGTTCTTAGAAGAATTGTCTTGAAAGTTTGCAGTGGACACGGGTCATAAGGGTTGCCGGCAGGCCTGCTTGCTTTGACCAGGTCCATAAATTCATCGTGTGAAATGTGTTGGAAGGAACGGAGAGGCTGAGTTAGAGTATTCTTGGATTGTTGTTTTGTAAAAGGCTTAGTGCTGATGCTTTGTCTCTGTTTTAAGTACAAGTCCAAAGTGTCTGCTTTGTCCGTGTAATGATTTGCCAGTTTTTCTGTGAAATCTTGAGTAACGGGATGAGTTTCTTCTAGGAAATTTGGTTCACGAAATTCATTGAGTAGGACAGAAGAGAAGAAAGAGAAGCAAAAAGGAAAGAACTAAGGAAGTAGAAAGGGAAAACCAAAAAAGTACAAAAAGTCACAGAAGAGAAAAAATAGACAAAACATAAAATACACAAACACAAAGACAGTGATAAAATAAAGGTAAATGAGGAGTGGATGAATGGGATGGGGAGGATTAATAAGATAATAGAGGGATACAAAAAAATCAGGCTCAGCACATGCAGAGAACTGATAGTAAATAAAACAAAATGTCCACACCCATGCATACCGCATGGTGCTGTTCCACACTGATTTTTTCTGCACAGACTGTGTTACTGACCTGAAAAAGCAGCGTGAATGGGCAGTCGAGCATTCTTCTGCCTGTATGCAGAGTTCTGTGGAATCTCGCTGAGTTTTATTGGAACGCAAAGGAATTCCGCAGAGCGAAAATTCGTTAGTTCCACCCAGGCCTAGAAAAACCAAAGGTTAGGGGGATGTTATAGTTAGGAAATAGCATTAAAAAACCAAAGAAATTCACTGAAAAAAACAAAGGTCACGGGGTCGTTATAGTTAGGAAATAGGATTAGAAAAACCCTTGAAATTCACAAAAAAAACAAAGGTTACAGGGACGTTATATTTAGGTGTAGATTTTACACACACAAAACCATAGAGATTCATCAATTATAGTTAGAGTTACCTCAAGTAACTATAACTCAGGCCCTAAGGTAACTATAACTCGCACCCTCACCATGATAAAGATAAAGACAGTGGAGGTTGAAACGAGTCAGCCTTCTAGTTAAACTTTCTACGGCAGTAATCCTTGGAAGTGTGAGTCCTTATTCCTGTGTCGTACATGGAAGACAGGTTTCCTGTTTAATGTGCACTGGGTCCTGCTCCCACTATCTGGCACTGACTCTGTGAGGTGGCTGTGGTCGGAGGAAGGCAGGAGATCAGCATGCCAATATATATGCATTACCTTATTGACCTTCAACCCCTTAACTCATGCACCCCTAAACACTAAATACACCCTTGCCACCAATACTCCTACCCACCCCTAAACCCTAAAAATACCCTTACCCACCCTTAAACCCTAAAAATACCCTTACCACCCAATATCCTTACCCATCCTTGAACCCTAAAAACACCCTTTACACCTAATACCCCTACCCACCCTAAACCCTAAAAATACCCTTACCACCCAATACCCCTACACACCGCTAAACCCTAAATGCACCCTTACCATCCAATACCCCTACACACCCTAAACCCCAAAAATACCCTTACCACCCAATATCCCAACCGACCCTAAACCCTAAAAATACCCTTACCACCCAATCCCCCTACCACCCCTGAACCTTAAAAATACCCTTACCACCCTATACCCTTACCCACCCCTAAACTCTAAAAATACCCTTACCACCCAATACCCTTACCCACCCCTAAACCCTTAAAATGCCCTTACCTTAATTCCAAATATATACTTAAATTTTGGTTTTAAAGGTATGCATGGTAAAGGCATATGTGTGGTAAAGGGAATGCATGGTAAAGGCATTGCGTGGTAATGGTAAAGGTAATTTCCTGTTCAAATGTATAGAATGTAGGGGTGTGTGGTAAACTACGCTCCGTGGATAGAGTTTGTGGAGTTTTGTAAGGCTGGGCAGAACTCACATAGTTTCACTACGCAGAATTCCTCTGAGTTACTGGAAAACTCTGCAAAATTCTGCGTAGTTTCATGAACTGCGGAGTAACTTTGAAACCCATTTTTTGCACTAGTGCTTCGTTCTTACTTGAAAAATAAATTATTTTGTTGTACCGCCATTATATAATCCACAAGATAGCAGCAACACGTTTGCTGTGACGCTTTCCATCTACAGAGGCTGCACCTGCAGTGCGCTATGCACTACTTCTGTAGTTTCATTTAATACAAAAAAGTAAAACAAGATTAAAAAAAATATGACAGCATTGGAAAGATGTGGGTTGAGCGAGCTGAGGGAGAAAAGAGGATAATGTGTGAGGGGTGGTGAGGAGTAGGACTTGAGGGGGGAAGGAAGAGGAAGAAGAGTGAGTGTGGAGGAAAGAGGGGTAAGGGTGATGAGAGGGGAGGGAAGAGGAAGAAGAGTGAGTGCCCCCGGGACAGAGGAGAGGGCAGGGTGACCCTCACAGCTCACTCACCTTCATTTCACATGCTCGGATTGGCAATGGCATCTGGTGATGATGTCCGCAAAGAGCAAGCCCTTAGAGGTCTGCACAGAGCATCACTCAGCTCTGAGGCCCATGAGTGAGGGCAGGGTGTCCTTCGCAGTTCACCCGCCTTCTCCTTCGGTGCTTGGCTTTGTACTCCATAGCTGGTGATGTGTGTCTCCTCTCCTCACGCGGCCTGAACAGGCCATCCCTCGGCTCTGAGGCCCAGGAAGAGTGTGAGCCCACTCCAGTGAGTGCAACTCACAGCCGGGCACACCCCTCGTAAACAGGGCTCCGTGTGGCACGGGGGTCTCAGCTGTCCCTTGCCTACCTCCTACCTCAGGATTCTCTCTCTACCCCTGACCCTCTCTCAGGCTCCGAGTCCAAACTCTTACCTACCCTGTGCTACTGTTGACCTGCAGGCTCGCTCCATGCCTGGCTCTCTCTCACCCTGCAGCTGCAAAGTGCACACAACACATTTGCCACTCCAGTCCCACTCCCAAGCTTTAAAAAAACTGCTGCCTTCACGCCGGAGCATTTGGAGTGGCGCCTGTAGAAAAAGGCCTAATGTTCCCCCTCTTCACATAATGAAATAGATGGGCGTTTCAACCCGGTTGTATTAAACTTTAAAATTGCATTCTTTTAACATTCTTTAATTAAGGTAAGCACGCATGTCGGTAAACTCCCCTCCGTCTGCAGTTTGGTGGAGTTTTTTACCGACCTTCGCACTCCAAGCGGAGTGCGGAGTGCCGAAAACTCCGTAAACTCCGCCGGCAGAGCGGAGTTCACCGCCCATGGTTAGAGTTTTGCCATTCTGCGCTCCTCTCGGAATATGGAGTTCAGCAAAAACTCCACCAGCCCACCGGCAGGCAGAGTGGAGTTTACTGATGCGCTCACCCCTAGTCTCAGCAATCCTGCTGTGGGGAACTTACTTGTGGCAACAAAAGAGTTTTTGGCCCCAAACGATCCTCAGCAGCCAAGTGGACTTCCTCCTCCAACCAGAAGTATGCCAGGAGTCCCCTTTGTGGAGTGGTTGAGAAAGGGGGCGGGGCTTGTGGGGTACTTGCTTGTGTCATCAATAGAGGTTATTGGCCCCTAAAGACCATCAGTGGCAAAGTGGACTTCACCCCCCAACCATTAGTGTGCCAGGAGCAGGGGTGGGCAGAGCTCACGTAGTGGTACTCCACAGAATTTCACGGAGTTACTGCAAAACTCAGTGAAATTCCGTAGAGTTCAGTGGCCAGGCGGAGTGCCCCTGCCCCTCCCCCACCCCTGCACCCCCTGCTAAAGCCCCAGCCCCCTGCCCCCTCCAGCTAAAGCCCTGGCCCCCCCACTACCTCTCCCACTAAAGCCCCGGCCAGCGGCCCCCCGCACCCATCCCACGTAGTAAGGCCTTAAAGAAAAAGTGTAGAGACTAAGAGACTTTTTCCTCCCAAATCGGTGTCCTGCTCCTGCTGCTGGGCCTGGCTCCACTCAGCTTCGGCTTCCACTGCTCCGGTTGAATTACAGGAAGAACTGCAGTGCGCTTGGCCTACTGCGTAAAGGCATGCCTGACCCTATCATGGGATTTGATAGGGTCAGGCATGCCTTCACGCAGTACGCCATGCGCACTGCAGTTCTTCCTGTAATTTAACCGGAGCAGCGGAAGTGGAGCCAGGCACAGCAGCAGGAGTAAGACACCCATTTGAGAGGATGGTAAGTCTCCCACTGCACCGGTGAACTCTGCTCTACTGCGATTGCAGAGCTTTGGAAAACTTTGCACTCCAAACGAAGTGCGGAGTTACTAAAACTCTTCAAACATCTCTGGCGGAGCGGAGTTCACCGCCCGCCCTTTGCCAGGAGGCCCCTTTGCAGAGTGGTCGAGAAAAGGGGCGGGCATCCAAAGACATCTCAGCAATCCTGCTGTGGGGGACTTACTTGTGGCAACAATAGGAATTCTTCACTCCCATCGACCCTCAGCAGCCAAGGTGACTTAATCCCTCAACCTGTAGTGCGCCAGGAGGTCCCTTTGCAGAGTGGTTGAGAAAGGAGGTGGGGCCTTTGACGACGTCTCAGCAATCCCACTGTGGAGTACTTACTTGTGTCAGCAATAGGGGTTCTTGGCCCACAACGAACCTTGGCAGCCAAGGGGACTTCATCCCACAACCAGTAGTGCACCAGCAGGCCCCTTTACAGAGTGGTTGAGAAAGGGACGGGGCCTCCGACGACATCTTTGCAATCCTGCTGTGGGGGGCTTACTTGTGACAATGTTAGGGGTTCTTGGCTCCCAATGACCATTACCAGCCAAGGAGACTTCAATAGGGGTGGCCGAGCAATACTCCGCCCAGTCACGGAACTTTGCGCTCTCCGTTAGGCCAAACTTTTTAAATATACAGATGTGTAGTATGGAAACAGATATTTTAGAGACAGATATGAAAGAGTCAGGTACAGATTTTGGAAAATATACCAAATAACATTTTATGATTGTATTACATAATGACCATTGTTGTTTCCTTAAAGAGCAGCAAGTCATTGTTATTATTATATATTTATTCGTTTTTTTCTAAGTATGGACATGTTTTGAAAAAGAAAAATGCACATGTAGGAAAGTACTGCTTGACAGACAGAAATGTATACTCAGGGCTGATTAAATACTCTAAAAAGTTCTGTTTTTAATTGCCACACAGGTTGAATCAGACAGGTACAAATGTGATAACCAAGATGGAAATTACACCTCCTATGGTAGGAAAGGATACATGCAGTTCCTTGCAGAAAGGCTAATGCTGAATAATGTAAATAGAGAACTTACAGACCCTGCAAAACATTTAACATATATATGATTGAAATATTGATAATTTAAATATGCCATTCATGTGTTTATTAATGCCCTCCTGATTTAAGGGGAGATACAAGCAAAGCATTGTAATTGTCTTTAGCAGAACTAAAGGTTCTATAGTTGTGTGTGATTCCAAAAATGAAAAGTCATAATGTCTGCTTGAATAAGAGTCAGAATATGTCGTTCTGCATTGTTGTGGAGTCTGAATCAAGATATATGAAATATATTATCCTTGAACATAGGTGATGATATATAAATGTTGTAATGATAATGCTATTAGTTGCACATTACTCCACCTGTCTTTTAGCATTCATAATTTGTGTCATGGTTGTGAATGTGATTATTAAATATCAAGTACGTTCATATATAAGTTAAGTACTACCCCAGTAACACCCCTGGCAATGTGTAATTAATGGGAATACATCTTCTATGAATAAAGACACCTAAACAAAATGTGAGTGTAAAAAATATTTTGGTTTAAACCATCAGTGACATTGTTGACACAAAAGGCAAATTCAACTTTACAGAAGAAGAAAACCATTACACAAATAAATATGTTTGTGATACAAACCCAAATGTTGTTTAGAAATAACACAAATATTATTTCACAGATTACCATTATCTCAGAAGGATGCTTTGTCGTATAAAGTTATGGGCAAATTAAACACCATGGGGCCGATTCACAGAACTAATCTGAGATAAAATCCTAAACTTACTACTTTTGGTATTCACAGAAGGCATTTAGTAGTAGTAAAGTTAGGACTCCTAACTTTACTACTACTAAACTGAGACAAAATCCTAACTTTACGACTTTCGCTATTCCCAAAAGGCATTTAGTAGTAGTAAAGTTAGGAGTCCTATGGATTGCTACATCTTCTTTACTGGTGATTCTGCATGCTCATCATGATGGTGTTGAGTAGCAGACATAGGAGGACAAGGGCCCAATACAGAATCACCAGAGGAGGAAGATGTAGGCTGCAAGGTTGATAAAATATTACTGAGCGCACTGAAAGCTGGATGAAAATCGCTGGCAAGGGCCTACTGAGATTGCAATACAGCTAAAACGTTGCTGTTGAGGGCACTCCTGGTGGAAATGAAGGAGTCCATCTTGGATTATATTCCATGATGGAAAGCCGCAATATAGAAATTGATGAGCTCTAGCTGCTTTGCCACATCACTAGCCCAGAGGGAGAAGGCAGTTGTTGATGACTCTTCTCCCTCATGACACATTCAATGTCAGCTAGAGACTGGAGCCAAGAATAAGTGTCTGTGGTGGCCTTAGGCAAGCCCTTGTTGGGGCTCAGACACCACCGACTCCTTCTAGAGTGCCCTTCAAGGTCTCCATCCCTTACTTGACCTATTCCATCACCTGCAGCTGTACCTTGTACACTTTCCATTCAAGGTGAATATCAGTATCATCATGATCTTCAGAAGCATACTGGACAGGTGATTGATGGTAAGACGTCTGGGATGAATAGCCTGGAGACACAGCAACATCTTCATCCATTGTTAGGATGGGAGGAAAACCACTGTTAACTACCAGGATATCATTGAAGGTGTCATCACCGAAGAAGGGCAGGTTGGAGCTGAGGTCAGGAGACACACCACTGGTTAGGCTGCAGCTCAGGAGAAAGTTGTTCTTCCTCTGAAACAGAAGATGAAATACAAATTAATGATTGTATTTATTTATTTAGTAAAACTTGTGTCCTATTTCAGTCAAACCAATTCAGACATTACTTTGTTTTATGATATATTCACAATATATTAAACACTTAAACATTAATATATACAGATTTGATTTCACATTTAGAGGAAGATTTAAGAACATGTTGAGTTGCCTTAGCATTACTTTTGGTGGCGCTAGGTCAATGCAAAACATTGTGTTGATAATTACAATTCTACAGAAAGTTCATTTTGCGTTTGATTGTTACTAAAATTAAGGTAAAGCTGCGCAATCTACTCCTGTGCTTTTCTTTACCTCAATGGTACACTTTATGGATGGTGCATGGGCATTCACATGTAACCATCCATTCGTTTTTACATAAATACCTAACTCATAATATTTAGAAACAGGGATTAGCACAACCATCCTACACCAGAGGTCTTCAAACTGTGGAGCGAAGCCCCCCTGGAGGTTGGTGGATGTGTTCCCAGGGGGGCACAAATGAGTGTGCAATTACTTGTAAATGAAGCAGCCTGGAAGAGTGACTACACATCTGAGGCTGTCTTCATTTTCATGTAGCAGGTAAAATGTGTAAAAAGAGTGTGGAAATTGTACTATTGAGTGCAAGGGACCAGGGTCAAAGAGTGTGGAGACGGGGTCAAAGATGTGGCTAAAAAGAACAAAGTATCCTGCAGTTTATTGTTTTTTTCACCTTCAGCTAACTGCATATAAAATAGTAAGCAGATGCCTCAAATTAATAATAAATGCTAATAAAATTAATCAATGACAAAAATACTCTTTTATAGTATGAAACCTCCATTGGCTAATGTGACCACTGCAGATGTCTGTGTGTATGACCAGAGAGTCAAAGAATTAAATCCTCATTGGTGCAGTGAGGAATAATGACTTGTTTATTTATAGTGCTACGGGGTCCTAACCTGTGACAGAAAGCACTGTGAGCACTGTGAATATCATTACGTTAAAATTGTATTGCACAGTATAAAACAGGCTGCTAAAAAAGTGTTTAGGATAAAACAAGTGCTTTAAAAATATACATTTTAGTAATAAGCAATCAAACTATATCTAGTGCCATTTTTTCTGTATGTATCCATTAAAAGAGTGCACTCCTTTTAATCAACACATATATTACCTCTCAAAAATAATAAATACTTGTCACTATGAAGCTTCAAATTGAAACCTATACTGCCTCCAAAGCAGTCTTTAGATTTGATAATCAACCAATTGCACACATTTAGATTTTTTTCAGGTACTAGGCACCATAGTGCATCTTTCTTCTTTAGCTTTACATCCCTCTCTCTGCTTCACAGCAAGAACCCCCAACCCCCTGCCCTCATTGAGTGGCCACTGGATCTCAGCTATGGCTGTCGTACTATGAAAAGGGAAGTGGGGGTGCATTTTCCTTGTTAGCATTAGCTTCCAGGTCACCATTGCTGCACACGGAACAAGGTCCAAGCAACAGAGGGTGGTGGGGCTAGATGTGTGTGCTTTCTTTTCTTTTATAAAAAGTGGCAGAAATCCTGCTTTGGGCATCTGGCCTAGAGGTGATGCCCCCATAGAGTGGGTAGTGTAGACAGCCTGCTTTGCTGAGCTATAGTTATGATTTGTACTGCAGCTGCAGAATTATGGCTGTTTTATTCTCCTTCCTTACTGGCATTAGATGCCTAGAGCATACTTGCAGTCCCAGTGCTGATTTGGGCCTGAGAGCAATGTCCCAAGGGAGAGAAAGAATGAAGCAGAGTAGACGCCTTGATTTAGGCATCAGAGAGATAGGAGAAAACAATATTGTGAAATGGAAGCCCATTGTATCAATTAATTGAAGAGGAGACAGCTTGCTTCACAAGGCAGTAGCTATCATTAGCGAAGCAGGTGTGGTGGCACTGGTGCCCAGCCGCCTGAGGTGCCAACTGCATCGCAATTATGAATGTTTTACTATAAAAAGTGGGCATGGGGGCTCATTCATTTCAAAAACTTTATTCGGCTGTGGAACAGCCATCAAAATATACAAGAACATTTTAAAACATTAAAAACACTAAAAGAGAGACATGCATGTATGACACATCTTCTGCATTACCATAAATATCATGTCATGACCAAGTACAGTAATACAATAAAACATGTTGTATTAAAATAAAAATTAAAATAAATGGGGGCTCATTTTCCCTGCTACCATTAGGGCAAATTGCATCCTTCCTGCAAAAAGGGGGGTAACATGTGGGATCTCATTTTTTTCAGAAAGGGACCGACAGTTTATTTCAAGATTGAAGTGATGGTCAGGCATAGTAGGGAAAGAGTGAAAGAAGAAGAGACAGCCTACTTTTCAGTAAGGAGGTGTTGTGTTGGGGCCCACAGTACCAAGATTATGGGGAGAAGTGTTTTGGGGCAATTCTGCTTTTGTTTGATGTCCTTGATCTTTTATAAGTCTCACATTTAGTGTGGATTACGAGCTACAGAAAAGGACCCCTGCAATGATCTGGTAACCTCTCCAGTTGATCAGACACCTTAGCTCGGCTTCCCAATCTTGCCATAAAGTTTTGAAAGGGAGGCTCAACTTCAAAACATTTTGTTTAGAGGGGGCTCAGATCAAATACGTTTGAAGACCTCTGTCCTACACCTACTTGAGGCAGGTGGAACAAGGGGAAATGTTTACATTTCTCTGGTGTTATTCCACTTTGCATGTATGCTGCATTATATAGCACACATACATTGGGTGAAATGGCATAAATTATACAATTTGTTCAGAAAGGGACACCTTACTGTACAAAACAATGCATGCCACAAGTCAGACACACTTGCACTAGGATGCTAGGGTGTCTGTGTTGGTGCAGGGCAGCATAATGTGCACTACTGTGCACATTATGCAACATCGCATTCTTCACCAAAACCTGGACCAACACCACCTCGGGACCGGACATCGCCATCGCCATTCCCCAAGGATACAAGATCTCCCGGAAGGACCGCCCCACCCGCCCTGGAGGGGGAATCGCCATCATCCACAAATCCACCCTCCGGCTGAGCACACTCCCCGACGAGCCCACAGACCTGATGGAACACCTACACTTCAAGATACAGGCCAGCCCTACCACCACCCTCCGAGGAACCCTCATCTACCGACCCCCCGGGCCCCGCGGACCATTCACCAACTCCATCACGGACATCATCTCCCTGCAAGCCATCGCGTCCACCAACTACACCTTGCTGGGAGACCTCAATTTCCACCTCAACAACCAACTAGACCCCAACACCACATCCCTTCTGGACAACCTCCACAACATAGGACTCCGCCAGATCGTGACCGAACCCACGCACTCAGCAGGACACACCCTCGACCCCCTCTTCACAACAGGATACTCCATCACCTTCAGCCACAACACCGAACTCACGTGGACAGACCATCAATGCATCCACTTCACCTTCAGAACACCCACCATTCACAGAACCCAGCACCTGCTCCCACGGAGAAACTGGACCAAAATCACCGACGACCAGCTCACCTCCTCACTCGGCAACTCCACCCCAACCATACCGGAAGACGACGACCCAAACACCGCAGCCCGAACTCTGCACAGATGGATCTCCGACAGCGCCAACACCATAGCCCCCCTCAAGAAGAACAACAACACACACACCAAGAAAGCCAGATGGTCGAGAGTCCAGACGCACATGCCGCCGCCTCGAAAAGGCCTGGAGGAACTCCAAATCTACAGAAACCCACAACAACTTCAGAGCCGCCACCAACGCCCACCACCAACTCATCAAAACTACGAGAAAAACAGCGATCAAAGACAGAATCTCCACACACGCGCGCAACAGCAAAGAACTCTTCAACATCATCAAGGAGTTTGCCCAACCCACCAGCGAGTCTACAGACATCCCTCCCTCACAAGAGCTATGCGACAAACTCAGCACCTTCTTCCACCACAAAATCAAGAACATTTACAACAACTTTGACGAAGACAGCCAACACAGAACCCTCACCAACCACCCCCAACCCCCTGAAGCAAACGATCGACAGCTGAACAGCCCTCACCACCAAAGACACACTGAAGACGATGAAATCTATCCACTCCGGGGCCCCCACAGACCCCTGCCCCCACCACATCTTCAACAGAGCCGCCGACACCACCGCACCCATGCTTCGCCACACCATCAACTGCTCACTAGCGAACGCCTCCTTCCCCGACGACTGGAAGCATGCCGAGATCAACCCCCTCCTGAAGAAGCCCTCAGCGGACCCCTCCAACCTCAAAAACTACAGACCCATCTCCCTGCTCCCATTCCCAGTGAAAGTCATCGAGAAAGCCATCAACAGCCAACTCGCCACCTTCATCGAAGAGCACAACATCCTCGACTCCTCCCAATCTGGCTTCAGAAAAAACCACAGCACAGAAACCGCCATCCTCGCCGCAACAGACGACATCCGCTCCCTCCTGGACAGAGGAGAGACAGTAGCCCTCATCCTCCTCGACCTCTCAGCGGCCTTCGACACAGTCTCTCACCGAACCCTAACTCGCAGACTTCACGACGCAGGGATCCGGGACAAGGCCCACGACTGGATCCACTCTTTCCTCTCCGACAGAACGCAGCGGGTCAGACTCCCTCCTTTCCTCTCGGACCCTACACCAACCACCTGCGGAGTCCCCCAGGGATCCTTCCTCAGCCCCACGCTGTTCAACGTCTACATGGCTCTGCTCGCCCCCCATCGTCAGAACCCACGGTCTCAACCTTGTTTCATACGCAGACGACACCCACCTCATCCTCCCCATATCCAACGAACCCAACGCAGCCAAACACAACTTTCAAGAAGGCATGGAAGCAGTAGCCAAATGGTGAAAAGCAGCTGCCTACAACTCAACACTGACAAAACAGAAGTACTCATCATGGGTCCACACCCCGACACCTGGAACGACACCTGGTGGCCCCCCGCCCTCGGAAGCCCGCCCACCCCCACGGACCACGCACACAACCTCAGAATCATCCTGGACTCCGAACTCAAAATGGACCACCAGATCAACTCCGTCGCATCCTCCTGCATCCACACCCACCACCTCCTACGCAAGACCTTCAAATGGATCCCCCACGAACACAGAAAGATCATCACTCACGCCCTTGTCACCAGCAGACTTGACTACGGCAACGCACTCTATGCCGGAATAAACAAAAACCTCACCCGCAAGCTACAAAACATCCAGAACACCGCCGCAAGACTGGTCCTCAACCTGCCAAGACACTGCTACATCTCCCAGCACCTGCGCACACTCCACTGGCTCCCCATCGAGGCTAGAATCACCTTCAAGATTCTCACCCACGCACACAAAGCCCTCCACAACACCGGACCAGCATACCTGAACAGCCGACTCGAATTCCACGCACCCCAAAGGACCCTACGATCAGCACAGCTCTCCTACGCCGTGGTCCCCCGCACCAGGAAGTCCAGATCGGGAGGCCGCTCCTTCTCCTTCCTCGCGGCCAGAGCCTGGAACGCCCTACCGCTCCACCTCAGACAGACAACATCACTCCCCATCTTCACGAGAAACCTCAAAACATGGCTCTTCGATAGACCTCCTCCTTGATGAACTGGATCCTGCACCTCCCCCCCCTCCCCAGCGCCTTGAGACCCTTACGGGTGAGTAGTCGCACTCAACAAACCCATGATTGATTGATACTGCAAGGGTACAGCACAAGAATGCCATATCTTATCAGATATGGGGCAGTTCTGTACTGTCATGTTCAGACCACGCAGAAAGGTAACTTTATTTGCTAATGTGTTAAATACTTTCTTTGTCAATATTGAACTTGGATTAAATAATTGTAAGGTGTAGAAAAAAACAATGACTTTACCATTTAATTATTAAAATGTACATATTTCAAAATTCTGTTTGACCTGGTGAAACTTATCACTGAAGTATATGGCTTCAAATATTGCTCAAAAATGCATAATATTGGTGCTACGTAGCCTTAATGTTTGACTATGTGTCATATATACTACGGATGGGTTTTATACGTTTACATGCATACAGTCAGTGACATACACAAACATCCAACATCATCAAAGAATTGTCAACAGGTATTTGATGTAACACAAAACAACACACAGAGCCTAGGGTAACCTAACAATATATATATTAGTTGTACATAATATTATTTCCTTTTTCCATGTGTGCTGCATTCTTTACCACCCATACTAAGAGGAAATAACATCAAAGGATAGTTGATGTGCTTATAGGACCACATTCATCCACAAACACTACCCAGAACACACACAGGCACTTTCGTGCCATGGCTCTAACATGTGTGCACAGGCACTAGGCAAGAACAAATGCACCAGCATTAGGAGAAAACAGAACTGTACCATATCTTTCCAGAAGAGGCCCAGTTCTGCATTCTCCCTTTCATGCAACACAGATCACAAAGTACACTTGCTGTGCTGCATGACATTTTTGCACAATATACAATAAAGTGTAGTGAAAACATAAAACCTTGGTAGAGACATTTTAAATGGTCAATAATTAGACTAAAGTATTTTAGACATACTAATTATAAAACCTTAAACATCATAGGCAGAGGCAAAACATTATGTAGATAGAAAAACTTGGGGGCATATTATCAAGCGGCAGCGATAATTATCGCTGGCCGCTCTTAGCGAGATTTTTTTATCGCCGGCTATCGCTGGCAATTATCGCCCTGCTATCGCTGTATTAACAACGCATAGCACAATGGCGATAATTTCCCAGCAATAGCGCTGTTTTCCATGGAACATCGCTGGTTTTCCAGCGATGTTCCATGGAAAACGGCGATAACCTTGCTGATACGACCCTGTGGTCGTATCAGCATAATCCACCCCCATTGTTAGGTATAGGTAAGTCAGCATTTTGCAGACGTTGTTTTTGGCGAAAACCGCGGTTTTCGCCAAAACTAACGTCTGCAAAATGCGTGGGACTCCTTGTTAATATCGCGATGTACATTTCGCGATATTTAACAAGGTAGTCCGTCAGGGGTACGCCAGTGACGCCCACTTTGCATCTCATTAGAGATGCGAAGTTAGGCGTGCTGGAAACGGGCGCTAAGTCAAGGAAACACGCGCTAGCGTGTCCTTGATGATATTGCGATAAAATTATCGCCGCTTTTCGCCCGAAAACGGACGCTAAAGCGGCGATAATTTTATCGCGGCCCCTTGATAATATGCCCCTTGATTATTTATGGACAAATACTTTGTTTAACACTTACCCTGAACAGTAGGTAATGTCTCCAGATCAGTAGTGCCTGCATCCTTGACTCCAGCAATCAAGTCTGTTGAAATGAGTTGTGACACCTGCTCCTCCACTTTGGTCAACTTCTCCTGGAGTTGTGTTCCTCCTCCTGTCATCATTGAAGTCTTCAGGTACCTGGCCAGCTCTTCTTAGTCCTGTGCTAATAATCATACAAACTTTTCTTGCATTCCACTACAGTCCTTCTGGTTGGTGCTGCAGCATTAATAGTGTCTACAATTGCTTGCCATAAATCATCCTTCTTATACAAGGGTAATTTGGAGGTGACAAAGATATATTTTTCTTGCTTTGCCACCTTTGAAATTAAAATCTGTTTTTCCTCTTCTGTAAAGTTAGTTTCCTTTTTTGACTACTCTCAAGGAGAGCAACTCCATCTCTGCCTGCACTCTCCTGGCAGGTAACCTGATGAGTATCAGCCATGTTGTAAGAATTAAAATAGAAGCCAGAAAATGTGTTTACATTTAGTAGTGAAGCGCAACACATTTGGATCTTGCGTGATGCAAATCAGAGTTGAGTCATGCAATTCTGAGCTGCGTCACTCATTTCGGTTTCGCATCACGTAAGAAGAAGTTGTGTTACGGCATGCTGCAACAGAACAACATCTTTGCATGATGCTGTGTGGTGGTTGCATCGCCCTTGTGTTATGGTGCACTGTATAGTAAATAAAGCGCATCCATGAGGAAAGAAAGCAGAGTAATCCAATACAACTTTTTATGGCACAATGTAACGCAACACAGGATTGCATGACTCCTTGTAAATCTGGACCTCTGTGCCTTGGGTGGACACCTGATTGAGGGTCATGAGGTCACTCTGTCATGTAGGCAGGGGTGTTTTGTGGCCTCGACCTTAATGTTATTTATGATCGTAGTGTTTTTTATTATGTTGCATTTTAAGCAAACTGCACTCCAGTGCAGAATGCATCAATGACAATGCAATCAAGGTACAAACTATTGCCATTTTACAGCTTTTTTTATAGCTTTTAACAGAGGCGGTTGAAACTGGAAAAACAAGGGGCACAAGATAAGTTTCAGGTGTAAAACGGCAATGGGCCATGGTATGGGAAGAACAGGCCGATACAGAATTAAAGGACAGAGCTAAGGTAGTATGACGTGATCAGAATCGATGAGGTCATGAAGGATGTATTTTTAAAGAACATTATTGAGAAAGGAAGCTAACAACATGCCTATATTTACGAACAGTGTCGAAATGGAAAGGCAGCTAGAAGAAACATTTTGACTGGGATTGTGAAATCTTTAGGCAAAAGCTGAAATTGGAGAGAGATTGATTGGTGTATTATAAATAAACTGCAGACGGTATAGGGACTATGGGGGTAGAAACAAAATATTTAAATACAATGGTGAAGACACAAATACCAGTTAATTCAGGGGCAGATATACCAAGATTTTGCATCAGGATGCGTCACTTTTTTGGCGCAACCTTGATGCAAAATCTATATTGGTATTTACAAAGCCATGCAAAGCCCGATTTGCGTGGCTTTTTCTCGACTTTGCAAGGTGTGCAAGGCAACGTTAAGCAGTACCTTGAGTTACCTTGTACTCAGGAGGCGTAACACGGTTGGAGCAGGGGTTTTCCAGTGCATCCACCTATGTGTTTTGATGCAAACCCATATTTACTATAGTCTGTAATCCTGGGTTTCCGCTATAATGCTGCACCTACCTGAGGCTGGCGTAATGAGGAAAAATATATTTATTTCTTCTTCTTACTTTCTCTTTGCATGGGTGCTGCATTCTACACATAAAGTCCCCACATACAACAAAACACCCTTGCACCATGGCACAATGGTGCCTAAGTTTGCGCTAGTTAGCAACAAATGTGCCAGTGCATGTGGCGCTGTTCAGCTCTCTCCTATTCACTCAACTGAGCACAGCAAACTGTCTTGCCACTGCATGGAATCGAGTAAATATGCCTCTCAATCTATACGGACCAGTCTACTAAACCTCCTACCTGATTTTCACTCACAATTGAAGGAGACGTTTTGTCATGAAATCTTCTCAGCCAACCCTGTCAGCAATAGATTGTGCATGACGTTCATCACATATTTATTGAACATTTACAAACTTACTCTAGATATCTGTTGATGCTTCTGTGGCGTAGTAAGCAAAAGAACGATGGATTTAACCCAGATCTCTTGACTGGGGGTGAATTTTTGATTCATTTAGCATTCTGTCCATCATTTGCTGCCGCAGCACTATTTCGCCCTAAGTGGGATGGGTATGCCCAGAAGTGGGTCCCTTGCTCGCTGTGCCACTGGATTCGAGATAGCCTGGCTGATGAGGGTTGTTACCCCGAAACCGGTCTCAGGATGCTTTTTTCCAGTGCAGGGAGGGCCTGGCTTGGCAGTTTGGGCTGGATGGTTACCTTAAGGAGCAGTGTCAAGAATGATTTGCGTATGGCTGGGTCCAAATTGGGGTGGCATAGTGAGCAAAAGAACAATGGATTTAACCCAGATCTCTTGGCTGGGGGTGAAGGTTTGATTCATTCAGCATTCCGTCCATCATTTGTTGCCTCAGCACTTTTCACCCTAAGTGGGATGGGTATGCCCAGACACGGGTCCCTTGCTCGCTGTTCCACTGGATTTAAGCTAACCTGGCTGATGAGGGGTGTTACCCTGAAACCAGTCCAAGGATGCTTGTTTCTGGTCCAGGGAGGACCCGGCTTGGCAGTTCGGGCTGGACTGTTCCCATGAGGAGCAGGATCAACAATGATTTGCATATGGCTGGGTCCAAACTGGGGTGGTGTAGTGAGCAAAGGAACAATGGATTTATCCCAGATCTCTTAACTGGGGATGAATGTTTGATTAATTCAGCATTCCGTCCATCATTTGTTGCTGCAACACTTTTCACCCTAAGTGGGATGGGTATGCCCAGACGTGGGTCCCTTGCTCGCAGTGCCACTGAATTCAAGCTAGCCTGGCTGATGAGGTTGTTACTCCAAAACCGGTCCCAGGATGCTTGTTTCCAGTCCAGGGAGGACCGAGCTTAACAGTTCATGCTGGACTGTTCCCATGAGGAGCAGGGCCAAGACTGATTTGCCAAAGGCTGGGTCCAAACTGGGGTGGCGTAGTGAGCATAAGAATGATGGATTTAACCCAGATCTCTTGACTGGGTTAAAACTGTTTGATTCATTCAGCATTCCGTCCAGCATTTGTTGCTGCAGCAGCTTTCTAAAAGTGGCATTTTCAAAATAGTAATTTAAAATCAAACTTGACCATTATATTGAATGTTAAATTACTATTAGTTTGAATGCTTGAATCACTGTTCTATCTATTCCCAAACTGAAGTTATGAATCATAAGGCTTTATAACGTAACCCCGTTAATTTCAATGTGAGAGCTAGGACATGTAAAACTTAAGTACATATATTTTAAATACCATGCACTCTGCCCTTTGGGTATTTAGGGCCTGCCTCAGGGCTGACATATATGTCTTAAAACGAAAGGTTTAGATCACCTTCTTATTGAGACACTGGATATAGGCATAGATTATGCTGTGCCATGTGTGTACAGTGTGGTACATCACATATGTCATCTGACATCAGGACTCGCAGATAAGTGAACTCACAAATGCTGACGCCGGATGACTCTTTTCTTTATTTTTGAAATCCTCTCTGTTACTGCTGTTCTCCTATTTCCAGTGGAGCTTGTATCCTCCAGACTGTCTCCTGTCTATCCCAACCTGAAATGTCCTGCTCCTCTGCACACTTCCTGTTCACTGGCTAGGAAATGGTGTCCTGTATCCTGACTGCGGACAAGGGATGGCTCTATACTGTAGTGTCCTATTGTCCTCACAACACAACATCTCCCCCTCCTTAGAAAAAAACATTGCATCTCTGATATTACGTTTCCTCTTTTATTAAAGAACTATTACACAAAGCTTACGTTGCACTCCCAGTGTCTTTCTATGCATCTGGTCTTGCCAACTCAGAGTTTATTGAGTCAGTGGAGTTGCTCCTGTAGTTTGGGATGGTGTGATGTTCATGTTCTTGTGTGGTGCCAGCTGTCATGATGTCGTGGGTTGTGTAGCAGATGATTGCCCTGAATCATGAAACTGTGCATTGCTGCTCTTAGTTTGGCACAGTGCCTTTGACTCCAATATGTACAATGATGTTCACCTGTAGGCCCATTTTTTACCTTAGACTTATTATTCTTGGATCCACACACACAAACACTCACACATATATACACACATATATATATATATATATATATATATATATATATATATATATATATATATATATATATATTTGATTTGAAATAGCTTTATTTCGATCACTAGGGTCATAAAAGCAACATACATTCTACAAAACACATATATAGAAAACACACTTTCATGTGCCTGAGTAACACAGTCATTTTTTCTCCTAATACAACCCCTTGCTAGGACCAGGCATATCTTCTACTTTTGGATCGAATTCAAGATTAAACAATTTTTATAAAGTGCCCGTGCAAATGCAGCTAACATGCTACCATCAAGTACAATTACGATGCAATTTCATGATGTAAACAATTATTGTCAAGTGCCAGTGCGAGCACAGTTAACATACTACCATCTGGTACAAATAAATGCATTCATAAAAACATATTACTGGTCAAAAAGAATATAACATTTCTACAAGCCATCTGTGAAAAGAGTAGAATACTAGCCCTATCTTTGTTGTTTTGCACTTTACAGACAACTACAGACTTCTCAGTAAGTATAGCAAATACTCAGCACAATTCGGCTATTTAAAAATTGAAATTGAAATACTAAAAATTATCACAAATATCATGAAAACTTCAGGGTTTTCATCTAAAAACTGGGAATAAAAGAGAGATCACACATTTTACAAGTAAAATGAACATTTGGCCATTTGCTTAACACACACACATATAAATATAAATATATATATATATATATATATATATATATATATATATATATATATATATATATATATCGCAAAACGATCTCTTCAACTGAGAAGCAAACAAGGGGACACAGCGGGGTAACCAGAAAAGTCCATTTATTGAAGCAGTGGCATAACACGTTTCGCGAGTATGCCTTTATCAAATGCCATTAACACCGGAAATTTGCACCAACCACCATTTTAAATGTACTTCCATTCTCCAATTGGTGAAAGCACAGCTGGCCCAAGTTCGTTAGTAGGGCATCCCTGCAGCGTTTCCTAACGGACTGCAGTTCCCATCAAGCATTGTTTTGGAAGACTAGGTAAGTGTCTCATATGGGCCCCACTTGATCTCATAATGAGTGCTGATATTGTTGCAAAGCGTGGTTATGCGCAATCGTTGTAGTCCCGGTATCCATTGCAGCAATGAAGGTTTTCTTGGCCCCCATATGTCCTGCCACAAATGCCAAGTTACAGCACAACCGGAGACGCCAGTACAGTTACCGCGCCTCTCCGTGTAGTCACGGACTGTAATTACACAGCAGTACCTTGCTTTCCTTGGTTGTGGCGGTCCCGAGGTGTTCCAATAACTTGGAAATACATCCTTCCTTTTGCCAATGAGCCTCCGAACACTTGTAGGACGGGTCCCAAAGGCTTGCACGCAAATATCGCAAAACGATCTCTTCAACTGAGAAGCAAACAAGGGGACACAGCGGGGTAACCAGAAAAGTCCATTTATTGAAGCAGTGGCATAACGTGTTTCGGCAAGTATGCCTTTATCAAATTCCATTAACACCGGAAATTCGCACCAACCACCATTTTAAATGTACTTCCATTCTCCCATTGGTGGAAGAACAGCTGGCCCAAGTTCGTTAGTAGAGCATCCCTGCAGCGTTATATATATATAAACAAAAAGTTAAAGTAATGCTACAATTAGGTGAATATGTCAGTGGCAACATTAATGTTTTGAATTAAAAAACACAGAAATTCACCAGTTATACTAAGCAGAGCTAACAATAACTTCCGCTCCGCCATGCACTGCTTGTAACCTCACATATTACATCACTCATGAAATGTTCTATGACATCATTTATGCATCACTGATGACATCTCAAATGACATAATTAATTACATCACTGAAGCGGGCAGGGAAACAGATCAAAAGTATGCTCCCAGCTGGCTGTAGCATTTTTAGAAAGGGTACTGAGGCCTGCTAACTGGACCTCAGTGCCAGTGCCCTGACCCTAAAGTGTATGTTGAATTGGCTGTACCTATTTGGAAATGGTTAACTTACCTGTAAGTCCCCAGTAAATGGTACCCTGGGACCCAGGGCATGTAAATTAGAGGGGTACCTCAGGGCTTGTGGCACTGATTGTGCCTTTACTTGAGGTCACCCAAGTAAAACACGTTCCCCAGTCTGCCACTGCAGACTCGCAGAGCAGTTGTGCAGTGCTTGCCCAATTTTGCCATTCAAAGCAATGCCAAAGCCACCACTTTCCCTGGACATCTGTGTAAGTTACTCCTCAGCAGGCCTACTGAGCCCTAAAGGTCAGTGCAACATATGGCACAGGCAGAACATGTGCTTTACATGTCCTGGACACAAGCAAAACTGCCATTTTACTGTGGAAAGACTTGATCACCCAATTGGTGAGTGAAGAGTTAAACGCTGACCCCTCAGCTAGGCTAACTCCTGAATGATGTGACCAAAGTGGGCACTCCAAGGTATCAAACAGCTCGCTACGTTAAGCCTGATTTGTATCTCAAGCCGAAATTAATGTAACTTGTTGCAGAGTGCAACTTAGCAAAGCTAGCACGTTGTTGTCTTCAAAAACCCTGTGCCATTCTGGGCACACAAGGAGCCTGCTCCACAAGACAGCTTTCTGCCCTCCTGGTGAGATGTGCTAATGACTCCCAGGAAGGAGAACAAGGATGGATTGCAGGCCAGGGAGGTGTCACTTCCCTCCTGCAGGAAGCCACTTGGGTGCTAGCCCCAAAAGTAAGGCTTCAAAGGTGAAGCCGCCTTTGTGGGGCAGATGTGTAGCACAGGGGCTGTTGAGGTAGACAGGCTGGCATGAGAAGCAGAGAGGGGAAAATAGTTACCAAACTGGTTTTCCCAGGGGCGATTAGCCATGAGGTGGCCACACCCCTGGGGTGAGCTAATGAGGTCTGTGCACCTGGAGAGTGGTTTCCCCATTTTGGGAGTGGGCTAAATCATGCATCCTTGGATAGCCCGATGCCACACTCCTCTGGAAGTGGTCTTTAGGTGGGATTAAACCTGATAGTCCAGTGACTACCAACAGCATCCTTCTGAGGGCACTTTCTGAGCAGAAAGAAGGCACCCCAGGCACAGATACCTCAGATTTTGACTGACTCAGAAAAAAGACTGAAGACAAACTGCCCTGAGGTACCAGCAAAGAGAGGCTACACCAACGAGGACTGCACCTGCTGTGCCTGAGGCTAGCAAAGAGAAGGACTGTGCCTGTCATGTTCTGCCCAAGGTGAAGCCATGTCCAGAGCCCCGTCAAGCCAAGAGAACTCCAATGGACAGTCGACGGGCCTCCTGTTCACAGCCCAGGGACACAACAACTGAAGTAGCCTGCTGGGCAAGTCGGTAGCCCAATGTCAACAAGTCGCCACCACCGCTGCCATGAGGCACTGAGGACAAAGACCCAACACACAAAGTTGCACCAGAGTTCGCTATGCCCTGGTGTGCTGTCAAAGAGTTGTTGGGACCCTCAGAAGGAAAGATATTGACCGGGGAAGGATTGGCCTGTGACTGTGACAATGGGTCACTGGTAGCCCAGTGGAGACTAGACTTTGGCCTGACTGGAGGGGACAATGTAAGCCCAGCAACCAGAACCCCCTCACCATCAGATAAGCTATGTCTATGTTGGGTTTTCTTGTTGTCCTGATTTCACTTAAATGTTTTAATTAGATTTTGATCTTAAATATATAGTGACCAGTTTATGAAAGTAGCAAATCCACACACATAGAAGTACTCTGTAAATGCAAATGTATGACTTTTTGGAATTCACAAACATTAGCAGTAGTAGACTTGGAAAGATGTGCCAGTCTCTGGTTTCCAGGTATACTACTGGCAATTAAACACCCAAAAGGTGATGGGACAAATGCTTGCAAATAATCTAACCATTAGCAATCGCATCGGGTGGCATTATGAACCATTGTTTTTTGCCCAGTTTACCATGCTAGACTGTCTTAGGGTTTGTCAAATGGCGAAAAGACAGATAGGATGCGGAGGACTTTACGTCTGCCACCCTGTCTTTACTCCACCTTTCCAAATTTAGAGATGTCTACCGGCCATGCGAACATCTCTATACAGTGGCAGGAACTACCATAATGGCAGTTCCTGTCAATGTAGGAAAAGTCTATCGAAACACAACGGCCATCAGTCATACTTCTCCAAAATTCTTTATTTTTCAAAAACAAACTCCCTAAGTGGAAGTTTGTTTTTGAAAAATAAAAGACCTAAGACCTGCACACCATGGGAGTTTTCTCTCATGGTGTGGAGAGTAATTTTTTCTACTTTTTGTCATCCCTTACACCAGGATACACCTGGTGGTGACGGACGGTAAAAAACTCAGCAATCCGTCAACTCTAAATGGGGCAGATGGTCGGACAGCTTACCTCAAACAAACCCCTACTCCATTGGGGTTTTGGAGGAAGTTTTACACCGATGGAAGAAATTTTAATCCATAAGTGTAAAACTTGGTGTCGGCCCAGCTCAAAATCAAGTGGACAGACCTTGAATTTAGCAGAGAGTGAACTCCGTTGCAATAGAGTACCTGTCCGCCAAACTCTAAATCAACCCCAGAGGCCCACCTAATGAAAGTCAGTACTGACCTTGTTCCTCATGGGAACAGTCTAAACCGAACCTCGGTCGGTTGTATGATGGAACCCTATAGGCATTTACCCTGCACACCTTTATAATGCAGCCAGTACCCCATGTGCGACGTTACCACACGTTACTTTAGCAAGCAAGTCGTTACAACAACTTGCTTTAGGTAGCACTGGACTTTGGAATAGTATAAATTACTATTCCAACTCCAGTCTATGCAACAGGAGGGAAGGTGTTGGACTTAAAAATTCGACACCAGGTCTAACAATGCGCCCCCTACAGCAAGTCGCTGTAACAACTTGCGTGCTAAAGTAAAGCGTGGTAACGTCGCATTGGAGGTGCTGACTTCATTGTAAAGGCTGGTCGTTGTAAAGACTGTGGCGTAAAGGATGTTTTCCACCTCAGTCATCTCACCCAATCACTGCTCATTTAGTTGGGAAACTTGAGATTTCACACCCCCCGAATCTCACTGACTAAACTACACCGCAGGTAGCTATGCTTAGATTTACTTCATGGTCATGTGCTCAGTTCTGAATTATAAGTAAGGCTCACACTTCCCTCTTTGAACAGATTTTTACACGTACAACAGATGGAAGACAACGTGTATCACTGTCTTTTATTTTCAAAACGGGACAACTGAAAGGATATCTTCTTTCCAATGACTGTCCCTGTTGTCTTTCCAATATCTGTACAAATCGACAGCAGTGGGAGTAAACAAAGTATTTCGTGAAATAACAACAAATGTATACACGGTTTTGTGCTATGCGGTTATTGTGGTTTTTTTCTAAGATTCCATTGTTGATTTATATATTGCTGGTTAAAGTGCTAAATCCAAAAGGCAGCTAAGAGCCAGAGGTATTTTACTGGTTAAATAAATGTGGAAGTATACCCGCTACAACTTTCTTATGTTTTTTTTTTCACTGAACGCAAAAACGCCATGAAACTGGGATGACCAATGTATATGCTAACCATTGTTAGAAATGGGATCTCTGGTTGGCTAAGGCTTGCGCCAAAGCCAGGCAGAGACCACCACTCTAGTCAGGGCGAGGGAGTTACACACCAAAGATAACCCCTGCTCACCCCCTTGGTAGCTTGGTACGAGCAGTCAGGCTTATCCTGGAGGCAATGTGTAAAGCGTTTGCACACGCACACAGCAACAACATCCCAGGCACACTACAAAAGGAACTCCACACAAGGTTATATCAAAAATAGCCTTTGTATTCTCATAACACATTAGAATAGTACTCACATAATATACATGGTGCCACCTGGCACTAGGTCATATTTACAAGGGGTTATTTACATCTGACAGGGCCAACTGGACCACTGTCAGAACCAGCACAAAGCGAACTTAGTAACTGTAGCACTTATAATAAATGTAGCACACATCATAAACGTACAACCAATAATCACTGGTAACCACTGTACTCAGCATCAGCCTGTAACATAAACCACATTATGCACAGTATCACATTAGGCGAGAAATACATTCTGCGCCAACCTCATAAGCCTAAACGCATTAGACCATAACCTCACCAGCATAAACATATTACGCATTAGTCCTCACCAGCATACACGCAGTATGCAATAATCTCATAAGCATAAACATATTACGCATTAGTCCTCACCAGCATACACGCAGTATGCAATAATCTCATAAGCATAAACATATTACGCATTAGGCCTCACCAGCATACATGCAGTATGCCATAACCTCATAAGCATAAACACATTAGAGGCATAAATCATTGTAGAGCATCACATTTCCTAATATCACATAAACAGGGACCCCCTGGCCAACTGGCCTTCTCAAGGGGGCTCAAATGCCCTGTGTCCAGAAAGTCAGGGCTGCTGCCTAGCAGCGGAATCCACAGTGCGCCACTGCGCAAAACTAAACGTAGCAGCTGCCCACTAATTGATGGGCAGCTGGGAAACTCACTGGCACTCATTGTGCCTCTGGTCCTTCTCAGGGACTCTCTCTCAATTGTGCCCAGTTCGTGGCACTTTGCATAAAGGAGGGGGGTCCGGCACCTCTGTGCCCTCTGGACCCTCCTAGTGGCATTAAATCACATGCCCCCATCGTTGGGGCGGCCCGCTTTCCTGCGGGACCGCCCAGGCGCCGACAATGCGCCTCGATATGCCCCAAGTCACTGGAGCCCTCTGGGGCTCTCTTATGTACAAACAGAACTTCCCCTCTAACGTTGGAGCGGCCCGCTGCCAGACGGGGCCGCTCAGACTCTGTGCCTCTCCCAGGCACTACACAACTCGAGCCCCACTCACTGGGCTCACTGGCGCTGGATTCTCTCGCTCTCCTTCATCTGGGCAGCAGGCGGGGCTCTCTCTCTCATGAGAGCCTCGCTGGGGATCCGGCTGCACTCTGCAGCTGGCACGTAGGGCTCTCTTCTCGGCTGCGGGGACCGGCCTCACGGCTCTTCACCTGGGCTCCCTCGGGTCTCCTCGCTGGGACCAGCAGCACTTCTCTTGTGGCACGGGTCTTCCCTTCACTCATGGGAGCCCCGCGCTGCCATCGGCGGCCTCTGCCGCCTTTTCTCTTCACCCGGGCCCCCTCCTGGGACCCGGGACTCGTCATCGGCACTCGGGGAGGCGGAGTAGGCTCCCGTCCTCCTCAGCACACAGCCCAGCATCCGGCCGCACTCCTCTCCCGCTTCCGTCCGTCAGGCCCCGCCCACAACCAGGCGGGCCGCAGATCGCGGCGGCGGTCTTCTTTTGGCGGCAATGAGGGGTAGGCTCCCTCATAATTAAAATCAATAAGCGGGGTGGGCTCCCGCTTACCACAGGCACCATAATGCGGGGTGGGCTTCCGCTCGGCAGCCATCACGGGGGAATACCTCCGGTGGGGGATCCCCTCTAAAGGGACGGGCAGCGCCGCGCTGCTCAGCCCACGCTCCTTTTCAGCTGGGCAATTAAAAGATAGCGCTCACAGGGGCTAGGAGCCACAGCTCCTTAGCAAAAAGTCCAGAAGTAAAGAGAGTAAGTCCTTAGGTGAAGGGGCCATGCAGGGCCCAGGGAGGCAAGCCCTCCTGGCAGCCCCTCCTGGGCCCCAGCAGCAGCACGCCCCAGCAGGAACAGCACAAGTACAGTACACTGAACATCTCTCATGGGGTCACAGCCCCTATATTTATATGCCCTTTTCCTTTGTGTCACAGCACAGGGCTTGGGGATACCAGTCAGAACTGGTTTAGGGGAGCTTTGGAGCACTTTGTTTTGCTCAGCTCCTCTCTCCTTTGTCAGGTGGGGGCTCAGGGATTAGACGCACCACAGGGGGCGGAGCCAGCATTGTGGAGGGAAGGCACAGCCCTATTCAGGTCCCAGGTGCAACTCCTCCCTCCCATCTGCATGGAGATCTCTCCATTCAGCCCTGTGCTGACTCACCCTGCCCCTCCTGGAGCCACACACACCTCCCAGCCCCTGTCACTCACAAGCCAGACATGCAATTCACATCAGGCAGGCAGACACAGAGCACACATAAATGCCAACTTCTAAAAGTGGCATTTCTACACTAGTCATAATAAATCTGCGCACACCATTGCACAGCATTTATTCTCACGAGTTCATACATACTAAACTCGCACCTGCACTCCTCTCATACCAGGAATTACCATGGACACACATATCCCCCATGCATTCCTATGGGAGGGCAGGCTAATCTCACCACACGCACTCAGAGCTCGCACGCACTTTACACTGGGCCACAGTGCTAAAGTGCCCAGAGGCCTAAAACCTCTACCACCATGTCAGAGCTTAAGGCAAAAAGTTCAGGGGTGAACCTGCCAAAAAGGGCCAAGTCCAACACAACCCCCTTCCAGCCAAAATGCAGGGCAGACCAATCACCACTGTGATGGGCTTCCCTGCTTGGGGCGATAGAACACGGACGCGGGCCCACACTGCAGGGACACCCTCCGGTTCTACCTCACTCTGAACCCATGTGGCTCCCTCTGAAAAAAACCTCTCAGGACCAACTAGGCTACCCCACTGGTACTCCTTAGTTGTCCCCAGCTAGGACCAGGCTCTAGGCCATCCAGATACCACTGGTCCTTGCCAATCCACAGAGTGGGGGGCAGTAACCCCTGGCATCCAATAGCCATTCTCCACTCTCCCTTCTCAGTGTAGTTCCAAACTACCACTGATCCTCCAACCTAGGGTCCACACCCTCAGGCTGACCAGAGGTCACGGGTGAAGCACCTCCTCACCCTACCTCCCTTCTGGCGTTCCGCACTCTCCCAGGAGAAGTACCCCCAGGACACAACTCTCCCAGCAGTTCAGGACCTCTCTCCATCAACTGGTCTACCACCTGGGATCTACATTCACCGGATGCACCGGGGTCAGAGGCAGGTACCCCCTCCCTCTGCACCCCCTTCCAGAGTCCGATACACTCCCAACTGGAGTGGTACCCCCTAGAAGGCAAACCGGCCAGGACACTGATTACAGCCACCCTGCTGTCCAGGTCAGGAAACACCTGCTCCTGGCTCCCCAACCCAGGGACGCTACCCTTTGGTCAGATGCCCAGCGAACCAGGACTTCACAGGGAGCACGCATGCCCCCCCCCTTGAGGGTGACACATAACTAATGTGTTGTGTGACAGTTTGCCTGGCGCCGATCTCACGACCGCCTGTCCATCTGACAGTGCGTGAAGATCCCCCAGGACAGAAGTGGCGTCACCATGGCCAATCATTGGCGACTCAGCCCTTCTGGCTGGCCCCTGACCCACTGGTCTCTTCCACTGGGGACTCTTTCCCCTCTCACCCCTCCATCTGGACTTCTGCACCCTCCACTTAGGAGTGGCACCGCCAGACACCAGAACCACTGGAGCTCTGCTTACAGAGGCTCCACGTTCTCTAGACACTGGGAGATCCCCCTCAAAATGACCTACCAGTACAGTCTAGGCCCCAACCTGGTGTTCCCTGAAAGAACCATCCAGGCTCCTGAGACTGGGCTTCGGGCACCTTGGGACACGCAGCCCCACACTCACTCCTTCTCCGCAGAGACAGGACGTGAGCCCCTACACCCCTCCTACCACACCGGGACCTAGCTGGGCTACTCTAAACCTCTTCCACCACGCAGGTCCGTAAGATACCTGAGCCACTCCTTTTAAGATCACTCCCAAATGCCTCTTCAGATCCTCTAACATGCAGCCAGAGGTCTGCCTCCCGTGCAGGTTCCCTGGAAACAGAGAGCTCACACCCAATCATCCAGTGCACACACCCCTCATCCACATACGCCCCCTCAGACTGGTGAGACAGCATCTACTGCCCCTGAATCTCAACCTATCCCCCTCTTACTGGGAACCAGGTACCATACTCTGGGAACTGGGAATGGGACTTCCTGCACTGGACTTCATATTGCTGCCACCACTGGATCCCACCCTTACTGGGGATTCCAGAAAACTCACACTGCACTTAGGGGATAATCTACCCTCCCGAGCCAGTTACTCCATGCCAATTAAGTCACCACTGTAGGCCAACCCTAGAACCAGCAGACAGCACAGGGGCAGTCACTCCTTCAGCTTCAGGCCAACACAAGATAGCAGTCTGCACAAGGGCAGTCACTCCTCCAGATTGTCTGGTTTCTGTCCTTGGCAGGACACGCAACTCATAGTGCAATAAAACACATTTCAAAGAAATGACTCTTAAAAAAAACTCTGAAACAATAATCCCTTTCCATGTGACTATCTAAAATGCAGAGTTTTGTAATGCAGCCAGTTGTCGCTGTGGTACTGCGCAAACGCAAGTCCTAATCCCCACCGCTGCCACCAATGTTAGAAATGGGATCTCTGGTTGGCTAAGGCTTGCGCCAAAGCCAGGCAGAGACCACCACTCTAGTCAGGGCGAGGGAGTTACACGCCAAAGATAACCCCTGCTCACCCCCTTGGTAGCTTGGCACGAGCAGTCAGGCTTATCCCGGAGGCAATGTGTAAAGCGTTTGCGCACGCACACAGCAACAACATCCCAGGCATACTACAAAAGGAACTCCACACAAGGTTATATCAAAAATAGCCTTTGTATTCTCATAACACATTAGAATAGTACTCACATAATATACATGGTGCCACCTGGCACTAGGTCATATTTACAAGGGATTATTTACATCTGACAGGGCCAACTGGACCACTGTCAGAACCAGCACAAAGTGAACTTAGTAACTGTAGCACTTATAATAAATGTAGCACACATCATAAACGTACAACCAGTAATCACTGGTAACCACTGTACTCAGCATCAGCCTGTAACATAAACCACATTATGCACAGTATCACATTAGGCGCGAAATACATTCTGCGCCAACCTCATAAGCCTAAACGCATTAGACCATAACCTCACCAGCATAAACATATTACGCATTAGTCCTCACCAGCATACACGCAGTATGCAATAATCTCATAAGCATAAACATATTACGCATTAGTCCTCACCAGCATACACGCAGTATGCAATAATCTCATAAGCATAAACATATTACGCATTAGTCCTCACCAGCTACATGCAGTATGCAATAATCTCATTAGCATAAACATCATTAGACATTAGGCCTCACCAGCATACACGCAGTATGCCATAACCTCATAAGCATAAACACATTAGAGGCATAAATCATTGTAGAGCATCACATTTCCTAATATCACATAAACAGGGACCCCCTGGCCAACTGGCCTTCTCAAGGGGCTCAAATGCCCTGTGTCCAGAAAGTCAGGGCTGCTGCCTAGCAGCGGAATCCACAGTGCGCCACTGCGCAAAACTAAACATAGCAGCTGCCCACTAATTGCTGGGCAGCTGGGAAACTCACTGGCACTCACTGTGCCTCTGGTCCCTCTCAGGGACTCTCTCACTAGTGCCCAGTTCGTGGCACTTTGCAAAAAGGAGGGGGGCCCGGCACCTCTGTGCCCTCTGGACCCTCCTAGTGGCATTAAATCACATGCCCCCATCGTTGGGGCGGCCCGCTCTCCTGCGGGACCGCCCAGGCGCCGACAATGCGCCTCGATATGCCCCAAGTCACTGGAGCCCTCTGGGGCTCTCTTACGTACAAACAGAACTGCCCCTCTAACATTGGAGCGGCCCGCTGCCAGACGGGGCCACTCAGACTCTGTGCCTCTCCCAGGCACTACACAACTCGAGCCCCACTCACCGGGCTCACTGGCGCTGGATTCTCTCGCTCTCCTTCATCCGGGCAGCAGGCGGGGCTCTCTCTCTCATGAGAGCCTCGCTGGGGATCCGGCTGCACTCTGCAGCTGGCACGTAGGGCTCTCTTCTCTGCTGCGGGGACCGGCTTCACGGCTCTTCACCTGGGCTCCCTCGGGTCTCCTCGCTGGGACCAGCAGCACTTCTCTTGTGGCGCGGGGCTTCCCTTCACTCATGGGAGCCCCGCGCTGCCATCGGTGGCCTCTGCCGCCTTTTCTCTTCACCCGGGCCCCCTCCTGGGACCCGGGACTCGTCATCGGCACTCGGGGAGGCGGGGTAGGCTCCCGTCCTCCTCAGCACACAGCCCAGCTTCCGGCCGCACTCCTCTCCCGCTTCCGTCCGTCAGGCCCCGCCCACAACCAGGCGGGCCGCGGATCGCGGCGGCGGTCTTCTTTTGGCGGCAATAAGGGGTAGGCTCCCTCATAATTAAAATCAATAAGCGGGGTGGGCTCCCGCTTACCACAGGCACCATAATGCGGGGTGGGCTCCCGCTCGGCAGCCATCACGGGGGAATACCTCCGGTGGGGGATCCCCTCTAAAGGGACGGGCAGCGCCGCGCTGCGCAGCCCATGCTCCTTTTCAGCTGGGCAATTAAAAGATAGCGCTCACCAGGGCTAGGAGCCACAGCTCCTTAGCAAAACGTCCAGAAGTAAAGAGAGTAAGTCCTTAGGTGAAGGGGCCATGCAGGGCCCAGGGAGGCAAGCCCTCCTGGCAGCCCCCCCTGGGCCCCAGCAGCAGCACGCCCCAGCAGGAACAGCACAAGTACAGTACACTGAACATCTCTCATGGGGTCACAGCCCCTATATTTATATGCCCTTTTCCTTTGTGTCACAGCACAGGGCTTGGGGATACCAGTCAGAACTGGTTTAGGGGAGCTTTGGAGCACTTTGTTTTGCTCAGCTCCTCTCTCCTTTGTCAGGTGGGGGCTCAGGGATTAGACGCACCACAGGGGGCGGAGCCAGCATTGTGGAGGGAAGGCACAGCCCTATTCAGGTCCCAGGTGCAACTCCTCCCTCCCATCTGCATGGAGATCTCTCCATTCAGCCCTGTGCTGACTCACCCTGCCCCTCCTGGAGCCACACACACCTCCCAGCCCCTGTCACTCACAAGCCAGACATGCAATTCACATCAGGCAGGCAGACACAGAGCACACATAAATGCCAACTTCTAAAAGTGGCATTTCTACACTAGTCATAATAAATCTGCGCACACCATTGCGCAGCATTTATTCTCACGAGTTCATACAAACTAAACTCGTCCCTGCACTCCTCTCATACCAGGAATTACCATGGACACACATATCCCCCATGCATTCCTATGGGAGGGCAGGCTAATCTCACCACACGCACTCAGAGCGCGCACGCACTTTACACTGGGCCACAGGGCTAAAGTGCCCAGAGGCCTAAAACCACTACCACCATGTCAGAGCTTAAGGCAAAAAGTTCAGGGGTGAACCTGCCAAAAAGGGCCAAGTCCAACAACCATGTTATATTTTTGCCTTTGAATTAGAAATATAAGGACATTGGAAAAGTCAAT
Source organism: Calotriton arnoldi (assembly GCA_963921515.1). Lineage (NCBI taxonomy): Eukaryota > Metazoa > Chordata > Amphibia > Caudata > Salamandridae > Calotriton > Calotriton arnoldi. The sequence goes on from CAWUFW010004205.1 coordinate 783,824, forward strand.
TCTACGTCAAGGTGTAGCCATTGATAAGGTCATTGATAGGGTTAAGGTTTAATCCCCTTTCCTTTGCCCCGAATATGATTCTAAATAATCAGTGTAAGACAGATGAGATCAACCCTTGCCACCTGATGGACGAATATTGGTGTTGTCAGCGTCACTATTTTGGTTACCAAACGTTACTGTTATTTTAATACGGCATTGTGCTTTGCTGATTTAAAAAAAGCCTGTCCCCGAAAGCAATATGTGAAACATTTGCGACCAAAATCTATCAAGCGTCCTTATGTCCAATTAAATTCAAAACGTTTTCCAGTGAAATATGTCTCAATCAAATGTGTAAATATCTACAGTATACACAAAATAATTTAAAATGGCATTTGCCCGGTCCTGAATTTTTTCTTCAAAGCCCCCTGATGCCTTCCCTTCCTTGGAGAGTTACAGCTGCTTGGCTATTGCATCCATTTCATCAAATGCTTGCACTGTGAGTCTGTTTTCAGCTAACCCATCTGGGATGTTTTTTTGTTTTTTTTACACATTATCTGTGTCAACAAACCTCATCTGAGCCATATCAAAGAGCAATTTGGAGTCTGTCTTCATCCAATTTCATCCCGATATGCGTTAGCAGGTTTAGTAACAGATTGCGTGCCTTGGAATGTATCTCTTGTTAGTTCCTGCTGATGCAGTCAAATGAATAGGCATTTATCCAAAAAGCGGGTACTGATGGTACAAGTCTAAGCATGCGACAGATGCCATTTTATTGGAACAATATCGCCTCTGTTCGACAGATTTATGAATCAAAAGGACTTGTTTGGTTTATTCAGATCTTAAAAGCCAGAAGCAGACATGCGGAACTGTTCCGGGAAGCGGAGCACAGGAGTAATACGGCCCTCTGCTTAGTAATGAATGAGTACTTATGGATTAGTCTGTAATATAGAGTTAAGACCTAATGCTTTTCTTGCTCTTCGCTGTTCCAAAGTGAACTTTTTACTGGAGTACAGAAAAACACAACTGAACTCGGACCGCATTTCATACCCCGCACATGCTCATAATCCAAAGATCCAAGGTGTGCCAGTTCTGCCAGTTAGTTTAATGCAGGTGTACGCTGGCACAACTGGGGCATCCACCCAAATGGCCATTTATCTTATCGGGCATTTCCATTGCGGTGGGCTGGGGGGAGGGGCTGGAGCCACTGGAGCAAGGTTTTGAGTCCCAGGGCACTGCCTTTGCCTCCCACTCCAGCTCCCTGGGGCTTCTGGCATCAAGCACAGCAGGAGCGAGGAGACAGAGAGATTGAGAGAGAATAAAACAAAAGCAGGGCTGGTTTGGAAGAATTATGCCAGCGCTGCTTTTTGATTCCTAGTCCAGCCCAGTGAAGATTCACCTGCATCTCCTTCTCCACTGATTGTTATTTTAGCATGAATGGGTAAGAGGACCCCCCCAACCATCCTTTCACCTACTATTTATACCAGGTGTATAGGGTGTACGCTTCTTGAGTAATGGATGGTCATGTGGTTCTCAGCGTGCCTTTCGGATGAGTTTGCAGAACTTAAAGTGGGATTGCTAATGAATGGGTGCCACTTTATAGGAGCATATCATTTAAAAAGATAAGGGCTGTAATATATCCAGCTAAGAATGCCAAATTCAAATGATATCAACATAAATGACTCACAACCGATCAGAGAAATATGTATGCATGTATATGTTATTTCTATAGTACGAACCTAGGTAAAATGCTGCCTCTGGGGGTGCATGCTGGGTGGTACATGGTGTGCACCCCTGGTATTGCACCCCCAAGTTCCTGCATGGGAAGAAATGCATGACATGGTTCATTTCTTCCTGTGCAGGAACGTGCTGTGGCGGTCCTATGGTGGTGCCTTTCTAAGGCTCTCTTTTGAGCCTTAGAAAGGCACAGCCGTGAGACCGCCGCCGCCGCCTTACCTGGATTCCAGTCGGAATCCGGCGGGTGGTCTCACTACGTGTTGGGCGGTCCTCCCGCAAAGCGCTCGAGTGCCACTCAAATTCATAATCAGGCCCTTAATGTTTGCATGCGTAAACATTCATTAGGATCCCTGATGATAGTATAGTATAGTGTAACAATAAAGGAGAGTCTGCAGTGACAGTACAACGTTGGCCTCAATGGATGCCTATGATCTTACTTATTAGTCGCAGGTGGCGACTGTCCACCACGGAGTTTGCTGCAGAGCTGCGAAGTTCTGGATGCACTTTAGGCTTCCATGTCTCTTGTCAGGTTTTCTTTGTGCACTGTGAAGAAAAGATGAACTGCTGATTCATGTGCTGCACCTGTCTGGTGTGTAAGTATGCATTTTTAGGTTTAAAAGAATATACTGAAAATAAGCATGTTACATAAAATAAAGTTGAAAAGTTCTGAAGAAGAAACATACCATATACAAAGTAAAAAGCGTCTCATATAAGAAGCACCTATTATGACTGTAACTTAGTAACTGAGTAACGAAAGATCAGCTAAGCTTCAAATAGAGTGATAAGAAACCTCGAAATGAACACTGACTAATAGAGGAAGGTGAAAAAAAGGAAAGAAGTAAAGAAATCAGAAGAAAGAAAGAGATAAGCTACATGAATTATGAGTATGAAATAGAAATGAAATCCCCAACATATTGAAACAACTAAAAACATAAGGAAAGAATACATGGCAATCAACTTATGTTTAAATAGTTGGAAAATATGTAAATCGATGCAAAAGAAAATAAGCATTCATTAAGTAGGAATATAAAACAATTGTAGCATAGGCCCATGATTTTCAAATCAGTTTAGGCACCTCTTCTGTTGATGGATAGTGCAAGCTATTTCACATGACCGTACTATTCAGATAAATAGAGACCACATTGTACCTCTTTAATGGCGAGTAAGATTGGTGGCACATATACTTTGTTTGGGCAACGGTTGTAACACTCTCAATACTTGAAACACACTCCGAGTTTGAAAGGAAATATTCTTGGAGTTCTTCTAAGTCTTGGGGGGATATTCTCAAGAACGTGTGATAAATATTGCAAAATTAGCTTAACGCAACTTTGCACATCGCAATCTATCGTGGGAAAATAACACTGTGTTAACGTTGTATTCTCAACCCAGCGGGACCATGCGATAGTCTCACGATAACGCGTCAAATGACCACGCTAAAATTAACACGATGCTGAAAAAATGTGAAACGCGAAAAAAGTTGCGATGTGGCCAACCGCGATAAAAAAATCAGCGATAACCAGCGACAGGCCTGCAATTCCCACGCGTCATGCGGGAAAATGCACTATAAAAGCACCGAAAAACACAAACAAAATAATTCAAACTGCGTAGCACCATGGAGGAAGCCGGAGCAAGAACAGAGGACGACCAGAACCCCACACGCCCCCAGGAGGACCAGCCTGGGACCTCGGTGTCACGGAAGGGCAAGGAGAAGAAGACGAGGAAGACGAGGTTCAGTCCGCAAGTAAACAGGATCATCATCACAGAGGTGTCAGAACACCACCAACAACTGTTCGTCACCTCCAACATGTCATTGGCAAATAAAAATGCAATATGGCAGTCCATCCTGGACAAGGTGAATGCAGTCGGAGTGAGGAGGAGGACAATTGGAGAGGTCAAGAGGCGCTGGAATGATGCAAAGCGCAAAACCAAGAAGAAACTCGCTGACAACCATCAGGCAGCAATGCAGACTGGAGGTGGCAGTCCAGCGGAACACCAGGAGCTGGATGAGATGGAGGAAATGGTGGCCACAGTCATCAGTGGGGAGACGGTGGCAGGAGCTGGGGGTCCGAACACTGCTCGACATGACCTGACACAACAGCACCAGGGTGAGTACCGAACAGGGACTGGGGAGAGATGGGCACAATGGCACACATGCACAATTAAGTAGAGCACACTGCATACCCACAATGACTCTGGATCATGTCCCTGATCCCCTTGGCACACTGCAGCACACATACAAACAGCAAGTAGGCCTCCGTCCACTATGGGCACAAAGGGGTCCCTCCCCACACAGCACCAATCTCACTACCAACCCATGCGCACGTGTCAAAACCAGCAAAGCTGCGTGTCTGTGAGCCACCATTACAATGCAAGTGACACTGCATGACGAATAGCATGGCTGCAGTCCAATTATCATGACATGGTGCACGCCACGACACTGGGGTGGCTGAGTGTGGAACACATCCGGAAAGAAGCAGGTCACACTCTGACACATCCACGTGCACAAACAACCCCTGACGTCAACAACACATCTGCGGATAAACCATGCCCTGTCGTGTAGTTCCTATAGTACCCCTGCAGGACCTGCGCGTTTGGATAACATATACTGTGTGCTTGGTGGCAGAATAACTCTGAGCACCCCCACCGTGTATGTTAGCCTGGTTTGCATCAGCTAGCTCACAGTGCCACTAGAATCTCCTCTTCTCGGGGAGAGATTAGTTTCTGGCAACCTTAGATCATGACAACCCAAATTCCTCAGAATCGTGGAAACAATGTACTACCTTTCGCTCAGTCACTCTTGCTTACTTATTCGGTTTGTCTCTGAGAGTTACACAGAATAAACAGTCGGGCGTTTCAATAAGTATTTATTGAACAGTTGTTATTCTAGTGTAAAATATATGTGCTGCGGTAATCAGCAGACAATAGCAGAGATATATTATCAGCAGTACGATGAAAGCAAAGGGATAGAACAGTTCTACCATATTGCAATAATCATGAATACATACATGAATATGAAAAGCATTATGCAAGTGCGCGTACTCCTACGATGCCTAACTAGATGTACCTGAGTGTACCTAGCATATGTTGTAGGTCTAAAAGCCTAAGAGCCAAGAATCCTTCTAGGATTTAGTCGAACCCCCATACCTGAATAGAGAGAGTGTGGGACACCGTCCTGGTCTCGAGTTGGACACCCCGCAAGGGCTGTGTTAGACCGCTGTCAGCTGGAGCGACTGCATGCAGGAGCCTCAGCATCTCTGGTCAGTGTGTCAGCATGAAAGTCTCGGTTCCCTCTGTCTTACCGGGGCAAGATGTGGTGTATTTATACCCTAAAGAGTCTCGGTCCTCAGTATGGTTTGTATTGGTCTGTCGTTAGACATGAGGAAGACGTCAGGGGTGAACTTTGTAGATACATATTATGCAGGTGGTGTATTCCTAGAGGGCCATGCATAATTGATGAGTACAGTGTGGGCCTGTGTTTGGGAAAAACCCTGCTGCATTCAAAACCACAGGATAGATAACGTTCAGCCCTCAGAGCACGTTGTGTACTAGCAAGGACCAATGTAGGTGAAAGATCATGCCTATATAAGGAATCATGACTATAATAGGACATGTACAGTTATGACCATAATTGGGCATATGCGGTTATGACCATAATAGGGCAAGTACGAATATGACCATATATGGGCAAATATGAATACGTCCATTTTAGGGCATGTACAAACGGGTCTACATTAGGGCCTCTATACGGGACATAACACCCACTCCTCTTCCGAATTGGATAACAATGACCATACTTAAAATCTGGACAATTTAAAACTTTTTTTAAAAGCAAGTAAAAACATGGTTTTAAAATTGTTAAAAATCTTCTGCCTAAAATGTTAATAATTCAGCTATTTCTAATTGGCACTAAAAGAATGTCCATTTTATTTCTCCATATAAGTTGCCTCACTCAAAGCGGAAGAAGGCCATGCTTTTCTCAAGCGAAAGTGTCAATTTAGGAAATGTTCCAATTTTGCTCGTTTGTTTTGAAACGAGTGAAGAAGCCGAATTCTTTCCCAGGACACGATGAGCCAATTCAAGATTAAGCGTCCTGGCTGGGAAGCACAATATTATCGGTGTTAGCTGCTGCAGACGACAAATCCAACGCCTCACAGAGAACGTCAATCGCACATAGATGGAATGTAGCACTGCCAACAGTCGGTGCTGCGGCAGCTTGTGCGGCAGTTGTTACCTGGGTGCCTGTGGAGGAGTCACCTAACCCAGCAGGAGCAAACGGCACCTGTGGATTCTCCAGGAATGCGTTCATCAGAATCGGAAGCCGCTGGGGACAACACAGAGCATGGGCCTTTATGGGGTCCAGCATTGCATCCGTGTCCGGAGGCGCATCTGATGGAAATGTTAGACAAAGATCCAACGTGCATTCTTCTCCGCAAAACAGGCATCGAAGAACAGGTAAGATGCAGTCTACCCAGACTGGTCTAAACAATAGAAACCAGGAGGCATTGAGTTCTCGCAGGCAAGGAATGCCCAGAAGTTGTACCATGAGTTCACGGTATGTCCGCTCCAGGAGCGTGTTCGCCATTCCCTCGGGAATTGGGCCGTCCATTGCATAGCAGTAGTATTATGAATAGGACCCCTGCAACCAGCAATAGGATAAGCGGGAATCCTCCAAATATGCTTCCCAATACGGAGTGTATAAAATTTGGGATTACTCCGAGGACTGTCTGAAAGGTGCTTAACAGTCCTGACCCTATGGTCTTAAATATGTGTACAATACCGCTCATATCAGACATATTGAAGATACGTCCCAGCATTTCTACGAAATGAAAGGAGCAGTTTGCACGTATAAGCGCCTGTATCTCAGTCAAGGTCCTTGCAACTTGAAGTTCATAGGTTTCTCGAGCGGAGGTTAAGGGCACGGGTTGCTGTAAAAGCATGGCTTTCAATCTGCTCAGAGTATCAAATTGTATGAAAGAAACATTCAGTGAAGGCCATAGCGGCGCCTCCCTGACTGTGTTCAGTGGTGGAAACAATACTTGCATACAGCAAGTAACCCTGGAGTTAACAGTGACCAGATAGGCGACGCCCGGAAGCATCCCACAGCAACCTTGATCATTTAGCATTAAGTAGCTCCCATTCGAGAGCAGCTGCGAAACCGGCGTGATCTTGGCCGCTGGGGTCCCTGACATGTGACAAGATAAGTTTGCTACTGAACCGCTACAGGCTCCGTGCAGAGAAATATCTTGACACATGAGAGAACCGCTTAAAGCGTTCTTGCAGTTTGTACCACTCAGATACACTTCTCGATCCCCATTCCGGCATCGGTATCTATATGGTAACTCCCAAGTTTCCTTGATGTATCCCTTACCCATTTTTTCATATTTGCCTGCCTGCCTTTGCTCAAGGCAATATTGAAACTGAAACGTAGTGACCGGCAGAGTGATTTGGCCATGAATTAGCCATTCTGTTGATGGTGATTCGGCTACAGTGAATGGTAACCTTTCCAGTTTCTCAATACGCAGCATTGTATATTTAGCTCCCCTCTGTGCCATTTCTGTCTGTTTATCAGTTAGATTGTATTCTGAAAACAGAGACGTGGTGTTTATAAAACGCCAGGGCACATAGCCTGCACGCAAAGATTGCAGCGTCCAGCTTAACATCATAATAGAACGTAGCTGAGATTGCCCGTGTTGTAACAAGGCCAGATCTTGTTCTAATATGTCGATTGCCGAAGACACAATGTTGCCTAAGGAGTCAATCCTGGAGGTCAAAGTTGTTAACCCATTATCCACTACAGCTAATGCCTTCTCTAGGTTAATACGGTCTATTTCCCGTATTCTTTCTGCGGCCTCTTGTTGGGATATTTTCCAGTTTTCATTATAGTAGGCATAAATGCCAGCATATATGAAACGTTTCTGACGTGTTTTCCTTGGGCCTTGTAAAAAATCCCTAAGGTCTACATCAGGTGTGAGTAGGGTCAAATGGTGTTTCACTTCAGTGAGTGTTGAGGTCTCTAGCCAATCAAGGCACAACTTCCCAACACTATAGGATGTCACTACCCCTGGTTGTTGTCTCTGTACATAGCGTGGATCTGGCCTATGGATACTAAATCCCTCGGGGATACCTGGGAATCTCTGTTGACAAGTGTTCGTGTCAATGGGCCAAATCAGCCATTCTGTCCAATTGGGATCTGACCTGTTGTACTGTAGAATGTCATCTAATCTTACCCCATGTGTAGTTGAATTCTGCCCCCCACCCATCTGTGATGGTGTAGGAAACCCAGGTGTGTTCATTTCCTTGTTCTTGGCTAGTCCAAGACAGGATGTCTGTTGCACAGTTTCATTCAGAAATATTATCTGCTGTGGAATGATGCATGCTCTAAATAGCGCTTCTGTTCCCTGGACTTGCCAGTCCCTAGAACCCCAGATTGATTTTGAATCTATAGTGTCCTTCCATAGGTCGAAACCCTGTGTAGACAACTGGGCCATAAAGGAAGCAGAGTAAATCTGTTTGGTGTTAGTCAACATAATTTTCTGTGCTGATGTTGTTGCTACTTTGTAATAAAATGACTTTGGGTCAGATGTGTTGAACCCTGAAAAGTATGTGAATTTCTGTGCAAAAGTTTGCGAACTACCTTTTGGAGGTGTTGGGCAGTGTTCCCACTGGTGGTATTCAAATACATTTCTAGGTGTTATAGATTTGTGCAAGAAATGATGACCATAATGTTGGTAACAGTACAATGTATCATAGTCTGAAGTACCTTCTAACATTTCATTGTTCGGAAATGCTGCAGTTTTTTCTAAATCAGACATTAAATTGTTTACAGTATCAGTGTCCCAATCATCAGAAAATGTACTGGAGGTAATGATATCACTTAAAGAAATTTTAAATACATGTTTTAGCTTTAAAAGTTCAGTCGGACCACATACATCATAATCAATCTTGTCCCATACGATACCGTCCGGTATAGGAACTGCTGTGATGTTCACTGAAGACAAGTCTCTTGGTTCACGATGTGAAGACTGGTGTGGTTTTAAAATCAAATTGACTCTTTGGGCTGTAGAGCTTTGCTGGAGGTATCGTCCATTAATAAGCATACTAAAAGTTATTATTAAGCCTACCCAGAAAAGAAAAAAGAAAATCCCAGTGATATACCATAGTTCAATCCAAGGTGACACCAGGTAAGTCTTTCTAAAAAAGTTCAAAAAGTCAGTGAGTTTCTGTGTGAATGATTTTTTGGCTGGCGTCGTTTCCGGCTCACTTGGGTCCAGTGAAAACGTATCAAAGTTCATGAAATAGCCAGAAGCAGTTCGATCAATTGTTGGAATTGCATCGGGATTTGTTGAAATCGGATTTTGCTCTTGACGAGGCACATTGACGTAGATGTCTGTAGTCGGTCTGATTGCAACTTGGTTGTTAAGTTGATTTTCATTTTGAAGATGAATTTCTTGTTGAAGTGGAACGAGTTCCATAGCATTGTTGCTTAGTCCTTCATTCCGTACAGGTGACTCTTCAAACGTGATGAGTCTTTCTGTTTGAACTTCTTGGATTGTAGCGAGAGGAGGGCGTCTGCTACTGTGGAGTCCACGAGGCCTACTGTTTAGTATCGGCCACATAGTGTGGTTTGATTAAGTCAATTGAGACAAATCTTTTCTCCTTTTTCCCGGCAAGAGGCGGCAGAAGTACAGTTTTTGTGCCTTGGATTGCAAGGACCGGTACAGGCTTTCTGTAGGATGGCCCAAATTCTTTCTTATCAGCAATCTTCTCTCTGACCAGATCCCCGACTTTTGGGATCCAGACAGGTCTTGCTGTTACTGCCTTGACTTCCTCAGTGGCGGCCTGTTTCTGGAGCACGTTACTTTGTTGTGTTCTGGATTTGTTTAGATCCTGTAAAACAGCCAAACGATCATGGATATCAAATGGTTTTTCATCCGCCACTGTGCCTTCACAATCAAGATCAGGTACCCACATTCTTGTCCCAAATAGGACCTCGTAAGGAGTGACACCCCCTAGAGAGCTTCTTGGCTGGTTGTTGATAGCTCGTTGGACCCCATAAAGGTGATCGACCCATCTACCGCCCTTGCCTAATACCCTAGCTGTTAAAGATTGCTTTAAGTCCCGGTTTTTCCTCTCCACAACAGAATTTCCCTCGGGATGGTACGGAGAGGAGTACCGCAATGCTACGCCCATTCCTTCCATGGCCTCTTTGTAAGCCCGAGAGCTAAACGCCGGACCACGGTCAGAATGTAACGTGCCAACTGCGTATGTGCCGATAAAGACTCGCAAATCTTTTATAACAGTTCGAGCGTCAGCCGAGCGCTGAGGCCAGATCTTGAGGAAACTTGAGCTGGACGTACACGAACGGACAACCTAATGCTGTCTAATAATGGTATCTGTACTGGACGTGTTGTGGTGGACCCTTCCATCTGCTTGCAGATGTCGCAGTTCCAGACATAGTCTCTAATCTGCCTTCTCATCACGGGCCACCAGTAGCGTTCTTTCAACAAAGAAACAGTCTCCCTAAGTCCCTTATGTACATAACCTTTCCCTTCGTGTGCTGCCACAATTAAGCCTCGCCTACGATCCATATTTGGTATTACTCTATCCCCCACTCCAGGAATCTGAGCATATGGAATGTTTTGTGCATCTAACTTGTAGGAGTACTTGAGTGGAAATTTCTTTGGTTCTGCTGTGCTGCCTTTGCGTGAAGCATTGACAGCTACCATAATCTCGCCGTCTACCCTCGTCTTTGAACAAGTAACTGCAGCTACGGCGGCTGTGCGAACAGCCCCCTTTGCGGCTTCATCAGCCAATGAATTCCCTTCAACGTGAATGCCATCACGCTGATGACTCAGTGTATGTATCACGTGAGCCCTTGTTAGTTCGTTTCTCAACTCCACTACCTGTTCCCATAGCATTTTATGCTTAATTGTGCCACCTTTTGCATCTTTGAACCCGTTTTGTTCCCAATGATGTAGATATTCATTGTACGACTGTACACAGTAAGAGGAATCACACACAATCAGTGTGGGGAATTCGTGATCCATATTTATAAGTGCCAGTATCAGTGCTTTGAGTTCTGTCAACTGAGCCGTGCAGTCTCCTAGAGATTGCGTTTTAGTGCAACTCGGATGGAACTTTCCATCGCGCATGCGACCTTTAACAATCGCACACGCTGCGCTGTAAGCTTGCTTACTCCCTATGGCCGGTTGAGCAGACCCGTCAGTGTAAATAATGTATTCATACTGATCTAGAGGCAAAATTTCATTTGGTAGAGGATATTCTTGTTCGTATTGCAGGAATGCCTGTGTTTTTAAACTTGGATCGAATCTGTATTCAACATCCGTTGCAGTAAGAGAATTAGCCCATTGTATCCATCTGGGATGTAAGGCTTTCGCATTTGGAATGCTAGCTTTTGTAACAGCTTCTAAAGCTGGTACTGGGGTCATGACAATTATGCGTTTACCCTGAGCCAGAGCGCTTTCTCTTGCTACAGCGGTCTGCACTGCTGTCAGGATTTTTTGTGTTGAAGTAAAACGCATTTCTGCGTTTGTGTACAGGTGTGATTTGTATGCGATTGGTACTGTTTCACCTTCATTAAAAGTTAAATAAATGTACCCGCATTGACCCGCTAATACTCGGATCACTAAGTTCTGTGCGTTTACGCGTGTCTGTAAATGTTTAGAAGCTATCATGTCTTCCTGTAGGGAACGCAGGATATTTGTATGTTCCTGTGTCCATTGTCTGACTGAAAAATCAGGTTTTATTAAGTCGTAGAAAGGTTTTACTCTTTCTGCGTAATCCAAAATGTATGTTCGACCAAAATTTAGGAATCCCAGAATTGATTGTAAATTCTTTAATGATTTTGGAGGTTGGAGCAGCGCACACTTTTCTAAAAAGTTAGCTGCCAGGCTTTTTCCCTCACTTGACAGCTCGTATCCTAAAAATAGGACACTGAGGTGGGCAATCTTTGATTTTTTAAAGTTAAATTTGTAGCCCTCAGAGGCGAATCCCATAATAATGGTGCTCACCCTGGTCAAGTGCCTCGGTAAGTCATCGTCCATCAGATAAATATCATCCACATAGGACAATGCTTCTTCATCCAAATTTTGGAGTAACTCTGTTACCCTTGCTGAAAATACCCCGGGGCTATTTTTATACCCTTGGGCTAGTCGACAAAATTGTCGCTGGGACCCTAACGCACTGAATGCAGTCAGATACCTGCTTTCAGGCGCTATATTTTGGCAGAAAAATCCATTTGAGATATCAAGTGTTGTTTTGTATTTTTTGCGCACAATGTTATTCATTAATGCGGCACTGTGTGCATTTTGAACTGCAAATGTCTTTGTGCAAGTGTTTAAATGTCGGTAATCCAAAACTAAACGATATGTGTTGTCAGGTTTCATTACGGGAAACAAAGGATTGTTCATAGGTGAAGTGCATTTTCAATCACCTCCTGGTATTCAAGTTGATCTAGGATCTCCCTGACTTGTTTTTTAGCTTCCTGCTTTATAGGGTATTGCCTTTGAGCATTTGGGGAAACTTTTAACGGGATCACGTGGTGGGTTGAATCCTCATCCCAACCAACATGATTTTTATACAATGCTGGAGCTAGGGCAACCGCCCACTCCTGCGCATATGCATGTTTAAGATGTATGGGAACGAGGTCGGAAAAGGCTGGAAAAATTACAGTTTCTCCCCTAGGGCACTCCATGACGAATGCTGGCGGCCAGTCTTGTTCTGCTAATAGAATGTCATAACCAGATGACAGATTTTCCCAAAAGAGACCTTTAATTTTTCTGGGCTTGTCCCCTCCAGCCGGAGTGTTATCTCATGTAACTTATGTGGGACACTTACCCGAGTATCAGGTGTTTCCACCGTGATATACTCACTCAACTCCGCTGTCACCAGAAATTCCTTCAGGTTCTGGCGAGCTATCGTTACTTCTGCCGCGCTGTCTAGCATCGTCAGAGCCCATTCCCCGTTCAGAAGCTGTGTCCTCAGAATTCTGGGCATGTCTGATCTTGAGACCTGCTACCTTCTTCTTTTTGAACTGAGGTTTCTGTTTTTGTTTATCCTCTTTTTTAGGTGCGTAGTCCGCAGCGCGTTGCGTGTCTCTGGACTTTGTACGCTCCTCTGACCGTCCTTCCCTCTCGGAGTTTTTTGATGAACCCTGAAAGGAACGAGAGGAACGTGTATCAGTATCCTGATACCTGTCAGGTTTTTTAATATTATCCCTATTCCTGAGGTTATACCTCCTTTCAGAGGGCTCCTGTTGAGGAGACCTACCTCTGGATTGAGATCTGCTGTCTTTAGACTTTTGTTGTTTTTTATTTTCCCACTTCTTTTTAGAAGAAGTAGGTGTCTGCTTTGTAGTGTCCTTTTCAGGACTGCCCACTAGTTGTGGTTTTAATGCTTTCCCACCTAGACTGTCTCTGCCTAATTCTGCATATGCAGTTTCAATTATTTTGGGTAGTTCGTGTTGATGATCCTCTGGACTGAACTCCCTTAGGCGTTGGCGGATCGCCACTGAAGCTGCTTCCCCCTTAATGTTAGCTAGTATTATGGCTGATACCTGGTCAAAGTTATTTAGTAACTTCATCCCTAAGTTAAGGGCAGGTTCTGCTCCGTACTCATTTTGTATCTGTCTCAATACGTCTGGTATTACTGCTAAGGACGGGATACCATGTGTTCTGGTATATATGGCAGCAAAGACTGAACCCCAAGAGGTGCAGTCCTCTACTTGTGGTGTGATCCCCATGGGCAAGCAGATTGTTAGAATTCTGTGTTTTTCATAGGTGGTAGTATTCGGAAATACTGCCTCAAGCTGAGTTATTTTCTGAGCTATCCAGAATGGTATTTGTTCGCGTTTTGCGGGCATTTTGCCCATTACTGCGTGTAATGTTTGAGGAGTAATTTTATTTCCTGTACCCTGAACTGGAGTACTGTTTGCTGCACCTGATGGTGCAGGTTGAATTGTTAAAGTCCTCATGACGAATTGTGTCAGGTTTCTGTAGATTTTAATTAAATCTCTGTGTTGTACGAGTAATTCTGGCTGTGGCATTGTTGCAATGTCAGGATGCGGTGTGTAAGCCGCTAGTATTGGCCATGTGGCCCCGTCTCCTCCGAGCGGGCCTAATCTTACTCTTTGTCGTACGTGGGGTAGGGCGCCATTAAACCAGTAAAAATGTTCCTGGTAAGTGAGTGGAATCTCTATGTCCTCAAATGGGGCATATTCCCTTGGTGCATTTCCTGCTATGTAGTAGTGAAATGTGTTTGTTATTGCATTTGCTGCTGGGAGTGTAACCCATGAATAGAATACCTCTGTTTTGTTTGATTCGTGTGCCTCAATCACGAAAACTACTATGCCACCCGTGGCTGGTAAGCCATTTTCTAATAGTCTTAGGGTGTCTGTCCTTCTGAATTTTGGTGCAATCTGTATTGCATCCTCAGGATCTTCTTCTCCTGTTAAGAAATTCAGATCATCTCTTTGGTCCCCTGCCTCGTTATCAGGCATGTTTAGAGGAAGAAGTGTTCAAAGGGAACTAAGATGAGGTGTTATGCACAATTTAGGAACTAAATGTCCTTCAAACTTGATTAACCAACAGCCAATAAATAGTATTTTCATACTACTCAGCTGTGGCGGAGTTTGTGCCCACCCACTCCAGACGTCTCTGGGGTTTTGTGAGTAGGTTCTCTGAGAATAGCACGACTGAACTACTCAGATTCTACTGTTAAATAAGTACCAAACCAACGTTGGTGGCACCATGTCGTGTAGTTCCTATAGTACCCCTGCAGGACCTGCGCGTTTGGATAACATATACTGTGGGCTTGGTGGCAGAATAACTCTGAGCACCCCCACCATGTATGTTAGCCTGGTTTGCATTAGCTAGCTCACAGTGCCACTAGAACTCCTCTTCTCGGGGAGAGATTAGTTTCTGGCAACCTTAGATCATGACAACCCAAATTCCTCAGAATCGTGGAAACAATGTACTACCTTTCGCTCAGTCACTCGTGCTTACTTATTCGGTTTGTCTCAGAGAGTTACACAGAATAAACAGTCGGGCGTTTCAATAAGTATTTATTGAACAGTTGTTATTCTAGTGTAAAATATATGTGCTGCGGTAATCAGCAGACAATAGCAGAGATATATTATCAGCAGTACGATGAAAGCAAAGGGATAGAACAGTTCTACCATATTGCAATAATCATGAATACATACATGAATATGAAAAGCATTATGCAAGTGCGCGTACTCCTACGATGCCTAACTAGATGTACCTGAGTGTACCTAGCATATGTGTAGGTCTAAAATCCTAAGAGCCAAGAATCCCTCTAGGATTTAGTCGAACCCCCATACCTGAATAGAGAGAGTGTGGGACACCGTCCTGGTCTCGAGTTGGACACCCCGCAAGGGCTGTGTTAGACCGCTGTCAGCTGGAGCGACTGCATGCAGGAGCCTCAGCGTCTCTGGTCAGTGTGTCAGCATGGAAGTCTCGGTTCCCTCTGTCTTACCGGGGCAAGATGTGGTGTATTTATACCCTAAAGAGTCTCGGTCCTCAGTATGGTTTGTATTGGTCTGTCGTTAGACATGAGGAAGACGTCAGGGGTGAACTTTGTACATACATATTATGCAGGTGGTGTATTCCTAGAGGGCCATGCATAATTGATGAGTACAGTGTGGGCCTGTGTTTGGGAAAAACCCTGCTGTATTCAAAACCACAGGATAGATAACGTTCAGCCCTCAGAGCACGTTGTGTACTAGCAAGGACCAATGTAGGTGAAAGATCATGCCTATATAAGGAATCATGACTATAATAGGACATGTACAGTTATGACCATAATTGGGCATATGCGGCTATGACTATAATACGGCAAGTACGAAAATGACCATATATGGGCAAATAGGAATATGTCCATTTTAGGGCAAGTACGAATGGGTCTACATTAGGGCCTCTATACGGGACATAACAGCCCAAGAGTCCAAAATACGAACAAGAGCCAAAATTAGCCAAGTCTGCAACATCTCAGCACTGTAGAAGCACAGAAGTCAAAGGCACACCGCCTCAAGGGGATAAGGGACAGCAAAATCACAGCTGCAGGGGCGACTCTCCCACAATGCAGCACACACACATAGCAATAGCAGCACATCAACAATGACGACAATGTGGTACAAAGTGCAACACTTTCACTACAGAACAGAGGACACAACTGGTTCCGCTTGTGCGTAGAAACTGGCCAATCACATCTGGCATAGCAGGAAACTGTGAGATGAAAATGTACGTGTACAACCTCACATCCGTGATGTAGTTCAAATGTCCACTGTCCCGCATCAAATAGTCAGCTCCTCCCAAACAGTCCCAATGTACATTGTCATGCAGTCTGTATGTAAACTAGAATAATGCGTCAACATACATGTCAACACAATGTTAAAATTCATCTCCCCTTCACATTGCAGAGGGACAATCAACACCTCCTGCAGAGCAGACCAGACAACTCATCAGTGATGATGAAGAGGACCTCCACACCTTCGACACCGACGCCCTACAACAGCTCATGGACATCCTATGCAACCCACCTCCAGGGGCAGGGCAGCCCAGCTGCATCGAGGAGACCCCACCCCCTGCACAGACCACACAGCAGGAAGCACCCACCACCACGGCTGGCTCCCAGCACCTCACCGAAGCACACATCGCATTCCAAGGCCAGGTGTTAGACTGCCAGAAGGAGGTGGCTGAACAGGTGCGGGTGGGTTTTGACCTCATGGCAGCCAAACTAGATTACATACGTGGGTGTCTAATTCCCATCAGGGACCACTTACACTCCCCAACGGACACCCACACTGCGACAGAGACACACGCATTTGCACATTTCCAGTACTGAACCACGCCCAGAGCCCCGGGATAATCATTCACAGCCATACGCTGTACTTGCGTACGCCGGCCCAGTCCACTCCTCTTACGCATAAAGGGGGGACGACAAAGCTACATGTCCAAGGTCTTCCCCACTGCCTGAGGTGACATGGTTGCGTCCGCTGTCCACAGCACAATGTAATGTGGTAGGGGCCCTGGCCCATCATGCATACATAATGACCACACAGACACACTTAGATAGATAGTGGAACTGCCTACGGGCACGTGCACCCGGCCCCTTTTTATTACCAGGGTCACATGTCCAGTGACGCCTGTGCTGGATGGGTGTGGGGTGAGTGTAAGCCAGCCCTCAGGGAGTGGTTGGTGCTGGCAACAACTAGAACAGTGATCATCAGATCACACACACAGATTCAATCATAAAGGGTCCATGAGTTGTGGTGCACTGAGTTAGTGGCACCTGAAGAGCTGAACAGGGTATCAAGCTGATGATGGCATCCAAGACAGGTGTGAGCAACTTAGATAGGCTGGCTGTGAGACTCCTCTGACTCTGGAAGTTGTTGGTTGGAGGTGGTCCTGGCGGTGGTGGCGTGTGCAGCCAGCAGTGATGCGTCATCCGGGCAGGTCAGGACTCGATTTGATGTGTGAGCCCTGGTGGACCGCAGTTGAGGCCGGAGGCAGTGGTCAGCGCAGGGCCACAGACACATGGCGTTGATGACCCCCAGGCCATCGACTCGGAGGCCATCCAATATTCAATCAGACAGGGTCCATGACTTGAGCTGCACAGAGTTAGTGGCCCCGGATGCACTGCGGCCAGCACATGCACACCGCCATGGGACGGTGACTTGCGGTGCACTGAGGTAGGGCCAAGAGAGCTGAGCGGGTCCTCGTCGATGTCTAAGGTGAATGTCGCGGAGTGTTTCGGGGGACAGTGGAAGGTGTTCTTCCAGGGCATGATGCAGAGGGCAGAACCAAGCAGAAACAGGCAATATGGAGGAGATGAATGCTACAGACTCATTTATAACACCAAGTTAGTATCAGCTACATGATGATGAAGACAACCCCCAGGCCATGGACTCAGCGCCACCAAAGTTCAACCAGAGAGTGTCCATGAATTTCGGGGCACAGAGTTAGTGGCACCAGAGCTGAAAGATGATGCAGTCTGCGATGAGGCCTGTACAATGGTATAAACTCTGCCATAAATAAATCAAGACTCAGTTCCAAATGTGTGACCTACTTGACCGCAGTGTAGGCTGGAGGCAGCGGTCAGCAGGGGCCCACAGCCACGTGTCGTTGGCCTGCGATGCACAGAGTTAGTGGCACCAGAGCAGTTGTTGGTAGTGTTCGATCACCTCCATAACGATGATCCTTTTTACCTCCGGACTGAACCGCGCCTTCCTCTTACTCCTCTCCTTGCGTACAATGATATGAACTCTGCCATTAACAGATCAAGACTCAGTTCCAAATGTGTGACCTACTTGACCGCAGTGTAGGCCGAAGGCAGTAGTCAGAAAGGGCCCACAGACACGTGTCGTTGGCTTGCGATGCACAGAGTTGGTGGCACCAGATCGAAGGGAGTACAGTGATATAAATGCTGCCATTAACATATGAACTCGGCCATCATGAAATCAAGACTCAGTTCCAAATGTGTGACCTACTGGACCGCAGTGTAGGCCGGAGGCAGTGGTGGAGTACGTCAATGAGAAAGGAGTGCTGGGGGCCTGTGTTGCAGAGGACGTGATGGTCTGAGGAGGCTGCCAAGGTCACGGGGCTCGGGCTTGGAGCTTGCACCGGCACGTGGCGGGCCCTCTTTGACACACGCCGGTGTCCGCAGGTGAGCAGTGAGGCCTGGTTGCGCAGGGGCGGCCAAGATGGGTCTGGGGACCAGCGGCCTGGGGTGCAGCAGGCGCACAGGATCGCAGCCACAAATCCCTGCTGCTAACGCGCCTTATCGCCTGTTTTGTGATCTTATCGCTGATCTGGCTGGTCGTTGAGAATATTGCGAGGTGGTGTTATCGCGGCTTTTTGCACAGGAACGCCTACTCTGCATCTCATTAGCGTTAGTTGCCGGTGTCATCCGTGGCAATGTTTTTTGCGGCTGCTATCGCAGGAAAACTGGCGATATCGGCTGTTAGCACCAGCTTGTGAATAGGGCGATAAATCTATTGCCACTTTGGCTGCGATAAAGTGCCGCTAACTCGGCGATAAGTCCTTGAGAATATGCCCCTTGGTGTTTTGTGGAAAGGTGAGAGCTAGCATGAGATTCATTATTTTGACACTCAGGGAGCAACATCTCCAATCATATTAAAGGCTACCTAAAAGATATTCTTATTGGTAAATGGAACATTCGATTGAAAAATTAGATTTATCGGTGCCCAACGTTTTTCTCAAAACGTATGTGAAGACAAGTAAATAATACGTGTTTTAAATTAGTAGCAATGACATTACAAAACAACAATTAAGTCGGGTAGTGGTAAATTTGAGTTGTTAGTTGTTTGTTATATATGAATAAGAAAGATGGGTGGTGTTTGTAGGTCATGAGGATTTTCTGATTTTAGCCAAATTTTATTCCGAAGATTAATTAACCAATTAACACTTAGATCCTCTTCCATTGCAATTCAATTCCATAACTGTTTTTTGTCTGTCAGTGTTAGAACGAATAATAGTGGTATGGAGGTTAGAAGTTTTTAGATAAACAGATAAGGTTCACTAAAGTGGGTTATCTGATCAGTTGTCTGCATCATTAATCAACTATGTGTGCAGTTGTTAATTTATTTTCAAATAATTTTGGAAATGGAAATATATGTTGAGCTTTATGAAAGGAGATTAAGATGTAATTAATAATCTGCCTCTGAACCCATATTAGACTTGTATGCCTCCAGGGCCATCAAAATGACCTTTTCTTTATGTATTATGCCAAACAATTAAAGTGAAATATTTATTCTTATGTTTAATCTCTGAAAGGGTTAAAGGCTTGAGTATTATTTTTCAGGGCTGTTAAAGACATGAATTATAGTCTTTGGGAAAAAAGATAAAGAAGTCTTTGAAAAAATGGGGTGAATAAAAGATTTCTTCAGGTAAACCCAAAAAGGTCGGTTTCCATCAGCAGCTTCTGATAATCAATAGGCAGGTTGCTTTGAGCAAAAAGCATTTCTGGTAAATTTTAACATCTAGAAAATTAGCTCTGCCTTTTTTTATGTTTCTCTTTAACTTATTCAAAGACATACAAGGTTTGTTCTTCTTAAAAAAAAAAACAGGAATATGTAATATCTTTTTATAAAGTAGTGGGATGTGTGGTTTGTGTATATTGCGGACAAAAATTGTAAAATTGTCACACCAAACCTCAATTTAATTATGTCCAGGTATCCACAACAGGAAAGAAAAAAGTGATTATGCCTAGTTATTTATGAGCTTATTTTATTAATAGTTTTGATAAAATGTATTTCAAGAGTGTCTCTTATGGAACTGGAAAACCACAATCCCAAGTATTTCATTTTATGTGAATTCCATTTTACATTACAAAGTCATGCTTTAAACAATGTTTATTAAGCAGAAGGATCTCACATTTGTCCAAATTCAATCTATAGTCTGAGAAAAAAGAAACATTTTGACCTCTTCTATGAATGCTGGTATAGAGGAGATTGGGTTTGAGATAAATAACTGTCATACACATAAACAGATTTATTTTGCTTCTTGTATTCAAAGCCTTCTATGTTTATTTTGTCTTATCCTGGATAGAAGGGGTTTTGACGCTTATATAATTAGTAAGTGAGAAAGTGGACAGCCTTGTCTTACACCACTGCTTAATTTGAAAGGTGCTGAAATGAGACAATTGTCAAAAAGAAGGTTGGGACCAAAACAAAACTATTTTAGTACTTGGAAAATAAAAAGCTAATTCATGTGGTTGAAGACTTTTTCGGCATCAAGAGTGATTCTCACTAACAGAGAATCATATCTGTTTGTTTACTTATACTGTCGGAAAACAATCTTGTACTGCCTGATCTCCCTTTAGCAAAACTGCATTGCTCTTGCTTTAAATTTTTGGTAACACTTCAATTCTAGACTGTGATTTGTGAACAGGAGAGAAAATGGCGTAGTGTAATAATGTGGGATTGCACCATCTCTAATGAGCGACCTCTTGGATATAGCATTAATGAACTACATTTTGCATTTTTTTTAAGGTACTAAAATTTTGAATTTCTGTTTTGGAATGGTTTAGAAATAAAAGGAAACACAGAACCCGGGTTTAGACCAAAGATTATGCAATGAAACAAAGGAAAACATCCGACAGGCATAAGTCAGGAAAAATACATTAAACAAGAAATTAGCTGTGAAGGCAAAAGTTACATGGCAAATGAAGGAAGGGTGAGAACACTAAAAATCCACTCTAAGGAGCTATATAATTCTCATAAAAAATTAATAAGAACATAGATAATAGAAAATACAGCTGGTATTATCCCTCTTTTTTATGTAAACAGGAAAGGAAAGAGTGCAAAGTAATTAAGACCACTAAATAGATTATGTTTGTCATCAATTCTAAATAATTGCTCAACTCTTAACTCAATAAATTCAGAAAACCTCAAAAGTGTTGGTTTTTTAACGGGTAAATCAGAGAGGGAAGTAACAAAAGTAGACCTCCACTGAAGACTACTAATGTAAAAAGTGGGAAGGTAGAACTTATGCACCATGTAATCTCCATCCTATTAGATCAGGCATTACAAATGGTGAACTCTACCACTAAGATAATTAACAATAAATACTCAGGTTCACAACTCCTTCAAGTTCAACTACTGAATAAACTTCTTAAAAGAATATTATCTGGAAGATCAAATTACCCAGACTGGCATCCCCCTTTCCCAAGAAAATAAAATTTAACGTTAATAGTGTCAACTTCTTTGAGCACTAGCATGACCATTTCTAGAACCTAACAAAAAGATTTGCCTGTCTCCAGGAGGATGGAAATGTAATGTTAGATGAGACTTGCTTAAGTATCATGTATTAATAGGATGGCAATACCAGTTACAGGGAGATATCTTGAACTATTCATGGCTTCAAATGTGCCCGAAAGGAAGAAAAATTGGATATACTTCTTGAACAATATGATGTCATCTGTTTACAAGAAGCATGGCTTGTTGGAGAACCCTGCCACTGAAGGTTGTTTTACAATAAGTAAAAGTGACAAAGAAAATTAATGTGGCTGGCCTTTGTGTGGTTTGTTGATTCTAATTTTTACAAATATTGTGAACAATGTTTTCATAATTGATGCCCATTGTAGGTTCATAAGGTAAATGTAAATGTGAATACAGCCAAAATTGAATGGTTAATTGTAAATACTGTATACTTTGTAATAATTGATCGACTTGAATACATAAAACAGTTTAATACATTTGAGAGAGATATACAAAACATCTGCAATGCTTATCCAAATGCACTGCTAATTTTTTAGGACATTTCAATCTCAGGGTAATCCAACAGAAGGTGGAAAAAGCTATCTTTCTAAGGTCTTGATTAACCTGAATTCCAATGCCCTTATTAAACATTCTAATTTCATATGGTTGTATGTGCCTTAATGGTCAGTTTATAAATGATAGTCCTGCAGAGCAAACTTACTGATATGGGTATCAAAAAATGTCCAATCGACTGTATCATTATTAGCTTCAGTATTAGATTCAGTAGAAGAATTTAGGGGGATATTCACAAGAACGTGCGCTAAACATCTCCAAAAAATGTTAACGCAACGTTACACATCGCAGTCTATCGCGGGAAAATAACCCCGTGTTAACGTGGAGTTCACGAAAAGTTCTTGATGGTGTTCCATCACCTCCGTGACCAGGAGCCTATTCTCCTGCGGACTGAACTTCGTCTTCCTCTTCTTCTTGTCCTTACCCTTCCCTGTCCCCGAGGTCCCAGGCTGGTCGTCCGGGGTGCTTGTGGGGTTACGCTCGTCCTCTGCGCCTGGGTGCGGGTGCGGCAGTGTCCCTCCCTCTCTCTCTCTCTCTCTCTTCCTTTCCTTCTCTCTCCCTTCCTTTCCTTCTCTCTCTCTCTCTCCCTTCCTTTCCTTCTCTCTCTCTCTCTCTCTCCCTTCCTTTCCTTCTCTCTCTCTCTCTCTCTCTCTCTCCTTCCTTTCCTTCTCTCTCTCTCTCTCTCTCTCCCTTCCTTTCCTTCTCTCTCTCTCTCCCTTCCTTTCCTTCTCTCTCTCTCTCTCCCTTCCCTTCCCTTCCTTTCCTTCTCTCTCTCTCTCTCTCCCTTCCTTTCCTTCTCTCTCTCTCTCTCTCTCCCTTCCTTTCCTTCTCTCTCTTTCTCTCTCTGCCTTTCTTTCCTTCTCTGTTTCTCTGTGTCTTGCTCCTTTGATGTGTGCATGACACACGTTCTGATTTGGTGCTTTTTTTCCCAGGCTGTGACATCAAGGTTGTCCCGGACGGACCCGACAGGAGTCTTCCGCATTGGTGTTTTGTGTTGTATTTCAATAACGTTTTTGGTTGTGACTTCAATGATGAGTGACTGTTTCTCGTTCTTCTGACCACACATGTGTGTTTCTTTTTGTCATTGTGAGACATCATGTGCTTTTTGTGGCTCTTGTGTCGTGCACGGTATGTGTTTGTCTGGGGAGGGTCCTGGGGGGGCCTAGGAGTGGTGGCGGTGGGTGTTGTGGCCCTCATGGGTCTCCGAGTTGCATGATCATTGTCTCCATGGCATCTGTGGGTCTTCAGATGTGGCTCTTCGCTGGGCTCCCTTTCATGCTGCAGGTAGTCGTCCTGCTTAACACCAGCAAAAGGCAGGTGTTAATTCCCTGCTGCTACCGCGGCTTATCACCTGTTTTTGGTTCGCATCGCAGATCTGGCAGTTCGTTGTGAAAGTGGTGTAGTGGTGTTATCGTGTGTTTTTGCAAGGGAACGCCTACTCTGCATCTCATTAGGGTTAGTTGGTTGTGTCACCCGTGGGGATAAAATTTGCGGCAGTTATCGCGGGAATACTGGCAATGTCTGCAGTTTGCACACGCTTGTGAATGGGGCGTTAAATCTATCTCCACTTTTGATGCGTTAAGGTGGCGATAACTCAGCGATAAGTCCTTGTGAATATGCCCCTTAGTGTTCTAGCACCTGACTTCAGTGATCATTGGCTTTTTCTTTAAACTTTTTCAACTTCAAGGCCTTAGAATGCTTTACCAATAGCCTTTGAATATCCAAGATGCCTCACAACCAGAATGGAGGATAACAATGGTCATACTTGAGTCAGCTACAAAATATTAAAAACAATTTTATTTTCTTCTCTCTAGACTGTGGGTTGATCGGGTGGTATAACAATGAAGTCAAGGAAGATGAAGAAAATTGAGGTGACACAAAAAACAAAAATAATCAACAAAGCTTCAGAAATTACAAATTGGAGCTATCTTAAAAATTAATAACATCAATGAAATCTATGTTTTTCACCAAATGTATGCCCAGAATGTCGAAGGTAATCACCACAAAATATGCTAAATAATTAGTCCAGGCAGGAACTCAGGATTGCAAACCCTTTCTTGGGCTTGTAATTTCTGAAGAGAATTAGGTTAATTATCTTGTTGAAATTTGTGGTGTTTGTAATATGCCCTATGAGTCTCTAAATTATACAGGTGATGAAATCTTGGTAGTCATATTTTCCATGTAGCTTGCAAGAAACATCGTACATTCTTTACATCTGAAAAGTGCAGCTTGAACATATAACCATCAAAGCACATTTATACTGGGGGGACAAAATCATCACAATATGTATTTAACAGGTGTTGCAAAATTTGTTCCACCCACTTAATACGCCCAGATTTCTTTGCTTTTTGGATCACCCGGTTTTGAACTATTTAGAGTGGGTGACTCTCACTAATTGTGTCTCACCAACGGTAATCACACAGCAAATGGACTGCACATGTTTACCCCCAGTGTCTGCCTTTTAAGATAAGGCAAATGCGACACAACAAGAGGAAGGGACTCTTAGCTGGTTAAACGTGAACACAGGTGCAGGTTGCGCATGTGAGACTACCGTTGTATGCAGGCCAGTTACTTCACACAGAAAGCCTGGCTCAGAAGGGACTAAAATATTGGCCTAGGATAGGCCTTATATTATTAGTGGGCAATTATAGGTAACGTCAATGTGATTTACTGTTTTGTCTGCAGTGACCCTATATATATATATACATAGGGGGAAATTTGCCTTAAAGTGCAGTTTTGCTTCCTTTAGCTCTACAAAGTCCTGTGAGGTATGAAACTGAGGTGGAAAAGGTGTGCCCAGTTCATATTTGCATGTCCCAATACCATACATGAACATTTTATGGGTCATCCAGAATTATCATATTTCTCTGGCTCAGGCCTTTTGTCACCCTGCTGGGCCAAGTGAATTACAAGGCCACCCCACACAAAAGGAGTAATTGACAGTGCTTTCCTAAGCTCCTGAGGAGGAAGGGGTTGGAATGAAAATCTACATTCATTAATTACCTGTAACACTATACCAGGGCTGGTGGCAACCCAAGCCCACTGAATAAAGGTTGAAGCCCAGACAACTGGATCCAACACAGGAGGGGGCTCCTCTTTAGAGTTTTGGTGGGAAAGGTCCTGGCACTGATGTCAGCATGGTGCAGAGCTAAGACCTCAAGAGCAGGTGGCGTCTTGAACTGCCCTGGCATGCTGTGCAGGAGGGTTGGAATAGGGGTGGTGATATGAAGTGGTACCCTAGGATTGCCAGGGATGCCTGGCTTATAGAACCTTCCACCATCCTTTTAAAAACCCTTGCACAAGGAAGAGAAAAGGCTACTGATTGTGTGTGTTTTTTGCTGCTGTACTTTGGGTTTGCGACGGCCATGGGCAACTGGAAGGAGAAACCCCCTGATGTCCAAAAGGACCAGGCACTCCGCCCTAGTTGACCCCAAGACCAGTGCGTTTCTCCGAGGGATTGTGAGGCTGACCCCCTTACACTTCCTCAGGACCAATTGACGGAAAGATCTGGACTTCTGTGCCCAGATACAAAGACCAGGAAGATAGCTTGTGCGGGGAGCTAGTGGAACCAGCTCTGTGCAAAGTACACAAACTTGGACAAGGAGAAGCACGCATTGCTCCTGCACATGCATTAAGGAGTGCTGGTTGTTGGGTAGCCGGCTGGTGCAGCCGGGAGCGGGCCCCCTGGGCAGCCCCCAACTGTGAAGGCATGTCTGGGGTGTCCCAGGTGGGACCAGGTGCCCCTGCCCTTAAAAACAAAACAACAAAACAACAAAGGAAAAGCTACATGGCTTTCCCCAGCACAGCGGGAGAGCCGCTAATGAAATATTCACTGCTCCTGGCAGAAGCACCCTTTGAGGCCTGTTAGTTTCCATATTTTTCTCCACTGTGGTAACCCCAGAACAGGCAGGGGCACCACCACTAATTAAAGGAAAGTGTGGATGGCTGCAGGAGCTAAAGTGGCTCGCAGGTTTTCTGGACCAGCGTACTCAAACTGTCAACTTGGGTCCTTTCTGGTCTCACACCTTGAAGCTCACTAAGGGGCTCACCTTAGCCCTACCCTGTTCAATGTGTATGTGGCCCCCCTTTCTAAGATCATCAGAGAACATGGGTTCACTCCCTACTCCTATGCGGACGATACCCAACTCCTCCTATCTTTCGATAACGACAAGGTCTTGACCAAATCTCTCTTCGCTAAGGGCATGCGAGCCAATCTCCAGATGAATGACGGAAAACGTCCTCCAGCTCAATGCAGCTAAAACCAAAATTCAGCTATTTGGCAGCGCTCAAACGCAGTGCTCCCCCAACTGGTGGCCCGCAGAGTTGGGCCTAGCCCCCACCCCTAAGATTATGGCTAAAAACCTTGGTGTCCGACGAATCACTGACATAATATCGAAAGACACAATATCGACCTACCACATTATCGACACAAAAATTTCGATCACACTAATATCGAAATGCTATACTTATTTAAGAAAATACACTATCGACACCAAAATATCGTCAAACACTTACATCGATCAGTATTATTGAACACAAAAATATAGTTATAAAAAATATCGAACATGTTTAAAAAACATACAAAATGTCAATAATATCAATAACAACAATATAGACAGCAATAATATCGTTTAAAAAAATATATCGACATGTTAAAAATATTTATAAACATACAAAACTTAACCCAAATAATATATATTTATCAATAAACATACACAACATACAAAATAAATCTAATACAACCTGTTTTAAAATTATTTAAATATATTATGCTAAAATATAATGAAAACACACTATTAATAGCTATTTAAATATTATACATAAATAAAATGCACATATTATTTAACATCTAAAACAATATAATTCACATTTAATAGAATAAATCAATTAAAAAAAAAGGCAATAACTGAATCTTAATTAGCGTTTTCCATATATGGAATGCAACGACCAAAACAATTAAAACAATAAATTAAAACCAAATAAATACACACACTATTAAAATAAACCAATGAAATTAAGCAAACTATTAATTAAACACTATATAAAGACACAAAAATTATTCATTATTTTACACCTCAAACCAAAAAAAAACAAGAAGGCGAAACTCTGCCGGATTGCTGCCAGAACACAAGACTTCATTAAATAAAATTCTATTTCCTAATCCAAAAAGTAAGTAAAATAACATTTATAATCATATGCTACTGCTAATCTTCTATAACAACTGTTTATACTTACAAAATAATTAATATATATATTTTAAATTTATATCTCCTCTACAAATAATTCTGAAAACATCCAAACAGCTACAGAACATTGTGAAATATCGACTTGGAAATAAAGTAAGTATCAAACTAAATTATACAAAAACAATTAGCTAAGATACCCAACTAAACTCCAACTTTATCCCAACTCCCCCCCCACTTCACACACAATTAAACAAAAGTATTAAAATTACTTTTTTTGTACCAACAGAAATATCAGCATCAAAACTGAAATCAAACAGCAAAGAAAGCGCATCAGCATTAAAAACAACTTCAAATTCAACGTCGTAAGTATATAAATGACAAAGTATATATATAAATAAATAAAACAGTACAGTAATATTTGTAGTAATTTTTATTAACCATGGGCAATGAACTCTCGGCTAGCGGAGGCTGCAGAGATTTTTTAACTACGCATTACATTAAAAACACTGAATTCATCAATAATTCCAACTACTGCACCCACAACCCTTTGATAAAACAACTTTACCTTTATATGCTAAAAAGCATATAACCAATTCACAAAAGTGAAATCTGAAAAATACCAGGCAATGAGAGAGGTGATGATTTTGGGGTCACCCCTAACCTAGTGGGAGGGCAAGCAGATGCCTTGAACACAAAGAGCATATCAAGCTGAACGATTCAGTGGTGGTCCCATCCTCCTAGGACCACCCCAAGCAAAGTTATGGGCAAAAATACAATGCCAACGAAAGGCCCAGCAAAGCATTATGGGGCGAGATTCTAGAGTGCAGTGAATATTATAGTATTAGCTCTCAGCTGAGCCGGAGAGCCTGCCCCTTGAGGAATGTTTTGATATTGGATACTATAATATTCAGTACACTCTAGAATCTCGCCCCATAATGCTTTGCAGGGCCTTTGGTTGGGATTGGTTTTTTGCCCATAACTGTGCTTGGGGTGGTCCTAGGAGGATTGGACCACCACCGAATCGTTCAGCATGATGTGCTCTTTGTGTTCACGGCATCTCCTTGGTTCTCTCCCTAGGTTAAGGAGGACCCCAAAATCATCACCTCTCTCACTGCGTGCTATATTTTCATTTTCACTTTTGTGAGAGAACTATATGCAATTTAGCATGCAAGGATAGAATTAATTATTGTTTAAATAAATGGACTGTTTGTTATATGTTCACTTTTGTGAGATGACTATATGTATTTTAGCATAAAAAGATATAGTTATTTTAAGTTTTACTAAAGGTATGTGAAATTTCTGTTTTATTAATTGCATTACATTGAAAACACAAGATTTATGTTTTATTAATATGCATAACACAGAATTCATGCAAAAACTCTGGAGTAAGCTACTGCACCCACAACCCTTTGATAAAACAACTTTACCTTTACATGCTAAAAAGGTATATAACCAATTTACAAAAGTGAGCTTAGAAAAATATCAGGCAATGAGAGAGGTGATGATTTTGGGGTCCCCCCTAACCTAGGGGGAGGACAAAGCAGATGCCTTGAACACAAAGAGCATATCATGCTCAACGATCGGGGTCCCATCATCCTAGGTCCACCCCAAGCAAAGTTATGGGCAAAAATACAATGCCAACCAAAGGCCCAGCAAAGCATTATGGGCCGAGATTCCCCTTGAGGAATGTTATGATATTGGATACTATAATATTCACTGCACTCTAGAATCTTGTCCCATAATGCTTTGCAGGGCCTTTGGTTGGGATTGTATTTTTGCCCATAACTGTGCTTGGGGTGGTCCTAGGAGGATGGGACCACAACCCCATCGTTCAGCATGATGTGCTCTTTGTGTCCAAGGCATCTGCTTGGTTCTCTCCCTAGGTTAGGGAGGACACCAAAATCATCACGTCTCTCACTGCTTGCTGTATTTTCATTTTCATGAGATGACTATATGTATTTTTATATGTAAAGACAGAGGGGTATATTTACAAGAACGTGTGCTAAACATCTCCAAAAAATGTTAACGCAACTTTACACCTTGCAGTCTATCGTGGGAAAATAACCCTGTGTTAACGTGGAATTCACAACACTGCGGTACCATGCGAAAGTTTGCCCAAAACGCGGCCAATGTCCGCGATACAACCACCGCGACGGAGATAAAAACACAAACCCCAACGCAAAAAAAAGTGTGATGAGCCCATTCGCGAAGAGGAAAGCAGCGATAAGCAGCACCAGGCCCGCAACACACACACGGCAGGCGGGAATAATCACAACAAAAGCAGGAAAAAGGAAGACAAACCAAACAGAAAACAACAGCGAAGCACAATGGAGGCAGTCGGAGCTAGTACACAACCCCACAAGCCCCATTGGCAACAAAACATTGTACATGGCAGTCCATCGTGGACAAGGTGAATGCAGCCGGAGAGCGGAGGAGGACAATGGAAGAAAACCAGAACAGCTGGAATGATGCGAAACGCAAAAACAAGCAGAAACACGCCAACAACCAGAAGGCAGCAAAGCACACCGGAGGTGGGAGTCCAGCGCCACACCAGGAGCTGGATGACATGGAGGAAATGGTGTCCACCACATCAGTCTGGAGATGGTGGCAGGAGTCGGGGACCGGAAACTGCTCAAAATCAACAGACACAACAGCAACAGGGAGAGGAACGAAGAGGGACTGGGCGGACGGGGGAGATGGGCACAATGGCACACATGCACAATTAAGCACAGCACAACTGCAGACAAACCATGCCCAAGAGTAACAACACCAACCAAGAGCACAAGTCACACAAGTCGGCAATATCACACCACTGAACAAGCACAGAAGTGAAAACCACACTGCCTGAAAGGGAGAAGGGTGAGCTAAATCAGAGCTGAAGGGCCATCTCACACACAATGCAGCACACACACATAGGAAGCAGAGCACCCCAACATCGAACACAAAGTGGTACAAACACCAACATTTGCACAACCGAACACAGGACACAAGTGCACCCGCTTGTGGCCGGTAAATGGCCATACGCTTCTAGCAAAGCACGAAACAGGGACATGATAATGCACAAGTACCAACCCACAGCCCTGATGGGGTAGCAATGCATGTATGGCAGTGACCCAGATAGGCCGTGACACACACATTTGCATACATATCAACACTCATCACAGTTGGAGACAAGTGAAGGTGCGGAAACTTCATCAACAATTGCGTGTCAGTACGGCCAAGAGAAGTGCCACAACATGCAGACCAATGCAGCAGCATGTCTGAATGAGGAACGTTGGAAAGCGCCCATGTCTACCCCGGGGGAGTCCATCACCCACACAAGTCAGTGCCAACGCGCGTTGGTTGTCCGCGCATGTATCCGGAGTCCAGGCCAATGCAGCCATGTCCACTGTCGTCTTGGGACATGTGACCAGATCCCCAACATGCAACCAGGCGCCGGGACATGTGCAATGGGTCACATTCAGTTGTGGCTGCAGGTACGTTGTCACTCGTCCATGAACGCGAGTGCAGCAGCGTAGGCCAACATTTCCAACATGAGCTCGTTGTCGACTACATCTAACATGTCGGCGACGTAACCCATCAGCTGTCCCGGACAGATGTGCTGACTCCAACCCCTGGCCCCAATTGGCACTAAAGCCCAATAGGGGAGCGGCTCAATGTGGTCACTGCACACGACGACTCGTGCAATCTCCCAGGTCCAGTTGCCAGCATGCATGCCAATCATCCAGGCATGCCATAAACGGGCATCACGGTGACACTCCTGGTCGTGGTCCAACAGGGGGCACACACACACGTCGAAATCCAGGTCAACTACCATTACGTTGGAGAGGCAGACATCCATGGTCCACTCGAATATGCACGAGCGACAATGCAACACAGGCTGAATGCAGGTGACGTTGGCAAGGCGGAAGCTTAGCCGGTAACTGATCCGCAGCACTGCCAATGGCAGTGCCCCCAGTACATGCAGCAGATGTGCACGGTACCGGTCCACGTGACTGGAGTTGTGCATGTGTCCGGGATGGTCTGCCATTGCGACAGTGGCTCTGCTTGAAGCGGCACCGTGCTGACCCGCGCCAGTCCTGTGGATGAAATGCCACTGCTCGGATCAATGAGCAGTGTCTGTGTGCAACGGGTGAAGGCCTGGGGTGGGGTGGGAGTACGTGTGAAGGCCATTTCACGCACGCTAACTACGACCAAGGACTTCTGTGTGTGGGATGTGTACACGTTGGTCTCACGTCGGGCAGTGCATAGTGTGGGAGTCGCCAGCAAATGCTATTGTATCTGTCAGGGGGTGCTGGGCACATGCAAGTCCCAGCTCGGAGCTGCAGATGTGCTTCCGCCTGATAGTTCAGACAAAGGACCTTTCATCCCTACAGTAACTTTACCATCTGCTTGCATACAGGAGATGTACAGAGGCCTGTCGTGGGTGGGGTGGGATGTCTGCGACCCAGGGAATCATGGATGATATGCCGAGCATGTGGCACATGAGCGGCCTCACTGTGTGTTACGTTGCCTCACAGCTCCTCCTCCCTCCCACGAGCCCCCACACTTGTGTGCGCTGCGCGGTTGTATCACGTGCACTCCTACGCCACACCATTGTCATGCCTGTCTGCCCATGTCCAGCGGCATGCCAACAACGCCGTGAAGCTGGCCGTTGAGGGTGTGCGGCCACGTGAGTTCAGGCCAATGGTCTGGACAGGGCGGACAAGGGTGTACAGTCCATGGCTGGCTGTGATCGTGCTGCGATTGAGGCTAGGCATCTGACTTATGCAGCCGCAGGACTGATACACATAACACTTGGCATTTATGAGCCAAGACCCCGAGCGGTCTTGCGCTCCTACATTTCCCCGTACGTGCGGGCCCGCCCTCCGGGTGCATGCTACATTGCAACATCGACTACTGTGGCCCTGGTGGCGACAACACTCCAACACAGAGACACGCTTACCGCACTTCCTGCTCAAGGCCAGACCAGAGCGACGCCCTGATCCCCCTGCCGAATCAGCACATCCCGGCGCTGACCTGACGTACGCAGGACCATCACACGCCGCTTGTGCATGCAGGGGGGGGGCGGGCGAAGCTACATGTCCAAGGTCTTAGCCACTGCTGAGGTGACATGGTATCGTCCGCTGAAGACAGCACACTGTGATGTTGCAGGGCTCGGGCCCATCATGCTGACATAATGACCACATGGACACACTTGCTTAGATGGTGTGAATGGCTACGGGCACGTGCCCCACTTTTATTAGCAGGCTCACATGTCGAGTGACACCTGTGTTGGATGTGTGTGGGGTGTGTGTACACCAGCCTTCATGGAGTGCCTGGTGCAGTCAAAATACGATAACAGTGTCCATCGTTAAGGACACAACCATTCAACCATAAAGGCTCCATGACTTGAGCTGCACAGAGTCAGTGGCCCCAGATGCACAGCGTCCTGCACGGGCCTATGGCCACGGGCCACTGACTTGCGGTGCACTGGGGCAGGGTCACGAGAGCAGAGCAGGTTCTCGTAGATGACAAATGGGGTTGTCGTGGAGTGTCTCGGTGGACAGTGGAAGGTGTACCCCCAGGGCATGATGCAGAGGGCAGAACCACACAGAAACAGTCACTATGGTGGAGATGAATGGAACAGACACATGTCGAACACCAAGTCCATCCCAGCCAGATGATGATGCAGACAACCCCCAGGCCATGGACTCAGACGCCACCAAAGTCCAACCAGAAAGTGCCCATGACTCATTGCGCACAGAGTTAGTGACACCAGTGTTGATAGGGGATGCCACCTGCGATGAGGCGTGTCCAATGGTGTGGACTCCTCCATATCTTACGCAAGTCACAGTTCCACATGTGTGACGTACTGAACCACAGTGTAGGCCTGAGGCAGCGGTCAGCAGGGGCCCTCATCCGAGTGTCGCTGGCTTACGTTGGATGGTCCCACCGGCCTGCGTAGTTCAGGTTCAGTGGCACCACGGGACGCGGACTTGCGGTGAACAGGGTTAGTGGCACCAGGTCAGTTATTTGCTAGTGTTCGGTCACCTCCGTGACGAGGATCCGGCTTTCATCCGGACTGAGCCGCATCTTCCTCTTACTCCTCTCCGTGCGTTCACTGGTATGGACTCTGCCATTCATGAATCACGACTAAGTGCTGGATGTGGGACCTACTGGACCGCAGTGTAGGCCGGGGGCAGCGGTCAGCACGGGCCCACAGACATGTGTTGTGTGCTTGCGATGCATGGTTTGGGACACTGATCGAAGGGAGTTCAGTGATATAAACTCTGCAATAAACATCTGGTCACTGCCGTTCTGTACTCAAGACACAGTTCCACATGTGGGACCTACTGGACCACAGTGTAGGCCTGAGCCCTCATCCAAGTGTCGCCGGCTTGCGTTGAACAGGGTTAGTGGCACCACGTGTCTCAGGCTTGCGATGCAGACTTTGGCTTCACTGATCGGAGGGAGTTTAGTGATGTGGACGCTGCCACAGACTTGGGGTCACTGCCATTCAAAACTCAGGACACAGTTCCACATGTGGGACCTACTGGACCGCAGTGTAGGCCTGAGCCCTCATCCAAGTGTCGCCGGCTTGCGTTGAACAGGGTTAGTGGCACCACGTGTCGCAGGCTTGCGTTGAACAGGGTTAGTGGCACCACGTGTCGCAGGCTTGCGATGCAGACTTTGGCTTCACTGATCGGAGGGAGTTTAGTGATGTGGACGCTGCCACAGACTTGGGGTCACTGCCATTCAAAACTCATGACTCAGTACAACATGTGCCAACAACTGGGCCGAAGAGTACGCCGGTGGGGTATGTCAACGAAAAAGGAGTATTGTGGGCCAGCGTCGAGGAGGCCAGCGATGGTCTGTGGAGGCTGCAAAGGTCACAGGACTGGGGCTTGGAGCTTGCACCAGCACGTGGTGGGCCCTCTTTGACACACGCCGGTGTCGGCAGGTGAGTGGAGCCTCCTTGGTGCACTGGGGCAGGCATGACGGGTCTGGGGACCAGTGGCCCGGGGTGCAGCAGGCGCACAGGGACGCAGGCCCCGCCACGCACGGCAACGGCCTCGTGGTGGGCTGAGTGGCACCGCCCTGGCAGACATGTTGGCCATTCCGAATGAGAACCACGCCAGTGCGACGGGCTTTTTATTCACACCCCTACGCAGGCCTGGTGTACGCAGGGCCAACCCACTCCGCCCGCGCATACAGGGGGGGACGTAACGAGCGACATTTCCACGTTCTGCCCCACAGCCTGTGGGGACATGGTAGCGTCCACTGGCCACTACACTCCATGCACCAGCAGTTAATGTCCACATGGCCATTTCCGTGGTTTGCACACTGAAGTCTGTCCGGCACATCCACGCCACACCTGGCATTGGGTAGGTTCTCATTCATTAGTCACTTGCCGCTCTCGCACATGCCTGCTCCAGGCCTCTCCTCACATTCTGCTATTGTGTGGCTGTGGTGCCATGCCGTGGCTGGGTTGTGTGCATGGCAAGCCCAGGTTCCCAATGGAGACGTGTTGTCGTGTCTGGTCGGTTGGCATGTTGTGTGGCATGTTGCATGTAGTTTTGCTGCGTGCCCATTGCCAGTGTCATGAGTTGCATGACTGTGGAGTGGAGGTGTGTGGTGTGTTCATTTGGTACTTACCAATGAGCAATGCATTTCCATAGGTGCCATCCTGGGAGCGCTGGTTGATGATGGACTGTCGGGAGATGTATGAATCATGCACGCTGCCTGGGGAGTTGGCCACAACATTGTTGAGGAGTCCCCGGAGGTCCACTATTGCCTGCACATTGATGGAATGCGTGTGCTTTCTGTTGCGGTAGTTGTGTGCAGTGTCGGCAGGGGGCACGAGGGGTACATGTGTGCAGTTGATTGCCCCCAACAAGTGAGGGAATCCAGCTATGGCGTAGAAACCTTGCTTGGTCTCCAGCTGCTCCTGCGCAGTGTGGGTGAAGTGGAGGTGCTCGGGTACCAGGCTGATGATGGCATCCAGGACAGGTGTGATGAACTTGGATTGGGCTGGCTGTGAGACTCCTCCGACTCTGGCAGTTGTGGGTTGGAAGGTACCAGAGGCCAACATGTGCAGCACAGCCGGCAGCTTTGTCTGCGGAGGGATGTTGGTTGTCCGCTGTGTTGGAACCGTCAGCCGGTGGGCGATGTGGGTCAGGATGCGGGGGATGGTTGTCCTTCTGGGCCTGTAGTGGGCAATGACCTCCTCTGGCGTTAGATCTGTGCGGCTGGTGCATTTACGGTGGGTCCGCTGTCTTTGTGTACGCTGCCTCTGTGGTGGTCCGGGGGGGCGGGGCGGGTCCTGGGGTGGTGGCGGGCCTGGGGGTGGTGGCGGTGGGTGTTGTGGCCCTCATGGGTCTCCGAGCTGCATGATCATTGGCTCCATGGCATCTGTGCGTCTTCAGATGTGGCTCTTGGCTGGGCTCCCTTTCATACTGCAGGTAGTCGTCCTGCTTAACACCAGCAAAAGGCAGGTGTTAATTCCCTGCTGCTACCGCGGCTTATCGCCTGTTTTGGTTCGCATCGCAGATCTGGCAGTTTGTTGTGAAAGTGGTGTTGTGGTGTTTTCGTGAGTTTTTGCACAGGAACGCCTACTCTGCATCTCATTAGGGTTAGTTGGTGGTGTCACCCGTGGAGATAAATTTTGCTGCAGTTATCGTGGGAATACTGGCGATGTCTGCAGTTTGCACCCGCTTGTGAATGGGGCATTAAATCTATCTCCACTTTTGATGCGTTAAGTTGGCGATAACTCGGCGATAAGTCCTTGTGAATATGCCCCAGAGTTATTTGTTGTTTTATCAAGGGTATGTGAGGTTTCTGTTTTATTAATGGGGATGAGATGGAATGGAGTTGCGGAGCGGAGTTCACGGAGTTTTTGTCAATTCCGCAGAATTCCGTGTAGTGGTACTCCGTCAACTAAGCCCACCCTTAATTTTTATATACATTTTCCTTAGCATTAGAAACATCACAATGATTGAAGGCTCCCAATTCATAACTTCACAAAAAGGAAAATGTTTACTATGTTACATGGGGTATGTGTATACCCAAGAAAAGCAAACTGGACTGAAAGTAAACTGGAAGGGGATATTCTCAAGAACGTGTGTTAACTATCGCCAAATTCGCTTAACGCAACTTCTCACATCGCAGTCTATCCCGGGAAAATATCACTGTGTTAACGCAGTATTCTCAACCCGGCGGCACCATGCGATAGTCTCACGATAATGCGACAAATGCCCGCATTAAAATTAACGTGACGCCGAAAAAATGCGAAACACGAACGCGAAAAAAGTGGCGATGTCCCAAATTTCGAAACAAAAATCAGCGATAACCAGCGACAGGCCTGCGATTCCCACGCGACATGCGGGAAAATGCACTATAAAAGCAGAGAAAAAAAAAGATTACAAAATGTCACTGCGTAGCACCATGGACACACCCGGACCGAGTGCAGAGGACAATGCGAACCCCACAAGCCCCACAGATGACCAGCCAGGAACCCCAGGGGAAGGGCAAGGAGAAGAGGAAGAGGAAGATGGGGTTCAGTCCGCAGGAAAACCGGATCATCGTCACGGAGGCGACAGAACCCTACCAACAACTGTTCGTCACCTCCACTGTGTCATCGGCAACACAAACAGAAATATGGCAACACATCGTGAACAACGTGAATGCAGTCGGAGTGTCGAGGAGGACAATGGAAGAGGTCAAGAGGCGCTGGAATGATGTGAAGGGCAAAACCAAGAAGAAACTCGATGCCAACATGAAAGCAGCAATGCAGATTGGAGGTGGGGGACCAGCGGCACACCAGGAGCTGGATGACATTGAGAAAATGGTGGCCACAGTCATCACTCGGGATACGGTGCCAGGAGTTGGGGATCGGGACACTGCTCAACATGACCTGAGACAACATCAACAGGGTGAGTACCGACCTGGGACTGGGGGGACGGGGGGAGATGGGCACAATGGCACACATGCACAATCAAGTACAGCACACTGCACACCCACAATGACTCTGGACCATGTCCCTGATCCCCGTGCCACACTGTAGCACACATACAGAAACTCAGGGAATATGTGTTGAAATGAATTTATTTGCACATGCTGTGCCTGTGGTCATTTTGTACTGTCTCATGATTGCTAAGGACTGTCACAATGTGACGTCCTCATGTGAAGAAATTGTCAATGATGTTGTTCCTACGGGCTATTCCTGCTGCAGCTGCAGTGGGGTGTGGTCCACCTGCCTCATCTTCCTCATCATCGTCCGGTGCATCTGGCACTGGTAACCATGGAGCATTGGTGCGTACACATATGTTGTGCAACACACAACATGCAACGATCATCTTGCACACGATGTCTGGGCTGTACAGGAGCCTCCCACCTGTGATGTCCAGGCACCTGAAACGTGACTTCAACACGCCAAATGTGCGTTCCACGATGCCCCTGGTGCATTTGTGGGCCCAATTGTACTGCCTCTGGGCCTGTGTGTTCGGGGCTCGGAGGGGTGTCATCATCCAAGGGCAGAGTACATATCCTTGATCACCTGTGACAGTGCAGAGAGACATGAGTCAATAGTTGGTTCTGCATGATGTGTTGGCAGGCTCACTAGTTGATTGGCGTGTGATATGTGTGTCATAGTGGTTTCTGTTTGACATGTACTGCTTGTAGCAAATGAGCGCCATTAATGTGTATTACGTAGCCTCACTGCTGCTCCACCCTCCCCATGAGCCTATTTACTTGTGTGCGCTGCGCGGTTGCATCACTTGCACTCCTACGGCACACCATTGTCATGCCTGTCTGCGCATGTCCACAAGCCTGGCAACAACACTGTGATGTTGTGCGTTGAAGGTGGGTGGCCACGTGTGTGTAGGCCTATGGTAAGGATAGGGCGGACACAGATGTAGAGTTCATGGCTGGCTGAACCCGCGATGCGGTCGAGGCAAGACCTTTGGCTTATGCTGCGGTAATAGCGATACACACACAACAGTTGGCATGTATGATCCCGGACCCCGAGCGGGCTTGCGCTCATTCATTTATCCCTTCAGCTGAGCCCGCACTCCGGGGGCATGTTACATTGCAACTTTGTCCATTACGGGACAGGTGGCGCCGACACTACAACAGAGACACACGCATTAGGTACTTCATTGGCAAGCCCAACACTTAACCACGACCAGAGCCCCGGGGTCATACGCCAGCCCACTCCGGCAACGCCTACAGGGGGTACGACACAGCTACATGTCCCAGGTCTCCCCCACTGCCTGAGGTGACATGGTTGCGTCCGCTGTACACAGCACAATGCAATGTGGTAGGGCCCGGGGCCCTCATGCATACACAATGACCACACGGACACACTTAGATAGTTTGTGAACTGGCTACGGGCATGTGCGCCCGGCCCCTTTTATTGCCAGGGTCACATGTCCAGTGATGCCTGTGCTGGATGGGTGTGGGGTGAGTGTGAGCCAGCCCTCAAGGAGTGGTTGGTGCTGTCAACAACTACAACAGTGATCAGACAATCAGAAGTTCACAGTTCAAAGAGCAAGGGTCCATGACTTGAGCTGCACAGAGTTAGTGGCCCCGGATGCACAGCGGCTGGCACATGGAACACCGCCACGGGGCGGTGACTACCGGTGCACTAAGGTAGGGCCACGAGAGCTGAGCGGGTCCTCGTTGATGTCCAAGGTGAATGTCGCGGAGGATTTGGGGGGACAGTGGAAGGTGTTCTTCCAGGGCATGATACAGAGGGCAGTACCAAGCAGACACAGGCAATATGGAGGAGATGAATGCTACAGACTCATTTTTGACACCAAGTCAGTATCAGCTACATGATGATGAAGACAACCCCCAGGCCATAGACTCAGATGCCACCAAAGCTCAACCAGAGAGTGTCCATGAATTTCGGGGCACGGAGTCAGTGGCACCAGAGCTGAAAGGGGATGCAGTCTGCGATGAGGCCTGTACAATGGTATAAACTCTGCCATAAATAAATCAAGACTCAGTTCCAAATGTGTGACCTACTTGACCGTAGTGTAGGCTGGAGGCAGCGGTCAGCAGGGGCCCCCAGCCATGTGTCCTTGGCTTCCGAGTCACAGAGTTAGTGGCACCAGAGCAGTTGTTGGTAGTGTTCGGTCACCTCCGTAACGAGGATCCTTTTTTCATCCGGACTGAACCTTGTCTTCCTCTTACTCCTCTCCTTGCATACAATGATATGGACTCTGCCATTGTATAATCAAGACTCAGTTCCAAATGTGTGACCTACTGGACCGCAGTGTAGGCCGGAGGCAGCGGTCAGCGCGGGCCAACCGCTGCTCAGGCTTCTCCTCCTGGTACTCTCACACACGACGTTGGAATGCCATGTGGCGATGATTTGTGGTTGACGGAGGTAGAAGCACCAGAGCTGAGCATGTGTGCAGCCTGTGACGATGCAGTGTCCTGCCTGGCCTGGACTGGATTGGATTGGTGTGAGGCCTGCTGGACCGCAGTGTAGGCAGTACACAGGAGACCCTGCGGTGCTGGACCGCAGTGTAGGCCGAAGGCAGTAGTCAGCAAGGGCCCACAGACACGTGTCGTTGGAATGCTATGCACAGAGTTGGTCTAAACAACAAGATAAATGCCAATACTGATACTTATTCAATAGTTCACTACTCACAATCACACGTGACACTCAAAGTGATTGGAAAAATAACTCATTTATTTGTCTTTTTATCTTTCTTTTTTTTTAGTAGATTTTTTAGAGAAAATCAGTTCATGTTATTATTTCAATGAACATTTTTCAAATTTTTGAACCACAGAAAAATTACAAACAAAACAACACTATTGCTTCGCCATTACACATATAACACTACATTACACGTTTTAAAACCAATTAAGAAATGTGTAAAAGCTCAAGTTCAACAAAAAGAAACCCAAGGGAAGGTTGAAAAAATGAAATAAAGTTTCAGAAGTTCCTAAAGTACAACACAACCCTGGGAATGTGTTAACCAAACAGTAACGTATTCAGGTCATCAAATTCATTTTTCATTTTTCAATATTTGCAGACATATAGACCTGATGCCTAAACTCATAATACTTGTTTGGACACACAAAGGTCGACGCGTTTCAAACCCCTAATCTAGTTTGGCGGGGTTATCCTCAGGACCCGGAACAGAAGGAGCTAAAAAACAAATAAAAAGTGCACGTGTTACCATTTACTCAGACCACTCGCAAAGCACCCCAAACACCCTACTTCAATACTCCTTAGAGATTACCTTATATAAATTTCATTAGCACTTAACTGTGCATCTTCACTGATGTGGCAAAAACCACTATCGAAAAAAAGGAGAAAGCAAGGGGAGAAACGTTTTAATCTCAATGGACACATCAATGCTGAAAACAATTTTTTTTACTTTGAATCAACTTACTTTTAAACAAAAAGACTTCTCGAAAAAGATGAAGCTGTCTTCAAGATGATTTGTTTTGGAAAGGACGGCGGTTGTAATCTAAAAAACGTCTTTAGACGAAAAAGAAACCAAAGGTCAAAAAAATGACGAAGCTAGCGCTAATTCGTTGCCTAACAACTGGTCACGAAGTGAGCACAATCCTACATACCTCGAGGTGAGCAAACAATGTCGCTAGAGAGCAACAAAGCGCGAGTAGGTGCTTCATGTAATGGCAATTGATGGAGACTAAAGGTCTACCAACTCTCTCCCCTTTCTTTAGATTATTACGAAATACAAAATCGGGTATAAAGAACTTGGATAAAGTCGACAACTTTCTCGAAACGATTTTCGAGGTATGTAGGATTGTGCTCACTTTGTGACCAGTTGTTAGGCAACGAATTAGAGCTAGCTTCGTCATTTTTTTGACCTTTGGTTTCTTTTTCGTCTAAAGACGTTTTTTAGATTACAACCGCCGTCCTTTCCAAAAAAATCATCTTGAAGACAGCTTCATCTTTTTCGAGAAGTCTCTTTGTTTAAAAGTAAGTTGATTCACAGTAAAAAAAAATGTTTTCAGCATTGATGTGCCCATTGAGATTAAAACGTTTCTCTCCTTGCTTTCTCCTTCTTCTTCTTTTTTTCGATAGTGGTTTTTGCCACATCAGTGAAGATGCACAGTTAAGTGCTAATGACATTTATATAAGGTAATCTCTAAGGAGTATTGAAGTAGGGTGTTTGGGGTGCTTTGTGAGTGGTCTGAGTAAATGGTAACACGTTCACTTTTTATTTGTTTTTTTAGCTCCTTCTGTTCTGGGTCCTGAGGATAACCCCGCCAAACTAGATTATGGGTTTGAAACGCGTCGACCTTTGTGTGTCCAAACAAGTATTTTGAGTTTAGGTATCAGGTCTATATGTCTGCAAATATTGAAAAATGAAAAATGAATTTGATGACCTGAATACGTTCCTGTTTGGTTAACACATTCGCAGGGATGTGTTGTACTTTAGGAACTTCTGAAACTTTATTTCATTTTTGCAACCTTCCCTTGGGTTTCTTTTTCTTTTCTTTTCCTTTGTATCTATTCTATTTTTCTTTGGAAATTGAGCTTTTGCACATTTCTTAAATGGTTTTAAAATGTGCAATGTAGTGTTATATGTGTAATGGCGAAGCAATTGTGTTGTTTTGTTTGAAATTTTTCTGTGGTTCAAAAATTTGAAAAATGTTCATTGATATAATAACATGAATTGATTTTCTCTAAAAATCTACTCAAAAAAAGAAAGATAAAAAAGACAAATAAATGAGTTATTTTTCCAATCACTTTGAGTGTCACGTGTGATTGTGAGTAGTGAACTATTGAATAAGTATCAGTATTGGCATTTATCTTGTTGTTTAGAGTATAGATTGGTCTAGCCTTGCTGATTATGGGCCAGAACCCTTTATTGATTTGAATGCACAGAGTTGGTGGCACCACATCGAAGGGAGTACGGTGATATAAAATCTGCCATAAACATATGTACTCTGCCATTGTATAATCAAGACTCAGTTCCAAATGTGTGACCTACTGGACCACAGTGTAGGCCGGAGGCAGCGGTGGAGTACGTCAACGAGAAAGGAGTACTGGGGGCCTGTGTCGCAGAGGCCGTGATGGTCTGAGGAGGCTGCCAAGGTCGCGGGCCTCGGGCTTGGAGCTTGCACTGGCATGTGGTGGGCCCTCTTTGACACACGCCGGTGAGCAGTGCGTCCTGGGTGCGCTGGGGTGGGCAAGACGGGTCTTGGGAGCAGCGGCCTGGGGTGCAGCAGGTGCACAGGATCGCAGGCACCGCCGCTCATGGCGTCGGCCTTATGGCGGGGTGAGAGGTGTCGCCCTGGCAGACACGTTGGCCATTCCGAAAGAGAACCGCACCCAGAGTAACGGGCTTTTTATTCACACCCCTACTCCGGGCTGGCGTATGCCGGGCCAGCCCACTCCGCTCACGCTTACAGGGGGGGACTTAACAGGCTACATTTCTGCGATCTTCCCCACTGGCTGCGGCAAGGTTGCGTCCACTGTCCAGTACACTCCAGACACCAGCAGTGTATGTCGACATGGAAATGTCTGTGGTCTGCATACTCAAGTCTGTCCAGCACATCCACGCCACACTTGGCATTGTGTACATTCACATTCATGGGTCACTTGCATCCTTCGCACATGCCTGGTTCCAACCTCTCCCCACATTCTGCTATTGTGTGGCTGAAGT
Source organism: Calotriton arnoldi (assembly GCA_963921515.1). Taxonomy (NCBI): domain Eukaryota; kingdom Metazoa; phylum Chordata; class Amphibia; order Caudata; family Salamandridae; genus Calotriton; species Calotriton arnoldi. The sequence continues at coordinate 826,696 of CAWUFW010004205.1, forward strand.
GCCATGCCGTTGATGGCTTGTGTACATGGCTAGCCCAGGTTACCACAGTAAGTTGTGCTGCCATGTCTGGTAGGTTGGCATGTTGTTTGGCATGTTGTATGTGAGTTTATAATGTGTGCATTCCCAGAGTCGTGAGTTGCATGACTGTGGAGTTGAGGTGTGTGGTGTGTTCATTTGGTACTTACCAACGAGCAATGCATTCCCATAGGTGCCAGCCTCAAAGCGCTGGTTGATGATGGACTGTCGGAAGATGAAGGAATCATGCACACTGCCTGGGTAGTTGGCGACGACATTGGTGAAGAGTCCCCGGTGGTCCACTATTGCCTGCACATTGATGGAATGCGTGTGTTTCCTGTTGCGGTAATTGTGTTCAGTGGCGACAGGGGGCACGAGGAGTACATGTGTGTAGTCGATTGCCCCCAACACGTGCGGGAAGCCAGCTATGGCATAGAAGCCTTGCTTGATCTCCAGCTGTTCCTGCGCAGTGTGTGGGAAGTAAAGTTGCTGGGGTACCAAGCTGATGAGGGCATCCAAGACAGGTGTGAGGAGCTTTGACAGGGCTGGCTGTGAGACTCCTCTGACTCTGGCAGTTGTTGGTTGGAGAGGCCAACAGGTGCAGCACGGCCAGCAGCTTTGTCTGCGGAGGGATGTTGGTTCTCCGCTGTGTTGGTACCGTCAGCCTGTGGGCAATGAGGGTCAGGATGCGGAGGATGGTTGTCCTTTTGAGCCTGTAGTGGGCAATGACTTCCTCTGGCATTAAGTCTCCGAGGCTGGTACATTATCAGAAGGTCCGGTGTCTTTGTCTGCTCTGCCTCTGTGGTAGTCCGGGGGGGGATCCTGGGGGTGGTGGGGGTCCTGGAGGTCGTGGCGGTGGGTGTTGTGGCCCTCTTGGGGCTCCGAGCTGCATGATCAGTAGCTCCATGGCATCTGTTGTTCTTCTGGTGTGGCTGTGGGCTGGGCTCCCTTTTATGGTGCAGGTTGTCGTCCGACTTAACACCAGGTAGGAGCAGGTGTTAAATCCATGCTGCTAACGTGCCTTATCGCATGTTTTTGGATCTTATCGCCGATCTGGCTGGTCGTTGAGAATGTTGCGAAGTGGTGTTTCTGCGGCTTTTTGCACGGGAACGCCTACTCTGCATATCATTAGCGTTAGTTGCCGGTGTCATCCGTGGCGATGTTTTTTGCGGCTGCTATCGCAGGAAAACTGGTGATATCGGCTGTTAGCACCAGCTTGTGAATGGTGCAATGAATTTATCACCACTTTGGCTGCAATAAAGTGCCGCTAACTCGGCCATAAGTCCTTGAGAATATGCCCCGAAATGTAGTAAATACTATTCTAATAAATGCTATGGGAGGGCTACAACTAAGGAAACAACGGTTCTGTATGTTAGGGAGCATAACCACCCCCCTAAAGTTACTGAAATAGAGGTTAGAAATGCTTTCGACAATATAAAGGAAGCTAGCACTAGGTCAGAAAAATCTACCACTGAAATACTTAAGGAAACGCTCCCCAAAATACCACAACATGCATTGCATTGTATTGTCAAGTCAACGTTTATTTAGACCATTGGTCTTCAAACAACATGAAAAACATCTTACATAAATAGCCTAAAATCATCACAGTTCCATCAGTAATTCCATTAAGTAGGTACCCTCTAGACAGTAAAAAGCATCACAAGTCCATACAAAGGATATCATAATAGCATTATATCATAATATAAACATTATCAGCACATCCTTACTAAAAGTAAAATAAGGGTTGTAAAATAACAATTTAAAAATGTATATTAATAAATAGGTACAAAATAGTAGAATTCATCCTATTAAAATCTTTATAAACCGGGTTCAATAAGCACCTGTGTTCTCAAAATCATTTCCCATAAAAAAGCTTTTCACCGCCTTCATATATTTTCCAATTGCAATGGCAATATCAAGATTAGGCATATCAGTGAGTAGGTTTACGGCATCGGCCCGAGATTTAATACCATAAATTAAGAAAATGGGCCGCAAGAATAATTTCCGCTGGGCTAAGACTGTTATACAATCAACTAATATGTGCAGAATGTCACATTTTGTACCTAGCAAACAATTACAATTACCATTAGGCTGCATCATTTCTGCTCTTACTTTTCCATTTGTTATCCAAGGGTTAATGCCAATTCTTAATCTTAAAATTTCGCACCTGAGCCAATGATTAGGTAGCGTATCAAGGTATGGGTACCAGGCTTCATTCTGCCAGGTCATCCTCATAAATTGTACCGATTTTTTCTTGCTCAGATACTCCACATCTACCCTCCTAGACAATTCCTGCCCTTGGGATCTGAGTATACTCTTTGTGGTTTCTACATGGAGTGAGTGTGGACAAATTCTTATATTCAAATTCTCACACACCGTGTACAATTTCTTTCTTGTCTCCCTGGCCCATTTTAAACTACTAAACTGAATCTCATTTCTACACCATTGAGAGACCTTTTGTGCTGCTCCAAGATCCTGGCGTTTCCAGAACCTTATCAATGCCATTTGAGCCTCAACCCTAATGGCCTGAATCATTGCTGAGGCTGGTAGCGACAGTAGGGATTTTAAAGAGTTCCCTTCTTCTAGGTGCCAGCCATATTTACCACTTAGGTAAAGAACTTCCGCTCCGTACAATACTTGGGGGGGTATCATTGCGCTGTAGGCCTTTAACAACGGTCTATGGGACATCTCCCCATAGTCCCGGTTAAATTTTTTCAGCCCATAAACCGATGTGAAGGCTTTGGCTTTCTGGGCTTCTAAATGCATATGCCACTTTAGGGTACTATCAAACCAGACCCCTAGATATTTGTATTCAGTCACAACCTCTAGTTTTAGTGGGCCCAAAAACCAGCTGCTCCTAGGGTCTCTTTTACCAAAGCATAAAATTTTGGTTTTTTCCAAATTTACTATTAAATGCTTTGACACACAGTACTCATTAGATGCATTTAGCTTTCTTTGAAGCCCTATCTCAGTCTGATCAAGAATCACTAGATCATCTGCATACAATAGGCATGATAATTGATTGCCATTCATTTTCGGGCTGGCACTTCTATCAACCTGTAAGACTGAGGGCAGATCTGCTAAAAAGATGGCAAATAGTAAGGGAGCCAGCAAGCAGCCCTGTCTAAGACCATTTTCAATCGCTATTTTCGAAGTCAGGGACCCCGCCGTATCCTTAATGATCTGCACCCAATTCCCTCTATGTAACTCTTGAATTATGGCCAACAGACCTATCGGGATGTTATATTTTTCCAGAGTCTCCCATAGACATTTTCGGTCCACAAGGTCAAACGCTGCCCGTAAATCCACAAAGCAGCAATATAACTTCCCTCTTTGTTCCATTGACTTCCGTGCCACTGCCCATAGGGCGAAGCAATGGTCGATACTGGAGTGGCCTTCCTTGAAGCCACCCTGTTCTACCGGCACAATCGACCTCTGCTCCACCCAATCCTTCAGTCTAACTAGAATTATTTTTGCGAAGACTTTCTCCCCTATGTCCAGCAGATTGATCAATCTATAAATTTTCGGGGCTTTCATGTCTCCCAGTCAACAAAGGAGGGACTATGGGCTTTTTGAATAGGTCCAGTATAAAAGCCCAAGTATAATGTTTGCAACAAAAGAGTTATACTGTTCCTATGGAGCGAGAGACAATACACAGGGGAATCTTAACCGACTGATCTAGTAGAATCAGAGTAAGGAATCCATTATGTTGGATTATAATGCCCTCACACACCCTGACGGGTGTCATGCTTCATCATTGGGCGGCTCCTCGTCGGGTCGGCGGTGCAATACCCGACGGGCTCCCTATAATAGGGGCACTTTATCGGAGATCTTTTTCCAAGCGCCGTCAGGTGAAGTGCGGGTGGGGGGGCCTCATATGTGTAGATGTGTGTGCATGGTGATAGTGAATGTAAAATAGAGTAGGGGTACCTATGAAAACAACTTTAATCAGGGGGTCTCCTACCCTAAAATAAAAAACAAAAACTAAGGCGTAAAGCTGAGATTGTATCTCAGTAAATGACGCTCTTATGAGTGATCGGTCAACATGTTTCTCGCCAAAAATGAGTATTCAACAGGCGATTCGTCAGGACCAGGAAACTAACTATCTACAACTAAAAAATCAATTGAAGTTGTGGCAACATACTCACAACAACCATACGACTAAAGAGGTTGAGTACCTGGTTGTGCAGGAACTTCCCGCAAAAATGAACTGACCAGGCATCACAGTACCCGGTAGGTAGTACACATGAGGGGTTCCTCATGTAATTGGTGCCGTTCGCACGAGGGCTGCAGACCTACCCACTCCTACCAGGTCCGAGGAGCCGCCCAATGATGAAGCATGACACCCGTCAGGGTGTGTGAGGACTTTCATGTCTCCCTTCTTATGCACAGGTCCAATTACCGCACCCTTCCAGTTCTTTGGAATCCTTCCTGAATCTAAAATTACTAAGAACATATGTGACAAAAATTCAGCCCACCAAATTAACTGGGACTTTATTATACTAGCAGGAAGGTTATCAGGTCCTGCGGCCCTGGTTAGCTGTAACTTCTTTATAGAGTTCTTCACGTTCTCTACTGTGAAGTCTATTTTTAAATCTTCCACTGTCCCACCCCAATGCAATGTTTCTCCTACTTCTGGTGTACTACATGTCCCATACAATTCCTTCAAATATTCCTCCCATGCCGCTTCTTCTACCACACAATTCATGGCCCCAACTGGTTGTTCTGTTGCTGCCTGTATCAGCTTCCAGAACTTCCGTATATTTTTTGTTCCAATGGTTTCCAAGAGGTTTTCCCAGAATTTCTCTTTATGAATTCTTTTCAGACTTCTCGCTAACATTTTATATTCCCTTCTCAATTTTTTAAGTTTTATAAACCTGGCCAGGTCGTATTTAACTCTCTCCTTGTCTCCCTTTTCTTCTTTAGGCATTCTTCAGAGAACCACTTGGCATGCCTTACCGGAATTACTTGTTGGTTCTTTGCCCTTGTAATCTTATTTTTTAGTTTGACTCGAAGGCACAGCACTACCTGTTCAATTTTTTTCCCAAACCATTCCAGATTCTGGCCACTGGCACTACCCAAATCTAGCTCCTGTTGTAGTTTTGCCAGTTTTGCAATATATTCATCTGTTAGTCTCGTTGTCACCCGCCTAGGATACTCTACTTGTTGTGGGATTACTGTATCTCATGAGCTCGGCCTCTGTCTTGAGAGCTCGAACTGCAGGAGATTATGGTCACTACCTTCCCTTTGACATACCCGAAACCCCTTAATTAAAGCAAAGTTCCAGGCGGGGGAAAAACATAATCTATTGGGCAAAGTTGTGAGCCTGTTTTAAAAGTTTTCTTAGCCGGACAATCTGTGTCCATCCTACCGTTCAGGCAGAAAAAGCCTTTTGACCCCAGATACTTCCCTAAATTTATATCTTGCCTTGAGGGGGTACTTTCAGGGAAAACCGCCATCATTATATCGTAAGCTTCCAATATATCCTTGAACCAGGGATCTATCTAATTTGGGTTCAATTTATGGTTGAAATCTCCCAATGTTAAAAACCTGTCAGTGATATATTTTTCACATAAGGAATCGATGTCTTCTTTAAACAGCCCCATCTCGACCCCATATTCCTCTTGGCACTTCCATTGCATATAGACATTTATAAGAACCAGGTTTTCACACTTCTTGTCTGAGACAAACAAAGATATCCTGCAAGCGAGCAACCATTTACATTTTACTCTTTGAGTCATTACATCCTTCACAATTTTAGTTGATATTAGGGTCATAATCCCTCCTGCTGGGCACCCAAATCTTTTTTTCTTTGCGGGTCTGTGAAGTTGCACAAAGGCATCAAGTATTAGGGTTTTGTCGCATAACCACGTTTCTTGTAAACAAATGATCTCGGCACTCAGAGCTAACTCATATACAATTTCTTGTTTTGCAGGTCCTCCAAGACCATTTATGTTCCAAGATATGATCTTCAGGCTATGTGACAACCCATTATCCTGCTCAATTTCACTTAAACAGTCGCCTTCCCCATTATACCACTGGGAGGGGCCTGCAAGACTGCTTCTATGGCTCCGATTCCCCCATAATTTACTGATATCTGTGTTGTTGACCACTATATTAAAGTTTTTGTTGTCTTCCCCCTCTTCCTCTAACAGCCTCACCTGTCTTTTGCCTAGTCCAGCGTGACAATTTAGAAACCCTCCTCCTTGTATGCTACTCTCCTCTAGCTCTCTATCTGGGATTATTCTGATCCCTTCCTTCAGTACCTCTTGCTCTGCTTTCCCAATTGCCACCTTTACCAGATCAGAGTATAGTAAGACTTTAGTAATTTCCTTCCCTTTACAGTTATATCTAAACCCCACTTGGCGCAGGTCTTTAGATCCAATTCCTCACAGGCTGGGGCATTTTGCAAATGAGTGTAGGAGCTGAGACCTATTTAGGGGTATAATCTTCCTTGTTTTTCCCCCCCCCTTCTCTGCTTGTGCTGGTTCAAGATATATCCACGTATTTCCTACTACCTCCTTTTCTACCTTATGGTGGTTCATACTTCCCTGCCACTTGTTCTTCCTCTTGCTTACCTTAACTGTACCCCTATCTATTCTTATTTTCCTGAGGTTGGGTTCACTTCCTAAATTTTTCCCGGGGGTTAATACTTTCGGGCTCACCCTACAGGTTTTCGGGGATAATTCTAAATGAGCCTTCCTAATTTCTACTGAGGCGTTCTTCTTCCTTCCTTTTTTTACTCCCTTCCTCTTTCCAGCTTCCCTGGGGTTATTTGATGGACTCTTCCCTTGGGATGCAATTTCTGAAGAACCCTTTTCTCCCTTCCCTCTTTTATGTACCTTTACCTCCCCCTGCTTTTGTACCTTCCTTCCTGTTCCTTTCCATCTAGTGTAATTTGTAGACCTATATCTAGGATATTCACCCCTTCTCTTTATCAACATTGGGCATCTTGAGATGTACACATTCTGTGTATCCTCTGGTGTCACTATGTCACCAGTTGATTCCGGGGCCTGTGGATCGGGGACTGGTCTTATTAAAGTTGGCATTTGTCCCCTAATACCTTGTAGCTCCCCCAAAATCTTATGTAGTTGCGTCTTTTGGGATTTTAAGATATCATTATTTAACATTGTGACTTCTAGTAACCCTTGTAAGGTTCTTTGCAACATCAACATTATGTCCAACATTGAAGCCGAAGGGGTTGCTGAAATATCTAGGTCTAATATTGTATTACGTACAGAACCTCCTGACCTTTCCATTCTCGGATTGCCAGGCTGCTCTATACTCTTATCCAAGCTTGTCCTTGAGGCTGTTACTGAGGCCTCATCCCGATCAATTCCTGATCCGTCGCTGTTATTCTCAATCGGGTCTATCACCATTACTTCATGATCCTGCGGCGAAAAAATTTGTGGGGATGAGGACAAACGAGGTTCTATAATGAGTTAATTTTGATGTAGAAATGATTGATTAATCAGGAAAGATGTGCCTAATATCTGGGCGCAATATTCCATTAAATCATTCGCTTTCTGCTGCTCTGCATCCTGGGGCTTCAGTGGCGAATGAATCCTTTTAAAATGTTTACTCACAAAGTCCTTTATTGACTTAGATGCTACTGTGCCCCCTTTTGTTCCTTGTGCTACTCCATTGACAGCTTCCTTAGATGCTTCTGCTTCTCTTGCTGGTCCCTTTTTTGTTCTTCCTTTTGGGCTTTCCATACTCAGCCCTAGTGCCCTATTTTCCGTAGAGGGCTCGTTAGCCACATGCCCCTGCCCTGTATTTTCTTTACGGGCCTCACTCTTCCTTGGGGCCATTTATGATCGGCACGTACTCCCGAATGACTTAGAATGCGTTGAGGACGATACCCGAGTGTAAATTAGCCCTGATCCACCGGAGATTATACTTATTTATTATACACTCATGTTCTTCTTGACAGTTTACCAGCCTTTTAAATCCCCTATTACTGGATTATTAATGCTGGATCCTACTAAATAATTGACCATAACAATAGGGCAAACAAAAGCAATCATAAGGGACCGGCCACTTACCTCTGTTGTGCCGTAAACTGCCTGACCCTGACTTATGCCGTGCCCCTAACGTTCCCACCAAGATTTCTTCTTAAGGACTTCTGCCGCATAGAGTTCAGCCCTTTTATTTTGCCTCCGCTGGCTCCTTCAGGTTTGCACTATAACCGTTAGCCTTGTTAGCCTTGTTTAATACCAAGTGGGGCAGTTCGTGGCTGTTCCAACATGCCTGCGGTCAAAGCCTGATTCCAACTCGAGCCCCTGCCCCTCCCTGCCACTCACTGCCTCGCAGCCTTTCCCTCGGCCGGGGGCCAGGAATCTCTTCTCCCCCCTTTCTTACACGCTCCTCTGCACACAGATGCTCCGGCACTCTAGCGCTCCAACAGCGGCCCCGCGTTCCGGGGCTGCTCACCACCTTTTCTCGTCCCTTTTGCAAGCTGGAGCGTTTCAAAGCATTCTAGACAGCGGCCCGGCTTCTCCTCCTGCGGGCTCGCTGCTTCGTGTTGAGGTGCGTCAGTCGTTCAGACGTTCAGCAATGCGTGGATGGGCGTGGCGATGGCTGCAACTGTCAGTCAGTACGAGCTACAACAGTGGCATCGTACAGCATACATACCTACACAATTAAAACAAATTATTAAAATTACTTTTTTTTGTACCAACAGAAATATCAGCATCAAAACTGAAATCAAACAGCAAAGAAAGCGCATCAGCATTGAAAACAACTTCAAATTCAACGTTGAAAGTATATAAATGACAATGTATATATATAAATAATTAAAACAGTACAGTAATATTTTTAGTAATTTTTATATACATTTTCCTTAGCATTAGAAACATCACAACGACTGAAGGCGCCCAATTCATAACTTCACAAAAAGGAGGATTTGTACTATCTTACATGGGGTATGTGTATACCCAAGAAAAGCAAACTGGACTGAAAGTAAACTGGAAATGTAGTAAATACTATTCTAATAAATGTTATGGGAGGGCTACAACTAAGGAAACAACTGTTCTGTATGTTAGGGAGTATAACCACCCCCCTAAAGTTACTGAAATAGAGGTTAGAAATGCTTTAGACAACATAAAGGAAGCTAGCACTAGGTCAGAAAAATCTACCACTGAAATACTTAAGGAAATGCTCCCCAAAATACCACAACATGCTACTGGCCAATTGCCCTCAATACCTTCCTTAAAAAGAACAATAGCTATAATGAAGAAAGCTACTACCACCACCACACCTGCCCCAAAAACATTTGAAGAAGTAGAAATTCCCCCAGAACTGTCAATTACACATAATGAAGAACAATTTCTTCTTTATGATAATAAATCAAAGGATAAAAGAATAATTATTTTTGCAACTGCTAATAATTTACTAAAACTCCAACAGTCAGAAACTTGGATGATGGACGGGACTTTTAAAATATGTCCCAAACCATTCTATCAATTATATACTGCCCATGCACTATACCAAAACACAAAAATCCCTTTTCTCTACGCTTTACTACCAAATAAGCAAAACTCCACCTATATTGAACTACTGTCAAAAATAAAACAGGAAACCAATAATTATTTTCCCCAAAAAATAATCATTGATTTTGAGCAGGCAATGATAAATGCAATAATAAAAACCTACCCTCACACAGCAATTCAGGGTTGCTACTATCATTTTAATCAATGTATTTGGAGACACCTCCAAAAATCCACACTAAGGGCCCGATTCCGATCTCGCTATGAAAGCCCTCCGTACGACTCGGATCCGGAGGGCTTTCCGAGCGAGACGTGCTCCGGGAGCCCAAACGAGCGAGTACGATGCTGCCGTACGCTTACGGACTCCCATTGAACTCTATGGCAGCCCGTGTACAGACGCGTACACAGGCTCCCATAGCAGAAAAGGGGTGGGTGGGGAAAAGCATACACCCTGTGGCGGGCACCCCATGGTGCCCGCCACACTGTGCATGCCTAGATCGGGGGGACCCATGGGCACACCCTGTGACAGATTCGGAGGGCCCCGGGTGAAGGGAGGCCTGGTACGGCCCCCCGAAGTACGCTTCCGACAGCCGAGGCGAAGCAGCTCCCCGAATCGTGCATCGTACTCGCTCGGTCGGAAATTGGCTCCATTGCGCGCACGATTTGTCTACAAACGAGACGTACGGAGCGGTTTGGGTTCGGAAACGATTCGGTTGGCGCTTACGCGATCTTCGCATCGTACTTGGTCGTTCAGACTTGTGTACGATTCGGTCGTAAACAAGGGCTACGAATCGGGTCCGGTAAAGCCAAATCCGATTCGGAGGCCTTCCGAACGACATCAGAATCGGGCCCTAAGTGTTGAGTATGCAACAAATAGCTCCTTTGCATATCAAATAAAAAAACTTATAGCACTAACCTACGTCCCAGTTACTGACGTAGCCGAACACTACAACTGATTAATAGAAAGTCCATACTACCAACAAAATGAACAAAAACTAAGTCCCCTCCTTGACTATTTTGAGGATACCTGGGTGGGAAGGCTACACAGATGTGGACACAGAAGGCAACCTAAATACCACATTCCATGGTGGAATGTATATCACAGCACACTAAATAAAGAAGCTAAAACAAACAATGCTGTTGAAGAATGGTATAATGCCTTCCAAGCAACAACAGATAGAACTCCACCTACTCTACATAAACTACTACTATCTATCCAAAAAGAACAGAGCTACCAACAACTAAGGGGCCGATTCCGATCTCGGCCGGTAGGGCTCCGAATCGGATTCGGCATAACCGGATCCGATTCGGAGCCCTATTTCCCGACCGATTCGTACGCGCGTCCGGACGAGCGAGTACGATGCGAATTCGCCGACCGACTCGTTCGGGCGTCCCAACCGCTCCGACCGACTCATTCCCGGGTCTAACCGCACCGACCGACTCGCTCGGACACGACTCGCACCGCGCAATGGAGACGTTCCCCGGCCGGGTAAGTACGATGCGTGCCGCGAGCAGTCCGACAGACACGCGCCGTCTGGCTCGAAAGAGCAGTCGGAGCCGTACTGCGGGGGTCCGTGTCGGACCCCCCAGTACGCGTAGCCGCGCGAGTCGCAGACAGGGGGGTCCCATGGGTCCCCCCTACCTGTGCGTATACGGCGCGAGTCGCTTCGCCGCGTACCCGCTGTAGGGGGCGCCCTTGTTCGCCTCGCACCCATTGAGGCAATGGGAGCCCGCGTACGTGTTGTACGACCGGCTCCCATTGACTTCAATGGGAGTCCGACCGACTCGAGTACGATAGCATACGGACGCATCGTACTCGTTCGGTCGGGCTGCACGGGTCCGATTCGGTCGGAAATCTCTCCGGGTCCGGCTCGGTCGGAGAGATTTCCGGCCCGAATCGGAATCGGCCCCTAAGAATGGAACAATCTGTCACACAAATAGGCCCAAAACTTACCAAACAAACTAGACAAATGTTTGAATACTTGCAATATAAAGTAAGACTATATCCAACAACTAGAGGCCTAGAATACCTAGAAACAATAGCCAAAAGCCTACTTTAACTTAAAAATCCTTAAATTAGCCAAAAGCTCATCACCAAAATAAAAGCAAACTAATAAATATCATTTTTATATTTCCATAATTATTATTAATTTGTCAAATATATTCATTAATGAGCCAAATATATACATTGACAAATTATGTATATTTATAGAAATATAAATCACAATAACACTACATTTTTTAAACATTTCCCTCTCACAATAAATAATTAAAATGACTTACTGTTTCCGTAGCTGAAGAAACGAAATCCCAACTGCTGTAAATCAATCCAAGTATATCATAATACCAATAGGACAAAAAAATTCCCCCCAAAAATAGAAAAATCCAACTGTTTCAAAAGTAATCCACCGTCCGTAACTCCACAAATGATAAACCATATAAAATCCCAAAAAATTTATTTAAAAAAAGAAACGCTCCATGAAAACGCAAAAAATTAAGGAAGTGTAAAATAATTATTAGTTTACTAAAACTAATACATACTTCCTTAACTGAAAAAAACGCAATCTTTTCCCATAGCATCTTCAAATGACCAAAACCTGTAAAAAAAAAACGAACAATCCCACCCACATAAACATACAGATAAACTATAACATAATACTAATACAAACCTTACTTACATCATATATAAACACATTTTCACACATTTACACATTGCTAACATAGGCCGCTAAACAAACTGACGACATATCATTAAAACATAACTTACACATAAAACTCACCAAAACTTCAAAAACCTAACAGTACACACACTACCTAGCACCTAACTACCTTCAAATTAACCTAAAAGTAAAGTTTAAATAAAGAAATGTAAACTTACCTTCCCCGATGCGATGCAGCTTCCGACCGCGAGCTTCTCCCCTCAGAAATGACCTAAAACAAACGCGAGCGGTTACAAAATACAAGTCACAAACAAATATGGCTGCTTTAAACAATAAAAATTAATCTATTACTTTAATAAACTGTTATAACATGATAAATACATTACTAAAAGTTTTGTAAAAATACTACAAATTATTACTTATGTTTTTAAAATTATGTTATAAATTTTCTACAATGTAAAATTATAATATTAATTATTATAAAACATTTAATAATTATTATTATAATTCCATAAATAAACATGCTATATTCAATGTTTAATAAAAAAAATGTACTAAGTGAAATAAATGTTAATAAAATGTATACATGTTATAAAAAATATTTATATTAAATAAATCAATGTAATAATTAATATTATTTATATTTCACATATAAATAATATTAATTAAAATCTAATATTATATGTACAAAAAATGTAAAACAATATCAAAAAATGTTTGTAATAAAAACATGTTAAAACAGATATATTCATAAAAAATTACAGTAAGGGGTCGATTCGGATCTCGCTCGGACAGCTCTCCGAGAGCTGTCCGTAGCCTTACCTTGCGACCGACTCGTTCCGGGAGCCAGTCCGTCCGGGCGATGAAGTACGATGCGCAAATGTGTAAAAATCCCGATCGGCACATACGCTCCGATTCCAGCAACATTTCCCGTACGAGCCGGATCCGTAAACGCCGATTCGAGTCGCACGGAAGCATTTTCACAGCAGTTTCCGGCTGGACAAGTACGATGCGTACTTCATACGCGCCGAACGGGTTGCCACTTCCAGCACGTCACAGCATCCGGGAGAGCTGTATTTCAGGTCCGATTCGCGCCACAACACGATCCACGGCTACGAGATGGACCAACTATCAACGTGTACGAGACAGAGCAACAATCAGCAAGTACGAGACGAACCAATGATGAATCCCATCGCGCAGGTCATCCCAGTACTGTATATCTATGACCGGATCAGGAACAGACGTGTACGTCACAGACGGTAAGTCAGACACCCACCACACAAACAAACATCACAAACCCGCAAAATGCTACACACACATAGGGGGTGGATATCCCTTCCACCAGCAACAGCCAAACCATAGGGGTTGTATGGTTATCACTACCAGCAGTCCCCCCCATAGGGGGGGTGCTCATCACTACCAGCAGTCCCTACTCATAGGGGGGTGTATGGCTATCACTACCAGCAGTCCCCACTCATGGGGGGGGCTTATCACTACCAGCAGTACCTACTCATAGGGGGCTGGATGCCCCTCACTACCAGTATCCCCTACTCATAGGGGGCTGGATGCCCATCACTACTACCATCCCCACTAATAGGGGGCTGGATGCCCATCACTACCAGTATCCCCTACTCATAGGAGGCTGGATGCCCATCACTACCAGTACCCCCTACTTATAGGGGGCTGGATGCCTAGCACTACCAGTACCCCCTACTCATAGGGGGCTGGATGCCCATCACTACTACCATCCCCACTCATAGGGGGCTGGATGCCCATCACTACCAGTATCCCCTACTCATAGGGGGCTGGATGCCCATCACTACCAGTACCCCCTATGAGTAGGGGGCTGGATGCCTAGCATTACCAGTACCCCCTACTCATAGGGGGCTGGATGCCCATCACTACTACCATCCCCACTCATAGGGGGCTGGATGCCCATCACTACCAGTACCCCCTACTCATAGGGGGCTGGATGCCCAGCACTACCAGTACCCCCTACTCATAGGGGGCTGGATGCCCATCACTACAACCATCCCCACTCATAGGGGGCTGGATGTCCATCACTACCAGTATCCCCTACTCATAGGGGGCTGGATGCCCATCACTACCAGTACCCCCTACTCATAGGGGGCTGGATGCCCATCACTACCAGTACCCCCCACTCATAGGGGGCGGGATGCCCATCACTACCAGTACCCCCTACCCATAGGGGGCTGGATGCCTAGCACTACCAGAATTCACACACATAGGGTGTCTAAGCAAACCTCCCCTACCATCTTGGCAAGATAGTTTTTTTGTGTGTCAAATGCTTACAACACAGATGTTGACAGTGAACATACAATGTGACTCCCATCACATGTGTGCCCAAAAGGTTATTGTGGGGTTCAAAAATCCAGCATTTTTGGATCATTGTGGTAATGGGGTCTAAACCCCCCATCACTACAGTGACCAAAAGGTGATTGTGGGGTTCAAAACACCAGCATATCAAGAACAATGTGGTAATGGGGTCTAAACCCCCCATCACTACAGTGACCAAAAGGTGATTGTGGGGTTCAAAACACCAGCATATCAGGAACATTGTGGTAATGGGGTCTAAACCCCCCATCACTACAGTTGCCAAAAGGTGATTGTGGGGTTCAAAACACCAGCATACCAGGAACATTGTGGTAATGGGGTCTAAACCCCCCATCACTACAGTTACCAAAAGGTGAATGTGGGGTTCAAAACACCAGCATATCAGGAACATTGTGGTAATGGGGTCTAAACCCCCCATCACTACAGTGACCAAAAGGTGAGTGTGGACATAAAAATAGCAGCATCTTCAAACCAGCATGTATGATTCCTGGTCCCAACACCACAAGCAATGTTGTGGCAATGTAGTGGTTGTGTCACATACAAACATAGATTTGGTGAGGCAAAGATTGCTGTGTATCACAAGAACACCCTCTGCCATGTGCAGACAAGCATCGGCCATGTTCCCTGACAATGCCTCCAGTGTCCAATTAGACTATGTGAAAAGTGAGCATCATGATGCATACACACATATCTTTATGAACAGACACAAAAACTAAGGAATCCTGTGGAGACTGTAGATGTTAGGTGACCAAGTCCCATACCATGGCAGCAATGGGACATACCAAACATGATGAATGTGCAGGCTGATGAGCTAGGAGACCCAGGAACACTAGGGAAAAACCTCCAAACAACATCCAGCCAATGGACCGCAAAAGCCATACCAATGCAGTGGTGCAGATGCACAAACACAGACAGGCAGCCCCACACTGCATATCAAACACAACATGTGTGTGTGTCTCAGTGTCCCCAGGCTAGTACACAACACATGATGGTGGGCGAAACTCCAATGACACAGATGTGTACACAGTGCCATACAAAAGTAACTCATGAACTGTGCACCCCTTTGTGGGCAAGCAGGCATTGTCAGATGAGTGGGATCCCAACGGATTCATGTGACACAAGCTGGGCGGAACAGCAACCAACACAGCAAGAGACAGACCCACTACAGCACTACCCTCAGGGACCCTACATTGGGGGACAGTAGCCTGTATGATAATCCCACTGTGATGACAAAGGTAGATGTTGCCCATACTGTGGAGCACAGTCACCTGTGCGCACTGGGTCATGTGTCCTGACCAACAAACTTCCATCACACCTACACAAACACAAATCACTGGCCATGGCCTGTAATCAATGGGAAAAATGTAGGTAGGGGCCTAGCCATGAGACAACTCACATTTGGCCACTCTCAACACCACACACCTTGATCTGCACCAATGTGCATCAGCTAAGCACACATGGACTGGTGACATTGCTCATGCACCCATGACAATCCCAGGGATGGTGGGGGGATCCAAGGTACCCAAAAATCATCACACATGGCCAGTCAACAACCCTTGTGAATGTCTGCCACACTGCACAGTATGCGGTACATGGGCATGACGTGAAATCTACCAGAATCATTGGGATCCCTGCCACACTCCCACACCAATGAGGAACCAAAGGAGACCCACAAAGAACACATGTCGACACTTTCCAACAGCTCTGACCCTGATGAGTGGGAGTAGTCACACACACATACAAGTGACCCACTCACTGACAGATACCACATAGGGAAAACAACATGGTGTTGGTAACACAGAAGTGCCAAGGGGAATCCTGAATGTGTCCCACGTGCGTTTGACAACATCCCCGGACCTTACAACTAAAAAACCTAGGGATGACACCCTAATGACCAGTAGTTTGCCATGCACCTACATCCCAGAAAACCCAGGGCAAAGATGTTGGATGAACACAGGACAACTCAGCAAGCGCCACAAACAGGAACATCTGTAGGGAACACAGGCTATGTAGAAAAAGGGAAGGGAACACACACAGACATGCTCACACAACCCACACCATGGGCTCAGGAAATGTCACGGAATGACACACTGCCATGAGGGGACTCCACTCCTGGGGAAGGTCAGCTGTGCAAAACGTTGTCTGTGCAGGGCTCTGTCATGTCAGCATAACACTTGCTCAGTGAGCCAACAATTACAACTCAATGAAAGCTCTGGTCACATCAGCCTGTGTACGAGAGTGTCCCTTAAGTCATCTGCACATACGCCATACACATGTATAGCAAGTTGCACTGATGACACAGATGACTTGTGTACCATTGATGCACAAACCTGCCTGTCCAGTGGAGATGGGCCCAGTCAAGGAATCTCACAATGTGCACAAATGTAAGCCCAACATATGTGCAACAATGTATGCCAAAGATGTGAAGTAGCAAACAAAAGGAGAAAATCCTGGTCCCAAAATTTTGCTATCATTACACCCTGAAATTGCAGCAAAGGATGTCATGGATACATACTAGAATAGTACACATATCCCATGGACTACATGGAGTCCATCACATCAACAAATCAGTTTCTTATTCCTTTAAAACACCATTACAACAGCAAGTTCATGATACTCATCATCAACATCATGTACATTAGATGCAACACCACTGGATAACAACAATTGGCTTTATTCAGCACATAAATCCTTGTAACTGTTAAGTCCACAATGTCAAAAGGCCAATGGCCAGTCCATTTCAAGAGTCCTACCAAGGTGACATGTGACAAGTTGTCAAACATTGCTTGCCTGCACTGCTACGGCCAGGGGACATCTCCCCTTGGAGGGGCACACATAGGGGCAGGCCATGCACTGCAGGGACAGGATCAGGGGATAGCAGAATGGGGCAGGGGAGGGGTGGTGGGTGCAGGAGTGTCACTGGCAACTGCAGTGGAGGTGTCTGACACAGTGGGCGCCATCACCACTGCAGGGCGCAAGTCAGATGTGGTGGGTGCCGTCACCACTGTAGGGCTCAAGTCAGATGGGATGGGTGCCATCACCACTGCAGGGCTCAAGTCAGATGGGGCGGTTGCCGGCACCACTGCAGTGGGCAGGTCAGATGGTGTGGACGGGGTCTCCACTGCAGTGCCCAAGTCAGACGGGGTGGATGTGCTCTCTACTGCAGTGCCAATCTCCAAAGGAGTGTAATGGGGTTCAGATGAGGTGGGCAGGACAGAGGGGGGACACAGTCTCCACATCAGTGGCAGGAACAGGCTGAGCGTGTGAGGTGGGGGTGGAAGTGCATGTGGTAGGGGGGGAGGGCCTAAGCATTTTGGGGATGCGGTATCGGTGTGTGGGGGAACCTGGGGCAGGGTGTGGCGGGGGGACCTGTGGAGTGGTGGCCTGGGGGCTGGAGGACAGAGACTGTGTGGTGGAAGTGCGGGATTGTGGTGGGGTCTTGCCCTTCTTTGTCCGCGGGGATTTGCGGATGGGGGCCTCAGTGTTCCTGCGCCTGGGGGAGGGTGTCCATGTGGCAGGGGAACTCCCCTCTGTGCGTGGTGACTTCCTCTTCCCCTTGTAAGTTGGATCAGATGGATCGGTGGGGAAGAGGCCAAGGTCACAGAGGAAGAGCTGCTGGGAAGGGGGTGTTGCAGGTGAGGCAAGGGAAGGGGTTTTGGAGGGAGAGGCATCTGAGGACTGCGGAGTGCTCGTGGATGCCTGTTTGTGTGTCTGTGACCCATCCCCTGTGTGTGTGCCATCAGTCCCCGGAGTGTGCATGCTTGTGCGTCTGGATTTTGTCTTGAGTGGCTGTGTGCTGCTTGTGTCTATTGTGGTGCGTGCCTGTGCCGGTGTGTGTCTGCCTTGGACAGGTAGGGTAGTGGGGATTGTGGATGGGGCAGAGGTAGGAGGGGTGAGGGACTGTTGGAGGAGGGACACTGTTGCCGTCTGTGAGGAGGCCATGGACTGAATGGTCCGCTGTAGGGCAGACATGTTTGATGAAATGCCCTCCATGAAGGACACCAGTTGTTTCAACAGACTGGTGTGAGCATGGAGGACACTCAGCATCGCTGTCTGCCCTACATGGATCTGCTTAAGTAAGTCCACAGACTCCACACTCAGGGCAGCAGGGGAGACAGAGGCAGGGGGTGCGGTGCCTGGCACGAAGGAGACATGCTCCCTCACACGGGAGCATCCACGGACATCTGGGATGGGAGCAGATGGGAGGGTGGAGATGGTGGTGGTGGTGGAGACAGACTCGCTAGGTGTTGCCTGGGGTCTGCTGACACCCGCCTCCACAAGGGAGTCATCACTTGAGCTGCTGTGTTCCTCAGCCGAAGTGGTTGTAGCTGAGGTCTGCTCAGTGTGGCTCCCCTCACCCTCCGTGCCACTGGGTCCCTCTGACTCCCCTGCAGCGGACCCAGTCTGGCTCTGCGGCTCCTCTTGGTCCGTGGAGCTGTCTCCTTCAGTAGCCTTAGATGTATCTGCAAACAATCAGGATAAACAGATCCACATCAGTCACCTGCATTGACCTGACACATCACAGTCAGTACAGCACATTACAGAGCACGCCTTGGCATCATTTGCAAAATATTGCAAAAAGTGCTGGCACATATTTGAACAAGACACTTGTCAGTCTGCCAGTCAACCATGCCCCTCATATCCTTCCCGTCCATGGACCCATCTGTCTGGTGCATGTAGTATGCCACTACTCATATGTGCACACATGCACCACATAGACAGTTGTCTGAACTGCAGGATTTGTGATTGAAATGTGTCAGTACACACATATCCCATCTCCTGCCACTGACTCAGTACATGTGTCAGGATAAGGGATGGCCAAAGTCATTGTCAGTAATATGGATATGCTTCCTTCACCAGACACCATGATGTGCTCATGTATTGATGGTCAATGCCACAATTGAGTGCATGCAGGACAACTGACATTACTGCAGGATACACATTTGCAAGTGGTATACCATGCTACAGGCCAGTCTAGCTAATCAGTCATTACTGGCTTCAGTCACAGGGGCAGTGCATCCAAAAACAAACAGTCTGCACTGTGTCACAATCATGTTTTTGTGGGGAATGTAAGCTCTGCAGCTGTCAAGGGCACATGTTCACCCACTGCTACCCACATCTTAAGGCATCTGATGATCCCACGTTATACAAATGCTACAGTTGAGTGACTGCAAGCACAAATCTGTAAACATGATCACATCACAGTATGATGAGAACAAATTAAAGCTGCCTGCACTTTAATGTAGAATACACCATTAGGCACAGTCAAGTGATTACACACCTATGTTTTACCCCATTGTGCTGATCCAACAGCCACATCTCAGCTGGCTGCCCACCCCAAACTGTTTAACACCTCAGGAGTCTAAAAAGCTAGGCCACTCCACAATGACACAGAGGCAGACACCTGATTGCACATTTCACAATGCACAAAATGTAGGCTGACACACAGGAGTAGGAGAACAGAGTGTACTTTCATGTCCGGAGTAGGCATACCTGTCCTGGTCCATGTGCAACATGGGATTACCCTGAACACTAGGCATGTGTCTATGCATGTGTGACACACATGATGTACATTCTTCTGAGGCCCCAACATTGTCTCACCTGCTGCATGGGTGTGTGGTAAATACCCCAGACACATATGGTGAGCCAGAGCAGCAATTAGAACACATATTAATGGCCCACACAGAGTACATGTCAGATTTCTGGCAATGTGCAGACACATGTCAATCAATTGCCTCACTCATGAAGCCCAAAACAATGCACCGGTAGCAGTTGCTGTTTCCAACCTTAACCTTGGACAACAGCAGGGACACACAACCCAAGTGACACAAGTCACAGACTGAAAGGGCCACACCTGTGTATCAGATGAGGATGGGCCATAACCTAATTTAGGCACATGACTCTTGTTCAAGCAGACAGATGAACTGTGGGAGTGTAACCAGGCTGAAGGAGTGCAAATAGCATGTGAGACATAGTTCACAGAAAAGGCATGCACTTACCCCCTCCTTGCTGCTGTCTGGCCTTTAACTGCCCATCCAGGTCAGGGAAGATCACCGTCAGAATCCGGAGCATGTGGGGGGTCAGGATCCGTCGTCTGCCCCTTCTGCGAAGAGGCGACAGCTTCAGCTGGACTCTTGCGATCCTCCGGGTCCAGCCTCGAAGGTCCTGCCACCTCTTCTGGCAGTTGCGGATGCGGCGCTTGTAGACCCCCACAGATCGAACTGCCCGGACGATGGTCTTCCAGATCTCCTGTTTCTGATGGGCATCAAACTGTGAGGATGACAAAGTTAAAAGACCATTACTACACATGCAACACGTTTGTGCATCACACAGTTGGATATACATGTCGTTATCACAAGGGCATATGATGTACACAGGTAGTGCAACTATGGTAATGGACAGTTGTCCTGCATTAACAACATGGAAACATTGCCTGGGTATTATAACAGTGTGAAAATGCACTTTTTCAGCACAGTACCTGTTCACTACAGGTACCTACACACTTTGGGGGTTACAACTACTCAGTGAGCATGCTAGCCACTGGTGTACACAATGCCACTAGTGCTAGTCAGACAACATGCACAATCAGAAAGGATGTGGACTGCACACTCACCTGCTCCCCTGGCTTCCCATACAGCTTGCTGTACTGTGGAAGGAGGCTGTCCAGCAGGGCCTGGCTCTCCTCCTCTGTGAAGGCTGGGGCCCTCTCCACAGTACGTGCCATTCTTGAAGCCAGAGGATGCAGAGACAGCAGCAGTGGTAGCAGAGATGTCAATCTGGAGCATGTAGTGCAGGCAAGTGTGCTCTCAGGGGAACAGACAGCCTTATATCTGTGCTGCAGAGGCAGATTCTGTCCCATGCGTCCAAAGCGATAGGTCCGACACGTTTACATCATATGAATCTGGCCAATCCATCGCATTGCACGCCTCATACAAACCTTCCGCATTGTTCAAAAATTTCAACTTCATGACACCAATGAGTTTGATACATTGTTGTAGGGAGCCAACGGATTTTTCAGCACACGAATCGTACAAGTATCAAATCCGTGTCCGTATCCATTGCAGTCAATAGCCAATGCGTGTGCACGCCTTAGTCCCTAGGTGTCCGACGCGTCTTTTGAAAACCCACCCGCGTATGTCACCATTACATTCAGGGTCCAAGGCGTGCGCACGCCTTGGTCTCTAGGTGTCCGATGCGTCTTTTGAAAACCCACCCGGGTATGTCACCATTACATTCAGGGTCCAAGGCGTGTGCACGCCTTGGTCCCTAGGTGTCCGACGCATCTTTTGAAAACCCACCCGCGTATGTCACCCTTACATTTAGGGTCCAAGGCCTGCGCACGCCTTGGTCCCTAGGTGTCCAACGCGTCTTTTTAAAACCCACCCGCGTATGTCACCATTACATTCAGGGTCCAAGGCGTGGGCACGCCTTGGTCCCTAGGTGTCCGACGCGTCTTTTGAAAACCCACCCGCATATGTCACCATTACATTCAGGGTCCAAGGCGTGCACACGCCTTGATCCCTAGGTGTCCGACGTGTCTTTTGAAAACTCACATGCACCCGTCTCCATGATAGTCAATAGCCAATGCGTGCGCACGGCTCGCTCCCTAGGTGTACGACGCGTCTTTGAAAAAGTCACCTGCGTCTGTCACCATTGCAATCAATGGGCAAAAGGATGCCACCCACCATAGCTTGCCAGGGACCCATGTGTACACCTACAACAATACAGCCTGTGACACAGTATATCAAAAGGCATGTCAGGCTGCATTACCTGTGTGTGTATGTGGGTCAGCATGTGATTTAGTATGTGGCACTTAGTGGCACTCACTCCCAGGCTGTGCAAGGTGTCATGGGGAGAGGTACCTTTGTGTGTTGTGCACATAACCACTGTGATTGACAACTGTACAGTTCAGAGCACAAGGCATGAACACAGTTCCAGGGGTACATTGTGTATGACATGTGACATACACCCTGACTCTTGGGTGGAATGGTATGTGTGTCACAGGGTGTCCCAGTGCCACAAATGTGATGTTCATCCACAGTATGTGTGCATTTTGCAACGCAGATGACTCTGATTTCATGTGCTCAATGTCAAATGGTCACCGCATCCATGTGTTTTGTCAATGTGAGTTGATGTTGCGTCTGTGTGTCACAGACATCCAAGTATAACCTGCAAACAAATCAGGTGGCACTTCATGTGGGTGTCATGTGTGCGTTGTGGCGTGTACATGAGACGCTACATCATGATAGTGTCCTTGTGGCAATACAAGGTCCCTGTGTGTGTGTGTGTCAAAAACCTGTGATGTGGGGAAGACATCTGTCCTCACTAGTCACTGTGGAGTGTGTTTGGTATGTGACACTCGTACTGATGTACTGCGACAGAGCCCATAGATTTGTCACAGCACAACATGGACCTTGTTGTGTAGACATGTAGAGCTGAGATGTCAGATGATGGGCATGTAGCTGACATATATGCCCATACCCAATAGCACACACATCAGGTACTTGTGTCCTGTTATGATGTTTCATGTGCTATTTAGCGTGGACACTGGCACATAGATAGGGGAACTGACAACCTTTCTTTGCTCATCTATGTACTGCAGGAGACCAGCTGTCCACAGACCGTTCCCTGACCTTGCAACATGACTGCATCCGACGGTACCGCTTCACTAGGCCACTGATTGATGATTTGGCAGAGCAGTTGGCCCCACACTTGCAACCTGGCTGGCCATACCCTACAGCGCTGACCCCCAAGGTGAAGGTGATGGCAGCCCTACACTTCTTTGCCACCGGTACCTTCCAATACACTGTGGCTACTGCTGGTGGGATGTCACAGACCATGTTCAGCCGTGTGCTTCGAGATGTGTTGGAGGCGATGTTGCATTTCCTCAACCACTACATCCATTTCCCAACCCCACAACAACTCAGTGACATCAAGAGTGACTTCTATGCACTGGGAAGGATGCCACATGTCATTGGCTCCATTGATGGGCCACATGTGGCCTTGGTACCACCACAGGCACATGAGCAGACATACCGAAACAGAAAACATTTCCACTCAATCAATGCTCTGGTGGTATGTCTGGCGGACATGACCATTTCACATGTGTGTGCACGTTTCCCAGGTTCAGCGCACGACGCTTACATCATGAGGAGTAGTCGCATCCCGACGATGATGTCACAGATGCAGAACCAGCATGCCTGGCTTGTCGGTGTGTACTGACTGTTTACCATTGTGTGTGTTTGGTAATGTTGTTTTCCACCCTCTTTTCAAACTCATCTAATGTGCAATTGTCTGTATGTAGGTGACTCCGGATACCCCAACATGCCGTGGTTGCTGACACCCCTCAGGAACCCTGTGACACCGGCGGAGATGCGCTACAACGAGGCACATGGTCAGACCAGGAGAGTGATCGAGCGGAGATTTGGTCTCCTGAAAAGCAGATTCCGCTGCCTGGACAAGACAGGAGGGGCCCTCCCATATGCACCTGCTAAGGTGTGCAAAATGTTCATAGTGTGCTGCATGCTACACAACCTGGCAGTGAGGAAGGAGTTGCCTCTCATCCAAGATGACGATGACCAACATCCGCCAGCCATGGAGGATCCTGTCCTGGGGCATGATGCCAGTGATGGTGAGGGTGAGGGTGATGTTCAGACCCAGCTGATCAACAACTTCTTTACATGAATGTCAGTATACAGTGATGTGTTGTCAAAGTATTGTGTTTGCCTGATATATATTGGTGGTGTACTGGTGCTGCTTGAGTGTGGCTGTGTGCTACTTGACAGGATGCTTGCAGTGATGTGTCCTTTCAGGTAGTCTGTACTCCCAAACAGTGTTTCCCTGATTACTAGGTTGTGTTTACGTAGCTTGGGATTTGCTTTGGGCATGTATATTGTAGTTGTATGCTGTTAATCTGTGTTTTTGATTGTGTTTTCTGTCTGTCCTTCACAGGGTAATTTGGCTGCTGTATGGTGAGGTCTGAACCACGACACCCATATTCCTGTTCCAGAGTGCAAGTAGTCGTTGTCACAACCAATGATGTGCCACACACCCCTGGACTTTCATTGTTTACCACTTGGTTACTTTTTGATCACTGTCACGTGAGGTTACCTTGCATCAGTTGTGGAATTCTCAGGTTGTAAATCTTTTATAAACCTGTTCTTCACTTTGGGATGTGCTTCGTCTGAATCCATATATCCGACAGTCATTTGCATTCTGTACCTGTGGGCTGATTGCCACTGACTCAGGATGGGTGTGGTGTATGTGCATTCCACTGTATTTCCTGTCAACATCAGTGTAGGCGATGAGTTAGATGGCCATGGTGAATATGTTGCCCTAGTGGTGTGTCTCCCTCATATGTGTCACATTACCATGACTCACATAACGGTGTTCACATTGCTGTAGTAGTTTGCATGCACAGTGTTCTTTAGCAGATCATCATCTCCATGACACAAACCAAGTTTAAATCACAACAGAGGTAAGTATTGTGTGATTGGGATTTTATTTACAAACATGTGTGAGGATAGTGAACATAATTGGAAGTGCTGTACAGTGTGATGGTAATCCAAAGTTCACAGGTGAGTTGGTAGTGTTGGAAGATGAAATGTCCAGAGTAAAGTCCACAGTAATTTGATGCATTGTTCCAACTTAGACCCTCCATGTCAAGTGGGTGAGTTGGGTGTCAGTCAACTAGGTTAAATGGTTTGCACACAAAGGATGATATCAAGAACAGGTGTTGAGTTCCTGGGGGATGTGCATGGCCATCAGCGTCTCACTTGCCCTTCTTCGGACGACCCCTCTTCTTTCTCGGGGAACCCTCAAGTGCAGGCTGCTGCAGTGCCGAGGACTCTCTGCCAGAGCCCTCCTCCCTCCCTGTGGCAGTTGCGGATGTTGTGGCAACAGATGTCATGGGCACACAGGGAGGTGTGGTCATGTTGGCGCTGAACTGGCGGAGGCATGCCAGTATGTCCCTATGCACCGCTGTTAGATCATCCAATTTGTCCCACTTGGACACCATGCGGGACATGTGTGTCTCCACCCGGGACATGTGGGAGTCCAAGCGGGCATAATGGGCAGCTTGCTGTTGTTTGAGGTCCTTGAGGATCCCCACTACCTGGCCAAAACCTCTGGTGCTTTCATGGTACGCATCTATGATGCGTCCCAGGTGTGGCTCATCATGCAGTCCAGCCCCCTCTGCAGGCCGTGTCCTCTGCCTGCCCCCCTCCCACCGCCCCTACCCACATGGGCAGGACCTGCCATGGCAGTCACAGGCGACACTGGGCCCCCTTGGGTGTTGGCGCTGGTGGTGTTGTCCGTTGCTTCCAGGGTGCCCTGTGTACCTGTGCCGTCGGTGGTCTGTGGCCTTGGTCTGTCCGTGTTGGCAGGGGTACTCTGTCTGTTGTCAGATGTGGCAGAAGTGGTTGCAGGGGGTGCTGATGTTCCAACTGCTGGTGCTGCATGATGACTCACACCAGAGGTGCCAGGTCGTTCGTGGTCGTCGTCCGAAGAGGACAGAGACTGATCCACACCGGAGAGCTCAGGGTCCACCAGAGTCTGGGACTGGGACTCTTCTTCAGTTCCTGCTGTGTCCCCAGCATCCCCTGTGGTTGGAAGAGACACACAATGTATGTCATGGTTCTACACACATCAACGTTTCACACACGACAGTTGCCACTGGACATCATTATGAGAGTCTGTACATTGCATTGCCCTAAGTTGTGACAGACAGAGGTTGATATTGTTGAAGCACTTTGTCATGGCAACCTGAAGCATTTCAATGTGCACGTCAAGCTGTGTGCATGACCAGCTCATGTATTGATCAATTGTCTGTACGTGGCCATTGCTACTCAAGTGCCATCACATGCCTGACACAGCTGTATCATCCCTGTCCACATTTGTGCTTTAACGATGACATACGTACAATTCCACTTAGGGTATGTTGTAAGCTTGGGGCATGTGTGGTGGCAGTTTTTGCTTGTCTTTGTGCGTCACATTGGTGTGTCTGAACAACATGGTCACAGTCGGGTATGCCTGAGATCTAATGGGAGATACTATTTGGTTGTCTGTGTTCCTAGTTCACATCTCATTTCATACAAGTCATGGTGTTACCGTAGCTAATGATGTTGGTGCTGAGTTTTGTACGTGCTAACTTCATTTATCTTGTCAATTTCCTCCATGGTGAGAGGGATTGAGCACAGCAGCTCTCTTGCTTTTCCATGCTCATGACAGTGATGGCCAGAGGTGTGTGTGTTGCAGTTCTGCTGCTGTGAGTTGCACGCCTCCTCCAATACAGTCCAGGTTAGTCATTGTGTTTGGAGTGTCTATGACAGTGAGTGATGTGTTGTGTGAATGATGCATACAACGCAGTACGATGTGGGATTGAATTGCAGCTCACAACTGCACCTTTTGGGAATGACACCATGCTACAATGTCAGCTATATGGGTGTGTCCATTCTAGTCACTGTCAGGTGTCCCCTGTCAATAATGTGTAGGTGACATTGTGTGTGCTTGGTGCTATGTACTATGTCTGCATCTCCCCAATTGTCATCTACGAGACACACCTTCACAGCCAGTTCAGGGGACACCCCTGGGACACTGCATCCCCAGACAGTGAGAGGATACCTACAGTTCCAATGGCTGTGAGTGTAAATGTGTTTGAGTTGGCCAGTACATAGGTGTGACTTGCAGCCAATTCATACATCAGGACCATGTGTCAGCCATCTTGCCAGGGCATTTACTTTCAGAGTGACTGGTCCCAAGGGTGCTATTTGTTCTGGCTGAGAAGGTGTGTTTTGAGCCGGCCTTGATGGCATTTGGAGTCATTGCAGGACCTCCTTCACCCACAGAGGCCAGGTAATCCCCCATGTGGCATGCTTCCATTGCAGGGAGTCACAGTTTACGTTCAGGATGTCAGGCAGTTGTGTCCTGTTGTTTGTTTGAGCCCAAGTCCCAGCAGGGCCTTGTGTTCCCCACAGCAGGGCCTAGTGTCAGCCATCTTGTCAGTACTTTTGCACTCCCTGTGAGGTGAGCATGGTTCAGGGTGGGCTTGATGGGCCATGTGGGAGGATGACTTTTGGCTGTGACTACAACTCCCATCATA
The DNA here is from genome assembly GCA_963921515.1 of Calotriton arnoldi. Lineage (NCBI taxonomy): Eukaryota > Metazoa > Chordata > Amphibia > Caudata > Salamandridae > Calotriton > Calotriton arnoldi. Next base: position 854,313 of record CAWUFW010004205.1, read on the forward strand.
CTTTTGGCTACGCCCCCCTTCCCAGCATACCCAACCTTCCTTCCTTTTGACTCTGCTTCCCTGTGAGGTACTGTGACGGTGCTACTAAGATGGCTGACAGTGGTGTCCTGTTGTTTGTTTGAGCACAAGTCCCAGCAGGGCCTTATGCTCCCCTCAGCAGAGCGCCATTGTCAGACATCTTGGAAGTGGCTTTTCACTCACTCTCTTGTGGAGCATGGTCCCAGGTGTGTATTTTGGTGTTGGTGGGAGGGGTGTGTGTGACAGGGGCTGCTGGTAGATGTAGTCAGAGCTAGCACTCCTCCTCCCCCCCAGGCCAGGTATCCCGCCATGAAGCATGCTTCCATTGCAGGGAGTGCAAGTTACCTTTCAGGCTGTCAGGCATTGGTGTCCTGTTGTTTGTTTGAGCACAGGTCCCAGCAGGGCCTCGTGCTCCCCACAGCAGAACCCAGTGTCAGCCATCTTGTCAGTACATTTCCACTCCCTGTGAGGTGTGTATGGTTCAGTGTGAGCTTGCTGGGACATGTGGGTGGGGGATATTTAGCTGTGACTGCAACTCCCATCATGCTTTTGGCTACACCCACCTTCCCACAATACCTAACCTTCCTTCCTGTGATTCATTTTCCCTGTGTGGTGGTGTGCCTGTGCTGACAAGATGGCAGACAGTGGTGTCCTGGTGTTTGCTTTAACACAAGTCCCAACAAGCCCATGTGCTTCACACAGCAGAACCCAGTGTGGTAAATCTTTGTGAGATATTTTAATTGAGTCTGAGGGAATGCATTATCCCAGGTGAGATGTGTGGAGTTTGTGTTAAGGGGTGTGTGTGTGCAAGAACCTGCTGGTAGATGTAGTCAGAGCTGGCAGTACTCCTTCCCACTAGGCCAGATATCCCACCATGAGGCATGCTTCCATTGCAGGGAGTGCAAGTTACCTTTCAGGCTGTCAGGCATTGGTGTCCTGTTGTTTGTTTGAGCACAGGTCCCAGCAGGGCCTTGTGCTCCCCACAGCAGGGCCTAGTGTCAGCCATCTTGTCAGTACTTTTGCACTCCCTGTGAGGTGAGCATGGTTCAGGGTGGGCTTGATGGACCATGTAGGATGGGGACTGTTGGCTGTGACTGCAACTCCCCTCATGCTTTTGGCTACACCCACCTTCCCACAATACCTAACCTTCCTTCCTGTGATTCATTTTCCCTGTGTGGTGGTGTGCCTGTGCTGACAAGACGGCAGACAGTGGTGTCCTGGTGTTTGTTTGAACACAAGTCCTAACAAGCCCATGTGCTTCACACAGCAGAACCCAATGTGGTAAATCTTTGTGAGATATTTTAATTGAGTCTGAGGGAATGCATTATCCCAGGTGAGATGTGTGGAGTTTGTGTTAAGGGGTGTGTGTGTGCAAGAACCTGCTGGTAGATGTAGTCAGAGCTGGCAGTACTCCTTCCCACTAGGCCAGATATCCCACCATGAGGCATGCTTCCATTGCAGGGAGTGCAAGTTACCTTTCAGGCTGTCAGGCATTGGTGTCCTGTTGTTTGTTTGAGCACAGGTCCCAGCAGGGCCTTGTGCTCCCCACAGCAGGGCCTAGTGTCAGCCATCTTGTCAGTACTTTTGCACTCCCTGTGAGGTGAGCATGGTTCAGGGTGGGCTTGATGGACCATGTAGGATGGGGACTGTTGGCTGTGACTGCAACTCCCCTCATGCTTTTGGCTACACCCACCTTCCCACAATACCTAACCTTCCTTCCTGTGATTCATTTTCCCTGTGTGGTGGTGTGCCTGTGCTGACAAGACGGCAGACAGTGGTGTCCTGGTGTTTGTTTGAACACAAGTCCTAACAAGCCCATGTGCTTCACACAGCAGAACCCAGTGTGGTAAATCTTTGTGAGATATTTTAATTGAGTCTGAGGGAATGCATTATCCCAGGTGAGTTGTGTGGAGTTTGTGTTAAGGGGTGTGTGTGTGCAAGAACCTGCTGGTAGATGTAGTCAGAGCTGGCAGTACTCCTTCCCACTAGGCCAGATATCCCACCATGAGGCATGCTGCCATTGCAGGGAGTGAAGGTTAACGTTCAGGATGTCAGGCAGTGGTGTCCTGTTGTTTGGTTGAGCCCAAGTGCCGCCAGGGCCTTGTGCTCCCCACAGCAGGGCCCAGTGTCAGGCATCTCGTCATTACTTTTGCACTGCCTGTGAGGTGAGCATGGTTCAGGGTGGGCTTGATGGACCATGTGGGATGGGGACTGTTGGCTGTGACGGCAACCCCCATCTTGCTTTTGGCTACACCCCCCTTCCCAGCATACCCAACCTACCTTCCTTTTGACTCTGCTTCCCTGTGAGTGAGTGAGACAGCAATGGCAAGATGACTGACAGTGGTGTCCTCTTGTTTGTTTGAGCACAATTCCCAGCAGGGCCTTATGCTCCCCACAGCAGAGCCCATTGTCAGACATCTTGGAAGTGGCTTTTCACTCACTCTCTTGTGGAGCATGATCCCAGGTGTATATTTTGGTGTTGGTGGGAGGGGTGTGTGTGAAAGGGGCTGCTCGTAGATATAGTCAGAGCTGGCGGTCCTCCTCCCCCCCAGGCCAGATATCCCACCATGCAGCATGCTTCCATTGCAGGGAGTGGAAGTTAATACTCAGGATGTGAGGCTGTGGTGTCCTGTTGTTTGTTTGGGCACAAGTCTCACCAGGGCCTTGTGCTCCCCACAGCAGAGCCCATTCTCAGCCATCTTGTCAGTTCTTTTCAACTCCCTGTGAGATGTGCATGGTTTGAGGGTGGAGCTTGTGGGACCATGTGTGACGGGGGCTGTTGGCTATGACTGCAACTGCCATCGTGCTTTCTGCTACAAGCACATTCCCAGCAGACCCAACCTTCCTTCCTTTTGACTCAGCTTCCCTGTGAGGTAGTGAGACAGCAATGGCAAGATGACAGACAGTGGTGGCCTGTTGTTTGTTTGTGCACAGTTCCCAGCTGGGCCTTGTGCTCCCCACAGCAGAGCCCAGTGTCAGCCATCTTATCAGTACATTTCCACTGCCTGTGAGGTGTGCATGGTTCAGGTTGGGCTTGACGGTCCATGTGGGATGTGGACTATTGGCTGTGACAACCACTCCCATCATGCTATCGGATACACCTACCTTCCCAGATACCAAACCGTCCTTCCTGTGAATCAGCTTCCTTGTGAGGTAGTGTGACAGTGGTGGCAAAATGGAAGACAGTGTTTGTTGGTGGTTTATGCCAATGCCTTGCTGTATTTGTTGTTAGGTTTGTACATGTTATGACATAGTTCCATATTACTATGAGATGGCAGGTATTGTGTTTGTGTAACTGGCATACACGTCACAGGACGCTTGCCTTTCTGTTGCTATGGCTTTGCTAACAGTACTTGGTTTCACTGTCCCCTTGACAGTGATATATGTGTATTGCCGCACAATATTGAGTATATTGAGTACCAGGCTCTGGTATTCCTGTTAATCCATGGATGCTCACCGGTGGTAGGATGGCCCGCACCTTCACCTCCCAGGACCTGAAGTGTGTTGGTTTGGCAGGTGGGCCACCGCCAGTCTGCTTGCTCAAGGCGTGCTCCCTGTCGATGAGCTTCTTGACCCTCCTGTGCACATCATAGTACCTGTTCTGAATATCGTCCTTTGTGCGCAAACAAGGTGCTTGTGCGTTGACCTTGTCGACAATCCTCTCCCACATCTTTGTTTTCTGTGACATGGGGGTCTGTTGGACCAATGTGCCAAACAACTGTGGCTCTACTCTGAGGAATTCATCAATCATGACTTCCAACTCACTATCTGTGAACTTTGGATTCTTCTTGGGGGGCATGGTGCTGGGTGGTTGTGGGGATTGATGTGTGTGTGAGGGTGTAAGTGAGTGTGGTGGGTGTGAGTTTATCTGTGAATGTGTGATTGATTTTTTGAGACGTGCAACTGGTGTAGATGTTGTGTGGTGTGTGAGTTGTGGTGTGTCTCTGCAGTGTGGTGGTGTTGTCTGCTGTCCTATGTCTGTAGTTTGAAAAGGATCATGGTAGGGATTTCTGGCCTTTATGTAGGTGGAGTTGTGGGTGTGTCTTTGTTCCATGTTTTTTTATTTTTTTATTTATTGGCTTTGTCATTGCTTGTTTGGTCCTTTTTTTGTCTTTTTTCCTTTGGTTTTGTTGAGCATGATGGAGACGTTCATTTGATCGGGACGGACGCTGTCAGTGGCTCTTGCGGGGTAATCCAAGTCTGTCACACTGACATTCTGCTGTGTTTCTACGTTGGCGTAACCGTCTGTCGCAAAGGAGTCTATTGTTTGCTAGTCACTGTTTTCTGTACGTCTCGGTCTTCCGGATTGTGCTCCGTGTGAGTCAGTCTCGTTTCACACGCATTGCATCGTACTAGCGGGTCGTACAGCGCGGGTACGTGTCGGTCGGGTCCATTCCTGATGAGTGTCGGTCGGTACGATTCCCGGTTCGTTTATGGGCGAATCACTGATTTCCGTACGGTTCGGTCGTGCGGCTTGTGTCCGTACGAGTCGGTTGTAATTCACACGCATTGCATCGTACTACGCGGGTCGTAAGGCGCCGGTATGTGTCGGTCGGTCTCCATTCCCGGTCCGTGTCTGTCGGTACGTTTTACAACTGGAATCGGAATCGGCCCCTATATGTAACAATGTTAAAAATGTTCACAATACAAAATAATAATGTACAACTGTTATTAATAAATATTATTGTTAAAAAATTGTTTAAAAAGCAATGTAAAACTACATTATTTTATGTTAAAAAATATACATAACTGTAATAAAAAGTTTAATGATGTTTAAAACTTTGTTTGCAAAATTATGTATAAAAGTATACATATGTACCAAATATATAATGTCTGAAAATTAAATATTGTATTTATTTTCTCTATGTCTAACGATATATATTAAATGTACTTAATAAAATATATATTTTTTTCACTACTATGGGCCCGATTCCGATCTCGCTCGGAAAGCCTCACGACCGACTCTGTCCCGTAGAGCTTTCCGACCGACTCGTGCTCCGGGGCTCCGAGCGACAGAGTACGATGCGCTGCAGCGCTGAGGGACTCGGGTCGCTCGGAGCCCCATTTAAGTCAATGGGAGCCTGTTGTACGTCGCGTACATAGGCTCCCATCGTGAAAAATGTACGTCTTGGAAAAGGGTGCCCCCTGTCGCGTGTTCGCGTCGGTTCCCCCCGCAACGTACATGCATGGGTGAGGGGGACCCCTCGGTCCCCCCGCTGTCTGAGTCGTAGGGCCCCGGGTGAAGGGGGTCCGGCGCGAACCCCCGAAGTACGCTTCCCGGAGCATTTTTGAGCCGGAGGCTCCGACTCGCACCGGCTGCTCGCAACGCGCATCGTACTTGGCCGGCCAGAAACCGTACGCATTGCACTGTAAACGTCGGACAGATTTGAGTCGCTCGGGAAGCATCGCTGACAGGTACGAGTTGGTCGTAGCACGAGGCTTGAAGCGCATCGTACTTGCTCGCTCGTACAGCTGTACGAGTCGCACGGAAATCACACATACGACTCGGACTCCCTACTGACGGATGCCGCTAGAAGCCCTTCCGAGCGAGATCGGAATCGGGCCCTATATGTTTGGCAATAAAGAAACATATCAATTAAAATATTACGTCTCATTATTTATGTATACATTTTTTAATGTTTGAATTTGTATCAAAATATGTATTTTAAATAAGTGTGCTTTATAAAATATATATCTCTTTGTAAAATATATATAATAATTTATTTTTTATTAATTCAACATGTTATTATTTATACACATTCCCACTATACCCAAAATTAATTATTTTAATTTACAAAACTATCAACATATATAATTTACTACTCCCACTCCAATGTATATTAAGTCAAGGAAGGTGCTGGACCCTTAACATATATAATTTACTATTCCCACTCCAGTTAGTATTAAATCAGGGAAGGTGCTGGACACTAAACATATATAATTTACTATTCCCACTCCAGTTAGTATTAACTCAAGGAAGTTGCTGGACACTAAACATATATAATTTACTATTCCCACTCCAGTTAGTATTAAATCAGGGAAGGTGCTGGACTCTAAACATATATAATTTACTATTCCCACTCCAATTAGTATTATTTCAGGGTAGATGCTGGACACTAAACATATATAATTTACTATTCCCACTCCCGTTAGGATTAAATCAGGGAAGATGCTGGACTCTAAACATATTTAATTTACTATTCCTGCTCCAATTAATATTAAATCAGGGCAGATGCTGGACACTAAACATATATAATTTACTATTCCCACTACAATTAGTATTAAATCAGGGAAAGTGCTGGACACTAAACATATATAATTTACTATTCCCACTCCAGTTAGTATTAAATCAGGGAAGGTGCTGGACACTAAACATATATAATTTACTATTCCCACTCCAATTAGTATTAAATCAAGGAAGGTGCTGGACATAAAACATATATAATTTATTATTCCCACTCCAATTAATCTTAAATCTGAAAATGTGCTTGACACTAAACATATTTATTTTTATAATCACAATTACATAATCTTACAATTCTTTAAATACGTTATTCGATATAAATTTTAACAATCATATTCATAAAAAACTCATATAAAAAAAACTAAAAATTATGATGACAATTTTTTTTACTATATTTTACATATAACTATTAACTTTTTTATTATCATAAAACATAATTCTTATTTTTATAAAAATATATATATATACAATTAATATATTTTTAATAATTATAAATTATTATAAATTATTATTTCTTATTTCCAATTTCACATATATAATTAAAATAAAAAAAATTATGTTTACTAATAATTAAAAATTGTACATTTTTAAAATTGTAAAAATATAAAACTTAAAATAAAAAATAATTTTTAAACGAATTAATTAAACTTATCACCTATCAACCCAAGATTTAAAATTTGTGAAAATAAAACTTTATTATTTATATAAATTGCTATTTACAATTTTTTTTAAATTTATAAAAAAAAATACAACATTCCACACCTTTATTCACTATAAACAAAACATAACACTCCTAAAAAAATGTTTTGGATAATTTCTAAATAACTTTCTATTTTCTAAAAAAAAAATCGAAATATTTTAAAACACTCCCCACCCTTTTCCCTATAAATCCAACATCCCGCTCCTAAAACAATAAATTAAATTTAAATTTAGATTTTTTTTAATTTTAAAACATATTTTTTAAAACACTCCCCACCCTTATCCCCTATAAACCCAACATCCCGATCCTAAAACAAAAAATTAAATTTAAATTTACACATTTTTTAATTTTAAAACAAATTTTAAAAAAGACTCCCCACCCTTATCCCCTATAAACCCAACATCCTGCTCCTAAAACAACAATTTTAAATTTAATGTACACATTTTTACATTTTTTTAAATTTTAAAACAAATTTTTTAAAACACTCCCCACCCTTATCCACTATAAACCCAACATCCCGCTCCTAAAAATTATATTACAATTAAAAAATTTTAGAACATTAACTATTATTATACCAGAAACAAACTATAACAAAAAATAAAATACTATAACAATATTTTGACATAACGATATTTTTACAATCGATATTTCACACAACGATATTTTTTACTACACAAAAAATCAATATTTTTTACATCGATATACTTAACATCGAGATTTAGTACTTTCGATATTCTAAACTCGATATTAATGCATATCGATATAAAAAACTCGATATTATGTCTACTTACCGTGTCCGACTGGACTACTCTCTAACTATGAGAGACCAAGTCATGGCCACTTCAGGTAATTGTTTCCACACGCTGAGTCTTCTCCGTAGAGTGTTCCATAAGCTTCCTCTATTAGTCCGCAGGACCCTGATTCAAGCCTTGGTAATCAGCCGCCTCGATTACTGTAATGCTCTTCTTGCGCCCATCAACGAATCCCAGCTAAATAGACTGCAGGTGATTAAGAATACAGCAGCTTGCCTGGCTCTTAATATGCCCCCCAGAACCTTGCAGAGGCATTTCACTGGCTTCCCATCCGGCCAGAGAATCAATTTCATAATTTGAAGTCTAGTCCACAAAGCACTACTTGGCGGAGGCCCAAGCTACCTGGCGGAAAAACGTGAGCACTATCTACCTGGCAGATCGCTTCGTTCAGGGGGAAAAGGTCTGCTTGTTGTCCCCCGCTACAGAAAACTCAGAGCTGGGGGCAAAACGTTTGCTTATCTTGCTCCTAAGTATTGGAACTCATTACCTGTTGAGCTACGTAAGTGCACCAATCTCCTCCACTTTAGGAAACTCCTAAAAACAGAACTTTTCTGTAACTGATTACTCTGACCTGGCATACTCTGCTCCTCAAGCGCGGAGCTACCCCTTCGGGGGCGATTCTGATGCTTTATAAATTCCATCATCATCATCAGTAGCCCCCCACCAGAGAAGTTTAAAGGTACTGAAATGCTGGCACTGATTAATGATTTAGGCTGATATGTTTTATTGACATTAATAATTGCATTTACACATGGTTATTATTGATTATTGCATTGTTTTTAACATGAGGTTCATTGTAATATGGTGAACCCATGATAAAGCTAATAGGCCAGTTCTATCTATCTCGATACCCTCTCTTTTTTTGTGATGCGCTGTCTGGAATAGGTGGGGGTTACTGTGATTTTGAGGGGTTTGGCCCTTTAGGGGTCAAATGTGATTCCATAAAGTCATCTATGGTATGTTCACTCTGCTTCATGTATATATTTGTAAATGAATACCTAGGGGTCGATTCCGATTCGGGCCGGAAAAAGCACCGACCGACTCGGAGCCGGAATTAATTCCGACCGACACGTACCTGTGGCGCCCGACACGCCAAGTACGATGCAAAGCGTGCAAAATCCGACCGACACGTACAGAACCCAAGTCGAATGACCGAGCCGCACGGAAAACAGCAATCCGGCCGGAAAAACACGCGAATCGAACCGACCGACACGCACCCGGAACAAATCCGACCGAAACGTACCCGCGAACTCCAAACCGCGAAGTACGATGCAAGGCGCGAAAACCACGACCGAGTCGTACGGAGGACAAGCCGTACGACCGACACGCATACAAAACTGCGAGCCGAAGTAACACAAAACACCGCGACCGACGCGTACGCAGCATAGAAAATTGCACAAACACAGCGTGAACGAAACGGAGAAGACCGTACGAGACAACGGCAGGGTCCGACTCGGTCACAAGAACGTTTCCAACATGCACAGAAAGTACTAAGGGAAAATACACAAAAAAAAGGCCAAACAAGCAATTACAAAGGCAATAAATACTGGGGGGTGGGGACAGAGAACAAAGACACACCCACAACTCCACCCATATAAAGGACACAAATCCCAACCATGATCCTTTGCAAATGCTATTCACCTGCCAGCACTCAACAGACAGCAACCACACACCCACAGCCCATCCCTCACACAAGCCACACACCATCAGCACACCAACAAATAGCTACCTCACATACACCCAGCAAAACACACACTCACACACCTTCACCTGCACACCAACACACACATCACTCACCATCACCACCCATCACCATGCCCCCAAAGAAGAATCACAAGTTCCTAGATTGTGAATTGGAAGTCCTGGTAGACGAGATCCTCAGGGTAGAGCCACAGCTGTTTGGCGCACTGGTCCAACAGACACCCATCTCCCAGAAAACAAAGATGTGGGAGAGGATCATCAACAGGGTGAACGCACAATCACCATGTCTGCGCACAAAGACTGACATCCAGAACAGGTGGTATGACGTGCGCAGGAGGGTACGTGAGCTGCTGAAGAAGGACTACCTCCTGAGCCAATACACCGGCAGTGGCCCTCCTGCCAAGCCAGTATACCTCAGGCCCTGGGAGGAGAAGGTGCGGGCCATCCTTCCGCCAGTGAGCGTCTATGGACTAGAAAACATCCCAGAGCCTGGTGAGTACACAACAAATGTACATAATATTCTGCCACAATACACACACACATCACTGTCAAGGGGAGAGTCAAACCATGCACTCTTAGTAATTACACATCAACCAGAACAGAATCATCCCAAAATGTGTATGTCAGTCAGATAAACACAACACATGCCATCTCAAAGTTACATTTAACCGTGTCATCACATGTACAAACACAACTACAACTACAGCTAGGCAGTGGCACAAATATAACTAACAAAGACATGTAGCCACAACTACAACACCAACACACAGTGAAGACCACTGAAAGAAAGGAATTCTGTGTATGCTGGGCAAGTCAGTGTAGCCAATAGCATCATGGGAGTCGTAGTCACAGATATTGCTCACCCCCACAACTGTCCCATCAACACCACCATGAACCATGCGCACATCACAGGGAGTGGAAAAGGACTCACAAGATGACTGACACTGGCTACTGCTGTGGGGAGCACAAGGCCCTGCTGGCAACTGTGCAACAACCAACAGCAGGACACCACTGACTGACATCTTGAAAGACAACTTCCACTCCCTGCAATGCAAGCACGTTCCATGGTGGGATATCTGGCTGGGTGGGAAGGAGGACTTGCAGCACTGACCACAGTCTCAAGCACCTCCCCTCACACACACCCTCAACACAAACTCCACATAACCCACCTGGGAGAATGCAATGCCTCACATCCTAACTCAAGATCCCACAAAGAACCACCACCCTGGGTTATGTTGTGTGAAGCACAGGGACACTCTTGGGACTTTTAGCCAAACAACTGCCAGGACAACACTCCCAGCCATCCCGTCAGCACAGGCAGCCCACCCCACAGGGAAGCAGAGTCATAAGGAAGGAAGCATGGGCATGCTGGGAAGGGGGGTGGAGGCAATAGCATGATGGGAGTAGTAGGCACAGATATTGCTCAGCCTCACAACTGGCCCATCAACACCACTCACAACCATGCTCACATCACAGGGAGTGGAAAGGACTCACAAGATGGCTGACACTGGCTACTGCTGTGGGGAGCACAAGGCCCTGCTGGCAACTGTGCAACAACCAACAGCAGGACACCACTGACTGACATCTTGAAAGACAACTTCCACTCCCTGCAATGCAAGCACGTTCCATGGTGGGATATCTGGCTGGGTGGGAAGGAGGACTTGCAGCACTGACCATAGTCACAAGCACCTCCCCTCACACACCCCTCAACACAAACTCCACATAACCCACCTGGGAGAATGCAATGCCTCACATCCTAACTCAAGATCCCACAAAGAACCACCACCCTGGGTTATGTTGTGTGAAGCACAGGGACACTCTTGGGACTTTTAGCCAAACAACTGCCAGGACAACACTCCCAGCCATCCCGTCAGCACAGGCAGCCCACCCCACAGGGAAGCAGAGTCAAAGGAAGGAAGCATGGGCATGCTGGGAAGGGGGGTGGAGGCAATAGCATGATGGGAGTAGTAGGCACAGATATTGCTCAGCCTCACAACTGGCCCATCAACACCACTCACAACCATGCTCACATCACAGGGAGTGGAAAAGGACTCACAAGATGGCTGACACTGGCTACTGCTGTGGGGAGCACAAGGCCCTGCTGGCAACTGTGCAACAACCAACAGCAGGACACCACTGACTGACATCTTGAAAGACAACTTCCACTCCCTGCAATGCAAGCACGTTCCATGGTGGGATATCTGGCTGGGTGGGAAGGAGGACTTGCAGCACTGACCATAGTCACAAGCACCTCCCCTCACACACCCCCTCAACACAAACTCCACATAACCCACCTGGGAGAATGCAATGCCTCACATCCTAACTCAAGATCCCACAAAGAACCACCACCCTGGGTTATGTTGTGTGAAGCACAGGGTCACTCTTGGGACTTTTAGCCAAACAACTGCCAGGACAACACTCCCAGCCATCCCGTCAGCACAGGCAGCCCACCCCACAGGGAAGCAGAGTCAAAAGGAAGGAAGCATGGGCATGCTGGGAAGGGGGGTGGAGGCAATAGCATTATGGGAGTAGTAGGCACAGATATTGCTCAGCCTCACAACTGGCCCATCAACACCACTCACAACCATGCTCACATCACAGGGAGTGGAAAAGGACTCACAAGATGGCTGACACTGGCTACTGCTGTGGGGAGCACAAGGCCCTGCTGGCAACTGTGCAACAACCAACAGCAGGACACCACTGACTGACATCTTGAAAGACAACTTCCACTCCCTGCAATGCAAGCACGTTCCATGGTGGGATATCTGGCTGGGTGGGAAGGAGGACTTGCAGCACTGACCATAGTCACAAGCACCTCCCCTCACACACCCCCTCAACACAAACTCCACATAACCCACCTGGGAGAATGCAATGCCTCACATCCTAACTCAAGATCCCACAAAGAACCACCACCCTGGGTTATGTTGTGTGAAGCACAGGGACACTCTTGGGACTTTTAGCCAAACAACTGCCAGGACAATACTCCCAGCCATCCCGTCAGCACAGGCAGCCCACCCCACAGGGAAGCAGAGTCAAAAGGAAGGAAGCATGGGCATGCTGGGAAGGGGGGTGGAGGCAATAGCATGATGGGAGTAGTAGGCACAGATATTGCTCAGCCTCACAACTGGCCCATCAACACCACTCACAACCATGCTCACATCACAGGGAATGGAAAAGGACTCACAAGATGGCTGACACTGGCTACTGCTGTGGGGAGCACAAGGCCCTGCTGGCAACTGTGCAACAACCAACAGCAGGACACCACTGACTGACATCTTGAAAGACAACTTCCACTCCCTGCAACGCAAGCACAGTCCATGGTGGGATAACTGACTGGCTGGGTGGGAAGGAGGGCCGGCTGTCAACAAAATACAACCAATGCAGACCATGTTCACACCCCAACAAATACATAGAAATGCCCAAATAATGCAGGACAATGTGCTACACCAATATCAACCCCTGACTGTGACAACTTAGGACAATGCAATGTACAGGCCCGCACCCAGAGGCACAGTCACAACTGTCAGCTTTGTCAACCATTGATGCCTGCAGAAACATAACATACATTGTGTGTGTCTCCCAAAAACAGGTGATGATGGGGACACAGCAGCAGACGCTGAGGAGTCCCAGTCCCAGGCTCAAGAGGATACGGAGCTCACTGGTGCCACCACACACTGGTGTGTGGTGCCACCACACACTACGAACACGCCTTCACGACGCCGGGATCCAAGAGAAGGCCCTGGACTGGACCACATCCTTCCTTTCCGGCAGAACACAAAGCGACCGCCTCGCCCCCTTCCGATCCAAGGCCACCAAGATCATCTGCGGCGTACCCCAAGGCTCCTCCCTCAGCCCAACGCTGTTCAACATCTACATGGCACCCCTCGCCCACGTCGCCCGACCGCACAACCTCAACATCATCTCCTACGCCGACGACACCCAGCTGATCCTCTCCCTCACCAAAGACCCTCACACCGCCAAAGCCCACCTCCACGAAGGAATGAAGGCCGTCGCCGAATGGATGAGGACCAGCCGCCTGAAGCTGAACTCGGACAAGACGGAGGTCTTCATCCTTGGTTCCAACCCTTCAGCCTGGGACAACTCCTGGTGGCCAACCTCACTGGGAACAGCCCCGCCACCCACCGACCACGTACGCAACCTAGGGGTCATCCTCGACCCCACCCTCTCCATGACTAAGCAGGTCAACGCCGTTTCCTCATCCTGCTTCAACATCCTCCGAATGCTCCGCAGGATCTTCAAGTGGATCCCCACCAAAACAAGAAAAACAGTCACCCAGGCCCTCGTCACCAGCAGGCTGGACTACGGAAACGCCCTCTATGCAGGAACGACGGCTAAGCTCCTGAGACGGCTGCAACGCATCCAGAACGCCTCTGCACGTCTAATCCTCGACATCCCCCGACGCAGCCACATCACACCCCACCTGAGAGACCTGCACTGGCTCCCTGTCAACAAGAGGATAACCTTCAAGCTCCTCACCCACGCACACAAAGCACTCCACAACTCCGGACCAGCCTACCTCAACAGACGACTCAGCTTCTACACCCCCACCCGCCAGCTCCGCTCGACCAGCCTCGCCCTCGCCACAGTCCCCCGCATCCGGAAAACGACCGCCGGTGGCAGATCCTTCTCCCACCTCGCCGCCAAGACCTGGAACACCCTCCCCACCAACCTCCGACAGACCCAAGACCTACTGGCCTTCAGAAGACTCCTCAAGACCTGGCTCTTCGATCAGTAGCAGCACCACCCCCCTCTTCCCCCAGCGCCTTGAGACCCTCGCGGGTATGTAGTGCGCTTTATAAGTGACATGATTGATTGATTGATTGACTGGTGTCGAACAGCCTCTGCCCTCCTCGGATGAAGAAGACCAACCTGGCACCTCCGGTGCAAGTCAACATGCAGCACCAGCAGGACCACCAGCTGCACCCCCTGCACCCACCCCTCCAACGACTGTCACCACAAATACCATCCCTGCCGACATGGACAGAACAAGGAGCACCACCAGTACAGGGACCCTGGACCAACGTGGGGCCATGGACACCACCACCACCACCAACCCCCAAGGGGGACCAGGGTCATCTGTGCGTGCCACTGCACGCACTGCACACGTCGGCAGGGGTGGTGGGAGTGGTGGGAGACAGAGGTCGCTGCTTGCAGAGGTGTCTGGTGTGCATGATGACCCACAACTGGCACGCATAGCCGATGCCTACCAGTCCAGCACCGGAGATCTCAGCCAGGTAGTGGGGCTCCTCAGGGACATTAAACAGCAGCAGGCTGCCCATCATGCCCGCTTGGACTCACACATGTCCCGCGTGGAGTCCAAGCGGGACACACTGCAAGAGATGACGGCGGTGCACAGGGACATATTACAATGCCTCCGCCAGATGAACAGCAACCAGTCTACACCTCCCTGTGTGCCAACAATATCTGGTGCCGAAACAACTGCAACTGCCACAGGGAGGGAGGATGACTCTGGCGGAGAGTCCCCTGCACCGCAGCAGCCTGTACTTGAGGGGCCCCCCCCAAAGAAGAGGGGTCGTCCGAGGAGGGGCAAGTGAGAGGCCGATGGCCAAGTGCAACCCCCAGGAAGCCTGAACCTGTTCTGGATGTTCACCTTTGTGCACAAACTGTTCACCCTGTTGACGGCAACACAACTCCCACACATGACATGGGGAGTACAAGTTGGACCAATGTCTCAGACAACTGTGGCCCCGATACTGGGGATTTTGTCTACCAGGACTTTCAATTCATCTAGGAACTTCTGATTGCAATATAAATGTACAGCACTAACCATCCTATGCACTATTCACACAAATGTATCACAATAAACACACTAATACACCAAACTTGCCTCTGTTGTGATTCCAACGTGGGTGCTGTCATGGGGATGATGAACTGCAAAATTACACTGTGTATGCGAACTGCAACAGCAAGTACAACACAGGCATGTGAGTAATGGCAACATGACACATATGAGGGAGACACACCACCAGGGCTACACAACACATACACACCTAAGCCATCTGACTCATTGCCTACACTGATGTTGCCAGGAAAGACGGGGCAATGCACAGACACCACACCTATTCCCAGTTGTAGTCAAGTAGCCCACAGGTGCTGTAAGCAAATGGCAGTCAAATGTGTGACCACAGACAACGCACATCACAAAGTGAAGCACAGGTTTATTACACAGTTGCAACATGTCGTAACCACTACAGATGCAAGGTAATCCCACCTGGCAGCGGGCACACAGTCAACAAGTGTAGAAGGAAGGAAGTCCATGGGTTTGGCGCACATCACCTGTAGGGACACAACAGCTACCACCCTGGAAGTACAATGACGTCGTCGGTGGACACAGTTGACCAAACGAATCTGAAAGTACCCTGTGAAGGACAGAAATGACACACAGTCAAAAGCAATGGAGAACAGGACAGAACAGCAAAACTCATGCACAATACATGTTACAAGATACCCACCCAGAACCAAGTTAGCATGTCAACACTGTTGGGGAGTACAGACTACCTGTAAGCACACATCGCTACACACATCCAGTCAAGTAGCCCATGGACACACTCCAACAGCACCAGAGCACCACCTACACATATCATGCCAACTCACATCATTGACATGACACCTCAGGATACTCACATTCAGCTAAAGAAGTTGGTGATGAGCTGTGTGCGGACATCACCCTCATCATCATCATCATCATCACTGGCATCGTGGTCCAGGCCAGGATCCTCCACAGGTGGCGGATGTTGGTCATTGTCATCCTGGATGAGAGGCAACTCCTTCCGCACTGCCAGGTTGTGGAGCATGCAGCAGACGATGATAATCTTGCACACCTTCGCTGGGGCATATGGGAGGGACCCTCCTGTCTTGTCGAGGCAGCGGAAGCGGCTCTTCAGGAGACCAAATGTCCGCTCAATCACTCTCCTGGTCCGACCATGTGCCTCATTGTAGCGCATCTGGGCTGGTGTCACAGGGTTCCTGAGGGGTGTCAGCAACCACGGCATGTTGGGGTATCCAGAGTCACCTACGGACAGACAAGTGCACATTAGCTGACTTGGAAAAGTGGGCGGAATACTACAGATCAGATCACACACAATGGCACAAAGTCAGTACACACCGACAAGCCAGGCACGCTGGTTCTGCATCTGTGCCATCATCCTGGGGATGCGACTACTCCTCATCACAAAGGCATCGTGTGCTGAACCAGGGAAACGGGCACACACGTGTGAGATGGTCATATCTGCAAGACACACCACCAGTGCATTGACTGAGTGGTAGTGCTTGCGATTATGGTAGGCCTGCTCCTGGGCCTGTGGTGGTACCAAAGCCACATGTGTCCCATCAATGGAGCCAATGACATGCGGCATCCTCCCCAGGGCATAGAAGTCACTCTTCACGTCAGTGAGTCGTTGCAGTCTAGGGAAATAGATGTACCGGTTCAGGTATAGCAACATTGCCTCCAAAACATCACGGAGCATACGGCTGAACATGGTCTGTGACATCCCACCAGCAGTCGCCACAGTATGTTGAAAGGTACCGGTGGCAAAGAAGTGTAGGGCTGCCATCACCTTCACCTTGGGGGTCAGCGCTGTAGGATACGGCCGGCCAGGCTGCAAATGTGGGGCCAACTGCACTGCCAAATCCTCAATCAGCTGCCTGGTGAAGCGGTACCGTCGGATGCTGTCCCGTTCCACCATCGTTGCCAGGTCTGGGAATGGTCTATGGACAGCAGGAGCCCTGCAGTGCAGAGGAGAAGAAAACAAGATTGTCAGTCACCCCACATATGCGGCATTGAACACACTCAATATCACATCATACATCATTATGAGGCACAACTACATGAAGTGTGCAGTTCCGTAAGGACATGTATGGTACATACATGGCCAACATCTGTCATCACGGTTCAACAAGTGGCATCAATAAGTCCCAGGTTGGCACATTGGATATCATGAGGCCGTGTCACAGTTCCCATCTCCTGCTGCCATGTCACAATCACCCCCCACAGTGACATGTGAGGACAGATGTGCCCCAGACATCACAGCTCAACGACAGGTACATTCCCAGGGACCCTGTATTGCCACATGGACACTGGCATTACATGGAGTATCATGTATACACCACAGCAAAACAACCATGACCCCCACAGGTAGTGGTTCCACTTGCCTCTGCAGGACAGACATGGACGTCTGTGACACACACACGCACAACATCAAAGTCCATGCACACACAACGTGGATGTGGAGACTGTCTCCCATTGTGCACATGAAATCAGAGACATTGTAAACACTACATGCACACAGACTGTGGAGGACCATCACTATTGTGCCACTGGGTCACCCTGGCTCAAACATACCGTCCCACATGGGACTCACGGGGTATGTGACATGACATACACATACACCACCGTGAAATGTGACCATGGCACATGCTCAGATATGAACAGTTGCACATCACAGTGGTCATGTACACGTAACACCCAGGATCCTGTCCCCATGAACACGTGCACAGCCTGGGGGTGGCTGCCCCCAGGTGACACCCACAGGACAACATGTACACCAACATACACACAATAGGAAATGCAGCCTTACATGCCTTATGATACAGTTTGGACAGGCTGTGGTGTTGTAGGTGTGCCCCTCACTCCCTGGGAGCTATTTGTGGCTGGCATATGTTCATCTGAGACAGGCATGGTGACATATGCCAGTCACTTGTACAGGGATGCGTTGTACCGCAATGGACCGATCGGTGCACCCTGCCGGCCCATTGCATTCAATGTGTGCGGGTACGCATTGTACCCCTGTACGCGTTGAACAGCAATGGACCGATCGGTGTGCCCGGCCGGCCCATTGCATTCAATGTGTGCGGGTACGCGTTGTACCCCTGTACGCGTTGAACAGCAATGGACCGATCGGTGTGCCCGGCCGGCCCATTGCATTCAATGTGTGCGGGTACGCGTTGTACCCCTGTACGCGTTGAACAGCAATGGACCGATCGGTGTGCCCGGCCGGCCCATTGCATTCAATGTGTGCGGGTACGCGTTGTACCCCTGTACGCGTTGTACCGCAATGGACCGATCGGTGCACCCGGCCGGCCCATTGCATTCAATGTGTGCGGGTACGCGTTGTACCCCTGTACGCGTTGTACCGCAATGGACCGATCGGTGTGCCCGGCCGGCCCATTGCATTCAATGTGTGCGGGTACGCGTTGTACCCCTGTACGCGTTGTACCGCAATGGACCGATCGGTGTGCCCGGCCAGCCCATTGCATTCACTGTGTGCGGGTACGCGTTGTACCCATGTACGCGTTGAACAGCAATGGACCGATCGGTGCGCACCCATTGTCAATGGCCTAGCCTGGCAACGGACACGTTTTTGAAATTCGAACGAGTCGGTTGCTGGAAATTCAGTTGGTCACCCACAACAATGTTGCAAAATCATGTATGTCATGAGGTTGAAGATTTGAAGGATGCTGTGGGCGTGTATTGGTGCTGCTATTCCATGGATTGGCCAGATTCAGAAGATGCAAACGACTTGGACCTATCACTTTGGACACATGGTACAGTATCTGCCTCTGCAGCACATATATATTGCTGGCTGTTCCCCTGAGAGCTCACTTGCCTGCACTACATGCTCCAGGACGACATCTGCCACTGCACTGCTGCTGTCTCTGCCCCCTCTGGACCCTGCAATGGCACGTACTGTGGAGAGAGCCCCAGCTTTCAGCCTTGAGGAGAACCAGGCCCTGCTGGACAGCCTACTTCCACAGTACAGCAAGCTGTATGGGACACCAGGGGAGCAGGTGAGTGTTCTGTGCACTGCCTTTCTGAATGTGCATTTTGTCTGACTAGCAAGGCTGAAAGTCTGCACGCCACTGGCTAGCAGGCTCACTGAGTAGTTGTCACCCCCCATAGTGTGTAGTGACATGCACTGGACAGGTATGGTGCAGTGACAGTGCATTTGAACAAGGTTTAACTTCCCATGCAATGATACCATGTAGTGACTTCTGGCAAACTGTCCATGGGCAGCGTTGCACTGCCTGTGTACATCATGTGCCCCTGTGATTGAGACATGTATATACAACTGTGTCATGCACGGATATGTTGCATGTGTAGTAATGGCCTTTTCACTTTGTCATCCTCACAGGTTAATGCCCATCGGAAGCAGGAGATCTGGAAGGACATCGTCCGGGCTGTCCGGTCCGTGGGGGTCTACAAGCGCCGGATCCGCAACTGCCAGAAGAGGTGGCAGGACCTTCGGGGCTGGACCCGGAGGATTGCACGGGTCCAGCTGAAGCTGTCGCCTCCTCGCAGGAGGGGCGGAACACGGACCCTGACCCCCCACATGCTCCAGATCCTGGCGGTGGTGTTTCCAGACCTGGATGGGCAGCTGAAGGCCAGACATCAGCAAGGAGGGGGTGAGTCAAAGACTGCACTGTGAACTCTGTATTACATGCTAAGTGCCCTCCTCTGGCCTGGTTAAACTGCCACAGTACAGCAGTCATGTTGTCCAGGAGCCATGTCCCTCTATTGTGCACTGCCCACTCCTCATCTGATACCCAGGTGTGGCCCTTACAGTCAGGGAATTGTGTCACTTGGGACTGTGTCCTTGCAGTTTGCTTCACTCAAGGTGGGGGACAGCATCTGTTTCCCTAACTCTGTTGTGGGCATCATGGGTGGGTCCATTGTTCACACAATGCCTGTGTTCGGACATGTAATCTGCGTGTTGCTTTGATATGCGGTCCACTTGCTGAGCTGAGCCACCACATGTGCCTGGGGTATCTGGCACACACCCATGCAGCGGGTGGGAACAATGTTTGGGCCCCAGGAGTGTGCAGATTACGTGTGTCACACATACATAGCCAGCTATCCACTGTCCAGGGCTCATCCCTCATTCATGTGGGGCAGGACAGTCATGCCTACTCCAGCCCATCCAATACACCTGTACTCCCACTCCCGTGTATCAGCTGACACATTGTGCGCTGTGATTTGACCCCTCAGGTGTCTGCCTCTGTGTCAGTGTGCTGTGGATTTGTTGCCAGGACTGCTGGGGTGTTTCTCGGTAGGGGCTCAGCATGCCACTGGAGATGTGACCATAGGAGAGGATACTTGTGTGTCACATAGGTGTTTGATCAGCTGCCCGTGCAGACTGGGGTATGCGAATGTGAAGTTCAGGCAGCTGTTTCCCATTCACAGCAGATTGTGAGGGGCTCAGGTTCAGAGGGTAGTGTCACAGGTCTCCCATATGTCCAATCGGTATGACCTGGACAGATGAGGGTTAAGATGATGTGTTGTGTGGGGGATGTACATGTGCACTTGTGCAGCTCCAGGACTTGCATTCCCCATGACCTACTATTGTGACACAGTGCAGAGTGTTGTTGTCTGGCTGCCAAGTCATACATCACTGAGACAGTGATGTATGACTTAGCAGTCATGCCTCCGCCATGGCATGTGTCTACTTATTGGTGATCCTGCAGGGGAGTGACATGTGCTACATGCACACCATTGTGGCGATGGCTATCAGGACATGGGTGCATCATGGTGTCTGTTGCTGGTATGCATCACATGCATTTCCTATTTGACTCTGGGCATCCCTTTCATCCGGAAACCTGTACTGACTCAGTGGCAGGAGTTGTGATGTGTGCATGTCCACATGCTATACTGTGTCCTCTGCACTGTCCAACTACTGTGTAGGTGGTGCATGTGTCCACACTGGGGTGTTGCTATCCAACAGACACCAGACAGATGGGTGCAAGGCCATGTGGGATGTGAGTGCCATGGTTGGCATCAGACTGACAATTGGCTTCTCCTGTTCAGTTAGGGCACTTTTAGCAATGTTCAACTAATGATGCCAGGGCTTGCTCTGTAATGTGCTGTGCTCACAGTGGTGTGTGCGTTTGGTGCAGGTGACTGATGTCTGTCTGTTTCCCCATTGTTTGCAGATACATCCACGGCCACGGAAGGGGACAGCTCCACGGACCAGGAGGAGCAGGAGAGCCAGACTGGGTCAGCAGCCGAGGAGTGGTCGGAGGGACCCAGTGGCACGGAGGGCGAGGGGAGCCACACCGAGGAGTCCTCAGCAGCATCCACCACAGCTGAGGACCACAGCGGCTCGGAGGATGACTCCCTTATGGAGGCGGGTGTCAGCAGCCACCACACCCCAGCTAGTGTTGCTGTCCCCGCCACCACCAGCACCACCACCGCCCTCCCATCGGCTCCCATTCCCCAGGTCCGTGGAGGCTCCCATGTTCGGGAGCGTGTCTCCTTCGGGCCAGGCACCACACCCCCTGCCCCTGTGTCCCCTGCTGCCCTGAGTGAGGAGTCTGTGTACCTCCTTCACCAGCTCCATGTAGGGCAGACCGCCATGCTGAGTGTCCTCCATGCGCACACCGCTCTGTTGACTCAGCTGGTGTCGTTCATGGAGGGCATCTCATCGGGCATGTCTGACCTACAGAGGGGCAATAGGTCCATGGACTCCTCCCTGACGGCAGCAGTGTCCCTCCTCAGACAGTCCCTCACCCCTCCTGCCTCTGCTCCATCCACACTGCCCAGCACCTTACCCGTCCCAAGCACACACACACCAGCACAGGCACACACCAGCACACACACGTCCAGCACACAGACACACACGCCACAAACAAAACGCACACGCACGCACAGTCAGGGGACTGAAACCAGACTCACAGGGGATGGGGCCCTGGAACACACACACGCATCCACAAGCACTGCGCAGTCCTCAGTTGCCTCTCCCTCCAAAGCACCCTCCCTTGCCTCACCTGCAACCCCAAAGTCACAGCGGCTCTTCCTCTGTGACCTCGGCCTCATCCGCTATGATCCAGCTGCTCCAGCATCCAGGGGGAAGAGGAAGCCCACCCACACAGAGCAGAGTGCCCCTCGCCCCCGGACACCCTCCCCCAGGCGCAGACAAACTGAGGCCCCCACCCGCAAGTCCCCCCGGAGTGGTAAGAGCAAGACCCCACCGCCGCCCTGCAGCTCAGGCACCAGGTCTCCTTCCTCCATCCCTCAGGCCCCCACTCCACAGGTGCCCACACCACACCCTGCCCCAGGTTCCCCCACCCACAGATATACCATCCCCAAGAGGATCCGGCCTTCTCCCCCTGCCACTTGCTCTCCCGGCACCACACCCCCCGCTGCGCTTGTCTGTGCCACTGATGTGGTGAGGGTGTCCTCCCCTCTGTCCAGCCCACCTTGCCTGTTCCCCATTCTCCTCCCCTGGAGGTAGGCACTGCAGTGGAGTCCACTACCACCCGGTCTGACTTGGGCACTGCAGTGGTGAACCTGTCCACTCCATCTGCAGGGTCCACTGCAGTCGTGCCGGCACCCACAACATCTGAGTCATGCCCCCCAGTTGTGCCGGCACACACCATGTCAGACACCTCCACTGCAGTTGTCAGTGGCTCTCCTGCACCCACCACCCCTTCCCTGCTTCCTCCTGGTGAGCCCTGATCCTGTCCCTGCGGTGCCTGGCCTGCCCCCCGTAGGCCCCTCCGAGGGGATTGTCCCTGGTGTGTAGCAGTGCAGGCATGCGTAGGGTGACATCTGGCACTGGCACCCTGTTTGGACTCATATTATGGACTGGCCATTGGCCTTTGTTATATATTTTCTTTCACTTCTCTCACCCAAATGCTGAATAAAGCAACTTTCTGTTCTCTAGTGCTTTTGCTTCTGATGTACATGTTGTTGATGATGCTAACCATGCCCTTGCTGCAGTGATGGTGATATTTGGTCTCATGATAATGAAGTGTTACTGTGCAGGAACACATGTGGTCCAGGGGGAATGTGTCCTATCCTGTGGTGTATCCATGTCATCCTTAGCAGCATCTGAGGGTGTCATGTGTTCAGTATTTGGCAATGGGATTTCCTACTTACATTAGCAAATTCACATCTGTGGCTTCCACCCCTGCACATCTGTTGTGCCTGCCATTGTTCAATTCGCCTACTTCCCTGACCGTGTGGCCTTCTCCACTGGACATGCAGGTTTGGGCATCAATGGGGAAGGACTCATCTGTGTTGTCAGTGCAACATTGCTCTACAAGTGTGTTGGATCTGTGCTGATGATTTCGTTGGCACTCCCATGACCAGGTTGATGTGACGGGAGCCTTCATTTGGTGCTAATTGTTGATTGTGTGACCAAGTGCTCAGCTGACATGATGGGGCCCTACTGAGGCAACATATGGCACAGCTTTCCTCACACAGGAGTGGAGTCCCCTCATGGCAGTGTGTACTCCTGTGACATTGCCTGCGCCCAAGGTGTGTGTTGTATGAGCATGTCTGTGTGTTCACTTCCGTTTTGCTGTGCATGCTGGGATCCCTAGTGTTGTACCTGTTTGTGATGCTTGCTGAGTTGACCTATGTTCCCCCAAAGTCTTCTCCCTGGGTTCTCTGTGATGTGGGTGCATGGCACATTACTGGTCATCAGGGTGTCACCCATAGGTGTGTTTGCTGTCAGGGCTGAGTTTGTGTGCAGACGCAGATGGGTCACAGTCAGGTTTCCCCTTGGCACTTGTTGTTTACACCTGTCATGTGATTTCCAGTTTGTGTTATCTTTCAGTGATTGTGACACGTTGTGTGTGTGACTGCTGGCACTCCTCAGGGTCCGGGCTGCAATGTTGGTTGTTGTCTATGTGTGTTCTTTGTGGGTGACCTTGGCTTCTTCATTGGTGTGTGACTGTGGCTGGGATCCCATTGGTTGGTGTGGTATTGCCGTCATGTCCATGTACAGCGTAGTGTGCAGTGTGTCAGACATTCAGGAGTCTTGTTGAGTGGGCATGTGTGATGTGTTTCTGCACCTTGGTTCCCACCCACCACCCTGGGATTGTCATGGGTGCATGTGCAATGTCACCAGTGCATGTGTGCTTCACTGCTGCACATTGTTGGAGGTCGAGGTGTGTGGTGTTGTGTGTGTGCAGATGAGAGTTGTTGCCCGGCTAGACCCCTGCCTCCATGTTGGCCTTGGCTTACTGGCCGTGCTGATTGATTTGTGCTTGTGTAGGTGTGATTGTAGTTTGTTGCTCAGGACACATGACTGTGGTTCACAGTGTGAACGACATTTAGCTTTGTCATCACAGTGGGATTTTAATGCAGCCCAGGGTCTCCACATTGTGGGGGCCCTGGGGGTAGTGCTGTGGTGTGTCTGTGTCTTGCTGTGTCAGTTGCTGTTCCTACATGCTTGTGTGACATGTGTGATTTGTGCTCCCTCTCATCTGACAATGCCTGATTGCCCACATAGGGGATTTGGATCCATGAGTTACCTTTGTGTGGCACTGTATGCACATCTGTGTAATTGGTATTCAGGCCTCCTCATGTGTTGTGTGGTTGCCTGGGGACACTGGCACCCCCTCACCTGTTGTGTTTGATGTGCAGTGTGGGTCTGCCTGTTTGTGTTTGTGCATCTGCACCACTGCATTGGCATATCTAAGGTGTGCCATTGGCTGTATGTTGTTTGGTGGGTTTCCCCTGCTGTCCCTGGGACTCCTAGGTCATCGGTCAGCACAATGATCATGGTTTGTGTGTCCCATTGCTGCCATGGTATGGTATCTGTTCACCTCACATCTACAGTCTCCACAGGGTATCTGCATTTGTGTGCCCATTGGTGCAAATATGTGGGTCTGCATTCTGATGGTCACTTCTGTCATTGTGTCATTGATGAATGTTGACAGTGTCAGCCCCCATGGGTGTTGTTTGTCTGCACATGGCCAAAGGTATGTCTTATTTGCACTGCAGTATTTGCCTCCCCCAATTTATGTTGCAATGGGACACATGCACTACTTTGCCACTGATGTGTTTTATGTTCTGTGACCAGGAATCATCCATGCAGTTTGGCAGTAGCAGCTTTTTCTTTGTCAACACTTGCATTTTGGTCACAGTGATGATGGGGGTTTGGACCCCATTGCCACAATGTTCAAAATGTGCTTCAGCTATGGACTCCCACACTTACATTTTGGTCACTGTGATGATGGGGGTTTGGACCCCATTGCCACAATGTTCAAAATGTGCTTCAGCTATGGACCCCACACTTACATTTTGTTCACTGTGATGATGGGGGTTTGGACCCCATTGCCACAATGTTCAAAATGTGCTTCAGCTATGGACCCCACACTTACATTTTGGTCACTGTGATGATGGGGGTTTGGACCCCATTGCCACAATGTTCAAAATGTGCTTCAGCTATGGACCCCACACTTACCTTTTGGTCACTGTGATGAAGGGGTTTGGACCCCATTGCCACAATGTTCAAAATGTGCTTCAGCTATGGACCCCACACTTACCTTTTGGTCACTGTGATGATGGGGGTTTGGACCCCATTGCCACAATGTTCAAAATGTGCTTCAGCTATGGACCCTACACTTACCTTTTGGTCACTGTGATGATGGGGGTTTGGACCCCATTGCCACAATGGTCATGGCCTGCTTGCATTGTGGGGGCCACACACATATATGTGTGGCAAATGTGATAGGGGGTCACATTGTATGTTCAAAGTCATGTTCAGTGTTGTAGGCATTTGACACAGTCTACACACGCTTGTCATGGTGTTGGGGGATGTCTTTTCTTGCATTCCCTAGGTTGTGGTGTGCTGGTTGTGTCATGCATTGTCCATCCTATGAGTGGGGGTGGTGTTGGTGGTAGGCATCCAGCCCCCATGGGTAGAGGTGGTAGTAGTGACAGGCATCCAGCCCCCCATAGGTAGAGGTGGTAGTAGTGGTAGGCATCTGGCACCCCCTGGGTAAGGGTGGTAGTAGTGGTGGGCATCTGGCACCCCCCTGGCTAAGGGTGGTAGTGGTGGTGGGCATCTGGCACCCCCTGGGTAAGGGTGGTAGTAGTGGTGGGCATCTGGCACCCCCCTGGCTAAGGGTGGTAGTAGTGGTGGGCATCTGGCACCCCCTGGGTAAGGGTTGTAGTGGTGGTGGGCATATGGCACCCCCATGGCTAAGGGTGGTAGTAGTGGTAGGCATCCAGCCCCCCTGGCTAAGGGTGGTAGTAGTGGTGGGCATCTGGCACCCCCCTGGCTAAGGGTGGTAGTGGTGGTGGGCATGTGGCACCCCCTGGGTAAGGGTGGTAGTGGTGGTGGGCATCTGGCACCCCCATGGCTAAGGGTGGTAGTAGTGGTAGGCATCCAGCCCCCCTGGCTAAGGGTGGTAGTAGTGGTGGGCATCTGGCATCCCCATGGCTAAGGGTGGTAGTAGTGGTAGGCATCCAGCCCCCCTGGCTAAGGGTGGTAGTAGTGGTGGGCATCTGGCACCCCCCTGGCTAAGGGTGGTAGTGGTGGTGGGCATGTGACACCCCCTGGGTAAGGGTGGTAGTGGTGGTGGGCATCTGGCACCCCCAAGGCTAAGGGTGGTAGTAGTGGTAGGCATCCAGCCCCCCTGGCTAAGGGTGGTAGTAGTGGTGGGCATCTGGCACCCCCCTGGCTAAGGGTGGTAGTGGTGGTGGGCATCTGGCACCCCCTGGGTAAGGGTGGTAGTGGTGGTGGGCATCTGGCACCCCCATGGCTAAGGGTGGTAGTAGTGGTAGGCATCCAGCCCCACAGGCTAAGGGTGGTAGTTGTGGTAGGCATCCAGCCCCCCCTGGGTAAGGGTGGTAGTAGTGGTGGGCATCTGGCACCCCCCTGGCTAAGGGTGGTTGTAGTGGTAGGCATACAGCCCCCCCTGGGTAAGGGTGGTAGTAGTGGTGGGCATCTGGCACCCCCATGGCTAAGGGTGGTAGTAGTGGTGGGCATCTGGCACCCCCCTGGCTAAGGGTGGTAGTGGTGGTGGGCATGTGGCACCCCCTGGGTAAGGGTGGTAGTGGTGGTGGGCATCTGGCACCCCCATGGCTAAGGGTGGTAGTAGTGGTAGGCATCCAGCCCCCCTGGCTAAGGGTGGTAGTAGTGGTGGGCATCTGGCACCCCCCTGGCTAAGGGTGGTAGTGGTGGTGGGCATCTGGCACCCCCTGGGTAAGGGTGGTAGTGGTGGTGGGCATCTGGCACCCCCATGGCTAAGGGTGGTAGTAGTGGTAGGCATCCAGCCCCACAGGCTAAGGGTGGGAGTTGTGGTAGGCATCCAGCCCCCCCTGGGTAAGGGTGGTAGTAGTGGTGGGCATCTGGCACCCCCCTGGCTAAGGGTGGTTGTAGTGGTAGGCATCCAGCCCCCTGGGTAAGGGTGGTAGTAGTGGTGGGCATCTGGCACCCCCCTGGCTAAGGGTGGTTGTAGTGGTAGGCATCCAGCCCCCCCTGGGTAGGGGTGGTAGTGGTGGTGCGCATCCAGGCCCCTGTGTGCATATGTGGCATTGGTGATGGGCATCCCGCCCCTATGGTGCTGCTGTTGCTGGTGTAAGTAAATTCTGCATCCCTCTGTGTGTGTGTGATGTGTCGTGTACGTGTTGTATGTTTTTGTGGTTGGTGTCTGACTTACCTTCTGCGCCGTACTCGTCCGTGCCTGTTCCGGTAGTAAATGTAGAATATTGGTAGGATCGGAACGAAGGGATTCATGGTTGGTTCGTCTCGTTCGTCTTTCTCGTTGCTTCGCGTCGTCCTCGTCGCTGTCGTGTTCGCCTCGTAGCCGTGGATCATGTTGTGGCGCGAATCGGAGCTTATGTGCGCCTCTCCCGGATGCTTTGACGTGCCGTGCGTAGCGACGGGTTCGGCGCGTACGGAAAGCGCATCGTACTTGTCCGGCCAGACGGGGCTGCATTTTCCCTTCCGTGGACTCGATTCGGCGTTTCCGGATTCGCCTCGGTCGGAGAACAGGACCTGGATTGGGTGAGTACGACTCGGCCGGATTCTATGCTGTTGTGCGCATCGTACTTACTCGTTCGGGATGATGTACGGATCGGTCGGGAAACAGGCATTCGCATGGCTTTTTCCCGACCGAATGGTATTGGGTGCGCCTCCGACCGAAATCGGAATCGGCCCCCTAGTATTTAGTAGTGAGTGTGTGTGTGTAATAAATGTACGTTTCCTTTTCTAAAGAAAATGCACTGACTGGGGAGTCATTTATTCAGTGTTATTATTGTATGCTAGCAAATGGTGATTACTAGCCCACAGCCCTTCCCCTGATTAGGCCTTTGACTACTCTGCTTAGCTCTTCTAAGAGAGTCGAGTGCTACAATGAGTTGCTTGGTTCCCAGTAAAGAGGAAATTGCGGACCTAATACTTGTGCAGGCCTCACAGCCAGCATAACTAATAACCTAGGGGCATATTAGCAAGACGGGCGATAAAATTATCGCCGTTTTAGCGGCAGGAAACTGCCGCTAAAACGGCGATAATGGGCTTGCTAATATGCGTTATAGAATTCCAATAGAAGCCCAGGTTAGATGTCCTGCACATCTAACCTGGGCTTCTATTGGAATTCCATAACGCATATTAGCAAGCCCATTATCGCCGTTTTAGCGGCAGTTTCCTGCCGCTAAAACGGCGATAATTTTATCGCCGGTCTTGCTAATATGCCCCCTAATTTCCTACAACAGGTAACAAAGACAGGCTTTTCCCTTGGAAAAGATCTGTAATTACACCCATCCATAAAAAGGCTGTCCAACTAAAAGCTATTGTATAATTAGCTTGATAGATGTTTCGACAAAGGTTTACTCAAAAATCAACTTACAATTGTTAAATGAATGGATCAAAGTTCAGTTGCAATATAAGGGGGGTAGAGAAGACTTTTATTTTTAAGCATTGTTTTAGCTTTTAGGCAATGGCATGCAAAACTATCGAACAACTAGGAAATTTGTATTGCAGTTTTGTAGATTTTGAGAGTTGCCATTTATTTAGCGAACAAAGG
This sequence comes from Calotriton arnoldi, assembly GCA_963921515.1. Lineage (NCBI taxonomy): Eukaryota > Metazoa > Chordata > Amphibia > Caudata > Salamandridae > Calotriton > Calotriton arnoldi. The sequence goes on from CAWUFW010004205.1 coordinate 883,588, forward strand.
AATTTTATGACAAAAACTACTTACAATGGGTTGTCCACCTGGACTATTGTCTATTATAAGAGAATTACATACAGCAAATTGGATGCAGATGGAATTCACTTATGGCAGTTCTCTGATTCATAAGATGCCTGTGAATACGGTATTACGACAAGGCTGTGTTTTGGCACCAACCTTGTTCTGAACATATTTAGCAGCCCTTCCAAGAACTCTAGTGCCTTCCCTCTCCTTTTCCCCAAAGTAAATGGCACCCATGTCCCATGTTTACTGTATGCAGATAATCTTGTTATAAAGAATTTTACACAAATATCCCTCCAGCGAAAACTAAACACATTCTTAAATTACTGTATTTCACATTATTTAGCAATTTTGATAAGATGAAGTTATTCCATTTGACCCCAAACTACTTTGATATATAGGAAATATGAAAATAGAAGAGCTTGCCAAATAAAATTACCTTGAGATGACATTTCATAAATCTCTGAAATGAGCATCACTTATAGAAATCATCTCTCTACGTACCTTAACAGCAATTGGTGGCCTCTGAAAAATGCATAAAGACTTTGGAGGTTATTTTCAGGCCTACCCAGGTCAGTTTAAATTCCCGAAGACTACTGTCTTGCACAACCTGCACACATACACACACGTGCACACATGTGTACTCACATGTTCATGTGTAAAGAGCTCAGAGCCTCTTACCCTAGATGCAATGTAGAGGCCATATCTGTAAAGGCAAACACTGGCAGTGAGCACTCACATTCCAATTACCATGAATTTACCTTGAGTGAGACTCGGGTATTGTTACTTGCTCACAGTAAAAGTCCAAAACCTGGGTAGCCAAATGCAAAAAATCCAGGGAAACTAAATGGGCAGAACTCATTTGCTACATACTCCACCTTCAGCTGAAACTAGTAGAATAAGTTAGTCATTGCTCATGGGTACTTTTCTCTAGTCAACAACAACAAGTATCCCTGACCAGACACTCCATTTGTCAGTTGTACATCACCACTGATATCCTAAGCTCTCCTCCCTACACCAAAGACTACCTGCCTAACTCAATCTGTCAGACACATATCCCCTACCTAGATTGCAGTAAGAACCATCTTGGTTCTATATTGGAACACTTAGGGCTCCATTAGGATGGAGGGTGGACTTCAGTCCGCCCACCACCCTAGCGGTGCTGGGACCGGCTGCCAGCGGTGCGGCGGGCCCGCACCACCAATTAGGATGCGACCGCCACCCTGGCGGTCGCATCCCGCATCTTTAACATTGCAGCGGGTGCTGCTGTAAGCAGCACCCGTCGCAATGCCAAAGAGGCATGCTGTGCATTGCCATGTACAACGTGACAGGCACCGCGCGGTGCCTGCCACCTTGAGCATGGCAATGTAGGGGGGGTACCATAGGTACCCCCCAAGTGCAGCCCCCCACTCCCCAACCCCCCTGGGGGCCCGCAACGGGCCCCCAAAGCAATTCCTGCCAGCCCTTCCATGGCGGCATCGCCGCCATGGAAAGGCCAGAACCGCCAAGCATCATAATATGGATGGCGGTGCCTTCCAGGCACCGCCACCATATTATGCCTGAGTTCCGCCCGGCCGGCAATCGTGACGATTGCCGACCGGCGGAAAAGCGGTCCGTCCGCCGCGGTACCCCCACCATGGTAGTATGGCGGGGGTAAATCTGGTTGTGATGGCGGGCGGATCGCCATCATAATCAACCCCTAGGCGTCTACAGGCTTTGAGCAGGTCTACATCCACTTTTGCCCTGGGTCAGGCAACTCTGTGTCAACCCCACTGTTTCTAGAATGGCTTTAGTGCCTCAGCACCAATCCCATCAAGTCTGACAGGTGTCAAACTTGTTCCTCGGGGCACTGGATGTTCTCCCTCTGGAGACCACAAAACCCCAGTAACCTCACTCTTCCAGATCACCACACTATAAAGATGCAGACGCCGGCCTCTCCCAGGACCTCTAAACCTCACCCACACCACATAGGCTGGGGTCTACTGCTGACAGCACCCTTGTTGTATGACAGACATTCCTAAGGAAAGAACAGCCCACTTGAAATGGAGCACGTCCCTGACAGAGGGTCACCCCTAGATGCCCCACCCACAGGAACTACCATGTTACCCTGACCTACTTGTCATCTGCAAGAACAGGGTCAATGCCCACCACCCATAAACTCTCAAGCCCCACCGGGTCAATTAGAAGTGCCACTGGGCACTGTGCAGGCCACGTCTCATCTAAGTTCACCCCAGGCACTTCCTGACCTCCACATGGTCAAGCTGCACACCAACTAAGGGCCCTACTGATCCTCTGTGAAATTTGACAGTTCATCCTGTAGTTACAAACTGTCACCTTCCACCTCACTCAGCTGAAGGGCTGCCCCAACCTGCTGGGCACATGCCTGGCAAGCCAGAGCTTCTAAGGGGCCTCAGGGCCTTGCACTGAAAGGCTGGCATCCCTACAGTGCACCAGGTAGGATTCTGCTAAGCTAGAGCCCTCTACAGTCTGTCTTTCTGACAGCACAGAGCAACAATCCCTACCAGAAGTAGTACTGATGCTCAGAGTCCCTTTCCTCTGGAGTACGTACCAGTGAGTCACCTGACTGTGCCACTGCGGGATAACCTGCCACCTATGCCACCTCCTTCAAGAGAGCCACCACACCAACTTTATGCCTAAAGTGCACCAAGTAGTATTCTGCCAAGACAACGCCCTCTGAAGTCTGACCTTTCAACAGCTCAAAATGACAGTCCCGGATAGAAATGTCTAGCACCAACACAGACTGATGCTAGGGTTCCCTCACTATTGAGTAGACACCACCTGGCCACTTGGTTGTGGCACTGCGAACTGAACCTCCTCCTACAGCACCAAGGTAAGGGGTCACCCCTAGCCGAACCAATGTCAGGCAGGCCAGGACGTCTCTGGGGTCCTCAGGGAAAACACCCCAAGGGTAGTATATCTACAGTGCACAGGGAATATTCTGTACAACACAGGCATTACCACTCAATGCCTCTACTACACATGACCCAGCCTTTCAGTGCAAGGCCCTGAGGACCCTTAGAAGCCCTGGATTGCCTGGCATGTGCCCAGCAGGTTGTGGAGCCTTTACTATGCATGGTAAGTATAGTTATGTGTGTGTAGTGTGTATGTATATGTATATATATATGTGAAATACTGAAAATATCAAAAGGTTACAGGGACATTATAGTTAGGCTCATATTTCACTCATGCAAAACCAGTGAAATTCCCCAGTTATACTTACCTGAGCTAACTATAACTTACACCCCCACTTGCACTACTTATGACCTCGCATATTGCATCACTTATGACATGATCAGTGACATCACTGATTACATCACTCATGACATCATCCAGTGAGTGTAAGTGTTTCATAAACGTTTCTGAATGTTAAAGATATATACTAGCTACTGCATAAGTTAAATTACTATTCTTTTTGTACTACTAATGAGCGATACTGTTTCTAATACATGTCATCTGAGAGGCACTCTGACTGTATCGGTTTGGGAGTGGGTGTCTGAGTGGCTGTATGGGTGAATACGTTGGTGTGTGTGTAGCTGTAAGGGTGAGTAAGTGACTGTGTAAGTGGCTGTATGGGTGGGTGAGTGTGTGTGTGAGTGGCTGTATTGCTGACTGTGGTGGCTGTGTGAGTGGCTCTATGGGTGGGTGGATGAGTGTGTTTGTGAGTGGCTGTATGGGTGACTGAGTGCCTGTGTGAATGGCTTTATGGGTGAGTGACTGGGTGTGTAAGTGAATGTTTGGGTAAGTGAGTGGCTGTTTGACTGATTGTATGGCTAAGTGAGTGGGTGTGTGAGTGGCTGTTTTGCACAGTAAGTATTTGTGCGAGTGGCAGTAAAGAGGAGTGTGTGGGCATGTGAGTGATTGTATTGATGTGTGAATGTGTATGTATGTGGTTTTGTGAATGAGTGAATGGATGTGTGAGTAGCTATATGGGTGAGTAAGTAGCTCTGTTAGGAGCTGTATGGGTGAGTGAGTGGCTTTGTGAGTGGCAGTATGGGTGAATGAGTGGCTGTGTGGGTGTATGAATGGGTATGTGATTGGTTGTGTGACTGCGTATGTGAGTGGGTGAGTGGCTGCATGGCTCTGTGAGTGGGTGTGTGAGTGGTTTTGTGGGTGTGTGATTGGCTGTAATTGGTCTGTGAGTGGTTGTGTAAGTGACTGTATGAGTGAGTGAGTATGTGTGTCAGAAGTGGTATGGGTCTGTGAATGGGTATGTGAGTGGCTGTATGGTATGAGAGGTTTTATTGGGGTGTGAGTGGTTCTGTGGATGATGTCATCAGTGATGTCATCTGTGTTGTAATTTGAGACGTCATCAATGATGTCATCAATGATGTCACTGACCATGTAATGAGTGATGTAATATGTGAGGTCATAAGCAGTGCATTACGGGGCGTAAGCTATAGTTAGCTCAGGTAACTATAACTGCTGAATTTCACTGGTTTTGGACAAGTGGAATATTTTCCTAACTATACCATCCCTGTAACCTTTGTTTTTTTAGTGAATTTCTAAGGTTTTTTTACATTTTATTTCCTAACTGTAACCTGTAACCTTTGAGAGTGGGTGTGTGAGTGGATGTATAGGTAGGATAGTGGGTGTGTGATAGGCTGTATGGGTCTCTGAGTGGGTGTGTGAATGGGTTTGTGGGTGTGTGAGTGGCTGTATGGGTCTGTGAGTGGGAGTGTGAGTGACTGTATGGGTGTGTACATGGCAGTGTAAGTGGGTGTAGGAGCACGTGTGGATCTGTGAGTGTGTACATGAGTGTCTGAGTGAGTCTGTGAGTGGGTGCCTGAGTGTCTTTGAAAGTCTGTGAGTGGATGGATGAGTCTCAGAGTGGATGAGTGAATGGGTGCGTGAGTGGGTCTGTCAGTGGGTGCGTAGTGAAAAAAGTAGGGGGCACACTGGAGCAGGCCCTCATGCCAGCTCCCCCTGTGATGCTCCTCCTATCCAGCTTGCCTGCAGTCCGCTATGCTCTGCTGCCTTCAGTTTTCTGCCTCCAATGCTCATTTTCAACTCATCTTTCTGCCTCTTCTCTGCTTGCTCCTGCCCTCTATTTTGCCTCTTTGTGCTCATTCTGCCTGTTATTTTGCCTCTATCTGCTCACACCTGAACTTTATTCTGCCTCTTGTTGCTCTTTTCTAACCTCTATTTTGCCTGTTGCTGCTTGTTTCTGACCTCTATTTTGCTTCTTTATGCTCATTCTGCCTGTTATTTTGTCTCTGCTCGCTCATGACATTTGTTTTGCCTCTTTCTTCTCCCTTCTGATCTTTATTCTGCCTCTTTCTGCTCATTTCTGATCTTTATTCTGCCTCTTTCTGCTCATTTCTGATCTTTATTCTGCCTCTTTCTGCTTGTTTCTGACCTTTATTCTTCCTCTTTCTGCTCCCTTCTGACCTTTATTCTGCCTCTTGCGGCTCATTTCTGACCTTTATTTTGCCTGTTTCTGCTTGTTTCTGACCTTTATTCTTCCTCTTTCTGCTCCCTTCTGACCTTTATTCTGCCTCTTTCTGCTCATTTCTCGACTGACCTCTATCTTGTCTCTTTCTGATCATTTCTCACCTTTATTTTGTCTCTTTCTGCTTGTTTCTCACCTTTAATATGCCTCTTGCTGCTCGTTTCTCATGTTTATTCTGCCTTTTTCTGCTAGTTTTTCATCTTTATTTTGCCTCTTTGTGCTCATTGCTGACTTTTCTTTTGCCTCTTTCTGCTCATTTCTGACCTTTATTTTGCCTCTTTCTGCTTGGTTCCGACCTTTATTCTGCCTGTCTGCTGATTTCTATCCTTTATTCTGCCTCTTTTTGCTCCCTTCTGACCTTTATTTTGCCTCTTCCTGCTCGTTGCTGACCCTTATTTTGTCTCTTTCTGCTCGTTTCATACCTTTATTTTGCCTCTTTCTGCTTGTATCTGACCTTTATTCTTCCTCTTTCTACTTGTTTCTACCCTATATTCTGCCTCTTTTTACTCCCTTCTGACCTTTATTCTGCCTCTTTCTTCTCGTTTCTCACCTTTATTTTCCTGCTCATTGCTGACTTTTATTTTGTCTCTTTCTGCTTGTTTCTGACCTTTATTCTGCCTCTTTCTACTCGTTTCTCACTTTTATCTTGCCTCTTTCAGCTCATTGCTGACCTTTATTTTGCCTCCTTCTGCTCCTTCCTGTCCTTTATTCTGCTTCTTTCTGCTCCCTTCTGACATTTATTTTGCCTCTATTTACTCTTTTCTCCAGGACCGTGAGGGAAGCCTCAAGGCCCCCGCAGTCCCAGCCGGTTACCCGCCTCCTGCGGGAGCCGGCATTGCTGCTGCATGGAGGGAGCTGCTGGAAAGGCAGTCCCAAACAGAATGAAAATAAAAACATTAGACCATCCACTCTAAATAGGGTGGGCAATCTTATGTTCTTATGTTTACGGCCCCAACTTTGTCAGGGCATTCAGTGTAATGTTTCTAACAGCACATCTAGCGGTGGCACTGCTGACAGAAATACCACAGTGTGCTCGGCTCATAGTAGGGCGGGTGTACCAACACATTTGTGATAGAGCACCCTTTATGCCAAACTCATAATCAGTTTCATAGTAATACAGTAGAGTTTTTTTACTCAGAATTGTGCAACATTGTTTTTCACCAGCATTTCTAAGTGGGTAATCAGGTTTTGTGACTCGACTGTCCGAAATAGCGGTGAATGCAATCCATTGCAGATAAAGGTGGCAAATGTGGGTGGCATTGTTTGATTGCTAAGGTAATAGATCAAAAAGCAGTAGAAATGGATGAAGCAACGCTTTGAATAAAACTCGAATTAACAATATGCAAATGCCAATGTTTCAGAAATTAACACAGGAAAATCAGCATATTCTCTTTTGCTTAATTAGATTGTGGTAATTCATCTGAGCAAGAAATTGATCAGATGACAGCTTTGCAAGTAATCAATTTGTTACCTGAATAATGTATAGGCCTATTGAGACCAAAGTATGCTGGGATTTTCATCGGGCTTTTTAATCTTTAAATTTGTTCAATTTCTTTGTTACAGAAGTCATTAACCAGGAACTACTGAATGTTTCCAAACTATCAGGAGTGTATGGTGTCCACATTGCTACTGAAGAGTTTTCCCTATGCAAACTCTGTCACAGAAACCTATGTTTTACATTTTGTGATGTACGGAGTTGGCTGTAAAGACGATCTTTATGTTGGCAATTATATGATTGTTCTACTGGATATGGAGTCCCTCTATTGACTGTCTGATTAATGTTATAGCTTCAACTGTCCGCTGCAAAAAAAAGATTATTTAAATCCCCAGCAATTTTTACATTTCTACTAAATGTGACTTTTGCAATATTTTACAAATTTATTGGATCTTATAGGTCCACTCCAGATTTGTACGAAGATGAAAAGACTCATTGCTCGCAATTTTGGATTAATTTTTTTAAAACTACACGAGGTGACTAACTTTTTATAGTCGAAAAATATGGGTGGCTTAGGCCAATGGGGGCGCAGGTGTGCTTTAAAGCTGCTAACCCTGTTTCCTGCTGTTAAATGTCCGGGTACCAGACAGATTTTCACCAAAATGCCACCATGCTAACAATTTTTTAGACCGACCTATTCATCCACCCACAATATTTCCCAGGGCTTTATCATAACCTGCCAGCGAGGTGACCGTGGACTGGAATGCATCCCCAATTGATCACCCGTGGTTAGGATTAATTCAAGTACTTCATGTACCATCTTGCAGTAGTGGCTCCTCGAGGGATTGCTGCGGGGGGAGGGGTAGGGTGGGGGGTAGTAAACTCCGGAATACGGCCGAACGGAGTTGAGTAACTAAATAAATAAATAAAACTAATTACATTGCGTGCGCTGCAACGCCAAATAGGAGATGTAGCGCGCAAAGTAATTCGTTTTATTTATTTATTTAGTTACTCAACTCCGTTCGGCCGTATTCCGGATATTACTACCCCCCACCCTGCCCCTCCCCCGCCCCACCCCACCGCCCCGCAGCACTCCCTTGAGGAGCCGCTACTGCCATCTTGTTGTTATTAATCAATCAATCAATCATAACATTTGTAAAGCGCACTACTCACCCGTGAGGGTCTCAAGGCGCTGAGGGGAGGGGTGCTGCTACTGCTCGAATAGCCAGGTCTTGAGTAGCCTCCTGAAGGTGAGTAGGTCCTGGGTCTGCCGTAGGAGGATGGGGAGGGTGTTCCAGGTTTTGGCGGCGAGGTGGGAGAACGATCTGCCGCCGGTGTTCGCTCTTCGGATGCGGGGGACAGTGGCGAGGGCGAGGTCGGCGGAGCGGAGCTGGCGGTTCGGGGTGTAGAAGGTGAGTCGTCTGTTGAGGTATGTCGGTCCGGTGTTGTGGAGTGCTTTGTGTGCGTGGGTGAGGAGCTTGAAGGTGATCCTCTTGTTGACGGGCAGCCAATGCAGGTCTTTTAGGTGGGGTGTGATGTGGGCGTGGCGAGGGATGTCGAGGATCAGGCGTGCAGAGGCGTTCTGTATGCGTTGTAGTCGTTTCAGGAGTTTGGCTGAGGTTCCTGCGTTGAGGGCGTTACCGTAGTCTAGCCTGCTGCTGATGAGGGCCTGGGTGACCGTTCTTCTTGTTTCGGTGGGGATCCACCTGTAGATCTTGCAGAGCATGCGGAGGGTGTTGAAGCAGGAGGACGAGACAGTGTTGACTTGCTTGGTCATGGAGAATGTTGAGTCGAGGATTAACCCTAGGTTGCGTGCGTGGTCGGTGGGTGTTGGTGCTGCTCCCAGTGCGGTCGGCCACCAGGAGTCGTCCCACGCCGAGGGAGTGGAGCCGAGGATGAGGACTTCCGTCTTGTCTGAGTTCAGCTTCAGGCAGCTGATCTTCATCCACTCGGCGACGGCTTTCATTCCTTCGTGAAGGTCGGTTTTGGCGGTGAGGGGGTCCTTGGTGAGGGAGAGGATCAGCTGGGTGTCGTCGGCGTAGGAGATGATGTTGAGGTTGTGCAGTCGGGCGACGTGAGCGAGTGGTGCCATGTAGATGTTGAACAATGTCGGGCTGAGGGATGATCCTAGGGGTATGCCGCAGATGATCTCGGTGGCTTCGGATTGGAAAGGGGGGAGGCGGACGCTCTGGGTTCTGCCGGAGAGGAAGGAGGTGGTCCAATCCAGTGCTTTGTCTCGGATCCCAGCGTTGTGGAGGCGTGTGCGTAGGGTGCGGTGGCAAACAGTGTCGAAGGCGGCTGACAGGTCCAGGAGGATGAGGGCCGTGGTTTTGCCGTTGTCCAGTAGGATCCTGATGTCATCAGTGGCAGCGATGAGGGCAGTTTCGGTGCTGTGGTTGCTGCGGAACCCGGACTGGGACGGGTCCAGGATGCTGTTCTCCTCGAGGTAGCGGGTCAGGTGTCTGTTGACGGTCTTCTCGATGACCTTTGCTGGGAACGGGAGTAGGGAGATGGGTCGGAAGTTCTTGAGGTCCTTGGGGTCCGCCTTGGGTTTTTTGAGTAGGGCGTTGATCTCGGCGTGCTTCCAGATTTCCGGGAAGGTCGCGGTCTCGAAGGAGATGTTGATGGCCTTGCGGAGATGGGGTGCGATGGTGGAGCTGGCTTTGTTGAAGATGTTGTGTGGGCAAGGGTCTGACGGAGAGCCGGAGTGGATGGTGTCATTGATTTTGATGGTGTCGTCGTCGTTTATATTGGTCCAGGTGAGCAGGGGATCGGTGAGGATGGTGGTCGTGAGGTCGGAGGTCTCGGTGATTGTCGGGGTGGTCAGGGTGTTGAAGCTGTCGTGGATGTCTGCGATCTTGCGATGGAAGAAGGTGGCGAGGGCATCGCACAGGTCTTGCAAAGGTGGGATGTCGTTGGTGTTGGAGCTGGGGTTGGAGAGCTCCTTCACGATGTTGAAGAGCTCTTTGCTGTTGTGTGCGTTGGTGTCTAGGCGGTCTTTGAAGGAGGCCCTTTTGGCGGATCTGATGAGGTGATGGTGTCTGCGGATGGCGTTCTTGTGGGCTGCGTAGCTGTCCGGTGTCTGTTCGCGGTGCCATTTCTTCTCTAGTTTCCGGCAGGTTTGCTTGGATGCCTGGAGGTCCGTGGTGAACCAACTGGCTTTCTTATTGGTGTGTCTGTTGGAGGGTTTCTTGAGCGGGGCGAGGGTGTTGGCGCAGTCGTCGATCCACTGTCTAAGGTTGCGGGCGGCGGTGTCGGGGTCAGTGGGGTCGACGGGTGGGCTTCGGGCGAGGGTGGTGTTTAGCTGGTCTTCGGTGACTTTGCTCCAGCATCGGTGAGGGATCTGTTGAGTGCGGTGGTACGTGGTGGGTTTCCGGAAGGTGAAGTGGATGCAGCAATGGTCGGTCCAGTGGAGTTCGGTGGTGTGGCTGAAGGAGACGTGGGAGCTTGCGGAGAAGATGGGGTCAAGCGTGTGGCCGGCAGAGTGGGTGGGTGTTGTGACGAGCTGTCTGAGTCCGAGGTTGGTGAGGTTGTCAATCTGGGTGGTGGAGTTGGTGTCGTTGTTGTTCTCGAGGTGGAAGTTCAGGTCCCCGAGGAGGATGTAGTCTGTGGAGGCGAGGGCGTGCGTGCTGACAAAGTCGGCGATGGCGTCGCTGAACTGTGGCCGTGGTCCGGGGGGTCTGTAGATGAGGGTTCCTCTGAGGGTGGTGTTGGGATCAGTGTGGATCTGGAAGTGCAAGTGTTCGGCGGTGCTGAGGGTGTCATCGGTGCTGGTTGAGACTCTGAGGGTGTTCCTGTGGACGATGGCGATTCCTCCTCCTGTTCCGTTGGTGCGGTCCCTGCGGGTGATGTTGTAGCCGTCAGGGATGGCTATGGCGATGTCGGGTGCCGAGGAGGGGTTCAACCAGGTCTCCGTCAGGAAGGCGATGTCTGGGGAGGTGGAGTCGAGTAGGTCCCAGAGTTCGATGGAGTGTTTCCTGGCGGAGCGGGTGTTGAGTAGAATGCATCTGAGGTGGTTGCGTCCTTTCTCGGTGGGTGGTTTGGTGGCTCGGAGGCTGGTGAAGCTGCAGCTCCGGCAGGAGAAGGGTCCTTGGGTTCGCTTCGGGGCGGCCAGGAAGCAGGTGTGTGATCGTCCGGTGTTGAGTGCGTGGAGGGTGCTGGCATCATAGCGGAGACGGGCGTCGTGGCATACGCGGGGGCCAGGGGTTCTGGCGCTGGGAGCGGTCCAGGCATGGACGGGCGCAGACAGGCTTGCCTTAGGCGCACCAGTGGCGCGGCCGCGCAGCATCCGCCATAAGAAGGGGAGGTGGGAGGGGGGAGGAGCTGGGAGGCGGGAGCGGGACAAATGGGCGAGCGGGGTGGCGGGCCGCAGGGGACGCAGTGGCGGGAAACGCGAGGGCAGAACGAGCGGGGAAACCAAGGGCACAACAAGCAAGGGATACAAGAAGAAAAACAGAATACAGGCACAATACAATACCACAACAATGCAAGGAATACAAGGACTACAAGGAGAAAAAACGGAGTACAGGTACAATACAATACAATACCAGAATACACAGATACCTACCGCCTACCACTGGCCACCAGGGATGAGGCGCAGGTGGTAGCCTGAGGGTGGAGGAGGGCCTCGAACTCGTGTCAGAGGCAGCAGCAGCGAGCTGGGAGACACGGGCACAACAGGTGGTGCTGATGCGGCATGGGGAGCGACCTGCCTGGGACAGGGTCAAGGGTCGCTCTCCTCACCGCTCAGCGGCCGTCATAAGAAGGGGAGGTGGGAGGGAGGAGCAGCTGGGAGGCAGGAGCGGGACGAATGGGCGAGCGGGGCTGCAGGGGACGCAGCGGCGGGAAACGCGAGGGCAGAACAAGCGGGGAAACCAAGGGCACAACAAGCAAGGGATACAAGGAGAAAAACAGAATACAGGCACAATACAATACCACAACAATGCAAGGAATACAAGGACTACAAGGAGAAAAAATGGAGTACATGTACAATACAATACAATACCAGAATACACAGATACCTACCGCCTACCACTGGCCACCAGGGATGAGGCGCAGGTGGTAGCCTGCGGGTGGAGGAGGGCCTCGAACTCGCGTCAGAGGCAGCAGCAGCGAGCTGGGAGACATGGGCACAACAGGTGGTGCTGTTGCGGCGTGGGGAGCAACCTGCCTGGGACAGCTACTGATGAGCCCCAAATAATCCTAAGCCTGTCCGGGGTTTCTTTTGCTCCCTGCTGCACGGAGCCTCTCCTAATTTGGCATGGACTTTTCCACTGAGAAGCAGAATCAGTACAGATTTGCATAAAGTGGACTTCTTCGCAGAATGGCTTGCTAGGCAAAAAATGTTGGACTGGGATGAGCCCCAAGTCATTGTCAGTACCTGAAATTAATTCAAGCATTCCAGCAATCACCTTTTTGTATCTTGCCCGAAGACTACAGCAGCATTATACCCCATCTTTACCCCCCCGACCTCCCTTACCATCAAAGCATTAGAGGATTTATTGATCTTCCTCTACCTTTTGTCGAAGGCAGGCAATATAGGGACTGTTAATGGAAACATTTAGGCCTGTCAATCTGTTGATAAACTTACTCTTCAGCTGGGGCTCTTTCCGTCCGGGAAGAGGCACTGAATCTGCCCTTCTTGCCATCTGGGATGACCTGAAGAATACAGTTGACCGCAGCGGAGTTGCTGCGCTACTCCTCTTGGACCTCTTCGCTGCCTTTGACACGGTTGACCATGACACTCTGAAACAAAGACTCTATAAAGCAGGCATAGAGGGAACTGCTCTAGACTGGATCGCGTCCTACCTTCGAAACAGAACTAATGTCATCCATACCCCAACTTTCTCGTCCAAACCATACTCCACAAAAGCAGGGGTCCCTCAAGGTTCTATCATCTCGCCCATGCTTTTCAACATCTACATGAAGTCATTACCAGTACTGATCAATCAATTTCACCTCACGTGCTATAACTATGCAGATGACACGCAAATACTCCTTCAACTGGAATGCCCCAAAGACATTGAAAAATGCCCAATTTTCAGTTGTCTCTAGACCGTGGATCAGTGGATGACTTGGAGCCATCTCAAATTGAATGCTTCAAAAACGGAAATACTCACGTGTGGCGATTGGAAACATTACGACCCGCTTGCCGCCTGGCCTGATGAACTGGGATCACCACCTAAATTATCGAAGGAAGTAAGAAACCTCGGAATAACCATGGACTCCAAGCTGTCGATGAATGCCCAAGTGGACAAACTAGCAAAATCAAGCTTTGTCACTATAAAAACGCTGCGACGAATTTTCCCTCATTTGGGATTTCCACACAAGGTCCAATCTACCATCTCCCTTGTTCTGTCCAAACTCGATTACGCCAATAGCCTCTACCACTGATCACCTTTAACGACCATGAAAAGACTACAACGGATTCAGAACTCGGCTGCCAGACTGCTCTTGCATATCAAACCGCGAGACCACATCTCACCTGCCTTGAAAGCCCTGCATTGGTTACCGGTTGCAAGAAGATCCACGTTCAAGCTACTTTGTATCACCCACAAAGCAATACATGGGATGGGACCGCTCTTCATCAGGAATAAAATCACCAAACACATTCAACAAAGGAACCTACGCTCTAAAGGGGCATCTCGCCTCAAAATCCCACGATACAAGAAAAAACCATGGGTGGCACATCCTTCTCTGTTCAAGCAGCCAAAATATGGAACTTATTACCCCCCAACATAAGATCCACCGACAACCACCTTATCTTCAGAAAACTACTCAAGAATTGGCTCTTCCCCACATAAGCACCATACGCAAACAGAAATTTACAGCATATTCCTCTGTATATAAGCATTTATTTTCACTATAGATATGTACCTATCTTTGTGTATTGCTTTGTATAAACATGTAGAATAATTATGTTGTTGTAAATAAATAAATAAATAAAAATCATCTTTGGTCTACATGTACTTACTTCCATTGTGTATCTATGTACCTTCCATGTACTTGGATCTGTGTGTCTGTTACCTTTCTCCTGAAAAAGCATATCCAATGCACTACCCTATTTCTCATCCTGTACCTCTATCAATATCTTTAATCTACATATACTTACCTCCTTTATGCATCTATATACTTTCAATGTACTTATGGATCTATATATTTATCACTTTCTTCTAATTTAGCATTTCAAATGCACTACCCTATTTCTAAGCCTATACTTCTCTCAATATATCCTCTGGCCCAACCTTCTGACTCATCTCAAACTTCTTTCTACTACTCTTTCCAATGCACTACCCTATCTCTCACCCTATACATCTATCAATATATCCTCTACATCCACTCTCTCATTTATCCCATACCACTACTATGATCCCAAAATAACCCTTTCTAGACTCTCTCCTAATCTACCCTCCTTGCATCATCTGACACCTCTTTTTACTATACCGATCCCCCAAAACAAACCTTTATAAACTCTCCCCTCTGACTCTTCCCCTCAAAAACCCCTTTTTACTCATCCAAAAGCCTCCTCCTACTGCTATGACATAAAAAAAAATCTCACTCTTCTGTCCCTCCACTATCCTTTTCAATCAAAATAACAGACTAACACGTTCACTTCTCAATTTCCATATTCCACTATACTAATTCACCACTAATCCTTTATGGGTTCCAAAGTAGCGTGCTACTCGCCAATGAAGCATTTCAACACCCATCAGGGGTACCAGCGCTATATAAACACAAACCTTTTTCCCTTTTCTACCCCTCCCCAACCCTTCTCAATCCAAATAACTGACTAACACATCCACCACTCAAATTACTTTCATGTTTCGCCATACTAATTCAACAGTAATCCTTATGGGTTCCAGAGTAGCGTGCTACTCGCCAATAAAGCGCTTCAAAACCCCATCAAGGGGTAGCAAGCGCTATATAAATACAAACCTCTTTCCCTCTTCTATCCCGCAACCTACCCTTCTCTATCCAAATAACTGAATAACATATCCACCACTCAAATTACTTCATACTTCACTATACTAATTTTCAACACTAATCCTTTATGGGTTCCGGAGTAGCGTCCTACTCGCCAGAAAAGCACTTCAACACCCATCAGGGGTAACAGGTGCTACATGAATGCAAACCTTTCTTCCCTTTTATCACTCCAATACCCTTCTCACTCCAAATAACTGACTAATACCCACCACTCAAATTACTTTCATATTTCACCATACCAATTCAGCACTAATCTTTTATGGGTTTCCAGAGTAGCGTGCTTCAACACCCCATCAGGGGTAACAAGCGCTATATAAATACAAAGCTTTTTTTTTCCCCTCTTCTATGCTTCTGCTATCCTTCTGCTATCCTTACAAATCCAAATAACTGACTAACCTATCCACCACTTAAAATTTACTTGCATGTTTCACTATACTAATTCAACACTAATACTCTATGGGTCCCGGAGTAGCGTGCTACTCACCGAAAAAGCGTTTCGACGCCTCGTCAGAGGTAGTAAGCGCTATATAAATGCAATTACAATACAATACAATACAATACAATATATATGCATGCATCTTTTCTGGAAATCATCGAAAAATAAATGTTGCAAAAAAAGATTGTTAAAACATTCATTTTACTGCACTAATGGCTAAATGATATCATCTGTGGTGCACGATCACATATTGACGTCTGAAATCCCTCCAAGCACCAACAGCATATTCTGTGGCTAAATGGACAATTTTTGGTACAATTCTCATTCTTACTAGAGAATGGAACAAGAACTTCAATTGCTCCTCTCATTGGCAGACGTCCATGAAGGAAAGTGAGCCCTGACTTGTTTATTAGTAATTTTAATCCGCCAATGATGAGCGACTATTGGTCTATTGATCAAGCAGTTAGGGAGTGGGGAAACGCTATATCTACTACTTTAGACATTTGCACCCCAGTTAGGATAAATGGCCCTCCAAATAGACATCCAACTGGTAAGTGGTATACAGGAGAATTGAGAAAACAGAAACAGGGATGCAAAACTCTTGAGCATAAGTGGCAACTAACAAAAAATATAGAGGATAAAAAGGCCTATAAAAATGCTATGAATGCTTATTGTAAACAACTAAGAAAGGCTAAGCGACAATAGTTCATGCAAAGACTGGACAAAAGTAGAAATTCATCTAGCGAGTTGTTTAAAGTTGTTAAAGAATTATCTCAACCTACTGCATTGAGCCAAACAATTTAAACTACCGAATCTTCCTGTGAGGAGTTATCTAAGTTTTTGAATGATAAAATGATGTCAATCTACTTAAAATTTGGGGTCCAACCCCCATTTGAATATAAATAGATATTCACTACAATACATCCAGAAGCAATTTCCAATTGGGGAATGTTTATGGACTTGACAGTTGGAATGGTGGAACAGACAATGGGAATGGTGAGGACTGGATCAGCTTTGGACCACTGTCCTCATTTTTTTAATTCTCTTTTAACCCCTATAATTGCTCCTCAGGTAACATCCCGCTTAAATAAATCACTGAAGGAAGCAGGGTTTCCTACATGTTGGAAACAGGCCTTAGTTGTGCCATGAGCCAAGAAGGAAGGATAGGAGGTTTCCACTCTCTCCAATTATTGGCCCATCTCAATGACACCCTACCTGGCTAAAGTATTGGAGCAATTAGTTAATATTCAACTAACTCAATACCTAGAGAATAATAATATCCTAGATCCAGCCCAAACTGGATTTAGAGCAAAGAATAGCACCAAAACCACCTTACTTGTAGTAATGGACAGTATCAGATCATTAGTAGACAAAAGAAAATCTGCAGTACTTTTATTACTAGATCTATCTGCAGCCTTCGACATTGTGTCTCACCATTAACTACTTCGAAGGCTGCATGAAAATGGTCTTCACTCATATTGTGAGAAAAAGAGAGTTTGACGTCATCATGAATGCCGACGACACTTATCTCTATTGATCATAAGTGCAATGAAATAAGGAACAATTTGTTTGAGTGCCTATTGGAGGTAGCAGAATATTTGCATGCTCACTGTCTGAAACTAAATGCAGAAAATCTGAAATGTTATTGTTTGGAGGTGCTGAAAAACTTTGGAATGAGCTATGGTGGCCAGCTAGGTTGGGCTTGGCACCCACACCCAAAAAGGTGGTAAAAATGAGGGTTTTCTTATTGATAACACACTTTCCCTACAAGAAAAAGCAACCAGGGTTCAAGGGACCAGTTTTGGACAATTATGCATTCTCCGGAAACTATTCCGATGGATCCCAGTAGCTTGGGGAAGAAATATAATCCAAGCTTTAATTCTGAGTAGAATTGACTATGGCTTTGAATTATATGTTGGCGTGGCTGTTTATTTGTTCTCAAGGCTCCAAGCTGTTCAAAACACAGATGCAAAACTAATGTGTAATGAAGGCAAACACAGTTCAGCATCAGCTTGCCTTGACCAGCTTCACTGGTAACCAGTCTGCAAACAAGCCATTTTTAGTATATTATGCCACATGCACAGAGCACGTTATGGGAATGAATGCATGCTGTTACTAAACAAACTCAACTTCTATAAACCCAACCAGAATCTTATATCAGCCACTAAGGCCTGGATATCTTGTAAAAGAATAAAAAAATCCTGGATGGGTGGAAGCTCCTTTAACTGTTTAGCCTCCACCCTTTGGAATAGGCTCAATCAAGAGCTGCGTATTCTACCCAATTTTTTAACATTCAGAAACAAATTGAAGACATTGCTGCATTCTCTTTTGGTCTCTTTCAGAACAAGTAATTGACTCTGTCTAGTGCCAGGATATCCCTTTGGGGATGAGCGCTATAAATTCCCAAAATACAAATACAAATAAACACATTGGTAATATTTCAAGTTCAATAAAGGAATTTGTCACAGAATATCTTTCTGGTCTTTCTTATAGGTATTTGAGTAGAAGAAGCAATCATAAATCAGTAGGAACACAGAAACCAGTGTTTTTTTTATTTTTTACTCGAAAAAACAGGCATTCTATTTGTTAACACATATTTTAATCATGATATGTAAATTAATTCATTTTAATGATCTAGTCAAGCATGAACCCCAGTGACACAATTCATCTTCTCAGTTCATTGAAATGAAAGCTACGGAACACATTTGGTGTGACCTGACCTATCTGGACCTACTTGCCAGAGGGGCTCTGGGGTAGCTGCATTGGCCCACACTTTGGAGCCGATTACGATGGTGGTCGGACCGCAACTGACCGCTCATGGGTTGAGGTCCGACCGCCATCTGCTGCTCAGGTCCGACATTACAATGCATGTGGTCGGAGGCAGCAGGTGGAGGGACCGTTTAATGCTTTCCGAAGGGCTCAAGGAGTCTGTTGGACCATCAGAACACACCATAAACCTCTTATGGTGGTGGAGCCAGGCTTGGCTCCGCCTTCGGGATTATGATAGCAGCTTCCGATAACCATTTCATGTCCGCCCTTCTCATATGAAATGGCTGTCGGTAAGTGTCTTTGGGGGCCCCTAACAGTGCCCCCTTCCCCCCCCCAGGCCCTCTGCAACGGGGCCTGGCGGTACCTATGGTGCCCCCCTCAACATCCCTGCATCACACGGTGCAGGGATGTTTGCAAACCTCCATTCTGCAACGGAAGTGTGCACTGCAAGCCTATTCCACCCGCCGCACAAGCTTCTATTGTGGAATGGATGTTTCCGACCGGTCGCATCCAAATCAGGGGGTTGGAACCGCCGACCTAGGGTTGGGTGGTTCTAATTTGCAACCCGCTCGACATCGCAATGAGGACCTATATGTGCTCTGCTGCAACTGATTCTTATCTGTTGGACTCAGCGTGCAGCAGCCATACCAGCAAATAGTAAGGTCCCTAATTGAAGTTTTCCTCTGGCGGAGTGTAAACAGAAGATCTTTCTCTTGGCTTTTGTGATTTGATTGAGGACTCACTTTTCATCATCATGTTTATTAAAAAAAACAGCTTCCCATATTATAGCAGAGATTCTGTCTCTTCAAGGAGTGTGTACCCCTCACAATAATCAGTAATAAATTACAATGCAAGATAAAAAAGGAAAATGTTGACTTTGAACAAGAGTTGACAACTACTAGTGTAGTAACCTCCGTTTAGTACAGTTACACGTTCATTACTTACCCACTTACACTGAAACCTGAGGACTAAAGTGCTTTCTTTGAATTCAAAATGGCCTTGACACTGTGAAAGTAAATGCTTATTTTCAGCCCGGGCTTAATGATAAAGACACAGAACAAAAATATTCTTGTACTGTTATTTCATACTCCAGCTCACATTGATGCAAAGTTGCAGTGTAGGTATCGAAATGCTTGTCACAGAAAATTCAATATGGGAGGGTTAATGTCCAAAATATTTCAATGTGGCTTCAATGTTTAAAATGCAAAATAGAGCGCAGAAGGGTTTATGCTTCCCATTCATAGTCTAGAATATGAACAATGAAAGGAAGTGACCACAGTTTGATCAACCTAATCCATCCAGATACTTTAACTATTTACATTTTAGAATGGTAAAGGGTGCAACCCCTTGGTGTAAACCAAAAATAGATTTAGTAATGATATAAGACTAGATCATTTATTGGTACTCATTTAATTTTAGCCCAAGGCTGATATTTGTTGAAAGAAATCTTTGCTAGGATATGCCATGAATTAAAAATTCACCAAAAAATGGGACAGATCAATTTTCATCACAACATGATGAACATGAGATGGACACATGTGCATGTGCCCATTAAAGATTGAGAAGAATCCTTTCAGTTCACTAATGCAACCAGCTGAGATGAGAATGAAAGGATCCATGTCATTTCACATAGTTCACATTTGTCTACAAACTCATTTTCATCTACGTCTCTCTCATCTGAATATTACAGTAATTTTAAGAAGCCCATACATTTAGTGAATTGCATTAAAGAGTTCCATTTAATATATTTTAAATTTTCAATCAGGCAGCTGTACACTTCAAAAATGTTGCATTTTGATTGCCTGCTAGCCGGTCAATAAAAACCCAGGAGATTCATAGCTAGTGCCTGAGTCAAGTATCATTACAGTGCCAACCTTCACATCACATCACAAAACAATGGCCTATGAGGATCACATAGTTCTTATAAACAAGTAGAATCTTCACCTATCTCACAGAACATACCTGCACTGAGAGATATGCAACTGATGAAGACTGCTTATGAATCATTCCCTCTCTTGTACAGAAGTCTGCAAATGTACGCAAACATGAACATTTTTCTTTTCTCTGCCGCTAAAAGGTCCTGAAATATAAATGAGTCCCCAAAATCATTTTGTTAGTATTATATTTTTAAAGCATTCTCAGTCTGTGAAAACTGTATAATCTATGAGAGTTTTCACTGTGTTGTAAAATAGCACCCTCATTGTTTTGCTTGGTTTGCAATGTTAACTATTTGAAAATATATTGTAATTAATTTACTTTGACTGTAGAGATAATAAGATATTCAGAAAGACATTGGATTATGAGATGACAGTGGTGCTGCACTCTACTACCTACTAAGTGAGTAACGCTATTGACTGATCAATTAAGTATGGTATTCTTCATAAGAAACAGTAATGATATTCCTAATATAATGTTTTTATGCCTGTGATGATACTTCTTTGATCAAAATGTTTCTATCTTATATCAAAATTTCAATTCATAGTCATCTTATATCACCGACATTTTTACATTTATACTCTTGAAAAGCTCTAACACGATGTTTCTCTCTACATAAAGAAATTTCACACTATACAAGACGACCTTCATATATTGTTGTATCAATTTATACAATACAGATTTATAGTCTTCCTACGTTGTACAATTGTGCTTGTTAAAAACTAGACACACTACAGCTAATACAGCTAATACGTGTTTTGCGGTGATAAGCTACTTCTTCATGGCCAGTGTTCAGGATGCAACTTCCTTTCAAATTTTATAAATCTCATTATTTCAAAGTGTCACGACTTTTCTCATCTGGCTAGTGGGAAAGCCTTATACATTCCCATACATGGGTTTGGGGTTATCTCCCATCATCTACTTTTTGTACTCATGACTTACACTGGCCAAAAGATTAGGCTAGATTAAACTTCAAAAATGAAACTAACCTAGATATGGTGTGTTGGTCCCAAACATCTTTTGATATCTTGTTCACCTCCATATGATTTGTAGAAGCCACATACCTGCATCACACTAGCCATTGGATATAGTAAGTATGTGGTGCGAATATATATCCCTAGACTCAGCGATCAAGCAATGGTATGCTGCATGGAAAGAATGGGCAGACCTCATGGGGTTCCCACAAAGGTTATCTTGGAACTGGCACACATATGTTTAAAACTGACTTTTTTTTTACTTCAATCGACAGTACTATATGCAGGTGAAGGGTACTGCCATGGGATGTCCATTCATTCCATAGAAGGCCATAATATTCATGGCCAAATATGAAGAAAAATGGATAGACAGTGTTAATCTTATTAAAGACCACATATCCACATACAAGAGATTCATAGATGATTTCTGCATGCTATGGAGAGGATATGAAGCTGATCTCCACAACTTTGTGGAATCGTTGAATAACAGAACACCTGATATACAATTCACAATGCAATTCAGCCATCAATAAATCAATTTCTTTAATTTGACAATAAAACATGAAGAAAGTCGAACATACAGCATACTTACACAAAGGTACAGGATAGAAATACTTTTCTGCGCTGCTGTAGTGGCTACCAAAGGAACCTGAAATATTCCATGCATACAGAGAATTTTTTTCAAAAAGGAGGATTACTTCAAGAATGCAGAATATTGCTTACTAAACTGAGATAGAAAAAATATCCATATAAGCTATTGAAATTGCCATAAAGTGGGTCTGGTATACACCAAGGCAGTGTCTTCTGGACACTAAACAAAGTAAGGAACTGGATAGGATGGTCTGTGTTACAACTTTTAATAATAAAACCCATCAGTTGAAAAAACCAATTAGAAAGCATTGGCACTTAATTTCCTTCTTAGATCAATTAAAATATCAAACTTTGTTTGCATTAAAAAGAAATCAAAACTTGAGAGATATCTGGGTACATTCAAATATCGACAAACAAGGCTCGCCATCCAATCTGCGAAACATGCTGGGCCAACACCTGTAAAAGGCCACCACAAATGTGGAAATTGTACAGTGTGTGACAGTATCATAGACGGTGAAGAATTTACATAAAACAGCCAAGTCATTAGACACTCCAAATTCACCAACTACAACACTGAAAGCGCTGTATTAACCAAGAGGTAAAAAAGCATATCGGCCAACATAAATCAAGAACAAGATGTAAAAATATGACTGCCCTCTTGGTAAAACTCTTCATGGAACAACACAGACTGATTTAAAGTAGATAGTACTAAGGCACATAACCATTAAGGGCGATGTGGAGGCAGTATTACTCCGATAAGAAGCACGCATGATATTGAAACTGTGTACAACAAAGTTCGGCTTAAATGAACTGTCCAAAATTAGTAGTATCATCTAAAGAAAAACATCCAACTACAACAGTGGCATAATGCAAAATGAAGGGGACCCCTGTCAAAATGAGAAGAGGGGCTCCTGAGTCTCGATATCTCACAGATATTCATTGAACTTCCCCAGAAAGGTCAGGGTCCCCCATGTGCTGCATTGGCTGCAGGAGCCTGCGTTATGCTCTGAACTACAAATACCAGCATGCTTTCCACCATAAGCCTCAACAGAAATTGGCTCCAAAATAGTACACCAACATGCATCATTGTTTGTAACAGACAACATGCCCTTTCTTGTTGCTGCTCCTTGGAATGATTAATGCCCACACAATTCAAAAAAGCGCAATCTGCAACATTCTGGACACTTGTAATTTCAGCAAGACGTAGCCAGGACCATGAACATCACAGCACGTGGACTTTGACACTACATTCCCCAAGATTCGTATGAGTCACCATGATATTACACTCAGGCGCCTAGTGCATGATTGGCTCACATATATTTTTTTACATTAATATCAGGAAGCATGGTTGCTTCAGATGCCCAAGAGAAAAAGCAGCAGCCTCCCCCACCAGGCTTCATGACTTACCCATGTTAGCGTGCATCATGAGATACATAATGAAAATAATAATCCTCTAAAGGTAGGGAGATCTTAAAACTCTTTAGTAATGACCCCATAGTCTCCTTTTTGACATTTTCTTTCAGTTTATAATGCCTTGTGATTCATACTTCTAAAATAGGTGAGCAACTACATTTTTAGCACCTAGGGTGTGAGTTGGTACACTTGCATGCATTGCATGGACATTTAAATTTAAAGTTGTACTACTTTATGTTAACAGTGCACAATTACCAAGAATTGTAGGTATGTACTTGACATTCTTTTCTGGTATATCTTCTCGGGACCCATGGCTACCACTGGTTATTACTATTTTTATGTACAGTGTCCTCATCTACAATGCTACACTCTGATGATGACCTTGATGTAATTTGCATATCCCACTTAAAGAAGATTGAAATGCTACAGTGTTAATAAGCAAGGTGGAGTGTTTATGTAACACAGAACATTTTCCTTAAAAATCTAGTAAAAAGGCCGGCCACACAAACTATTGGCTCTGAGAACATTCAGTAAAGCAAAACACCAGACTCTGGGGCCCCATTGACTGCATTGATATAACCAACCATAGAAAAAGACTTTAAGATTCATGTTTTTCTGTAATTTACTTTTGCAGGAATATGAGTTTTCATGTTTGTACTTATGAGATGAATATATCTTGACAGTCAGATAAATAATAGCTTTTTGAGCTGTGTCATTTATATTTGTTATCTTTTTGTCTTTCAATATGCTTGCCTTCTAACTTGCTTTGTTATGTTTCTCAAATATGTTTAAGCTCCAGGTTTGAGTGGAGTGCTTATAACTAATTGATCCTTAAAAAATACTAAATGAAATACATGTATGCACATTGATTCAGTTCCTTGTGTATGGTAATTGTTTATAGTTTAGTCTATGGCTACAGAAGGTACTGTTTAATTTCTACTTTAGACCTCCTGTTTGAGCTACAGGGACACAACAAGCTTCCAGGGGCCTTCCCTGCAACTGCCCAGCTGACCAACTCTAATTGGACCTGCCTGAGCCCTGTTGCTGGCCCCTGCTGGAGTGAGTCCTGATCCCCCATAGGTGCTCCCCAGGTCATAGAGCCTTGGCTGTCATCGGGGTATATTCCTCCTGCCTCAAAACAGAACTCCAGGTCAAAATGTAGAGCTCCTCATGACTGCACTACCACTGTTTGCAGCAAACAAATGACCACAAGGAATACCCTCCACTGCGAAGCTCAAGCAACAAACTGCTCTTCGTATCAGCAGTGAATGTTGTGTGTCCTGCCAAAGTGAAGCTCCAGTGAAGACCTGCTCTTCGTGCCAAACAGCAACTGTCTAGGTCAGCTTCCAATGTCATGATAAAGCAGCGACCTGCTCCTGCCGACAATAGACTCCTTGTGGACCTCGCCAATGTGAAGCTCCATCAGAGGCTCACTAAGTGGACTTGGATTGTGGGAAGGTAAACCCTTCATCGGGACAAACCTGGTCCATGTATCAGAACTGTGCTCCATCATGGTTGGCCTGAACTCATGACTTTGATCCGGTCCAGTGTGACTTGGTGCTTTTGTGTGAAACTCTGGTTCTACAAATTGAATTTATCTCATTTTGCTGTCATTTTATTTATTACGCTTAACTCTAGTTTTCTAAATTGGTTTGAGATTTTTCTTGTGTTATGTTTTCACTTTATTATTGTTTGAGTGCTGCATAAATACTGTACGTATTGCTGCTAAGTTAAGCCTGACTGCTTTTCTGACGAGCTACCAGAGCATTCAGCACAGGTTTATTTAGTGACTTTTGTGGAACACCATGACAAGGATTGTGCTTATTGTTTGAGCGCGGCTTCAAATCCTCTCTCAACCAATAAACCAGTTTCTGACAGTGGCCATAGTTCTTCACCAACTTTAAAAAAAGAGTAGAATATCTCCAATTTCCTTTGAAATGATAAACCTTATCTGCAACAGGGCAAATTTAATTTTTATCTGTTACCATTATCGTCAGAAAAACAAAGCAATATTTTTATAATGTGCCTAAGGTAACACAAATTATTTGACATTGGTACATGTTTGAAAACATTCGTTTGTACATATTACGTACCTTGATCTACGGTGGTGCCAATACTCTACCCACTGAGATGCATTAAATATCTCGTCCATGAAATAAGCCAGGCTTTTAGACTGCTTCCTATATGGTCATCTGCCTCCAACTTTTTAGGCACATTGATTAAATCTCTATAATCTCAAGGCCTCAGAATGTGACTAAGGAAAAACTTTCTGCCTTACAAAGATTAACATTGCCCTCACTAAGTCGTGGTTAATAATCTTTAGTAAACATTGGGGCTGCCTTTCAGGTAAATCTAAGATTATTATTTTTTTTGTACTATGCTTTTTTCGTCTGCACATCTACAAGCAATGCCAAAACATCTTCATAAATGTTGCATGTCATTTTTCAATGTTCTGGTCTATGACCTGAAGAAAGACTACCAGCATCTATGATAGCGTTGACACATGTTAACATTTTCCATACCGTACCTTTGTGTTTTATTTTCCATGATCACCCTGCCAAACACTACATTGCAATGAAATGTATAATTTGCTGTACCTGCTTAATGTTCATCAGTTTAACAACTTTATACTCCACCTTTTCCATAGCAGCAAATTATTTTTCTGGAATTCAATTTATTCAACACACCATTGGGGAAATTGCTTCAGTATTCCATATCAACATGCTTCTGCTCTACCTATTATAATGTCTTCACAGCTAATTTTTTTTAATGAATGATTAGCATCAATAATCTCTCCTTATGTTAGATGCACATATAGTTAATCATAACTGTTTTCAGCATTTACTATTGCTATTACTTCTTGCAATCATCCAAACGTTTCAGGGTTTCACACCTTTCATCGGACTAATAACACAGAAAAATGAATGTGGCAATGGTGCAATTCAAAAACCTATGGAGTCTCAGGTGGTCTTTCTTCCGATGGTAAATGATCCTGAAAAAAATATGCAGATGAAGTTAAGTTCTGAAACAACTCTCGTGTTGAGTGTACACCATCCCCATTCAAATCAGAAACCACTTGAAATGAATACATTTCTGATGTCACAGAACCTCTCTGATATGACACACATCTGATAACAACATTCTCTGTATTTGTTGGGTGTTAATTCAAATTATAGCATATGGAAAATGCCTAACAAGAACTCATTATTCTTTGTGTATTCTTCTCAAAATACCACACAAGTGTAACATATGGTAAATGGTTCGCATGGAACATTAACGCTCAAATGCATGGCCTAGATAGTTTCCGGTCAAAACATTTTCTCTGTGCTGTAACTGTTTACTTCTATCTGGGTGCCTATTTCTCTGGCTAACACGGTAAAAGTATGCAGAGAATATGAATAATCAGGTCTCTTTCAGGAAAGTAGCTCTGCCGTTCTGGAAAAGTCAAGCCATTCAGTAGAGTAGACAAGAAGATTTTGAAATCGGAAATTCATATCAATGGTGTTCTGAAATATGTACATAGTCACCCTTAACCTTTTGAATAAATACAGAAAAAGGGACATTTTATGACATTGTAATTAGAAAGTTGTACATATTTCACTAAAAAGCTTTCCGTCATAGGTTAAATCCCAAATAAATATTTTACACATACTGGAGGGGGGCATCAGCAGCTATAGCTCTACTATTTTTAAAATTTCTTTATTGGAAATTGAAGTGTTAAATTTGCCTTTTTAAAATGATATAATTCTTTTGAAATAATATATAGAAGACTCCTGCTGCTGATGGCCCCGCCCTCAGGGCTCGGCTGCGGCTCCCTCCTACATGTACAATAAAGTGAAGCAATTTTATTAATTGCTTCATTATCATTTTATTTGACATGTTTTCATGCTGGCTCCAGCAGTGGAGAGATGCTCTTCTGCCATAACGGAGGAGCTGCCCCTGATTTTGAACAACAAAAACTTTTCTGAGCAGCCGCAAAAAACACATCAACTTCTCATCAAAGTTTCAGTGCCTTTTACAAAGCCTCCATGTTGGTGGCTGTGCTAAAGGCACAGAGATATCCACCTGGCTGGTGGAGATTTTTAAGTGTGGCAGTTGGTTTTATACCAGAACAAAGAAATACATCCCTTCGCTGCACTGGCACTTCGACTGGGCAGTCACCATACCATAAATGAGGGTCAAAATCAATTAATTGGATGCAGTGCAGTCTCCTGTGTGTCAGTATTCATAATTAGCATAAAATATATATGTAATTACATCATTTCTCACCGTTGTGGAGGAGTCTTCAGAAACTATTCAATTTTAACCATATCATTTCTTGTCCACCACTTAAGAAGTTTACAGATTTTATTACAGTACGCATAATCATTTTCTAAATATATGTAAATCAGTTTCCATTTCATTTCCTCACAAATCTTTCGTATTTGTATTTATTTACCTCCTGCTTTCTTTGTTCTGTTACACAGGCCCTAATATGGATGTTGGTCGGTCGGAGGCATTCCGACCAACATCCAAGGTTTCAAATCCGACCTCCGTATTACAATGACAGCAGTCAGATTTGAAACCGGCCGGTCATTCAGACTGGCTTCCAATGGGATTAAGGAGCCCATCGGCCAGTCGGAACTGCAACATAATCCCTTATGGACGGCGTTTCCAGTGTCTGGATTATGATGTAGGTTTCCAACAGGCTTTCCATGTCGGGCTTTCCAACAAGGAAAGCCTGTCGGAAAGCGACTTTGGGGTCCCCGAGCAGGGCCCCCCTCTCTCCAAAGCCGCCGGTTAGGGGCCAAGGGGGCACCCACGATGCCCCCCTGTAAATCCCTGCACCGTGAGGTGCATGCCACACGGTGCAGGGATTTACAGTGACTCCCATTTCTCTATGAGAAGTCGGTCAGTTCTGAAACTGCCGGGATGTCGGTCAGAGGCAAAGACGGACATCCAAATTTGGGCCTAAGTAAGTATGTATGCCTTAATAAAGAATAAATGTGATCTAGAAAAATATCAGACTCGGTGTCTGCTCTATCTGCACCGTGTCGGCCTAAACTGGCAAGAGACTCCCCCTCCAAACCTTGGTTTTCCTCAGAGCTGAAAGCCCTGAAGCATGAATGTAAAAAATTGGAGCGAATATGGCGTTTTAGTGGTTATTGTCCTATGGCGAAACATTCACTTAGAACAAAACAAAAAAGCTACTATGCCACCATAGCGGTCGCTAAAAGCAACTATTTTGCTTCACGTATCGACCAGGCCAACAATAACTCTAAGGAAATTTTTTCTATTGTTGAAAGCTTTATGTCTCCTAGTGCTCAGGCCCACACTGCGCCAGTCTCGGAATCCTGGTGTAATACTCTGGCAAAATTTTTCTTGGACAAAATCTGTATGATACAAGCTACTTTCTCCTCCGGATCCACGGTACTTACGGCCTTTCCGTTTGGCCAGACTGCTGCTGGCCCTGCTAACACACTTTCAACCTTTGAGCCTATAGATCTGTCCTGCTCCCTCAAAATTCTTAAGGCTTTGAAGTCAGGCTCTCCAACTGACCCCTGTGCTGCAAGACTTCTGGCCGCTGTGGCTGATACCATCAACCCCGAAGTTAACTCAATTGTTAACATGTCTTTGCGGGAGGCTTCAGTCCCGGCGTCCTGGAAGCAGGCTCAGATTCTCCCTCTCCTTAAGAAGCCATCCCTTGACCCGCTGATCCCTGGAAATTACCGTCCAATCTCGCTTCTGCCTAGCTTGGCTAAGGTTTGTGAGAAGGTGGTCACTAATCAGCTTACTAAGTTCATCGAGGCATCAGGTTTGTTACACCCGGCCCAATCTGGTTTTCGGGCTTCGTATAGCACGGAATCAGTATTGTTAGAGGTGTCAGAGGCGATTCGTGAGTGTCTGCATGCCGGCGGGAGAGCCGCACTGGTTATGCTGGATCTCTCGGCGGCATTCGACACAGTGCCCCACTCCTTGCTTCTGGACCGCCTCCTGGAGATTGGTATATCCGGGTCTGTCTGGGGCTGGATTAGGTCTTTTTGGAAGGCCGTACCCAGCAGGTCTGGCTTCCCCATGTGCCTCCGTGCCCCAGCGGGTGGTCACTGGTGTTCCGCAGGGGTCATCCCTTAGTCCCCTTCTTTTTAACATCTATGTTACTCCGCTGGTTTATTTAGCGGAGTCATTAGGGGCTAAGGTGTTGGCCTACGCGGATGACACTCAGCTCCTGTTTTCGTGGGGAAGGGACGATGATTCAGTCCTCTCTGCTCAGCACTGTCTGGCTTCCGTTTTTCATTGGCTTGCTCAGGCACAGCTGAAGTGCAATGAAGAGAAGTCGGAGGTCCTCTTGTATGGCACATTTCCTGCCAATTTCAGAGAGAGGCTATGGCTCCCTGGCTTCCCCCTGCCTAGTGCAGGGGGAAATGCCGCTAAAAATCTGGGGGTCTGGTTCAATGAGAACCTGACCTTTTCATCCCAGGTTAAAAAGTTGGCTGGGACTTGTTTTGGCACCCTGAAAGCTTTGAGGAAGTTTCTCCCTCTCCTTCCTAGACCAGCCAAAGAAACTGTTGTTCGTGCCTTGATTTTATCCCGCCTTGATTATGCCAACGCACTTTATGTGGGCATCCCTGGCTACCTCTTGAATAAAATGCAGGTAGTTCAAAACTCTGCTGCCAGACTACTGCTGGGTCTGTCTGGCAGGTGTAGTGTACGCGCTCATTTGCGCTCTTTGCACTGGCTCCCTGTTGAGTCTCGAATAAAATTTAAAACTTTGACCATTGCCCATAGAGCTCTCTATGGCCTGGGTCCTATTTATCTACAGAAGAGATTTGCATTTTATAATCCAGTAAGACAGTTGCGTTCCTCCTCTCAACTTTTAATGCTGACCCCTAGGTTCAACCGCCAAAGGCTTGGAGGGAGCTCCTTTGTGCGGAAAGCTGCCTTAGCATGGAATGCTCTGCCCTTAGAGCTGCGTGGCATCCAGGACCCGGCGATCTTTAAGAAAAAGCTAAAAACTCTTCTCTTCTAGCTGACGCTCTGGCCTTTGTTTCTTTTCTCAAGTACGCGCCGGGACACTCTGCTGAGTATCTGTGCGTGCTATAAATATATATAACATAACATAACATAACATCATCCGAGGTGTGTATCACCATAGTCCCCCTTAATAAAATGAAATTTTATATACCCCTCCATGACTTCTGAATGCACCTCTTGCTTGATTGTATGCTATGTATTGACTGGTCTTGTTTTCTGAAGGAAAGGAAAAATAATTGTGACTTTTTTCCATTCATGCTTGATATACGAACTGACATAGTTTTTGAGGACTGCACTGTGAATTGCAGAAAGAATGGGTTTGAAACCTATTAACTATATCTGATCGGAATAATGGAAAGCACTAGTATTTTATCTAATATGTTTATTCATGCCTGTTTGTGGATTTGATGTTTCTTTTTGGCATCAGTGACAATGTAGATGACATATAAATGGATTTTTTATATATTCCGAAATTACTTTTGGTACCTGCCTTCCCACATTTCTTGGAAAAACAATAAGGCAGCCCAACTCTTTCCAACAAACATGATATAAAAAAATTAAGCACCATTTTCTCTAATATTAATTTGGCATATGCACAGAAACAGAGAAAAATGGCACTATACCATTTGAAGTATTGCTTCAATTAAATGGTAACTGGCACAGGATAAGCACCAATGAAGATGCCTCACACTAAACTAACGAAAGAAATGTGATGTGACAACTCTCTGCTAAGAGACTTAATCACACGAATGAATCCACTCATCTAATGTTGGCAACAAGGATAGATGAATTATTGGGGCAGACCGTGAATTCACTAATGGGCACATGGAACTCATTCAGCTATAAATAGTTATGATTAAAGGCAGATTGAATATGTAATTTTACCAATTAACGACGCCAAGGCATATTGGACTGTATATTATTGATGCGGTGATTTGTATGCAGGCATCTGTCAACATTTTACAAGCGACTTGCTTTTGTGCACATTGTATTCCCTTGTGTTTTGGCCAAGGTATTTGTTAGTCCAGCAAACTCCCGAGCTTGAAAGGAAAGTGTAACATATATGAGCCATTAGTAACAAGCCTATAGTATTGTAAGCAAATGATAAAAACAAACAAAAACAATAACATATAAAGAATGGATTTAGAATGATTAAGCTGAAAGGATTATAGAAACACTGTGAAGGCGCTAGAGGAGTAGATGTCTGCTAGCAGAGCAGCAAGAAAGAAAGGCAGAACCTTGACAGCTAGAACCTTAAAGGCAACTGCATGTGTTTATGATGGTATCTTATTTTATAGCTTTTTTTTAAATTTAACTGTGGCTCCCAGCTAAATTACCATTTCAGAAGTACTGCATAATGTTGGTCCCTTTTCCTTAAAGTAAAATTAGGACTCACATTTTCCCGTTTCAAAATAAGCTGAACAGTTGCCCTCGTGCTTTCATAGACTTGGCAGCATGGGCCTCTGCTGAAGCACTGCAATTGAACAATAATCACTTTGGAAAGGGGACTGGTCTCAGTCAAAACATGTATGCCTAACTTGCCAAGGTATTTGTTAGCAAAAAATGTTATAACGGGAAGACCTTATTACAATTATCAACTTGAAGAATAACTATTTTGATGGTGTAGAAGCTTCAAACTAAGGCACATAATTATTATATTTTTGCACCAGTGGTCGTGCAATGCATTTTGAAACAATGCAAAGCAAAGCAGCAAAAATGACATTATGAATAAACTATGCATGCACAAATATTTTTTGTGTCGAAAGTTGACCAAAGCACACTGCAAAACAGCTTTAAGGAGCATAGGGCCAGATGTCCGACGCTTGCATTTAGCGAGTCGCAAATTGTGACAAATTGCGACTCGCAATTTGGGGCTCGCTAATTGCAATGTACAACAGTGTCTCAGACACTGTTTGCGATTCCCAATGGGCTCGCAAATTGCACGCCTCATTAATATTCATGAGGCAAGCGCAATTTGCGACCCAATTGGGAATGGCCAGCACTCACAGGGATGGTGGCCTGCTGGGGTCAGTAGACCACCATGTCTGTGACTGCTTTTTCAATACAGCAGTTTTTTTTTTAAATGCAGCCCGTTTTCCTTAAAGGAAAACGGGATGCATTTAAAAAGAAAAATGAAACGTTTCAGTTTCATTTATTAAGCCACTGCCTGCTCTTAAAAAATATTTACGCACACACTTAGGGACCCCTTCCCATTTGTGAGTGGTTTACCATCTACTAGAAGTAGGTGGTAACTGCGAGTGTTTTGCGACCGCAAATGTGGTCGTAAAACAACAGTAAAAAATGTAAATGTAAATGTCCAGTATTTGTAAAGCACACAGCTACCTCCGGAGAGGTGTCCTGGCGCTGGGGGCCGTAGGGAAGATTAAGCAAGCTATTGCCCAGAGTCACATGGTGCTGGGCTGATCTGCCGCCGGCGATCGAACCACGAGCCCAAGGTTCCGGAGTCAGTCGCCCTGGCCGCTGCGCCACACCTCCTCCACAGTACATGGCATGGTGACTCGCTATTAGGAAGGGACGCCCCTTCCTAATAGCGAGAGTCGCAAATGCTATTTTATGAGTCAGTGACTCGCAAAATAGCATTTGTACACGCCTGGAACCTTTTTTGTGGTCGCAAACGGGCCTATCTCCCGTATGCGGCTGCCAAAAAGGGTTGTACATCTGGCCCATATTGCCTTGCCTTTTAAGCAGCCGGGGCCCATCCGTACAGGCAGAGGGGCCATGTCCCACCCATCTTTTTCCCTTAAAAGAAGAGTGTCTGTCAGGCTGAGCAAAGGCCAGCGTGACAGACACTCTTCTTGTTCAGGTCAGGCAAGCAGGAACTGTACATGTATTAATGTGCAGGTACCTGGCTGCCTAAGCTGAACTTTGCCAGGCTGAGGATTTCACAGCCCTGTGGGCTTGACTTCCTCAGGCTGGCAAAATTGCCTCAAGGCCCTCCACCTCGTGAAAGGGGGGGCTTAACATCGCTGATTGAATTGGACGTGGGCGCTTCAATTTTAAGACCTAAAGTGACCAGGGCTAAGTGTGAATCAGTAACACTTCATCACAGTCAGGTGGGGTTAGAAGCCTCCCTGCCCCCGTCCCACTCTGAGACGAGTGAGGTACTGCTGCCTCTTCTCATTGGCTGCCCTAATTGTTATTATTATTATTATTTTGATTATTAATCAACATTTGTAGAGCGCATAGCTACCCTGAGGCATCCCAGCACTAGCGGCCAAACAGGAGGTAACGTGATACTTTATAAGGCAGCATGTTGAAATAACCAAGTTTTAAGATGTTTTCGAAAGGGTAGATGGCGGGATTCCGAACGAAGGTGTGGGGTCAAGGTGTTCCAGAGTCTAGCTACATTATAGGAAAAGGATCTTCCTTCGCTTCTTACCCTCCTGATTTTTGGGATGACTGCGAGGTTAAGATTGGCCGGTCGAAGGCATTTTCTGGGATGGTAGGAGGAATGGGGGAGCTGTTAATTGTTGGGCCATTTTCCTATAGGGTCTTATGGGCTATGCACAGAGCTTTGAATTTTACTCTTTCCAGAATTGGCAACCAGTGTAGGGTCTTCAGGGCTGGCTTGACCGACTGAGTTTTTGGGATCCCAAGCAACAGCCTAGCCGTGCCATTCTGTGCGACTTGGAGCGTTCTTATCGTTGCTTTAGGTGCTCCTAAGTAAAGAGAATTGTCATAGTCCAGGCGCAATAGGACCAGGGTCTGGATCAGGATTCTCCTTGCACCTATCGGAAGGAGAGGAAGAACTTTCCGGAGTAGTCTAAGAATGCCATAACAGGCCCCTGCCAGTTTCACTGCTTGGTGGTCAAACTTAAAAGAGTTATCCAACCAAACGCCCAGGCTTTTGATCCTAGTCTTGGGGGATGGGGCGGGGCCAAGGCAAGTAGGCCATATCTGATTAAACTCAATACTAGAGGCATTGCCCAGGAGCATTAGTTCTGTTTTTCCTCCGTTGAGTCTGAGGCATAAGTGTTTCATCCAGGAGACCACTTTCTCCAGACAGGTTTCGAAGTCTGAGGGAAAGTTTCGAGGACCATTGAGGGTAATTACCAGCTATGTGTCATCCGCATAGGTGAAAATTTTAATCCCATGAGGCAAGATGATATCAGCAAGTAGTCTTATGTACACATTAAATAATGTGGGGCTCAGCGCTGAGCCCAGCGGGACTCCGCAGGTGAGCGGTAGGCTCCTAGACGTCGACTCCCCTGAGAAGACCTGGAAAGTTCTACTGTCTAGGTAGGATTGAACCCAGGTAAACGCACTCCCTAAGACACCCAACCTCCTAAGTCTCTCTAGTAGGATGTCAAAATTAACTGTGTCAAATGCTGAGCTTAGCCTAAGGTCAGACTTTGAGAGGAGGCAGCTTTACCAACCCTCCTGGGACCTCCGAGTCCTCCCTCTCGAGCAGCAGCGCAAGTACGTTTTATGTTTTTGAATGTTTGGTGTGTGTATGTATGAATGGATGAATATGTGAGTGAGTGTTCTGAATGGGTGTGTGTATGCGTGCGCATGAATGCATGGGTGTGAGTGAGTGTGTATGTGTGCAAGACTGGGCCACCCACACCCTCTGCTAAAAGCAAAAGGATGTGCGAGAGGTTCATGAACAGCACAAACACCCCAATACCTCCATGCCATGTCAGATCTACTAACATACTGTAATCTGACTTTGCACGAACTCCTAGTACTAAATGAAAGTGGATGCAAACAATGTATAAAAGGGAAATGAGTGAAATTTGCATTGCATGGTGCACCTCAATAACAAATCTTATGGAAGACACCACTTGCTTGCCTTTGAATTGTGGTGCAATGCTTGTCGTCACACAAAACTACCTTTTTTCTCCATGTGCCATCATTGGCTCCTGACCATTTGTGCCCCATTATAAGTCAGACAGAGTGGAATTCTTGAGTTCACCTGGTTTACCAGGTAGGTGAATGGATGTGAAAATGCATTTCATTCTGATATAGCTATAGCACTAATTGCCACATTTGTATTTCACTTAATTTTCCAGAAATTGTGCGAAAGCTAATTATACAAATTGTGCACACCCCAATTTCAGGACTACATGTGCCGCATGACGTCTGCAGCTTTTAAAGTGGAACCTGTAAAAATGTCATGTTGCCATGTTCTTACAATGACTAGCTCCTGAAAGCTATATTCAATGTATGTGGCTGTAGCTGTTCCAGTCAGAAAAAAATGCTATTAAAATGCTGTTTTTGCTTGCTTTGATTTGTGATACGTTCCAGATGTGATTCAACCACTGTTTTTGATAATAATTAAAAATCCAATTCAACTGTGAAGTTATATTTCTGATACATATGCAGGAAAAGGAACTTTTACAATATTAGATTTTGCCTAGCTGAAGCTCCGGTAGGCTAAATGAAAATAGTCTGCCAGCAGCTTCTACCTTTCAGTGCTTTCCACTTAAAGAGATGTGAAAACTCCTCACAGAGCAGAAAGAAAGGCTTTTGTTGTTTGGCAGGAATTATAAAGTATTTGACTCCTCTGAGCTCAGAGAGGAATGTTGGGTTGGGTTCAGGATCTTTATTAACTTGAATGGGATCATGGTGAGGCCTGCCCATTCATAGTTCAAAGGCAGACTTGGGGTAGCAAACCCTTTGTTCCCAGAGCCATGTATAGCCAGCTTGTTACCTGTCCGGTGTGAGGGGGATCTAGTCCCAGAACCAGTTTGGTATGGTTGCTCATTTCCTAAGACACGCCCTTGGCTGAGACACCAGCCACCTCCAATGGCAGAAGGGTGCCACCATGTCAGATTCAATTCAGAATAGTTCACTGTGGATAGTTTGCAGTAAGACAAACACGATGTGCTGCGGAAGTTGAAAGATTTGCCAATTGGGACTTTTTTCTCATTAGTTAGCGAGGGTCCAGATGTCACTACCACCAACGGGCTTGTAAATCCTCCAGAAGTGGCACTTCTCCCTCAGTTCACCAGAACAGTTCCAGGACCTGTGGAAGAACAGAAGAGGATGATGCCTGCTGTATGTGACCTGTGTGGAGACATGAACTGCTAGAAGTGCTCCCACTGCAAATGGCAGGTCTCTACCTACAGTGCCATAGTGGTTGAAAAGCAATGGACTGGAAGGTGGCCTCAATTACTCGCCAATGGCTGAGATTAATTCAGGCACTCATTTTATCACCTTATTTATTGCTATTGTTTTATCTGCAGCATCGCTGACAGCACTTTGTAAAGTGTGTTTCTCAACTGAGCTGAGATTCCAGCTGAAGTACAAGTCATATCCTCATTGTAGTTTTAGAAAGTACTGGATGGCATTACACGCAGTTGCATTCATTGCTTGATATCTATGGCCAGAGGGACAAACTAGAGCCGGCAAAGCAATGTCAACCCAGCCAGGAAGGAACATCATCAACAACTATTTGATCATTCAGTTTTGTTAATCTTGGGTTAGAAAGATATAGTTGGAGTTACCTATGGTGAGAATTATAGACCTTTGGGGAATATAGACCATCAGTGAGAAACGTATTATATACTGGCCTTCTTGTATTGTTCATCTACCCACTCTGCACTGTGAAATCTGAAAGGATACTGGGTAAAGAGATACCCGCCCCAATGTGTCAGTATTCTGCAGGTGGGTTTTGTTAACTTGCCGGAAATTAATGCTATTGTTTTCTGGTACACAAATTATTATGCACATTTTTTAGAGTCAGAATTGTTGTACTTTTGCATGACAACTGGCCAATTAGGCTAGCTGTTAGACCAGGTCCTTTTTGCGAGGTCTCCCCTATATGTTTACCTTCTGTTGCTGAATTCATGTTTTGTTGCTTTAGAACTCTGTACACTTTACTGCCACTTACCAGTGCTAAAGTGCTTGTACTCTCTCCCTAAAACATGATAAAATTGGCCTACACGTGATTGGCACATTTGATTTCCTTCTAAGCCCCAAGTAAATGTTACTACAAGTACCTAGAGCTTGTAAATCAAATGCTACTAATGGATCTGCGTTAAGTATAAGTAATGGGGGTGGGCCCTAAAACACACAGCTAGATTGGGCCAGTAAATTTGAAGAAAAGAAATACCCAGCTGACCATTTATGTGCTGTCAACTATTTAACAGACTAGGACCAAAATCACGAATATGATGATCCAAACATTTAATCATTAGTATTTTTCTTCGTTAATTTTGTTTCATTAACGCATTGTTTGTCTGTTTGACGCAAGTGCTACTGAACTTAGAGCGAACGTGTTCACAAGAACAATTCTTACTGAACGTGCGTCTGTTGTGATTAATCTTCCTGACTCTTAAACTAACTTTCACCGTCTGAGGCAGGTCTTTTAAAGAGCACAACCGGCCGGAAAAAGGCAAGAAAGAAAATCCTTATTCAGCACAGCGAGAAGCCCCTCCAGTGCAGGTTCAGTTTTGAAATTCAGGCATAAATCCCCAGCCTTTAAAACAACAACTTCTGGCTGAGTTAAAAGCATCTCTAACGTTGGTGACAATACCATGAAAAGGTCTACAATGTGAATGGGCCCACTACAAAGCTGATGAGCCCTACCGAATTATAAAACAGAATCCAGTCACAGCCCTGAAGAGAAGCCCTCTAATCGCAAAGGGCTTCGAAACGCGTTGGCTTTATTTGGCATTATTTTAACCAACAAGGACCAGTTATTTTGATGAATGATACAGCAATTGAATAAATTTGTATTAATAATGTCTGTTCTCTTTTGCTTAATATGAAAATATCCCCGTTGGTTTGTTCCCTGAGAATTCTTTCCACTGGGTAACCTGATTTAATGTCCTTTTGTTGACTGGCAGCAGTATTAATTGATTTGTATGTGTTTCAGTCTATTAGTCATTACATTGAATCGTTTTTTCTGTGTAATCACTTGTTAAATGTGTCACAATTGTATATGTTGTTTTCATGCTTTTTGTACTCATTTGAGAATTGGTGTAAATCAAGTGTTGTCCTTCTTCTCGTGCAATGCGTTAATGAAACAAAATTAACGAAGAAAAATACTAATGATTAAATGATTGGATCATCATATTCGTGATTTTGGTCCTAGTCTGTTAAATAGTTGACAGCACATAAATGGTCAGCTAGGTACTTCTTTTCTTCAAACTAATGGATCTGCAGCACTCATTGTGCCACCCACTAAAGTAGTTTTTAAAAACGACTCAGACCTGTCACTGCAGCCTGTAGTGCAGTTTTAAACTGCCATTTTGGCCTGGCAAAATAAATCTTTTGCCAGGACTAAATCTTCCTTTTCAATAATTATAAGTCACTTCTAAGAAAGGCCCTAAAGGCTCATAGGATAGGGTGCATTGTATTCAAAATGTAGGATGTTTGTTTGAGTTTTACATCTCATGGCAGTGAAAACCTCATAAACTCATTTTTACTGCTGCAAGGCCTATCTCTCCAATTGACTAACACTGGCCTATCTGATTACATTCAATAAGTGATAGCTTTAGATTGGGAGCAGGTAGAATACTGTTTGCACTCAAATGACTTATAATTTAAAACCCTCTTTATTTCCAGCGATGGCGTGAGAGGGGCTGTAAAAGGGTGGGCTCCCTCTTCGATCAGAGGGGACTTATCCCTTTCGTTCAGCTTCAGACGGACTATGCAATCCCAGCGGCGGACTGCTATATGTACCAACAAGTGTGACACTGGGTAACATCTTCAGAAGTGAGACCCGGGGCCTCAAGACAGTTAACACCATTTCAAAAGTGGCTCGTTACTAAGGAAGATGACAAGCGCCTTATATCGGAATTCTACGCATTCCTCTCCTCTGGCCCCTCACTCGCAAAGACCAAGGGACAGTTAAGGTGGGAGGAAGAATTAGGCAGGCACCTCACAAGCAATGAGTGGCAGGACATCTTCTACAGAGCACACCACACAGCACATGAAATTTCAGGTACGGCGGCGGCATATAAGGTGGCCGCGTATTGGTATTTAACTCCGGCTCGACTCAATCACTGGAATAAAGATCGCCTGGCATACTGCTGGCGGGGTTGCGGTCAGACTGGGTCCCTAATGCATCTTTTGTGGCAGTGCCCCAAGCTAGTGGGATACTGGGACTCAATATTACAAGACATCAATGATGCCTTCGACACAGACATCCCACGCTTCCCAGCGTACACACTGCTAGGCCTCCCCAACTGCTTGACCTTACCTTTGCGCTCCTTGAGAGGGAGACAGATAGCCCTAGCCCTGAACGCCGCACGTCTAGAGTTATTAGCTCACTGGGGATCCGAGAAAGTCCCGAACCACTCTGCCTGGCTTAGACGATTGTGGGCGGTGTTGGGCATGGAACGGTTATCGTTGGTGGCAGACAACAAAGCAGACGTTTTTCAGGAACTCTGGGCTCCTTTTATAAATATCCTCAGTAAGGAGTTCAGAGAAGTAACCTGCCCTAACACCTACAGGTTTTACGCCTCATCGACACAGACCAGCTTCATAAGACACGCTGAATAATAGGCAGATGCTCTTATGAGATTTCCACGTGGGGCTGACACAGGGTGCGGAGGAGACTGGGAGGCTGCGGGAGGGGGGTATTGTTTCTTTCTCGCTTTTCTTTCTTTTCTCCTCTTTTCTCTCGAAGGCTCGTTGCCAGTTCCTATGTCTGGGTAAGAGACGAACTTTGCTATTGCATAGCCCGAGTTAAGCTCGAGAGGTCTGAGATTACAAAGCAAACTCTTGATGAGTAGCCTAATGTAGCCCTTAGCCCACGCTGCCTGCCTCCGGGTTGTTGGCTTACAGCTGTGTCAATTCTATAAGGCCGGTGCCTACACTGTTGGCTACTGACAATGTCTTGAAATAAGATCTTTTTTCTCTCGATATTGTGCTTTGATGTAAACTAATAAAAGAGTTATTCCATAAAACCCTCTATATTAGTAAAGTTGGATTTTAAGTCTCAATTCTTAAAACGCTACTTTTGAATGTTGACTTTTTCATGACTAGCCATTTGTGCCTTCTGCCAGGGTCCTGGGTCACATGACGGTGAATGGCACTACTGTTGTGGTTTGTGTATTGCTTCCAGACAGTAACACAAAGGGGGCTTTTGTGTGGACAGTATGGAATTTCCTGGCAGGATGACTGGGTGGGGCTGTACCCTGTCCTACTTGCATTTCAAAGGGCTGTGCTTCCTGCACACACAAAAGAAAAACTGATACCAGGCCTGTCTTGTCTTTTTCCACCCCAGATAGTTTGGAGCCTTGAAGGAGGAAGGAGAACTACTTGCCAGAATGAGATGAGGGAGTAGTATGGGGGAAAACTCCACACAAAGACTGGCACCGGTAAAAATATTGGACCTCCATCGCCACTATTCAGTACACTCCTGAACCTGTGGAAATTACAGAAGGAGAATTACCCTGATGCCAGAGAACTGTTCTGCCTCTTGAAGGGCTGCCTTGGTGTCTAAGAAGGAAGATTGGATCTGCTTGCCTGCATCCCAGTCTAACCAGAATAACTCCTAGGTTCAGTTGGTTTACCGCCTATGTGAGCTGCAGGGACACAACAAGCTTCAGAGTCCTCCTTGCAACTGTGCCTGCTTCAACTGTGCCTGCATGGACCTGCAACTGGACCTGCCTGAGCCTGCTGCTGGCCTTTGCTGGAATGAGTCATCCATGATCTCGAGAAGTGCCTCCCCAGGTCCTGAGCCCTTGGTTGGCATCAGAAAGACCTCCTCCTTTCCTAACTGAAGATTTCATTAGTACTGATGCCAAGTGACGCAGAGCCCTGCAAAGCCTCAACACA
Organism: Calotriton arnoldi; assembly: GCA_963921515.1. Lineage (NCBI taxonomy): Eukaryota > Metazoa > Chordata > Amphibia > Caudata > Salamandridae > Calotriton > Calotriton arnoldi. Next base: position 924,375 of record CAWUFW010004205.1, read on the forward strand.
CAGATGAAAGCTTCATAGGAACCAATGCAGAGCAACACAAAGCCCCACAAAGCCTTGCCACACAGCTGGAAGCTTCATCTGAACCGACGGCAAAAGACGCAAACACCTCAAAGTCTTGCTGCATTGCAATAAAGCTTTATCTGAACTAACGCTTATGGACACATAGCTCAGCAAAGCCTCACAGCACAGCAGAAAGCTTCATCGGAACTGATGCAGAGTGATGTGAAGCCCCGCAAACTAATGCAGTGCATATCCTGCACCAAGCACATAAGGTACAACTTCCAGTGTGCCAAACCCGGTCCTTTGCCCGGCCTGCACTCTATCACAGTTGGCCTGAAGTTGTGAGTTTGTCCCGGTCCAGGTTAAGCACAGGTTAATTTAGTGACTTTTGTGGTTCATCCTTACAAGGTTGGAGATTGTTGTCTGAGTGGGACTTCAAAACCCCCTCAACCAATAACCCAATTTCTTACACAAACCATTATATATTATACATAAATTAACCCCGGGTGGTAAACTCCGCTCCGCTCATGGAGTTTGCGGAATTCAGGCACTCCGCGCTCAGCTGCCGAATGCAGAATTCCTGAATTCCACCATTCGGGCACGAAGCGCTGTTTTTTTTTCGTTTGCGGACTCACGTTTTCTTTTGGCGCTCAACCACGAGCGCCAAGACTCTCAGGCTACTTGCGAGCGTGCGTGAGACTTCTCACACTGCTAAAGAGCTCCCGCAAGACATCGCGCTCACTCGCACGGCTTCCGGCCATGACAGCACCAATCCAGCATTCTTAGGGTTAAACGGGATCGCAAATGGAGCAGTCGAGCAGCTTTTCTGCTTGAGAATGCAGCTGAGATGCACTTGGAGTGGATTTTCTTCTCAAACTAGTCTTTGGAGTTGTTTTTTTTGTGTGAGAAGCCACATTTTTTAAAACCATTTTTTAAAACCAGAAGGAAATTCCACAGAGACTCCAACTTCCTGTTCCTGTCCAGCAGGCTCCTCCCAATGTACCTCTCCTGGTCACTTTTCATAGGGATTTGGAACTGGAAGGATCACTCTCCTTGTCTGCTGCATATATACCATTGGGTTTAAGGAGTTTGTTTTTGAGCTATCACAAGTAAGTTGAAAAACTGGTGTATAAGGCTGTTGTTTGTTTGACTGGGGAATGTACCTGGATTTATTTGTACTTTTATTTGTTTTTTAAGATGTATTGTGGTGGGTGGCCTAGTTTTTTTGCATGAAATTTGTCTTCTTTTGTAAAGGAAAAATGTTGCACTGTTCAGTACATTTTCTTCCCATGTTTTTTAATAAGTTTGCAATATTGATTGATTTAATTCACTATGGGCCAGATGTATCAAGTAAAATTGCGTTCGCAAACGCCGAAATTCACAGAATGTTGGCGTTTGCGAACGCAATTTTGCTGAGCGGTATGTATTAAGGCAAAACTGCCTCGCAAAATAAGGAATCGCAAAATTTGCGATTCCCTATTTTGTGATTGCATTTAAGGAATCGCAAATTGCGATTCCTTAAATCCAATGTAAGAAGCACCAATTTGGCCTTAAGGAATCGCAATTTACCACCAACTTCAAGTTGGTGGTAATATGCGATTTCTTTGAAAAATGCACTTTTTAGCATTTTTCAAAGTGCCATGTGGCGCACATACATGCCCTTAGGGTATGTATGTGCGCCACATGTGCACACATACATATTTCAGGGGTGCAACAGGGTGTCAAAAGGACACCCTGGCACCCTTGAAATTGCATTCTCAATTTGCGATTCTCTAATTGCAATTAGCAAATTGAGAATGTCTTCCCATTCATTCCTATGGGCCTCTACGCCCATAGGAATGAATGGGAAGGTATTCCTTAATTGCGAATCGCAATTTGCAATTTGCAATTAAGGAATATTAAGGAATCGCAATTATTATTGCGATTCCTACATACATAGCATTTTGCAATTCCTTAATAGCAATTCGCTAAAATTCGCTATTAAGGAATCGCAAATGCAATCCTTGATACATCTGCCCCTAGTTGGCCTAGTTTGCCAATGGGCAATCCAGCCAGTAGGCCCTGTACTATTCATGGGTGCATGATGATGAAACAACTGTTTCTGTGGTGTCTGTAGAATTGAAACATCATATAGGCCAAGGATGGCATTGGATTAAAATACAAAATGTGTTTTTTTTTTGTGGTTTTTGACATTTTTCCCCTGCAAACAGTGTTTAGGTGGAGTTATGCCTTTGGACGATGTGTGCTGTTGTGAACATTTGTAGCCAGTGTACTTTTGCCATAGGCTTGCATGTGTTGTTTATCTTTCATTATGTTGCGGCCATGCCTCCTTGCTTGCTGGTTCACCATGTGGTCAGTCGGTGGCCATTTTGTGTAGGTAGACAGTGTGCTTTTGCCATAGGCCTGCATGTCTTCTTCTCTTTGTTCCCCTACTCAATGCCTATTTGCTCTGTGTTGTTGTTGTTGATGACCATGTGGCAATGGCAGGCAGCCATTTTGTGTGTCCAGCCCTTTGCCATATGCTTGCATGGATGGTTGAGCAATGAGATAGCAGTTTAATAAATTAAAACAAATGATGTGCTTGGGGATAATGTCACTTAATTATAATCTTTTCAATTTTAATTTTTTTCAATTTTAGTTGTAATTTTTTTAATTTCTTTATTCTTTTAAATTTTTTATGTTTTTTTAGATATTTATTTTACCATTTTCATACCATCTGGTATCAATGAATCAACCCCATGTCTGTAATAGGCGCACAACAGCAATCATTGTATAAGGATTATTCGATTGTCAATGCATTTGTCAGCTGCACCTGCCAGGGTGCCACATCCCATGTGATGCATTGCACATAAAGCAAACAGTTACAGCTGTATTGTTTTGTTGTTGTTGTTGCTCTTTCTAATCCTTCATGAGTGTACAGTCATTTATGTTGGTGTAGTTTTCCGTTTTGCGAATGAACACTGTATACTATTGTTAATTATTTATAATAACTTAAGTAACCACACTAAATGATATTATTTGTTTGTACTACTACTTGAACTGCAGCAATGCCATGTTTCACTGATGTTTTTCTTGCTTGTTTGCTTTTAGGTTCAGAAGAGAAGAGACATTACCCGCAGTACTGCCAAACAGAAGGCCTCTAGAAGACGTGACGTGTGACTAACTACGCAACACGGTCATCTCTTCAGCTTGTTGTGAAGCTGCATGCCACTGCCAACTGATAGCTTTAAGATGGCCTCAAAGAAAGGTGGTGCCAAGAAAGTGGCTATGGGGAGCAAAAGAAGCAGATTTCCACCACTGGCGTACCGACGCAACTTTTTTCAGGAAAGTTGGGCTTGCCGCACCGGCCTCCGGCGAGCAAGCTTACAGCAGGACTCATGCATTAACAGTACTACCTCCCCAACCTAAGCCCAGGACCATGTCTGTCAGTAAGGTAGCCAGTGCAATGATGTTGAATTGGATTTGTCCCTTTCACAAAGTAGTTCACAATTGTTTCAGGAAACACAGCAAAGTGGACAGCAGCTGCAGCCAACAATGGATTTGTCTGATGTTGGAGCAGAACAGGAAGTTGAGCTCCCTTTAGAGCAAGAAGTTGAACCTCCTCTTTTAGAATTATTGGCTCCCACATCTCCAGCAAGGAAAAGGAAGGGTACTACAGCACCATCTTCTCCAAGCACCACTTCTGATGATGATGATAGGGACATGGAGTGGATCCGACAGAGCCCAGGAAACAAAAGGAGAGGTAAGGAAAAAGAAAAGTTCCAGAAAGACTTAGGGGCATATTCTCAAGGACTTATCGCGGCACTTTATCGCAGCCAAAGGGGCGATAAATTCATCGCACCATTCACAAGCTGGTGTTAACAGCCCAGAACACCATTTTACCCGCGATAGCATCCGCAAAAAACATCGCCACAGATGACCCCCGCAACTATCGCTAATGAGATGCTGAGTAGGCGTTCCCGAGCAAAAACCTGCAACAACACCACACCTCAACATTCTCAACGACAAGCCCAATCAGCGATAAAACCACAAAACAGGCGATAAGGCGCGTAGGCAGCAGGAAACTAACACCTGCCCTGACCTGGTGCAAAGTCGGAGCACAGCCTGCACCACAAAATGGAGCCCAGCCCAGAGCCACACCTGAAGGGCAACAGATGCCATGGAGCCACTGAACATGCGTGCCGGACAACCAAGAGGGCCACAACATCCACCGCCACCACCCCCAGGACCACACCCCAACCCCCTCCAGCCCCACCATGGGCACCCCTCACCTCCCCGGACCAAGACACAGCACATCAACTGCACGGAAACATGACCACAAGCACCCGCCTGATGTCCCACAATTGCAACAATCAACATACATGTGCGCACTGAGATCCTGATTCATACATACACCATTGAAAGACCAAACAAAATGTCACATTCAAATACGTCACCAAACAACTATCCTGAGGAGTCATGGCGGGGCATCCCTGGACAAACTGTGACTCACAGCCTGCAAGACAATACCCAAGATAAGAAGGTGTGTCAGACACCCATCAAAGGACAGGGAGAGAGAGAAAGAGAGATAGAGAGAAAGAAACAGACAGAAAGAGAGAGACTAAACAAGGAGCGCAGGGCCAATCGGGCCCTTGGCTCATGCAAAAATGCCAACAGCTGCGTGTGTCTCGAACTCTGCGCACCACAAATCACTGGCCTGGCATCAAAGTCAGCGCAAACTCCACATCACAATTAAGACATGCAAGCAGTAGTCAGACAAAAATCAGGAATTAAAGCACCTTTGTCTCAACACACAAGGCCAACCAAACCCCCGACCTTGGTCCTGAATGCGGCTGGCACACCCTGCGTGAGATACCATACCAGCCTCCAACGACTCCCACACCACGAACTGTGCTAATGAAACACCAACGTGCCTACACCCCACACACACTTGTCCCTGCACGACCGACACCTGCAAGGGATGCCCTTGAAACATTGTCAAGAACTACCCATGCGTACAAACGTCGCACACACATACGACTCATTGCCCAGAGCTGTGGCATATCGTCCACCGAACACCCGCCGGTCAGACGAGTGCCAGTGCCACAAGACCAACAAACGCTATGGCCTGCATTCCCGGGCACATGCACAACCCCTGTCACGTGGAACTGTACCGTGCCCGAATGCTGCATCTGTTGGGATCCCTGCCAATGGCAGTGTTGCGAATCAGTTTCCGTCTGAGTTTCCGTCTTGCCTACGTCACCTGCGTCCAGCCCTGGTTCCACTGTGGATCATGCACATTCGAGTGGCCCATGGAGGACTGCCTATCCAACGCAACTGTAGCTGAATTGGATTATGACCTGACAGTGCGCCCCCTTTTGGCCCACCAACAGGAGTGTCACCTGGATAGCCGTGCATGGGATGCACTGATCCTTGGCGTATGTGCTGGCAGTTGCGCATGGGAGAATGCACAACTCCTCATGTGCAGTGACCACATCCAGGCGCTCCCCTATTGGGCTGTGTTGTGGATTGGGGAAACGGCGTGGACTGAGCACATCTGCCCGGACCAGTTAATGGATTGGCTCACCCTGGTGTTTCTTCAAGCCAACAACGATGTATTATTGGAACACATTGCCCATGAAGCTGCGCTGGCATTCATGGACGAGTAACTATGTCCCTGCAGCCACATCGGATTGTCACCCACAGCACTACTCCCAACACCTTGTACCATCATGGGGAATGTACCCACATCCCACCACAACAGAGGACATGTCTGACTTCGTCTGGACTCTGTATGCATGTGCGTGGAATTACGCGTGTGTACACACACCTGTGCAAGGTGATGCAGTTCCATGGTCAGAGCAGCACAGCGTCGTCTGGCAACGTTACCAAGTCGGACACACTGCTGGAGGGAGAGTACACACATGGCAATGTAGCACGACATGTGAACTTGTTGGACCCTTTCACCTGATCACTGTCAGCAGAGCAGACAGTCGGCACAGTCGGGCGGCATAGCACTATGCAGACTCCATGGGCTGTAAGTCGTGCCCCCTCACATGGGGCAATGGGCATACGCCAAACAACACATGACTCATCCAGCAAGGCAAGGTGGGCTGAGACCGTTGCCATCCGTGATGATTGGGGTTCATTTTTCCACCCTCATTTCCTGCACCTCGACATGTACCCATGCTGCGTGTAAGTGTCTTAAGCATGTTCCTGCCTGTTGTGGCCGTTGCCTTGTCCGTACTGACACGGACATGCCAATAAAGTCTACGCAACACCACTGGTGTCTAACTGTGATGAGTGTTGATTAGCTTGACCACTCGTGTGCCACAACGAGCATCGTCCCTTCACATGGAGGAAGCGACTGACGCATGTACAATGGGGGTGGGTCCCTTCTGACAGCTCCACCTCTGTGAGCCTGACATTGTTTTGGGAGAGTTGCTGGTAGACCTGTGCTCTTACGTGTCTTCAGCAATGTGAGTATGGTGTCCAACCTCTGACCATGTTGAGCAATGTTATGAATCATTACAGAATGTGTCCACACAGATGTGTGTGAGTAGGTATGCAACGTGAAGTTCTGTCGTCACATGTGATGTAGGACACCACTTCTGGCCTGCTACCGATTTGGTCATTCCTTAACACACAGCCCTATTCAAGACATGGACCTGTGCCTACGTTGGGGGGGTTGTGAGTTTGTTGCTAATGTGCAATGGGGACACAGCCAGTACCCACCTTCACAGTCATCCAATTGGCCATGTGTCTCAGGGATGAACATGCGCATTGATGTCATTTACCAGGGTGTACCTTCTTGTTCAATCATTGTCCCTACATCCAGCCATACTTCCATACGTGAGTGAACATAGTCATGACACATCTTCATGATTTCGAATGTTTTATTCACATTCTGGCGAATGACGGAGAGGGAGCTGTACATGGCCATCCAAGCCCACATAACATGGAAGCCCAGTGGTGGGCCAACCAGAGTCCTTTGGGTATTGAAAATTGATTTGGAAGAGGGGGAGTGCAGTCCACAGCAGGATTGCTGTGTAATTGACAAGCAGTGGAGATATGGCAGTCTGTGTCGGGGTCCGGGTGAATGTCGCAGAGTGTTCCGGGGGTCAGTGGAAGGGGTTGTCCCAGGGCATGATGCATGGGGCAGAGCCAGGCAGGGCAAGCCATATGGAGATGATGGATGCTACTGCCTCCTTCCTCACACAGAAGTTACCATCCACATCTTACTCCTCTGATACTTCTTCTGTGTCGGGTGTGTCCGGTGTGTGTGGCGGTGTAATGGCTGCATCACTGTGTGCCACTGACACATCAGGGTGCGAAGGCGATGGGGCTGCAACACTGTGTGCCACTGACACATCAGGGGTCGGAGATGTGTGTGTCGAGGTTCCTGCAGCAGTCATCTGGTACTCAGTGGCAGCAGTGGCAAGATGAGGATCTGCAAGGCATGGAAGATCGCAGCTACATCTCGCTGGTGTTCAGCAGTGGCAGCCATACTTCCAGCCTGCATCGGATCCATGGTCTCCATTGTCCTCCGCATCTGTGCCAACTCTGTGCTGTCATCGCTGGAGCCTGTGTGCCTAGACAGTTCTTGTCTCCGAGTAATGGAACCAGCGATGTCAGCCAAGGATTGTTGGTGGGCATGGTGCAGACAGTGGGTATCCGTTAGGGACTGTAGGTGCTCCCTGATGGGACTCAGGCACCCACGTATGGCATCAAGTTTGGCTGCCATGAGGTCGAAACCCAGCCGCAGCTGATCTGCCATCTCCTCCTGGCACCCTAACACACAGCGTTTGAAATCCATGTGTTGGTCATGGGGGTCCTGGGAGGCTGCCGTGGTGGTGTGTGCTTCCTGCTGTGTGGTCTGTGCAAGGTGTGGGCTCACCGCGATGCAGCTGGGCTGCCCTGCTCCTGGAGGTGGGGTGAGGAGGCTGTCCACAAGCTGTTGGAGTGTGTCTGTGCAAATGGACAGGGTGTCCTCTTCATCATCACTGAAGAGATGTGTGGTCTGCTCTGCAGGAGGTGTTGGTTGTCCCTCTGCAATGTAAGGGGAGATGCAGGTTAACAGTGTGTTCCATGTATGTTGACGCATTGTGGATGTTTACATTCAGACTGCATGACGGTGTACATTGTGACTGTTTTGGTGTAGCTGGCTGTTTGATGGGAGTCAGTGGACATTTCGACTACATGACGGATGTGTGTTTGTACTCGTACATTATCATCTCACAGTGTCATGCATTGCCAGATGTGATTGGCCAGTTTCTACGCACGAGAGGCACCAGTTGTATCCTCTGTCCTGTGGTGTAGGGGTTGCACTCTGTCCCACATTGTCGTCAATGTTGATGTACTGTGATTGCTATGTGTGTGTGCTGCATTGTTGGCGATTCGCCCCTGCAGCTCTGCATTGGCGGACCCTTATCCCTTTGAGTTGGTGTGCATTTGACTTGTGTGCTTTTCGGGGGCTGGGATGTTTGCGACTTGGGTCATTTGTGCTACTGGAGATATTCAGTACTCTTGTGCATTTTTTGTCTGCAGATGTGTTCTTGACGTCATGGCTCGTAGGTGCACGTGGATGTGTCAGAGTGTGACCTGCTCCTTTACGGATGTGGTCCAAACTCAGCCACCTCAGTGTTGTCTCGTGCACCATGTCATGTATTGTGACTTCAGCCATGCTATCTGTCATGCAGTGTCACTTGCATTGTCAGTGTGGCTCACAGAGCCGCTGCTTTTCTGGATTCAGCACATGTGCATGGGTAGGTTGTGGCGAAGGTGATATGGAGGGGGCCAATTTGTGCACATAGTGGACGGGGGCCTACTTGGTGTTTCTATGTGTGCTGCAGTGTGCAAAGGGTATCAGGGACATGTTCCACACTCATTGCGAGTGTGCAGTGTGCTGCACATGATTGTGCATGTGTGCCATTGTGCTCATCTGCTCCCGTCCCCCCAGTCCCTGGTGGTTACTCACCCTGTTGATGTTGGGTCAGGTCATTTCGGGCTGTGTCCAGACCCCAAACTCCTTGCACCGTCTCCCCACTGATGACTGTGGCCACCATTTCCTCCAGCTCATCCAGCTCCTCCTGTGGCACAGGACTCCCACCTCCAGTCGCCTTTGCTGCCTTCATGTTGGCAGCGAGTTTCTGTTTGGTTTGGCTGTGCACTTCATGCCAGCGCCTCTTGGCATCCTCCATTGACCTCCTCGACACTCCGACTGCATTCACTTTGGTGACGATGGACTGCCATATTTCCGTTTGTGTTGCCAATGACGCAGTGGAGGTGACTAACAGTTGTTGGTAGTGTTCTATCACCTCCGTGACGGTGATCTGGTCTTCCTGCGGACTGAACCCCGTCTTCCTCTTCCTCTTCTCCTTGCCCTCCCCCGAACAGGGGGTTCCATGCTGGTCCTCCGTGGGGTTTGTGGAGTTCGGCTTGTCCTCTACACTAGGTCCGGGTGCATCCATGGTGCTACGCAGTTTGGATTGGTTTTGGGGTTGGTTTTTTGTTTGCTTTTATAGTGCATTTTCACGCATGACGTGTGGGTATTGCAGGCCTGTCGCTGGTTTTCACTGATTTTGGTATCGCGCTTTGTGGCGTCGCAACTTTTTGTGCGGTCGTGTTTCGCATTTTTTGTTTTTCGCTTTGGTTTTTACGCGGGCATTTGGCGGGTTATCATGCTGCTATCGCATGGTGCCGAGGGGTTGGGAATTGGATGTTAGGATGGTGTTATTTTCTCGCGATGGACTGCGATATGCAAAGTTGCGGTAAGCTAAATTTGCGATGGTTATCACAAGTTCTTGAGAATATGCCCCTTAGACTTATGGAAGGGGATGTAGAGGAGGATGATGAGGTAGTCATGGTGGAAGGTGACACAGAGGAATCTGACATTGCTATTTAACCATCTCCGAGGGATGTGGCACAGGTAGCACCGTCACAAGCCAAGGTGTTACCCCGAAACCGGTTCCAGGATGCTTGTTTCTGGTCCAGGGAAGACCTGGCTTGGCAGTTCGGGCTAGACTGTTCCCATGAGGCACAGGGTCAAGACTGATTTGCATATAGCTGGGTCTGAACTGGGGTGGCGAAGTGAGTTAAAGAACGCTGAGGCATTCAACCCAGATCTGTGACTGGGGGTGTGTCTGAAAAGTTTCAGCACTCTGTCGATCATCTCCTTGTGTTTGCACAGCCACCAGCTCCCATATCTGTAAAGCCCCATGTGAGACCTGCACCAACCCTTGTCTCAGGAGAAGCAGAGAGGCAATTGGCGACATGCCCATCTACCTCTAGTTCGTCTTCAGGCATTGGCAGTGGCCCGGTAAAAAAGTACTCCTCCCAGTTTAGGACTTTTTTACAGTTAGCAAAGATGAGGAGCACTTTGCAGTATGCACCATTTGCCACACAAATGTTCGTCGAGGTAAGCCTGGTACACATTATGGTACTGGAGGCCAGACAACCCATATGAAAAGACAACACACAATGAAGTGGGAGGAGCACATTAAAAAAATTGCTGTACATGGTTGTGGTGGTGGGGAGAGCCGGGGAACATCAGCTACAAATCCAATCACGGCAGAAGGTGATGATGAGGAAGAAGAGAGTGACACCTTCACACAAAGCAGCCCTGTCCCCAGCAGTGCACCAGCAGAATCACCACCTCCGTGACTTCACAATGGCACATGAAGGCTCAGAGTGAGATGATGGAGACACCAAAGCATAAAGTGACTGCCCCACCACCACCACGCACATTGAGTCTACCACTAGCATCTACTTCTCAAAAGATGCCTGTATCCGCGCCCCAAGAAAAGAAAAAAATCCAGGCTACTATTATGGGCATGTCTAGGCAGGAGGGGACCTACGAGTGAAACCACCCAACCACACCTTTGTACAATGGGAAGCCCAAAATGAAAGATACCAAGTAAGCTTTGCAGCAAAGTGTTGTTCACACCATCTACCTGACAACAGACATGTGGACCAGTTGTCAGGCGACTGATTACATGTGCATCACTGCACACTGGATCTCCTTGGCAGGGGTAAAGCAAAAGATATCTTCAGGTCTTGGCCCTTAAGAATGTTTTAAGAGCGTTCGGCGGCATGCAACAGTGGCCATGTTCGCCATGGAGAAATCACATATGGCTGTAAACATCTTGAAGGAAGTTAACAGCAAGGTGTAAAAATGGCTGTGACTCAGAGGTCTTAGAATTGGATTTGTTGCCATGGACAATGGCAGTAACATAGTCAAGGCTGTGTCAGATGGAGGCTATTTCAGGGTCCTGTGTTTGGCGCATTGCATCAACCTGGTGGTGCAAGACTTCCTCAAAAAGGAAGTCATAGTCAGCAACATACTGACCACCTGCAGAAGAATCTGCACCCATTTCAGCCATTCTTTTAAAGCCATGAAGCAGCTGTGGATTATTCAGCCTAATAATAAAGCACTAGTTAAAGCCCTGATACAGGAGGTTCCAGGACGTTGGAACTCCACGTTTTACATGCTACAACGTCTGTTTGAGTAGTACAAACAGATCAATGACTATGTCTTTCAAAGAGGAGGGGATGCAGTTGGGAAAGCTATGACCATGGAAGCGGACAAATGGGGCCTAGTCAAATGCCTCACACAAATGCTACTCCCTTTTGAGGTTTTCACGCGGGAAGTTAGCGAGGAGGACAGTACGATGGGTCAAGCTACCCCGTTGCTGCATCTCCTACAAGACCAGGTAAAGAAGGCGTCTGAAAGGTTGGCCCCTGCAGGTGTGAATGAAAACACTGAAGCACATGCCTTGGTTGAGAGCTTAGTCCTGCGCTTGGCTTCTAATATAAGGCTGCAACATGACATCATCGAGTCCAAAGGGTACATATGTGCCATACTACTTGATCTATGGTACAAAAATATTCTGCCGACTTTTATTCCTTTTTCTGAAGGGGGTGTTTTAAAATACAAGAGGTGGATTGTAGAGCAAGCCAGAGACTTGGAAGAAGAACGGCTGGAACTTCGAGTCCCATCCCGCAGTTCTGGGGTGCTGCCTTCAACTTCCAGAGAGGGCAGTCTTGTCTCACAGCGGCCAACAATACCATCAACCAGAACACCGGCAACAACAGCAAAAGAAGGACCGGACCCAACCTCTGCATTGTATTGGTTTTAATTGGCAGGGCTCAAGTCCAGTGCAGAGACGATGGCAAAACAGGTAGAGCAAGTGGCAACACCAATGATCATCCACAGGATGTTCCAGGAGTATCTGGATGATCCAAAAGAGGTCTATGTGGATCAAAATCCATTGATGTATTGGTATGGGAAGAGGCGCCAATGGACAGGGCTCAGCAGGCTGGCAATAAAGTATCTGGCTTGTCCTATCACCAGTGTGTCTGCGGAACTTGTGTTCAGTGCAGCTAGTGCAGTCGTCACAGTGAGAAGGACCAGTCCCTTGCCTCAAAATGTGAAGACATTGACTATGATCAAAATGAACCAACATTTTATACCACACAATTACACCCTTCCTGAAACAGCAGCACAGGAGGAGGAAGAGGGTGATTGGTCCGAAATTGAATCAAATGTGTTAGCTGACCACATTCTGGGTGAACCACCTGAGTTTGAGGACCAACTCTACTTCCCGGATTAAGTATGCCAGTGCCCCCATAGAACTTTTAAAATTTTCTTGTTGAACTTAGTTCTTTGTTTGCAAAAAAAAATAAAAAATTAGCTAGAGGAACATTATAATTTTTGTGTCATATTTATGCTGCCCCTCATTTTTTTATTAGTCACCTCTAAATTGCCGGATTGCAGTTGGACCATTGTGCATTGAAGAAGCCTCCACAATTCCTTCATGACATTGGGGAAAAAGCCTGCCCCCCTCGCATGATATTGCCTAATACCTATACCTTTTTGCGTCACTTGGTACTAGAAGGGCTGCCCAATAAAATCAATTATCATGTACAGGACAGCCTGCCAATACCAAATTCCAATGTGTTGCCTGCATCAAAGATGATTGAATACCCAATACCTGAACTACCCATGCTTGGATTGGATGAGGTAACTTCAACAATTGCAACGGTAAGTGACTGATTGCGTGACTGATGATTTAAGTTGATTGATGATTCATGTGGTGGCAGACACTCAGGGAGGATGTGTGTTGAACTGTAATATGGGAAATGTCTTGAGATGATTATTAATTTGCATTGTTTGGGGCGTGAATGATGGGTGCCTATTTATTTTTCCTGTAGGTGATGATCAGCCGTTTCACACTTAGCCAGATTTAATTAATTGCAGAGGTGTTCTCCTTTTTTCTGGTTCTTCAGACACCAGAGCAGTCACTTTAGTTATCAAACAAAAACCTATGAAAAATACTGCAATTCTGTTTCATTCTCTACTTGTTCTTCAACAACATTTGCATTGCACTCCACGTTTATCTTGCTCGGGTCCTCGCGATTCATGATGATGATGATGACTGGTCTGGTACAGGGTTTCTCGGAGACACTCATGACTGGAGGAGTATCATGGAAGAACTCAGGGCGGGACTGTGAGCTACAGGACTACCTAATCAACAGCAAGAAGTTATTGAGTATCGACTTCAGTATAAAGGTAAACCAAGAATCTGAGGCCTAGTACTACTCAGCTATTTGGAATAGAGAGAGGTGCGTTTGTGAAATGCTGCTTTGTGTGTGTGTGTGTGTGTTGGACTTGTGGCAAAAGTGAAACTCTGAGTCCCCTCTTGTTTGTTTTGCACTGTCTCTGAGTCTTCTTATCTTGATACACTCCTCATGAAGCTTACCTTCCTTCTGTCTGTCTCTTTACTCTAAAATACAGTTTCTCTTTTCCAATCCGCAGGCCTTCTTCTAGTGTCCTTCACAAACAAAAGGCCACAGCTAACTGAGCCCAACAACACTCCTGCTTACCTACTGGACCAGTGCAGAGAGGCACCAAAGAGTGAACATTCCCGAGGAGAATGCAGACACACAACCCAATTTTGCAATACAGTATCATTTTTCTTGTAACAGTCATATTAACTAAGAGAAGTGGGTGGGGGTTCAATCCCTAACCTAGAAGACAGGACAGTTAGATATATGGTAAATTGTGTCTTGGGGGCAGAAGGACTGTTTGCAATGCACATATATGTACTCTGTCTTACTTATTCCTTTGTTTCTTTCTAACAACAGATTGATGGCGAATGATGTGCTGATGCTTATTTCCCAGATTAATGTTGGCCTTGCATTGTAGTGTTTGTCTTTGTCAAACCTTTCCCCAAATCCCATTACCCAGCCATTCATCAAACACCTAACCCTCTTCCCCCGAGCTGTGTCATATATTGAGGTGTGGCTTAACTTACACCATCGATGGATCACACACTTGGTAGGGCGGATGTAGTGAAAGCAACACTAACTTACTGTAGAATCTTCGAAGCAGTAGCCCACACCAGCCCATTACCAACCCGTGCATTAAAAATAATCCATAGTTTTTTAGATATAGAATGAAGAACATCAGTTATCAGCATCATCATCGTTAAGGCCTTGTATTGCCTAACCGTAAACGCCTGATCTAAGCTTTTCGGCTCCAGACTTTGAGTCCATTTTTCATAACTTGTGGATTTCACAAATAATACTGCTAGCTCCACATTAGCCAAAACTTACTAATATTGCTATTTTTCCTCTTTTAGCACAATCAGGCATTCTCATTTCGTCACCATCATCACGTAGTACTCAGGTGGTGTCAATTCTTTGTAAATCTTTGATAAATATATAACCCAATTACTCAGTCTTTCTACTTCCATTTAGTTGCCTATGATGGATAATCATCAATCAGAACAATCCTACAGTTGGAGCTCACCTTGATGGAACTGGAAGTGGGACCTCGCTTGTGAAGTTGTTCTGCCTCCCCTGTTATTGCTGCACATATATTCAGAAAAGACAGACAACTAGTATGGATGTAATTTAACTTAGTAAGAAATCAATTAACTGCTGCTGTTTTTCATCTAGAGAGTTCAGACCCTGCACACAATATAGCCTAGGTCATCTCATTATGGCAGCATTTCCCATAATGGTCAAGATAGTTAGAGAAGTCTAAGCCTAGACTTTATAACTAAGTGCTACGCTATCTCTAGTCTAGTCTTGAAGGCAGCAGTGCAAAGTAAAAGTAAAAAAAATGACGTCAGGCATAAATTTAGAATATAAAAAAAGTTTGCCCCTTTATTTATTTACAAAGCAACCCACCCTCGCCACCAAAACAACATCCATGCCCACCCCTCTCCCAAACAAACTGACCCAAGCCCCAAAACTCAAAATGTTCAAGAAAGTCTCTCAAGTCCCACTCGCAACTCCCTTCCCACACTCTCCACCCAGCCCCAACAAACAACAAATCCCTCCCACCAAAACAAAATATTTAAAAAAGGGTTAAAAGAGGACATTATGGACATCAATCCGTAGCTGGTTCATGCTCTGCTCCATCGAGTTGAGCTGGCCCTTGATGGTGTCCAGCCACTGCAGGATGTGGTGTAGCAATGGCCAGTTGCCATTCTGGTGAGGGGTGGCAGCAATTTGCTGGCAGCGGCACTGGCGATGGGATGGCTGGGAGGCTGGAGGCTGAGGGGGACCCACTGCACTGGGGCCCAGGAGCTGTGCATTGATTTCCTCCTCCTCCTCTTCCAGGAACACCAGCCTCCGGTATTCCTACCGGATATGCTCCAGCCTCTGCCGCCGCAAACAGGCCACTCTCTCCTGCCTGCTGGGTGGTCCGGCTGGACCAGCAGGAACAGCTATATTGAGAAAAACAAAAAATACAAATTGTAAATAATGCTCTGTGCAAACAATTGTTTCAAATAACAGCATGGCGCAGTAGCAGTACATTGCTGGTCCCCTAGGGCCATTGGAATTTATTTGATGGAATGATTATGATTAAGAGAACCACAAGGCCAATTTTATATTTTCTTTTACCCACACATGTTGCCAAACATTAAAAAGCAGTGACTGTGTGGCAGAAAAGTAACAGGCAGACTGGAAGAGAATAACATCACAGGATTAAAAAAACAGTGATTGGATTATTTTTTAGTTCTAAACGCTTTTCAAGTAACTATAAACAGAGTCAGACACTTTGAGTTGAAAAATAAATGAGTTCTCATTGATGAGTATGGCATTATGCACTATTATGGAGTACAAGTTGTGTGTGGTGCTAAAATAATGAAGCCATGCTCATTGCTAGCCAGCGCCTCTGCTAGTTTGCTACTGGCTGCAGGTGTAGTTGACAATTATCTAATTCAAATGGCCCTGCTCTTTGCCAAATGCATTTCTCTTTCTACCCTGTCTCCAAAGAGGCTGATGAATAATAAATATGATACTACATCAGTCACACACCTCATGAACGAAATGCGGATATTAATATATTATCCTGTCTGCTGTAAAGTAGACATTGAGGAAAATGAATCTAATGGACTGCACTACAGGTAAAGAAAGGGATTATATAGATTTTATTTGGCACATTTGTCACTATGTATCGCATATGCCAAACTTGATATCAAATCATGCAATTACTCCCACTTTTCTCTGTGGCCTCGCCCGCCACCACGTTTTCCAACAAATTCATTTGTTGGGCAAGAACCAAGGAAAGGAAACTGGATTTCCTCTACTGCAGGAGGTAGGGTAGAGGGATTAGACAGGTAGGGTAGAGCTTTTTTCTATACAATAGAGGGGCCACTACACTGATCATCGATCTATCATCTTTGGCTTATTCAGTCATGGTTCAATTCACAAGGGAAAAATCTGAACAAGTATAAATTAATCTGTTATGGGAAACCATGATATCTGTCTGGAATCACTTCACATGGGTATCGCATGATAAAATGTGGCACATGCCAAGAATGGCCCATCTACCCTTTCACTCATATACCATTTCCTTTCTTTTAAGTTACCTTCCGTTCTTTCATGTCTCCCTCAAGCAATCAAAAATCATTATGTGAGATTTTGCTGCATTGCAGATAGAAGAGTCTATAATAACTCAACCACCACTGTGGATGGTAAAGCTGGGGGGGGTTCAACTCACAGTAGTTTTTTATGACGACGTTGAGTGATGCCTTGGCAAGAGCTAGTGGGCATAGTAATTGAAAGAAATATGTGACTTACCAGTGCCCGTCCCTGCTGCCACTTCTCCCCCTGCAACTGAGCCATCGCCCTCTCCTCCTGCAGCAGCATTGGAGCCAGCATCACCGATGTTCTGTGTGGCTAGAATATAATACATTACACATAATTTAGATCCCACATACACAACCCCAAATACAACAGCAATGTTGCACTATAGCTCAGTTAGCACATATCTTCCAAATATCACTCTGGGCATTTGATTGGTTGGTTCACAAAGTTAGACAAGCAAGGCGTGAAATAACGCTCAATGAAAAACCTATGGTGTTGGGTGACAAATGCAATGCGAGTGAGATCTCATACTTTTTTCCAGCCTTGCTGCACTGTCATTGGAAACTGGTGGTGTACTGTAACTATAAATGAACGGGTATGCAGCACACTACACTGGGGGGGGTGTGGTCCATGATGACCATTGCCACTGTCTCGTGAACTGAACTGAATTAGAGCTAGGCATAAGCAGGAAAAGGAAAGCCTTCTGAACAAACATACATGGTGATTTATTTTTTAATTAAAATACCAGCTTACTTTGGCCTGCTATCTGAATCTTCATGAATCACGATAGATAGCACCAATATTCCAATTGACAAAATACCCCAAGATTCTACGGTTCTACCCTAAGAAGTCCACAGCAATCATAAAAGGACTTACTTGGATCTGCAGAGCCCTCAGCAACAGTGCTGGTGGTCGGCGCCGGCTGACCAGATTGCCCCTGACCCTCAAAATCATCCCTCTTCTTTCCCTTAGGTGCTGATGAAAGAAACTAAGAAGATCAATAAAAATAGATTAGTAATTATGTTAATATTCTCCACAAAATGTTTTATGAAAAGCAAACACAGTCGCTAAAACAGATCACCTATAGTACAACTAGTTTCTTTCAACTCGAGTCTATCGACTGTCGTTAAATCCATATTCCAAATCTCTTTAACAACAACCACATTTGGAACTAATGTATTGCAGTTACTGATATTTGATTTTATTGTATTCCCATTTCTCAACACCCTTGATGAGCCAACTCAGTCTCCCTTTTTTCAATGCATAGATGCATACTTCAAATCATCACCGTGAATCCGATTAAATATCTAGAACTGTACGAGCTATTTAAACAAAACACAGAGAGAACACGCTGCTCAGTGATTCACTATAGTGACAGAAGAAACAGTCTGCGATGGCTTCTTAATTAATCAGCCAAAGCGAGCGTCTGATGAAAGCTATTAGGTAGCGGCACCTGCCTAGCAGAAACTAGAAACTGGATCACACAATAATATACCAGCGTAAACTTTATTAAACATAACTTACCTCTGAGTATGAGCAGCATGCTATTCAGATTTTATTTTAGCATTGTAGAACACAAACACAACAAATGAATAATACTCACTGAGGCCCAGAATCTCGACGCCTAGCAGGTTTAGCAGGTCTTGTTCCCGGTCTAGAATGTCCGCCCAGCGGTTCATCAGCTGCGCAGTGGGGCACCGAACCTGGCTGGTGTGCCGCACGTACCGGTGCACTGTCCCCCAGCGCCGCCGATGTTCCCACAGGGGGTAGCCTCTACCAGGCCTGCCGCCTGCTGCCAGCATAGAGGGGAGGTTTCGCTGAACAAAAAAAGACTAGTGCTGTCACCTCCTCCTCTCCAAAGATTGCCCGGGCTGCACAACTGGGCGGCGGTGCCACCCGGATGGAAGGCACCCCTGTGCCATGGCACTGGGTGGGGAAATAAGCTAAGAAGGGAAAGGAAGGGAAAGTAAACTCGAAAGAAATAAGGAAAGAAGGGGAAATAAACTAAGTCAAAAAGTCACAAAAACATGAAAAATGTGGGGTAGAAAAGTAATAAAGGAGGAGGATGACAAGGATTAACAAGAGATTAAAAATTAGGCCGAGCAGCATAACAGAGAGCAGAAAAACAAGATGGTTGTGCCCATGCAGACGTGTGGTGCTGTTCGCATGTGATTTGGAATGCGAGCACACTTCAGGACCATGTAGTGCCATTCCTGCGCAATTTTGGAGCGTGCAGATGCACTCCGCATTCCCAACGCAACGCGAGCGGGCGCGCCGGCAAACTCCTCCTGAACGCAGAATTCCGCGTAGTGCGGCAGGAGTGTATTTGCGACTCCACGGAATTCCGCATAGTGGGACTCCGCAAATTCCACCCACCCCTAATTTAAATAAAGAATACACACATGTAAGTAAATGAATGAATAAACAGACAAGAACATATTTGAAGAGCAAAATTACGGTTACAGCCTCTTTACAAATGCACATTTAACTAGCTGAACAATAAATGCAAGAGCTACACCGCATTAAAGTGAAGCTGTCATAGCACTGACCTCTGACAACATGTTCTACTGTAACAGAAAATTAACTACTGAAAATGAGCCAGACTCCCAGAAAAAAAAAACACCCATAGTAACCTGTCATAGACAAATTCATGTATACTGGTAATCCCATTACTCTGATTCAAACTTCCTCATCCCGATTCTTAATAAAAAAGAAGTATTTGCATCTTTCTGACAGGCACCAAACTGCCCACCTAAATATAGCCCTCCTTCTGCATTGACTACCCATGCCCCAAACAAATAAACCTCAAGGTCCGCACCGAGAAGGGGGAGGTATCTCTCATGAGATTACTTTGAGTATTCACCTCCTCATCCTTTTTCTGATTCCCAGTTATGACTGGCATTAGGATATAACCATGCCACCTATAGCTTCATTCAATATCAGCCAGCTCATTGAGGGACAAATACACACACAACAGCAATGAAGGTACTGTACAACTGAACCCCAAAGTAGGCAGAAAAGATGATAACTCAAACTTTCACTTTGACGCAGGGCAGCACAGCAAGGTGACTTGCTGAGCTGCCTATGCCAAATCCCAATAAATCTGCTCCTGGGTTTCATGGTTTCCCCTTACCTAATAATACTTTATTAAAGTGGTAATAGGTACTGAAAAATATTTATAAGTTGCTATATATTTTAACAAAATATGTTACGGCAGGAGCAAAAAAAAAAAAGTAAATATATTAAAAAATGAAAATACACAGTAGTACACTATATTTTACAGTCAGTCAGTCAAAATCACTTTATTCGATTATTCAAAATCATAAAAGCATGTTAAAATACCCAACACGTACAAAACATATAACACTCAAAATCCATCATTAATAAAATACAACTCTAAAAATTCAGCAGTGAAATATAAAATACATAATATAAAAGGGAGAATCCATTATACAGAGAAATGAGAAATTACGATTTAATTTCTTTTTCTCCTTGCTCTAATTGCTGCAGCTATAAAACTAGCGATATTAAAAATTTCCCAAGGGCTATTCAACATCTGTAGATATGTTAAGGCTGGTCTAACCTGCACAAAGCCTTTATCTTTTAAAATTGGAAAAATAAAACGCTTCCGAATCCGCAAGTAGTGGTCACAAAACATTACAAAATGCAGAGTATCTTGCCTCGAAAAACTATCACAAGAACAGGGTCCCAGATCCTCTGACTTTTTCCAGCCCAAGGGTTCGGCCAATAAAAAGTGTAAAAGGTTAAACCTAAACCTCGTCAGGAGAAAGCGATGTCGAGGCTTAGTGACTATGTCCAAATAAGGCTCCATCATTAAAGAAGTTTTAGGATCTGATGGGCACGGACTGTTGGTTTTGATAGCTCGATTGCCTCTCTTTCTGCGGATGCTAAACGCAAAAACGAACTCTTTGCCCACCCCAGATCTTTTTTACATATTATTTCAGGGTTGCAAAGACCTCTGGGCGACCCAACACCCTTGCTATGCTGCTCACATGACTAAACCATGGAATACTGCTAGCCCTGTCCAGTGCGAAACAGTCACGGATAATCTCTTGGTTCAGCACTAATTCTGGGTTACACCAGATCGAAATCCATTTAAGAAAAGGGGCCATTTTGATTAAGTCAGACACATAACCAACACCCAATTCTTCATGGACTGAAAACGAGGGCGTGGACTGGGGGACTGAGAGCAGACTTCTTAAACATTTGTTTTCCACCAATTGAAGTTCTATGCAATTTCTATACCCCCAAATATCGGATCCATAATTTGCAATGGCAATACACTTGGATTTGTATATCTGCATCATTGCCTTCATTGGTTTGGCACCCAACCTTCGAGCAAAATCAAGTACCGCACCTGAGGAGCGTGCCATGGCAATTTTCTTTGCCCTCCTCTGCGGGGCCCAAGAACACCTCTAATCAAACAAGACACCTAGGTACGGAAATGAGGAGACCCTGGTTATTTCATTTCCGTCACACCTAAACGTCTTAATTTTACTGGGCCTTTCTCCCATGCTCATGACATGTGACTTGGAAAAATTTACATTTAGGTCCAAGGAACCCATAAAATCGGCAAATGAGGATAACAAATGCTGGAGCCCACCGCGGTACGTGCCAATAGGGCCGCATCGTCTGCATAAAGTAATGCAGGGATCAAACGATTCCCCACACGAGGGATATCCCTGGCAGCGCTACACAAGACCAAATCTAGGTTATTGATATAGAGGGTGAATAACAGAGGAGCCAGGATACAGCCCTGTCTGACTCCTCTAGTTATATCAATCCTCTGTGTTAAATTGCCCATTTGGTCAAACCTTACTGCTGCCGATAAATCCCTATGCAGATCAGACAGAAAGTACACAATGTTCTTATCCATACCCATTGCTAACAACAGATCCCAAAGCTTTGATCTATTTACACTGTCAAACGCTGAGGATAGATCCATAAACGCGAGGTGGAGGGTCCCTTTTTAGCTACTGTGTATTTCCCTATTAATAAATATAGGTTAAGGCACTGATCCAGGGTGCTTCTGCCCTTCCTAAATCCATATTGGAGATTAGACAGAATACCACGTTCATTGATCCAACCGGTTAACCTGCTGAGAACCACTCTCCCCATCACCTTAACCGTAGAATCAATCAGTGATATGGGCCTGTAACACCCTGGGTCCCCTCTATCACCCTTTTTAAATACTGGGACAATTATTGATGTCGACCAAGACTTAGGCATTCCCGTTTCACATACTGTATTTAAAACATTAGCCAGTAACTTAGCCCATAAGGGAATATCTGATTTTAAAAAATCGACAGGAACCCCGTCAGGCCCCGGGGCTTTATTGCTCGTCATTTGGGCTATGGCTACAGCCACTTCATGTTCAGAGAAGTGCAAACTATATGCACCGGTTAAACACGTGGGCCCTATATTTGCCTGATCATGCTGGCCGCTATAAATATGTTTGAAATGGTTAAACCATAATTCTTCTGGGATATTACATTCAACGACGTTACTCTCTTGACCAGAAAAGAACGGTCTGTTTATGGTCTCCCAAAATTTGGCGCTATTCTTAAACACATCGAAAGATGACAGATCCTCCCAGGCCTCTTGTTTAACTTCCAGTTTGCGTGTACGCCGGGCCTGATTATACTCTACCCTTGCCCTAGCTATTAAGTTTCTGTACCAGGGTTTTTCTTTCAGGGCACGTAATAATTTCTGATGGGCAATAGTACAGTTATGGTCGAACCACCTCTCTTACCTTTGTGAGTACCCTCTTTATTGGGTAGGGAGAGGGCACTGGCTATCTGCTTACAGATCCTATCAAAGGCTATGGCAATCACTGCTCCCCCTGAGAACTATCTTGACAAATGGCAATCTCAGACCCTACAGTGTTTAACAGGTCACTTAAAAAAAGGTCTGGTACCACCTTAGCCCATTTCAATCTGCGGCCTTGATCCCTGGTTTTTATCTTAGGAGCCAGGGTCCCTGGTTCTACCATTGCTGTGGTCTTCAAACACCCTCTCAGACTAATATCAATTGGGTTGTGGTCGCTATAGTGAGACCATCTAGCAGTATAGTCCAAAACAAGGGGAATTAGGGTTGTATTAACAAAAATAATATCAATAGTGGAGAACAACCCTCTACCCTTAAAAGAAGGAATGTCCTCACCAGCTTTCGATATATTTGGGAGGGCCAACCCAAAGTCAGCTAAAAAAAACCTCTAAGTATCCCCCTTGAGAAGAATGGTTCGAAGTGGGTCTCTGGGCTACTTCCTGGCCCAAATTCATCGAAAACCTGACACTTTTTATTACACAAGTGAATATTAAAATCGCCTAATAGAATAATCGAAAACTGACTAACTTGATTCTCCCTATATAGATCTAAAAAGTTGTTAAGTCTACATAGATGTTCATTTGGAGATACCTTATCAAATGAATTATAAAAGTTGAGAACGAGTATTTTATAAGCACACGGGGGTTAATCTCAACTGCTAGACAGTTTGCGGACCCTGTTTCCAATTTACGGTGACTACCCCTCAATTTTAGGGAAATCAATGTTAACAAATATAGTGTACTACAGTGTTTTTACATTTTTAACATATTCAAATCTTCACTAAAATGTCTACAGAGTACTGCAGTAATATCTAAAAATGACGGCGCTACTTAAAACAAGCATTGGCATAGCCAATAGGTCTCGCCTTTGGGACATTATAAGTGTTTAGCCATGCAACAGTTAATGTTGCACCAAGGATATTGTGCTGCATAATTAAATACTTATAAGGTCCCAAAGGCGAGACCTATTGGCTATGCCAATGCTTGTTATCCATGAGGTTACAGCGGTCATAAATGTGGCAACGTTGTTTTTTGTGGTGGGGGTCTAGTCCGTCAAACAGGGAGTGTATCAGTTGGGTATGGTCAGCGTAGGAGAGTATGTTGATGCTGTATAATTTGAATTTTGTGCGTTGAGCTGGTGAGTAAGGTGTATGCTTATGGCTTTTTCCATCACTTTTGCTGGGTAGGATAGAAGGGAGATCGAGTGGAAGTTTGCTAGTAACGCGGGGTCTGCCTAGGGTTTCTTTACTAGTGTGTTGACCATTAGATGTTTTCAGGCATCCGGGAACATCTCAGAAGTCATGGAAGTGTTCATGACACGGGTGAGGACTTCGCTGATGGGAGTGGCTCCCATGTTGTAGATGTGGTGGGGGCAGGGGTCTGTAGATGCCCTGGAATGGATGGTTCCCATGACGCTGGCTGTTTTTTCCATGGTGAGTGTTTTCCAGGCTGTCAAGTTTTTGCTGTGGGAGTATGAGGGTAGGCTGAAGGCGATGGTGCGGGATTTCAGTTGGGAGTGGACGTTGTTGTA
Source organism: Calotriton arnoldi (assembly GCA_963921515.1). Classification (NCBI taxonomy): domain Eukaryota; kingdom Metazoa; phylum Chordata; class Amphibia; order Caudata; family Salamandridae; genus Calotriton; species Calotriton arnoldi. The sequence goes on from CAWUFW010004205.1 coordinate 948,615, forward strand.
TATGGTATTGATTTTGTCGCTGAAGAAGCCTGAGAGGTTGTCCCATAATTCCTGTTAAGGGGCAATGCACTTAGTGATGGCACCAGGTGAGGTGAAGTCTTTGATGACTGCGAAGATGTCTTTTCTACTGTTAGAGCTGTTGTCTATGCACTCCGGTGGGGCCTGTTTCTTTGATTTGTTGGTAGTAGGGTCTCAGGGCTGAATTTCTGTCTTTTTGTCGTTTTCTTGGTGGTTCGTTCTCAATTTTCTTTCCAGTTGCTTGCAGTGCTGTTTTGTTGCTCTGAGCTCCTCGGTGTACAATCTGGCCTGCTTCCGCATTCTTCTCTGTATGTTGTACCTGGGAGTCGGCGCATTTTGTGATCCATTGGTCCAGGCTTTTGATGTTGCTGTTTAGGTTGTTGGTGGAGGGTGGTTGGTTCAGGCGCAGGGTGTTTACCCATTTGGAGTTCTGGATGCTGCTTTAACTTTGTTTAGTTATGTTTGCGGTGGTGAGTCTCGTTAGGCGGGAGATGCTGATACAGAATTGGATTATGGCGTGGTCGATCCAGGTGATCGGGGATGGTTTCTGTGATTTTGATGTTGTTGTAGGTGGTGAAGACAGGGTTGGGGGTGTGTCCAACAGAGTGTTTGGGTCCGGTGATGTGTTGTAAAGTCTCAGGTTCTTTAGGCTCCCTAGCAATTCCGTGGTGTTGGAGCTGCTCTTTTATTCAAATTGGAAGTTGAAGTCTCCTAGTAGGATATCGTCGTTGTAGTCAATGGCGAAGGGGACGATGAAGTCTGCTAGGTTGTTGGAGAAAATGGCTCTAGGCCTCGGCGTTCAGTATATAAGGGTTTTGCTTAGAGTGTATGTTGCTGACGCCTGTATCTTGAAGTGCAGGTGCTCCATGTTGGGGTTGCGGCTTCTGTAGTAGTGGTGTAGGTGAAAGTGTCCTTGACTATGGTTGGGATTCCTTCTCCTAGTCTGTGTTGGCGGTTTCGATGCACTAGTCTGTATCCCGCTGGGATAGACATGGTAATACTAGGTACTGACTCTGAGGTCAACCATGTGTCCGTAACGAAGAGGAAATCCGGAACATTGTTGCATAGGATGTCCCAGATTTCCATGGTGTGTTTGCTGATTGGGAGGTTGTTTAGGAGAATGCATGAAAGTTTATCTTGGAATGCATGGTTGTAGGTGCAAAAGGTGTGCTGCTGGTGAGTCGGGCAGGCATGTTGGGTGTTGTGTTATAGGTGAAGTGGCAGTGGGTACCAACGAAGGCTCCTTCCATGTGGCGCCGTGCAGCTCAGTAGCAGTGCGTGGAGGGGTGCGCTGTGTTCAGATACCAGAGGAGTTTTGCTGAGAGGTGTGTGGGGGCAGAAGGACCAGGGTTTGTGGCCCTAGGCGTGGACGGGCGCTGATGGCTTGCTTTTAAATAGCCACTGGAAGGAGCACAAGGAGCAGTGGGTGGGACTAGACTGGAGTGTAGGAAGGGGCAGCAAAGCAGGGGAGGCAGAGAGAGTCAACAGAAGACTAAAAAGAGAAAAATAGCACAAAAAAGTAAGAAACAGCACAGAAGGGCAGAAAAAGAATGATAAAGTACAAAAATAGAAACGAAGCACTAAAGAAAGTACGAGGAAAGGGCAAAGAGGCAGAAAAAGAAAGAGCAAGAAAAGAGTAAAAGGGGAACATGAAAGAGTGAGAAAAGAGTAAAATGACAGAGAGAGAGCGTGGGTGAGCAGAAATACACAAATAGGGTGAGAAACAGAGTGAGAAAGAGCAAAAGGTCACAGTGAGGTGAGCAAGAAAGACAAATGGCAGAAGTCAACGAGAGGCACGAGTGTGAAGACATAGAGAGAAAGAGGTGGCACAGGCACGAGAGACAGCGTGTGCAGAAGAGGAGGCAGGAGCCTCAAGGTGCGAGAGCCGGGTCTGTGATTGCCTCAACCGGGCGGAGGACTGGTCCAGACAGGTCTGGAGCAGCGGCCTGGTCACCTGCTTAATGGCTCATCTGCGTTATGGCCAACCATTAAGTAGTCCCTGGGAGGGGGGAGGAGCGCAGGACGGGAGTGTGTAGGGCTAGAATAGAGCCTGGGAAGGAGCAGCGGCGCGGGAGAAACCGGTAAGGAGCGGGGAGGAGGAAGGGTGTTTGAGAAGCGGAAGGCCCGAAAAGAGAGCGCGGGGAGGCAGAGAGAGTCAACAAGAGGCTGAAAAGAGAGCAGAAATGCCCCAAAAGGATTAGAAATGGCACAGAAGGGTGAAAAAGTGCAAAAACAGAGCAAAGAGGCACAAAAAAATGAGATGAAAGGGCAAAGAGGTGCAAAAAGAATTGGCCAAACGAGCAAAATGACAGAAAGAGCGAGAAAAGAGCGAAATGGCAAAGGAAGGATGAGAAAGAGAGCATGGGTGAGCAGAAGTGCACAAACAGGGTGAGAAAGAATGTGAGACAAGCGCGCACGCCTCGCACGGCAGCAGGGGGAGGGGGGAGAGGAGGGAGCCTGCACGATTCACTTGCGGGAGCGAGCGGCGCCAGGAGCGATAATTGCTACCATATGGCGCCGCTCGCTCCCGCAAGTGAATCGCCAAACGTGCACGCATTGCCATTGAAGGCAATGGAACGCGTGCACGTTTTAGGCTGAAAAGCCGAATCGATGGCAAAAGGTCTTTTTGCCTATGCAGCGCATGCGCGCTGCGTAGGCGAGACCTAAAAATGTGCTGTTCTTCCTAAACTTCTGTAAAAATATATAGAAAATTATAAATGCATTTCTCTACCTAATAACACTTTAATAAATAATAGGTAGGGAATAGGTAGGGAATAGCAATAAAACATACTACTTACCTAGATCTAACACTGTTACCCAGAATGCAGCAAAATGCAGACAAAATGTGCTGAAAATGACATTGCTGCATTTTATGTTTGGTGAACACAGCTATTAGCCAATCACATGCTGCTTTATTATACACATGTACTATGGTATACCGTGAATTTACCACTGTATAGCGTGGTACAATATATAACTAAGTGTTTTAAAAATTATAACTTTAACACTATTTACACTATTCACACATACTACCAAACATTTACACAAAATAATCAATTTTCCTTTCTCATTGCATTTATATCTGTTAATAAACTTTTACACTATGTCTGTTTAGTTACTATACTTCACTGTACACCACTCACTCTATGCCACTCCACTTTACGCCACTCCGCTCTGCGCTAATCCACTGTATGCCACTGCACTCTACCCCACTGCACTCGACAAAATATTTCCTCTACATCACTACACCGTACTCTATTACTCTCTATGCCACTACATTTTATCAAACTACAGTGTACGCCAAGACACTGTACACCATTCCACTCTATGCCACTCCACTGTATGCTATTCCACTATACGCAGCTTCACTCTACAACACTACACTCTACGCTATTTCGCTGTATGTCACTCCGCTGTACGCCACTTCAGACTACACCACTGCACTGTATGCTATTCCTCTGTATGCCACAGCACTTCACGCCACTCCATTGTATGCCACTCCACTGTATGCCATTCAACTGTAAAAAATCCATCATACGCTATTACACTGCACATCACTGCATTCTATGGTACTACACTTTATGCCAATCCACTCTACAATACTACCGTCTACGGTACTCCACTTTACAACACTCCACTCTATGCCATTCTTCTCTATGCTGTTCCACTCTATGTCACTACACTGCACTAAACTATTGCACTGTATGCCATGCCACTGTATGCCACTTCACTCTACTTCCACTACACTGAAGGTTATTCCACTCTAAACCACTCCCCTATACCTCACTATGCGCTACTCCACTGTATGCCACTCCACTGTATGTGACTACACTTTACGCCACTCCACTCTATGCCACCCCAGTCTACACTATTCCACTGTACAGCACTACATTGTATCTCACTCCATTCTATGCCACTCTACCCTAAATTATTCTACTGCATCTCACTCCACTCTTCGCTATTACAATCTATGCGTCTCCACTCTATGCCACTCCACTCTACCCCACTCCAGTGTACGGTATTCCACTGTATGCCACTCCATTATACACCTCTCCATTCTCCATCACTCCACACTACACAACAACATTGTACCTCATGCAACCCTATGCCAGTCCACTCTACATCACTGCACTGTACACCACTCCACTCTGTCACTTCACTGTACTCCACTTTACTTTACGCTATTCCACTGAATGCTGGTCCACTGTACAACACTCCACTCTATTCCACTATATATGCTGTTCCACTATACGCCACTCCACTCTATGCTGCTCTACTCTACCCAACTCCACTCTATTCCACTGCACCCTGCTATTCCACTCTATGTAACTCCACTCTATGCCACTCCACTCTATTCTATTCCACTCTTTGCCACTACACTCTATGCCACTCTAGTCTACGCCACTGCACCAAATGCCACTCCACTATATGCCACTCCACTCTACAACAATCCACTGCATGCTATTACACCCAACATCACTTCATTCTACACCCCTCTACTTTACGCCACTCAACTCTACGCCAATCTCCACTACCCTATTCCACTGTACGACACTCCATTCTCTGCCACTCTACTGGACCCTATTCCACTATATGCCACTCCACTCTAAGTTACTACACTGTACACCAGTAACACTCAGCTTTATTACACTCTACACCACTCCAGTGTATGCTACTCCACTGTATGCCACTCCACTCCACGCCACTACTCTCTACGCTATTCCACTGTATGCCACTCCACTATACAACACTCCACTCTTTGTCATTCCACAGTAACCTTTTACACTGTAGGCCACTACAGTCTACCCCACTACACTCTATCCTGCTCCACTCTAACACAGTACACTCTATGGTATTCGACTCTACAACAAATCCACTCTAAACCACTGCACTGTACGCCACTCCACCCTACGCCACTCCAGTCTATGCTATTCCACAGTACGCCACTACACTGTACTTCACTCCACTCTAAGCCACTCTACATTACTCGACTGTACACCACTCCACTATCTGCTATTCCACTCTACGCCATTCCACTCTACTCCACTCCAGTGTACACTATTCCACTCTATGCCACTCCCTTATATGCTTTCCACTCCATGCCACTCCTCTGTATGCTATTGCACTGTATGTCAATATACTGTACCTCACTCCACTCTATGCCAGTCCACTTTAGAACACTCCACTGCACGCCACTCCACTCAACACTATTCCATTGTACACCACTCCGTTCTGACACACTACATTGTATGCCACTGCACTGTACACCACACTGTATGGCTATCCACTCTACACTATTCCACTGTATGCAACTTGACTGTACTTCACTCCTCTCTTTGCTATTCCACTATATGCCACTCCACTGTATGCCACTCTAATATATGGTTTTCCACTGTATTCCACTCCACTGAACACCACTGCCCTCAATGCCATTCTACTCTACCCCACTCCACTCTACGCCACTCAACTGTATGCCACTTATCTCTGTGCCACTCCAGTCTACGCCACTGCACTCTACGCTAGTCCCTTCTACGCTACTCCACTCTACACTATTCCACTCTACGCAGCTGCACTCTCCCCATTATACTTTATGCTATTCCACTCTACATTACTCCACTCTACTCTACTCCATTGTACACCACTCCACTGTAAGCTATTCCACTATACGTTATTCCACTCTACACCACTCCTCTCTACGCTACTCCACTGTACACTAATACACTCTACCACATTATAAGCTACTACATTCTTTGCCACTCCACTGTACACTATTCTACTGTACACCACTCCACTCTACGCAACTCCACTCTGCAACACTCCGCTCTACACTATTCCACTCTACACCATGCCACTAAACGCCAATCCACTATATTGCACCCCACTGTACAACACTTCACTCTACACAAATCCACTGAACGCTATTCCACTGTACACCACTCAACTGCACTACATTCTACTCCACTCCCCTCCACTCTATTTCACTCTACGACACTATGGGCCAGATGTACGAAATTGTGGGTTTGTGACTTCCTAACAGCACATTTTTGCAATTCGCTATTACGAAATCACAACACTTTACCTGTGGCTTATGTTGCAGCAGTAATGCAACCCCTCACAAAGTTTTAGTAAATCTGACCTAAAGGGTCCATTTAAATAAAAAATTTCCTGTAACCAAAAAGATATAGTCTATCATATTAAATACTTACTAGCTTGGCCAGCTATTTCTATTCTGATATGGTGCAGAATGTCTGCCCAATGCAGTTGGACCTGCAGCACAATTCTGTTGATCTTCCAAAGATCTGTCGGGTGACGTCTGACCCACAGCCACCTTTGTTGTCTCTCTTACAGTGGATACCCCTGTCCCAGCTGAGCAGCAAACCTATGTGGGAGATAGAGCATAATTAGCCCCACCAAATCACCTACCTCCTCCTCTACAAAATTCAACCGTCTTAACCCCTAAACCTAACATCAACTACAAAAACAAACCTTGGATCTATCTAGACAAATATTAGACAAACTCACAAAAGCACTCACAACAATAAACAACTGACAAAATGAAAAAATACTGAAAATACGTAACAATAACAGCACACTCACAGGCACAATCAGAAGAGACAGGCAGTCAAAACTCATAGCTCTTAAATCGCAACCACACCACGACACCTCCTCACACTCCAACAACTGAAAAATCCAAAGAAAAACATGACTGCAGTCTTTGCGTCATTTCCAGTAGTGTTATTATGTTTGGCAACCTATTGTGTGATTTTTCCAATGCACACCTATGCAAAACCTACGCAAAATGTAAATGTGTGGCAATGCACTATAAAGTTTGATGCATCTTCAGGCAAATGTCAATTAAGGTCACACAATCCATGATTTCTGAAGTTACCAAGCTTTTTATACTTCTATATATGCATAAACTAGCATATGTTATCATATGTGTATATGAACTTGACTATTAAAATATACTTTAGCTAAGCACATTATAAATCTATAAAGAAAATGTTAAAAGAATGCATTTCAAGAATATTAAAGTAACAACATACATTAGTATCTGTTTCACTTGGAAACAATATTTTAAATGATTTAGTCAATAATGTATACTGATTAAACAAAATATGTACAAATGAGGTCTTGCAAATATCCCTTGTAGTCCAGTTATTTGTGCTGGGTGCAAGTGGAAGCAGGTGCAGCCATTGATCTCTAAAAGCATATGTGTAACAATGGGTGATCTTGTGGTTTTTTTCGGTCCACAGGTCCTGATTATTCACAACAATGTGTGTTGGTGTGCCATTGTCATGCCTGACATAAACTAGTGGGGGGTGTGATTCATGGCTCTTATAATTATCATACTCAACATTCCAAAAAGTAAGCATACACACATTGTGAGCAAAACATATGTGCACCACTGGTAACAATACCACAGTGGTGCTTAATCACTAAATGAAAGAGGTAGAAACCCTTCAACCCTTGTGTTGAGCCTGTGTGCCCACACAGAGATGTGGGTAGGGTAATGGGCATACCCTCCTCTGTGGTCAGCCTATTCAAATTGGGGGTACAGCTTTTAAACAACTGTTTTTTGGATGCATGAGTGTGGTTATAAACAAAAATCCCAGTTCAAGTGCCATTGCACATCTGCTTGTGACAGGGGAGGCCGTGTTTGTGCAAAAATAAGCCACTGCCCACAGCCAAATTGGTTTTCCTGACAGATAAACTAAAACAGTACACCAGACCCTGGAAATTCTATGTACTCTGTGAGCATTAATGACACATAGTCAAGACTAGTTAGCTGGATGAACATTTGAAGAGTGATATTAAATATTCATCATATATTTCTGTAAATGAAATTTGGTTCTTGTGTAAAATTTATGAATATACATAGTTAACAAATCTAGTTCTACTTACACTTTTTTTGCAAAACATATTAACACTAATTAAAAAAAATAAAACATATTTGGTCCCTTCAAACAACTTTCAAGTTTTTAACAATGTACCAGCTGCACGCACTTATTTATACTTCTTTGTTGAGTGCTAATCAGTGTAATGACATTTATATGTGTAAGGTCTAGATTTAATGCTTTTAAATATCATTCACCCTTGCTTGTGGGCTACACGGTTTACATACTATTGTTTATTTATCAATGTTAGTAAGGATGCTACATGTCAACAAGGGTAATGTTTTCAAATGCATCTACATATTTAATTTTAAAAAGCAGCCAGCCTACAGAGGTAGACATGGAGTAATGTTTCTCTTGTCAAACTAGTGAATCACAAAGTAGTCTTGTACTCCATATGTGTAATGTAACATGTGTGTAATGCAGATGGTGATGTAATATGCCCTTACATCAACACTAAGCATGTCCATTGCAAATGCGAGAAGGTTCATTTATTATAGGACTCATAACACCTGCACTGATGCCATGATAGCAGTGTCCGACTGCACAGACTGTAGTTAAGCAACAGCATCAAAGAGCCTCTTCATCACAGTTTAATAGTTGTGTATATTTAATACATATTTGTAAATGTTTTGTACATTTACATACAGTATTTGAAAGTCAATCCTTAAACTGTAACTCACAACAGAGTTAACATGACATTTATGCCTAATGATGTATTTGTGTAATTGTATTTATTCATTTAGTTATGTCAATTTAATTAATTTAAATAATATTTTGTAAAATGAAGAGAGCAGGCAGAAAAAAACCCACAACCACAACTTTTAATAGATAAAAAATGAATGTAATAATATTCTTATTATTTAGAACCTAAAGTAAGCTAAGAAATATACTAGTTTGTTAAGTAACCAACGTATATAATACATTGAATCATGTTAAAACGATACAATGATACAATAGAGCTAGAAATGGCACAAACCCATAGGGTTCTGGAGCTATCTGTTGTATCTATATGTGCCTGTTCTGTATGTCAGTAGCTATGCCCAGTGGTTAACTAGAAAGAAAAATAGAAAAAACTATCTTGCAAGTTTTCATGTGCTTCACACATGTTCATAAATACAAATGGTACCTCAGGGTTCCAAACAATCATAAATATTCAATTCTATCAGGATAGTAGACTTATGGGGGTAAGGACATAAAAACATGTTTGTGCCTAGACCAACCTTGTCCTATTATTACATTTCATTCTCTCAGCTAATCATCTTATTAAGGCCATATTGTTAGGTTTTGAAAGTGAAAATCCAGAGCATATTCCATTTTACTTATTCACATAATTTGTTCTCATGTCGAGGGTGAGCTGGCATGCCCCAAGTGGCATCCACAGAAGTTGCCCACCTAAATACTGAGTTCCGTTGTGCCCTGGCGGGCGTCTGAGCCGTTTGCAGCCAAAGCACTTAAGCTTTCTAGAGACTCTTTCCAGAATTATCCATGTTAGATTTTTTTTCCTCCTGGTTTTTATTTAATGCAATGAGATGCCATGGGTGCATTAATTGTTTAGAATGAATTGCTGATTTGTGGTCTTCAGACCGCAAGCATATCTCTCTGCCAGTTCCACCCACATACCCTAAATGGTAGGGTGATAAAATAGCATATACAATATTATTTGATCTACAGTTGGTCATCTCTCGAGACTTTATATGGTAACCATTATATTCTAAATGATCTGTGATTAGTGCTGCTTCGCATGCTTGATATGTCCCACACCGGTGGATTAACAGGGTTGTCTCCACAGATTGATTCATGCAGCAATTATGTGTTCTCCTGTCTCCATGAGTGAAAAAATTCAGCTTTAAAATTGGTATAACACTGAAAAGCAAACAAAGGTCTGGTCAGCATAGAATCTTCTACATTTGTATTTGTACTATGCCAATTTTAATTGAGGGTTTTTCTGATTTGATAGTTCAAACTGGAGTGCTTTGTCATGCATTCTGTTGTATCTGATATTTGAACATTCTAGAGTATGCATGTTTACATATCAATTTTGGCAAGCCGGAACTGCTCCCTATAACTTCTTTCCATTACGTTTTGAGATGAATTTATATTCAGTTGGGCTCCGCACTCAGTATATTTCTGGGTGTCTTGTAATTTGAACTCTTTGTATTATGACATCTACTTAGAGGCCTTGGAGGGTTGGGAGGCCAGAGTGAAGTGTTGACCATGCTGTTGTCTTCTTCAAATTGGTAATATTTCACTACTACGGACTGGTATACTAAATAGAGTATGCATTTCATAATGTACCCTTTTCGATTCCCAGGTGTATCCTCTCCTTAATCATTAAACAGATGAAGGCCAACTGGCAGACCAAAGTCAGCTATGACTTCATCAGTGTGACTTAGGCATCTAGAGGATTGATGTGTCTGACCTGGAGACGTAGCATCTCATAGCATATATGTAGTCTGCAAGGCGCTAGTAAACCTTTTTGGCAGAGTTCTTTAACATTTTAATTCAGAATGTGGTTATTCACGCCCCTTCTCTGTTATTGATGGTGAATTTCAGGTTTTTTACTAGTCTAGATCCCAGACTTGGGTGCGATTTCCACTACAGCTCTGCTACATTTCTTGATTTTCCGTTAATTGGTCTTCCCTGATTCAGTTTGCTCTAAGCCCTTGTAACCTCCGACATGTTATGTTGTGCATGTATAGGATTCTTCAGGCGATTAAATGACACAATATCGTGGTAAACACTATTGTTGACAAAAATATTGTGTCAAAAGTATCATTCAAAAAGGCGCGTGGCCTAAACAACAGTCTGATCTCAACATGGCTAAAGAACAAAACCATATTTGCTGTCTGAGTTTTTCTTTCAGGGTCTTAGCCTGAACGTTGTAATCCAAATTTTTGTGCAATTCCTTCTTAGGTGCACAAATTGGCCATATGGGAGGTTTTCTCTCAGAGTCCTGGGATAAAAGTTGTCAAACTGCTGCAACATGTTCTTACCAGTTGGTTTATGGTAAGTCTTTGTCCCTAGTTTCTCATTCTCTGTATAGATGGTCACATTCAAGAAGGTGATTGTCTTTGAGTCCAAGGCGTGAGTAAATCTCAGGTTGGTTGGTTCATTGATCCATACAGTAAAAAGGATCACAGACACATTGTTCCCCTTCCAGATCATCAGAATATCATCAATGTAGTGCCTCCAAGGTAAGATGTTGTTTTTAAACAGATTTCTGTCATTCATTATGCTTTGTCTCTTTAAGTTAAAAACATACAATCCTGCCACGCTCGGGGCAAAGGTGCTCCCCATTGAAGTTCGGAAGGTCTGCAAATGCAGCGTCTCCTCGAATTCGAAACAGTTTTTTCTAAGAGATAAGCAGGAGCATTCCATAATGAAATGCTTTGGTGTGATGTAGTCCAATTTTCCCTGAATTAGGGCTTCTTGTATCACCTTCAGGGTGTCTTCTTGGGGTAAGCTGATTGTTAGGCCTGGCATCTTTTGGCGTGCTTCCCCTGTCTTTTTGCTTTCTGACCTCCTGGTTTTGACTCTGTTTTTGCTGGTTTGGTGTCTCTGCGCACTTTCTCACTGCTGTCCAATGTTAAAGTGCAAGTGCTCCTATTGTAAATCGGATTATGGATTGGTGTTTCCATGATTGCCATATTTGATTTTCAGGTAAGTCCCTAGTAAAGTGCACTGAGAGTGCCAGGGCCTGTAAATAAAATGCTGCTACTGGGCCTGCAGCACTGATTGTGCCACCACATGAGCAGCCTTTCAAAGCGTTCTGAGACCTGCCAGTGCAGTGTCTGCACCTGTTTGTTACTGCCATGTTAACTTGGCAAGTGCAACCACTTGCCATGCCCTAACCTCCATTTTATTACATGTGAGTCACCCCTAAGGTAGGCCCAAGGTACCCCTATGGGCAGGGTGCAGTGTATGTGAAAGGTAGGACATGTCCTGGTGTGTGTCATATGTCCTGATGGTGAACTACAGTGTAATTCGTTTTTCACTGTTGAAAGGCTATCTGTCCCATAGGATAGAATGGGGAATACTTGGTAACATTTTGCGAGTAAATCTTCCCATTGGGACAAGATAGAGAAATGGAGTTGGGTATACCTGAACTCAGAATTCAGAAATGCATCTTTTAGTAAAGATGATTTTTATATTCTGTGTTTGAAAATAGCACTTTTAGAAAGTGGATATTTTCTTGCTTACTGTCTTAAACAAGAGGAACCAGGAGCTATTTTTAAGCAGGTCCTGCACACATGCTCCAAGGCAATAGTGACAAACACGGGGGTGTGCAGTTCCTAAGGGAGGAGGGGGAAACAAGGTCTTTTCTAAAAAGTGCCCTCACACACTCCGAAGGATGTCATGCTTCATCATTGGCCCTGCTCCTCGTCGGGCCGGCGCTGCAATGCCCGACGGGCACCCGCGAAGGTGCTCTTTGGCGGAGATCTTTTTATTGATGAAGCCGTAGGGTGAGTGCGGGTGTGTGGCTAGGTAGTGCAGTGAGTGTGAAGGTTAACATAGGTCTAGGGCAGCCGAAACTAATGTATTTATTCAAAGGTACTTTAGCACTACCGGGAACCTGGTTCAGTAATTCCTAACTAGTAACCAGATGCAGTTCAGCACCCCGGGTCATTTGATCCCGAGGAGGAAGACCTATGGGAGAAGGGGAGGGAGAAATAAAAACAAGAAAACCAAGGTCTAGTTTAGATATTGCTAATAACACAGTTGTTATGTTAATCATGAGTAGTGTGAGAATCGGTGGAATGCCTGTAAGTACGATAGTGGCTATATAGTGCATCAGGTATTCATATTCGTATGTTCACAGCCAGTGATTAGGGTGACAGCGTATCTTACAACCTTGACTTTAATAGTACTCGCAGTGGCTAGGGTCGTGAGAAAGACTAGGGTAAAAAGCTTTACCATCCGACAGTAATCCATATTGACGTTGTGTCATAGGCGTTGTCATAAAATTGCATGGCGCACATCAAGGGTAGCCATAACAAGCTCACAAACACCGGCAGTCATGTGGCACATACATAGCAGTTGACAATATCTGGGATTGCAGCGGGTGATGCTAGACAGGCATTAGGACACCAGAGTTAACGTCCATCAAAGTAAAAACGGTCCCACTATGGGTGTGCTAGTAATCAAAGTGTAGAGGGGCCCTTGAGGTCGAGCCTGGACGTGCCGTGGGGCACCGTATATGCGAATGAATACCTGATGCACTATATAGCCACTATCGTACTTACTGGCATTCCACCGATTCTCACACTACTCATGATTAACATAACGACTGTGTTATTAGCAATATCTAAACTAGACTATGGTTTTCTTGTTTTTATTTCTCCCTCCCCTTCTCCCTTAGGTCTTCCTCCTCGGGATCAAATGACCCGGGGTGCTGAACTGCATCTGGTTACTAGTTAGGAATTACTGAACCAGGTTTGCTGTAGTGCTAAAGTACCTTTGAATCACCCTTTTGGTCCTGATGAAGTGCCGCCTGACCCGTTAGGGGCTAATTTGGCATGAAACATGTCGAACCTATGCACAACACTAGCCCTTTAGTATCATTACATCCAGCTGGGGCTCACTATTTTTAGTTAGGCTAGTGCCCCTTGGGAATAAATACATTAGTTTAGGCTGCCCTAGACCTGTTTTAACCTTCACACTCACTGCATTACCTAGCCCACACACCTACACTCACCCTACGGCTTCATCAATAAAAATATCTCCGCCAAAGAGCCCCTTCGTGGGTGCCCGTCGGGCATTGCAGCGCCGGCCCGACGAGGAGCAGGCCCAATAATGAAGCATGACATCCTTCGGGGTGTGTGAGGGCACTTTTTAGAAAAGACCTTCTTTCCCCCTATTTTCTTGCTTAGCCAGCCTGTGTGCCTCTGCTGGGTTGTGGATTGACTGTCTGGCTGTGGAGTGACAGGGGCTGGGTATGTGCATTCTCTTTAGACAGCAACTAGGGGGGATGAGGTGTGTCCTGCCTTTCCTGCTTGAGTCAGGGCTGGGCTAAATAGACCTGGGCTGCATTTAGAGTAATGGGAGGAGATTTCCTTGCACACGAATGGGCCTGGTCTGCCTTGGACATTGCTATCTTCAGCTCCTGCTTGGAGGCTGGGCCAGAGAGGACCAAACTGGTTTGGAATAAGCACAGACACTCTCTGCCCTAGAGAATAAAGAGAAATGCAGTATAAATATTGGAACCCAGACCCCAGAACATTTGAACTCGCTTGGATCAAGTAACCTGCCAAGAAGAAGAGCTGGAAGAACTGCCAGGAGGAGTACTGCCCCTTTGCTGTTTTGTTGCTTTTCTGGGTTGGCCTGCGGTTGCTGCTTCTGCCTTGGACCGTGAAAGGACTGGACTGAACTTTCTTCACTTGTTGTGAGTATCTCCAAGGGCTTGAAATAGAGCTTGCCTCCTGTTCACGAAGTCTCAGGGACTGCAAAGACTTCACTTACCTCTGGGTACCCCCTCTGGAACCATAGGTTTCAGTTGCCACAGAGGGGGAAAGCAGCTGACACCATCACCGACACCGCTGTGGGGTCCCTGTCCTGAAGGCACCGCAGAGGACACCGCTGCACTTCTCACCGCAGCCCTGGTCTGACCGCTGCCGCCGACCACTGCCGCCACCAAGCTGCTGCTTGCACCGTGACCTGTGGGCACCGCACTCCGCATGGCCTCGCTTCACCCCGCCGCTCTGGTCTCACCAACGATGTCGCTGCCCTCTGACTGTGACACCTGTGACCGCACCGGGATTTGGGGGCACCGCTTGTGAGTTACATGACGCACCGACCCGTCCCACACCGCAGTCTGGGCTGACCAACGCCAGCTCCCATCAACCAGCACTATCGTTTGCACTGTGACCTGTCAGCGCCATCACAAGCACGGCCTCACTCCGCACTGCAGCACTGGTCTCACCGACGCTGCTGGACGACCGTCAGGTGCTGTTGGCTCCACCAATACTTGAGGGCACCGTGCGCCGCACCGTTACGCTTTAAATCGCAACCGCGACGGTTGCCACGACTGGCCCGCACCGACGCGGTCAGCCGGAACCAAAGGTACTCTTTACGAGTCTGCCAACGCTAACGCCAGGCCGCACCAACGCAGTTGGTCGGAACTGTTGGATTCTGTTGTTTTCAGCACCGTGGTATCCCCAGATGGAGCTACCGACTTCAAGGAACTGCATTTTTAAGTCATACTTGCAAAGCGCTTATTTCTGATTACTGTATGTTGGTCTTTTATCGTTTGGGTATTGTTTGCACAGATAAATATTAGTTGTTTTTCTAAAACTGGTGTGGTGTCCTTTTTAATGTTTTCACTGTAGTATTGCTAGTTATGTGAAAATGCTTCACACACTGCCTCTGAGATAAGCCTGACTGCTCGTGCCAAACTACCAAGGGGGTGAGCAGGGGTTATTTTAGGAGTGTATCCCCCTTATCCTTACTAGAGGGCGGGGCCCCTATTTGGACAAAGGTGCAAACCATTGCCAACTAGAGACCCCCATTTCTAACACTGGTATACAGACTCTCCACATCCAAACTTAGTAGTGTATTGTTGTCAGGGTCATAGTCAATATCTTTATGAAGACTCAGTAGATCTTTTATGTCCTTGAGGTAGGTTGGTGTACTCTGTACAAGGGATTCAAGAAAAACATCACAAAAACATGATAGGTACTCGAAAAGTGAACCTATTCTTGTCACTATCGGTAGTCCCGTGAGGGGGGTAAACTGTTTTTGTGGATTATTGATAGAGTGTAGAAATATGGTGCTTTGGGATTATTTGTTATGAGGAAGAGGAATTCAGCCTCATTTTTGTTCTATTCTCATCCCCACTGGACCAACTCCCAGTGTCTGATGATCCTTCATCTGAGGTGTAGTTGTCTGAGGAATAACCTTGTTTCTATGTGCTGGTGTATTCAGGTGATGAGTAGGGATATATTTTGACAGAGGAAAACTTCTTCAGGTCTTTCTGTAATTTTTGGATCTTTGACTGTGTCTGATAATCCGTATACTCTGTCATCTCTCTGTTAATCTCTTCTAGTTTCTTTTTATGTGCTGTTATTGTGGTTTTTAAGTGATTTTCCGTTACCTGGATCTCGATTAACATTGATTCAGCGAGCTGGGCTGCGTTTTTTATAATCAGCACTAGCCAATCCCTGGTGCACTGCCAAGCAATTTGTGCCCAGTCTTTTCTGAAGGAAGCATCCTCTAAAAAGATTCTAAGTGCGTTTGTCACTATAAGATGTCTGGGGACGGAATTTGATCTTAGGTACTCCGTTATTATTACCCCATGCAGGATTGTCCTAAATCTATTCCATTTTCGCTCCATGAGGGAGTCCCAATCGTTTGTCTCTGCAATTGTCTGTGCCACATTTAGATCGGCTAGTAAAGGTGGTCCTCTGTGAAAGTCAAACCTTGATTCCCTGCCATTTCTTTTTGCTTACTTTTCTACTTTTTGAATGCTCCTATTTATTTGCAAGGAATACTTTACCCGCTTAGGGTACTTCCCCATATGTAGCTGTTTCCATATATGAAGCAAGAGACTTTCATTTTGAAAAAAATATATATATATACGTGTATATATATATTTTTATATATATATACACAAACACATTACACACACTTCTTTCTATCTATTTATCTATATATCTATCAATTTATATATCTATCATCTGCTCATATATATGTACATGCAAAAACACACACACATGCATACATATATTGTTGAGTTCTGTTTGTATGTCACCATTCCTGCCAGGATGACCAGGGAATATGGTAAACAGAAACCTGCTATGTCTTCTCACCCCTCTCTCCCCTTCTTTGAGGAATCCAATGCCGCAGACTAAAACTGGTGCAAAAAGAGTGCTCTTTTATTGTTCAATAGTTCATGAGATACTACAGACCCAACACGTTTTGGCCCATCACCTCCAGCCTTGCTAGCCTTGCTAGCCTTGCTAGCCTTGCTAGCAGATGGACATGGTTAACAGCACCGCAGTTTTTAAAGAGAAAGTGCATGTGCTTGCAATGAAACTAAAAGAAATGCTACATTCTTTCATTCGTTTTTTTCCCCACATTGTTAGTTTTAATTGCGTTGTAAATTGCTGAAATGTATTGCATTTCATAAGCACGAATTTTACATCCATTGGTATTGTGTATGTTGCATATACATCTTTTATCTTAATTAGACAAGTGGGCAACATTCCCAGAAAACCTGGGCATAACCAATATCTATGCTGTATACATCATATCTTTTCTTTTAAGGAAAGTTCAACTTTTGAGGAGACGTTTGGTCAGATAGTGAGGATATATATGTGTATCATTTTTAGCATATTGTAATGCCCTTTATCTCTGCCATACAGAACAAGTCATTCCCAAACTACAACTAGTAAAAGGTCTTTAAAAATGTGATCATGTCTCCCAAGAGAGGCACAACTTTGCTAGCTCCCTATTAAGTAAAGCATCCATCTTAATGTTCTCTGCCTGACCTACAGAGCTTATCACAAAACCGAACCTCTCCCTGTGTCATGCCTGGTGATCTCTTACAAGCTGGTACGATCGCTACAATCCATTTCAGAGGTCCTCTTACATGTTCCTCGGTTTCAGTGTTCTTGGTGGGAGGACAGGGCCTTCCGTCTGTTGTCTCCTAAGCCATGGAATGATCTTCTCCTGCACATATGCAGCATCCCCAATTTTAAAACTGCTGTGAAATTTGATGCACTGTTTCATCCCTAGTTCTACTTTATGGCCTAGGTTGTATGCTGATTCTCTAGGGTCTGCCTACTTCTTTGTTTTCTTTTTTATTTCCTTTAACTGCTCCCAGTGCCAAGGTACTTAGGGAAAGTTGCACAATACTACTACTAATATTAACATAATAATAATAATAAAATGTCCAACCGTCTTGAATGGCATGGGTAAAAGTGACTAGCTGTTGGAAGCCTTTGAAGCACATTCACATGGCCATTCATCTTCATGACAGCAGCACTGGAATTACAGATAAGCCACCATTAATCAGTCAACAACACAAAAAAGCCATCAACATAAATAAGAGACGAATTAAACACAAGGCACCATTTCAAAGCCAGGCAGGAATGCAAGGTATGCTTGCTGACTCCCCTTTAATGATCCCATTGTATAAACCAGCTCGTTTTCACCCATTACCCCAATGGGGAGCGCTGCTGTGAACTGACTCTTGGTGCGTGCTGCCTCGCTACGGATGAAGGATGTCTTTGGTACATTGGGAGAGACAGGCTGGCAAGGCCAGGAACCATAGCATGGGGGTCGCTGACACTTTTGTGCTGTTAAGTTAAGGTCTGTGCTTCGTAGGAACCCAAAACAGCAGGTCTGCAGAAAGGTGATCAGTGGCCAGCCCCCCCACAGGAGTGGGGATGCGCAGAGTGTGGGGCAAAGCCAGTTCGTAGTCTTACCAGCATGCAACTTTGGTAACCCGGAGAATTTTCAGAGGCTGCTGGACACTGAAAATGTAAAACGATGAGTGTATGCAGCCGCTCAAGGATGCTTCACTTCACTGGGGTGCGAGAACGTTTAAGGGGACCCGAGCTCAACTTCCAGATGGACCTTAATATTATTATTGGAAAACATTCAGAATCCGATGATAAGGTGTCATGTTAGAACACAAGACATAACCTAGGCCAAACTTAGCAGCATTTCGTACACCACACAAAGCAGTCAGACTCCACTCACTGTGCTGTTTATGCCAGGCTATACTGTTTTCCTTTCTCCGATCATTTCTCAAGGGTAGTACCAAAACGTCCGAATTACATTGCACCAATCGTACCGTGTTGTATCCCATAGTTAGACGGATTGGTTTAGCTTTCAACCATTACCTCTGGATTAGCTCCCTTCCACTTTAATTTTTTTTTTAAGTGTGACGTTATGTTGACAGGCACCAGGCTATGAAACATTCCTAACAAGTCTCAGTTTTTCATTCATACCTGCATGCACTCTTCAACTTACCTATTCATACAAATATGAACTTTCTCACTAATCCGTCTACTTGCTGGGCTATTCATTAATCAGTGCACACATCTGTTCATACAGCCTTTGATCCATTCACTCACTCACCCACCTATCCGTCAATGAACTCACTCACCCATGCATTCATCAATGAATGCACTCAATCAACCATTGATAGACCATTGACTCCTTCTCATATACACCCACTCACTCAGCCAACAACCACACACATACAATCGCCAGTCAATTAAAGAAGCCCCTTCACAAAAACAGACAACTTGGCTTTGTCAATGCTTGTTAATCGTTGGTGGGGAATGTTTTAACCTGATTCCTAGGTATAGAAACCATGGGGCATATTAGCAACGCTTTGCGATAGTTATCGCAAAGCGTGCTTAGCGCTCATTTTCCTAACGCCGGCTATCGCAGGTATTTATCGCGGAGATATCGCGTTATTAGCAACGCGTATCTCCAAGGCGATAATGATTCTTGCGATAGCGGGGAAATCGCCGTTTTGCATGGAACATCTCTGGTTTTCCAGCGATGTTCCCTGCTAAACGGCGATAACCTTGCTGATACGACCCTGTGGTCGTATCAGCAGAATCCACCCCCTATGTTAGGGATGGCTAAGTCAGGATTTTAGCAGACGTTAGATTTTGGCGAAAACGGCCGTTTTCGCCAAAATCTAACCTCTGCTAAAATCATGTGGGCTGCCTTGTAAATATCGCGATGTGAACATCAGCGATATTTGCAACGTAGTCCATCCGGGGTACACCCAGTAACGCCCACTTTGCATCTCATTGGAGATGCAAAGGGAGGCGTTGGGAAAAAGGGTGCTAACATGCGATTATGCATGTTAGCACCCTCTTGTTGATAGGGCGATAGTTTTATCTCCGTTTTTCTGGCTTTTAAAGCCAGTAAAACGGAGATAAAGCCCTTGCTGATATGCCCCCATATTTGCCACGATACCCCTATTGTTTTAAAATTAGAGTATGCTACTCATATGGAAATATTATTACAGTACACTTAAAGAAGAGGCAGGCACTTGAATACTTCCACTTAATTTTTTTTACCTGAGGCCTGGGTGCTGTAATTTCTTCTGCACCAATTGCAGGAAAAATCACATCACAAATGGCCGCTGAGGTTTTCTTCCCATGCACGACTATAATAATTCATCGTGACACCTTTTTATTACTAAGCAATGAATCGTCGTTAGACCCGGTGGCTGTGAGAACCGTCTGCCCTCCCCTGTCTCGGTCCTTTCTGTCACTTTAATATCCAGAGCTGTAGGTAATGGATTAATTCTTCCTTCTGCTGAATGAAAAAATGCACGTTTGAGAAAAAGAAATAAATGCGTCTTCTTCCATATCGAAATGTGCTTTTTCAAATAAATATGTTTTTTTTTGTTAAGACTTCATATGAGTGTAGGCAATATACTTGCTCGGATTACTTACTGGTAATCTTCGCTACTCCGAGGCCAAGTCAGTCCTTGAGTTGTGAGTTATATCTCGCTACTGATATACTTATCACCTTTCCAATTAAAAAACCTCTTCAAAGCTTGATTGCACTGCAAGCTCCTTCCCTTTCTGTCAACATCAAGGAGTGACTTACCCCAGCTCTTCCTGATTTCCTAGTTGTGACTAAAATAATAAAAACAATTACTTTTTTCTCATATACCAGTTCAGGGCTGTAAGGGACTTTATGCAGGGCTGTGACGAGGAAGTCTTGGACACGCAGTAGTGAAGATTACCGGTAAGTAATCCCAGCATTACCTCCACTCCCGTCTTCTTCGTCCTAGTTCTTGCGTCGTCACATTGTATCCAAGCAAAAGTAAACAAGCATTGGCATAGCCAATAGGTCTCGCCTTTGGGGCCTTATAAGTGTTTAACCATGCAACAGTTAATGTTGTTGCACCAAGGATATTGTGCTGCATAACTAAATACTTATAAGGTCCCAAAAGCGAGACCTATTGGCTGTGTCAATGCTTGTTTAGATTGCATATGCTTTTACAACGTATGCTTTTTCCACGCATTGTTTATATATATATATATATATATATATATATATATTATCTACTGGCGGTCGCCAGTAGATAGTTATAGTTAAAACCTATTATCCATAGGAAATCCGCGACATTCTATTTGAAATAACGTTGGCGCCGGTTGACGAATCTTCGCGAAAGTTTCCAACTTGTTGGGGCGCTCCGGTCCGCTCCTATCCTGAAAGTCTCGGGGTGATACGTCAAGCGGGGGCCGAGAAAAAGGGGGTCCCAAAACACGTTTTCCCCATTCATTTTTCCATAGGAACCTTTAGTCGCAGCTACAGCCCGAACTGCTGAACGGAATTACACCAAATTTGGCAAAGAGGTAGCCCTTGGTTCAGTGTCGTGCCTTTTGCTTAAATGGTGTAAATCCGTTCAGTAGTTCCTGAGAAAATCAAAAGTAAAGTCACATATATATCTGGGCGGAGCCTAACCACCCATGTCATCGTGAGATCTGATTGGCTGTCAGCACTTCATCCTGGAATTGCTGGCAGCCATCTTGGGACCAATATAAATGATAGTACCTCATTGAAATGCATTGTAGTGAATAGAAGATTTTGAGGGTTACCAAAAGGAGAACTATAAAGGGTGATAACAGGCTTTAGTTACATTAGAATTTATTTGTTGATGGTACCATACTAATTTTAGGAATTGTGGTGTAGTCTAAGGTGATTTTACCATGTGAAAAACCTTCTGCTGGGATATCATGAATCATGTTTGAGAGAACACTATTTTCTCATGCTTGTCCCATGGAGGTTTGGAAGGTGCTCCAGAAGCTAAAATGAGAGCATATTTTCTGTAAATTCACATTATCTTTCTCACTCATGTGAGAATGAAGTCTGACAATCTCAGTAAAACATGTACATCCAACAAGGGCAGAGACTGTCAGTTGATTCCTTTGTGTTCTACTGCAGCTTCCCAGAGTGTTCTAAAGAACAACTAGAGTGCTAACAGCCTTACTTATGACAAAAGTATGGCACACCTGAAGCCATCTTGATTGGAATAAACTGGTAACACTTAAACAATTTAATTTAAAAAGGAACAAAATGATGGGGTTCATTTTGTCATAGAAATTATGGTTAGTGCTGTAGAAAGAAAAATTAGGACATGTTTCAAGTGTGATCTCAAATATCTTCCTGTTATATTTCAACAGGAGCAGCCTGCCAGTTGATGCCTTTGTGTTCTACTGCAGCTTCCCAGAGTGTTCTAAAGAACAACTAGAGCGCTAACAGCCTTACTTATGACAAAAGTATGGCACACCTGAAGCCATCTTGATTGGAATAAACTGGTAACACTTAAAACATTTAATTTAAAAAGGAACAAAATGATGGGGTTAATTTTGTCATAGAAATTATGGTTAGTGCTGTAGAAAGAAAAATTAGGACATATTTCAAGTGTGATCTCAAATATCTTCCTGTTATATTTCAACAGGAGCAGCCTGCCAGTTGATGCCTTTGTGTTCTACTGCAGCTTCCCAGAGTGTTCTAAAGAACAACTACAGCGCTAACAGCCTTACTTATGACAAAAGTATGGCACACCTGAAGCCATCTTGATTGGAATAAACCAGTAACACTTAAAACATTTAATTTAAAAAGGAACAAAATGAGGGATTCTTTTTGAAATAGAAATTATGGTTAGTGCTGCAGAAAGAAAAATTAGGGCATGTTTTAAGTGAGATCTCAAATCCTCTTCTATTTCATTAGAAAATTCTGACATGCAGACTGAAACAATCACTTTCAATACCAGCAGCAGACTACCAGTTAACTCCCTGGTGAGCAGTAGCTTTACTCCAGTGATCTAATGAGCAACTAGAGTGCTAACATTCTGAATTTATGGCAGATGTGAGACACATCTGAATGCCTTCTTGATGGAATCAAAGTAAAAACTGAAAGCATTTCCTACTGAGGAGACTGCAGTAAATGAAGAAATTAGGAAACTTCATAACAAAGAAGTCTTCCAAGATGGCTACCAGTGAAAAAAGAGCCCAAATGTAGCACAAATATTACCAAGATGTAGCCCACATATAGCCCAATGACAAAAGTGTGCAAAACAATTTTATTTTTAGTTTTTTTGCAGTTTTATGTAGTGCAGACTGGTCAGGTATTGGAGCATTGCATCTTAAAACATGACCCCCTACACTACAAAAACACCACTGCACTACCCTAAACCCTAAAACACTACCCCCAGCACGACCTCCTACACTACACAAGCACCACTGCACTACCGTAAACCCTAAAACACAACCCCCAGCACGACCCCCTACACTACACAAACACCACTGCACTACCCTAAACCCTAAAACACTACCCCCAGCACGACCCCTACACTACCCAAACACCACTGCACTACCCTAAAACATGACCCCTACACTACACAAACACCACTGCACTACCCTAAACCCTAAAACACTACCCCCAGCACGACCTCCTACACTACACAAGCACCACTGCACTACCCTAAACCCTAAAACACTACCCCCAGCACGACCCCCTACACTACACAAACACCACTGCACTACCCTAAACCCTAAAACACTACCCCCAGCACGACCCCCTACACTACCCAAACACCACTGCACTACCCTAAAACATGACCCCCTACACTACACAAACACCACTGCACTACCCTAAACCCTAAAACACTACCCCCAGCACGACCCCCTACACTGCCCGAACACCACTGCACTGCCCTAAACCCTGAAACACCAGCCCCTGCATGACCCCCTACACTGCCCGAACACCACTGCACTGCCCTAAACCCTGAAACACCACCCCTAGCACGACCCCTACACTGCCCGAACACCACTGCACTGCCCTAAACCCTGAAACACCACCCCCTTCACAACCCCCTACACTACCCGAACACCACTGCACTGCCCTAAACCCTGAAACACCACCCCCAGCATGACCCCCTACACTGCCCGAACACCACTGCACTGCCCTAAACCCTGAAACATCACCCCCAGCAAGACCCCTACACTGCCCGAACACCACTGACCTAAACCCTGAAACACCACCCCCAGCACGACCCCTACACTGCCCGAACACCACTGCACTGCCCTAAACCCTGAAACACTACCCCCAGCATGACCCCCTACACTGCCCGAACACCACTGCTCTGCCCAAAACCCTGAAACACCAGCCCCAGCACGACCCCCTACACTGCCCGAACACCACTGACCTGCCCTAAACCTTGAAACACCAGCCCCTGCACGACCCCCTACACTGCCCGAACACCACTGCACTACCCTAAACCCTGAAACATCACCCCCAGCACGACCCCCTACACTGCCCGAGCACCACTGCACTGCCCTAAACCCTGAAACACCAGCCCCAGCATGACCCCCTACACTGCCCGAACACCACTGCACTGCCCTAAACCTTGAAAGACCAGCCCCAGCACGACCGCCTACACTGCCCGAACACCACTGCACTGCCCTGAACCCTGAAACACCAGCCCCAGCACGACCCCCTACACTGCCCGAACACCACTGCACTGCCCTAAACCATGAAACACCAGCCTCAGCACGACCCCCTACACTGCCTGAACACCACTGCACTGCCCTGAACCCTGAAACACCAGCCCCAGCACAACACCCTACACTGCCCGAACACCACTGCACTGCCCTAAACCCTGAAACACCACCCCGTGCATGACCCCTACACTGCCCGAACACCACTGCACTGCCCTAAACCCTGAAACACCACCCCCAGCGCGACCCCTACACTGCCCGAACACCACTGCACTAAACCCTGAAACACCACCCCTGCACAACACCCTACACTGCTCGAACACTACTGCAGTGCCCTAAACCCAGAAACACCATCCCCAGCATGACCCCCTATACTGCACGAACACCACTGCACTGCCCTAAACCCTGAAACACTACCCCCAGCAAGACCCCCTACACTGCCCGAACACCACTGCACTGCCCTAAACCCTGAAACATCACCCCCAGCAAGACCCCTACACTGCCCGAACACCACTGTACTGCCCTAAACTCTGAAACCCCACCCCCAGCATGACCCCCTAGACTGCCAGAACACCACTGCACTGCCCTAAACCCTGAAACACCACCCCTGCATGACCCCCTACACTGCCCGAACACTACTGCACTGCCCTAAACCCTGAAACACCACCCCCAGCACGACCCCCTACACTGCACGAACACCCCTGCACCACCCTAAACCCTGAAACACCACCCCGTGCATGACCCCTACACTGCCCGAACACCACTGCACTGCCCTAAACCCTGAAACACCACCCCAGCGCGACCCCCTACACTGCCCGAACACCACTGCACTAAACCCTGAAACACCACCCCCTGCACAACACCCTACACTGCTCGAACACTACTGCAGTGCCCTAAACCCAGAAACACCATCCCCAGCACGACCCCCTATACTGCACGAACACCACTGCACTGCCCTAAACCCTGAAACACTACCCCCAGCAAGACCCCCTACACTGCCCGAACACCACTGTACTGCCCTAAACTCTGAAACCCCACCCCCAGCATGACCCCCTAGACTGCCAGAACACCACTGCACTGCCCTAAACCCTGAAACACCACCCCCTGCATGACCCCCTACACTGCCCGAACACTACTGCACTGCCCTAAACCCTGAAACACCACCCCCAGCACGACCCCCTACACTGCACGAACACCCCTGCACCACCCTAAACCCTGAAACACTACCCCCAGCAAGACCCCTACACTGCCCGAACACCACTGCCCTAAACCCTGAAACACCACCCCCAGCAAGACCCCCTTCACTGCCCGAACACCACTGCTCTGCCCTAAACCCTGAAACACCAGCACCAGCACGACACCCTACACTGCCCGAACACCACTGCACTGCCCTAAACCCTGAAACACCAGCCCCAGCACGACCCCCTACACTGCCCGAACACCACTGCACTGCCCTAAACCCTGAAACACCACCCTCAGCACGACCCCCTACACTGCCCGAACACCACTGCACTGCCCTAAACCCTGAAACACCAGCCCCAGCATGACCCCGTACACTGCCCGCACACCACTGCACTGCCCTAAACCCTGAAACACCAGCCCCAGCACAACCCCGTACACTGCCCGAACACCACTGCACTGCCCTAAACCCTGAAACACCAGCCCCAGCACGACCGCCTACACTGCCCGAAAACTACTGCACTGCCCTAAACCCTGAAACACCACCCCCAGCAAGACTACCTACACTGGCCGAACACCACTGCACTGCCCTAAATCCTGAAACACCAGCCCCAGCACAACCCCGTACACTGCCCGAACACCACTGCACTGCCCTAAACCCTGAAACACCAGCCCCAGCACGACCGCCTACACTGCCCGAAAACTACTGCACTGCCCTAAACCCTAAAATACTCCCCTTAGCACGACCCCCTACACTACCCGAACACGACTGCACTGCCCTAAACCCTAAAACACTCCCCCCAGCACGACCCCCTACACTACCCGAACACCACTGCACTGCCCTAAACCCTAAAACACTCCCCCAGCACGACCCCCTACACTACCTAAACACCACTGCACTGCCCTAAACCCTAAAACACTACCCCCGCATGACCCCCTACACTACCCAAATACCAATGCACTACCCTAATCCCTAAAACACTACCCCCGCACAACCCCCTACACTACCCAAAGACCACTGCACTACCCTAAACTCTAAAACAATACCCCCGCACGACTCCCTACACTACCCAAAGACCACTGCACTACCCTAAACCCTAAAACACGACCTCCTACACTACACAAACACCACTGCACTACCCTAAACCCTAAAAACTACTCCCAGCACGAACCCCTACACTACCCAAACACCACTGCACTACCCTAAACCATAAAACACTACCCCCAGCAGTACCCCTATGCTACCCAAACACCACTGCACTACCCTAAACCCTAAAACACTACCCCCAGCAGTACCCCCTACACTACCCAAACACCATTGCACTACCCTAAACCCTAAAACACTACCCCCAGCAGTATCCCCTACACTACCCAAACACCACTGCACTACCCTAAACCCTAAAACCCTAAAACACTAACCCCAGCACGACCCCCTACACTACCCAAACACCACTGCACTACCCTAAACCCTAAAACCCTAAAACACTAACCCCAGCACGACCCCCTACACTACCCAAACACCACTGTACTACCCTAAACCCTAAAACACTCCCCCAGCACGACTCCCTACACTACCCAAACACCACTGCACTACCCTAAACCCTAAAACACTACCCCCAGCATGACCCCCTACACTACACAAACACAACTGCACAATTTGTTACAGGCGTTGCAACGCAGGCCTGTGGTGCTTACTGGAAGTACCTGGTGGGCTGGTTGGGCCCCAGGGACTCTCAGGATTCAAGGTGACCTAATCCCTCAACTTAAAACGCGCCACAGGGCGTGTTTGCACAGTGGTGAAGGGAGGGCGGGGCCTCAGGTGACATGTGCGCAAACACGCCCTGTGGTGCGTTTTAAGTTGGGGAGTTAATTCCCTTTGAATCCTGGGTGCCAACTAGCCCACCAGGTACCTTCAGTAAGCACAACAGAGGTGCGTTGCAGAGAGGTGAAAAAGGTGCGTGGCCTCGGAACGCCTCTCTGCAACTCAGCTCTGTGGTCCTAACTGTAGGTACCTGGGGGCTAGTTGGGCCCCAGGGACCCTCAGGATTCAAGGGGACTTAATCCCGCAACTTAAAAGCGCCACGGGGAGCGTTTGCACACATGTCACCTCAGGCCCCTCTCCCTTCACCACTGTGCAAACGCGCACTGGCTCTGGTTAGTCAGAGTCAGTTACCACCAGTACCCGTCTGAAAAAGTTGTGGGCACAGGATGATTTTGCAACAAGGCCTCTTTCTGCTCCTCTGTTGGTTCTTTCTGCACATCTTTTGCTTCTTTCTGTGCGTTTTTTCTTCTTTCTTCACATGTCCTACCTCTGTTGGCATAGTTAGAAACTAGCATTTAAAAACCTTTGAAATTCACTTAAAAAATCATAGTTTTCAGGCACGTTATAGTTAGAAATTAGCATTTAAAAAACCTTTGAAATTCACTGAAAAGACCATAGGTTTCAGGCACGTTATAGTTAGAAATTAGCATTTAAAAACCTTTGAAATTCACTGAAAAAACCATAGGTTTCAGACACGTTATAGTTAGAAATTAGCATTTAAAAAACCTTTGAAATTCACTGAAAAAACCATAGGTTTTAGGGACAGTTATAGTTAGTTGGACATTGCACTCGTACAAAACCCGTGAAATTCCCTGTTATAGTTAGTTCAGCTAACTATAACTCGCGCCTCGCAATGCACTGCTGATGACGTCACATATTACATCACTCATGACATGGTCAGTGACATCACTGATGACATCTCAAATGACATCACTGATGACATCATCCATGTGATAATTTCATGCATCTTCTCACACCCTAATATAACTTTTGATACACCCACTCTAAATTACAGACTGCCATTCTCAAAACCATAGACACTCCAACACCAAAAACTACATACCCACTCACTGATTCTTAGGTCTACACACACATCCACTCACTCACCTGTACAGTCACTCATACTTACAGTCACTCAGTACAGGACTATCATATGCACTCATACACCTATATAAACACTCACACACCGCCACTCATCCATAGAGGTACTCACACACCTAGTCAGTCATGCAAAAATTAATCACACACCCATTTACTCACCTATACAGTTATACACACACCAGCTCACTTACTCATACAAATACTAGCACATTCTTACGCTCTTATACAATAACTGATACAAGCACACACGCATCCATACAGCCACTCTTACAATAACACACTCTCACTTATAGCCATTTAAATACTCTAACACACATATATACTGCCTTTACATATGTAGTTACTCGCACATGTACCACTGAGATATACATTCACTCACTAACACACCCATACACACACTCACCCACCCAAGCAGTCCATCACAGATGCACTCTTGAAATCATGCACCCAGTGAATCACCCACTCACACATCTATGTATAGAGTCACACACACCCCACCCACACAAACACTCAGGCAGCCATACAGATACTCAGAGAACCAATCAATAACCCATATAGACACTCATGTAGCTATTCGTAAATCCATGCATCCACTTACACACCAACAAACAGACGGATACAGACATTCACACAGTTTAGTCACTAACCCATGCATTCAGTAAGATACGTTTAATCACTCACTTGTAGAGTCAGTCACTCACGTACTAAATCATCCATTCAGACACTTATACACCCACTCATTCTTCAATACGCCTTTCCCTATATATATTAAACATATTTAAACTTTACAGAAACACACAGTCACTGGATGATGTCATCAGTGATGTCATCAGTGATGTCATTTGAGATGTCATCAGTGATGTCATCAGTGATGTCACTGACCATGTCATGAGTGATGTAATATGTGACGTCATCAGCAGTGCATTGCGGGGCGCGAGTTATAGTTAGCTGAACTAACTATAACAGGGAATTTCACGGGTTTTGTACGAGTGCAATGTCCAACTAACTATAACTGTCCCTAAAACCTATGGTTTTTTCAGTGAATATATATATATATATATATATATATATATATATAATTCACTGAAAAAACCATAGGTTTTAGGGACAGTTATAGTTAGTTGGACATTTCACTCGTACAAAACCATAGAAATTCCCCGTTATAGTTAGTTCAGCTAACTATAACTCGCGCCCCGCAATGCACTGCTGATGACGTCACATATTACATCACTCATGACATGGTCAGTGACATCACTGATGACATCACTGATGACATCTCAAATGACATCACTGATGACATCACTGATGTCATCATCCAGTGACTGTGTTTCTGTAAAGTTTAAATATGTTTAATATATATAGGGAAAGGCGTATTGAAGAATGAGTGGGTGTATAAGTGTCTGAATGGATGATTTAGTACGTGAGTGACTGACTCTACAAGTGAGTGATTAAACGTATCTTACTGAATGCATGGGTTAGTGACTAAACTGTGTGAATGTCTGTATCCGTCTGTTTGTTGGTGTGTAAGTGGATGCATGGATTTGCGAATAGCTACATGAGTGTCTATATGGGTTATTGATTGGTTCTCTGAGTATCTGTATGGCTGCCTGAGTGTTTGTGTGGGTGGGGTGTGTGTGTGACTCTGTACATTTATGTGTGAGTGGGTGATTCACTGGGTGCATGATTTCAAGAGTGCATCTGTGATGGACTGCTTGGGTGGGTGAGTGTGTGTATGGGTGTGTTAGTGAGTGAATGTATATCTCAGTGGTACATGTGCGAGTAACTACATATGTAAAAGGCAGTATATATGTGTGTTAGAGTATTTAAATGGCTATAAGTGAGAGTATGTGATAGTGAGAGTGGCTGTATGGATGCATGTGTGCTTGTATCAGTTATTGTATAAGAGCGTAAGAATGTGCTAGTATTTGTATGAGTAAGTGAGCTGGTGTGTGTATAACTGTATAGGTGAGTAAATGGGTGTGTGATTAATTTTTGCATGACTGACTAGGTGTGTGAGTACCTCTATGGATGAGTTGCAGTGTGTGAGTGTTTATATAGGTGTATGAGTGCATATGATAGTCCTGTACTGAGTGACTGTAAGTATGAGTGACTGTACGGGTGAGTGAATGGATGTGTGTGTAGACCTAAGAATCAGTGAGTGGGTATGTAGTTTTTGGTGTTGGAGTGTCTATGGTTTTGAGAATGGCAGTCTGTAATTTTGAGTGGGTGTATCAAAAGTTATATTAGGGTGTGAGAAGATGCATGAAATTATCACATGGATGATGTCATCAGTGATGTCATTTGAGATGTCATCAGTGATGTCATGAGTGATGTCACTGACCATGTCATGAGTGATGTAATATGTGACGTCATCAGCAGTGCATTGCGGGCGCGAGTTATAGTTAGCTGAACTAACTATAACGGGGGAATTTCTATGGTTTTGTATGAGTGAAATGTCCAACTAACTATAACTGTCCCTAAAACCTATGGTTTTTTCAGTGAATATATATATATATATATATATATATATATATATATATATACACAATGTATTTGTGGGGGAGACCCCTCCACACCCCTGAACTTACCTAAAATGTGTGGTAAAGGCATACGTTATAAAAGCATATGCGTTCTAAAAACATGCGTGGTAATAAATGTGTGGTAAAGGAACAGCGAGGTAAAAACCTCGTTGTAAAGGCTGTTTCCGTTGGGAAACATAGGCAAATGAAAGATATGAAAAGGGGAAAGAACCTGAGCAGCAACATATCCGAGTAATCTCAAAGCAAATATAGATTTTCAGATTCAATTCGCGTTGTGGCCTGGTTGTGCAGGCATATCCTGAAAATTGGGCCATATTTCTTTCCTTTTTATATGGCAAAATAGAAAAAGGTCAACATGTATTTATTTGAAAGCTTAGGCATTGTATATTTCTTACAAGAGCTAATTAATGCAGCTAATAAACACATGCAGCACAGCAACTCTTCTGGCGAAATATGGTCTGTTATGGCATCCAGAATGTCAACTTTTAATGTTTTTGCATCCGATTACTTCAATGGCATGAAAGAATAGAGTAGCTTTCCCTTCCCGACTCGGTATACGAAAAAAAAAAAAAATCTCGTAGTTGAACATAACCACTGTAAAAACATACAGCCGACTTCTCTAAGGCAAGTAGAACATACATGCTTTCCTTGTGACCTGCACGTACTCCCAGCATGTACTCCCAGCATAGCCTTTACAGATCACAGCCTCCTTTGACCTCCTGTACAGCAGTAGGTATCACTGGCTCTTGGTTTGCAGAGTACATGGGGCTTTTGGTATTCATCCCGTAAAGTTGATACTTTCATTCCCATCTTTATTTATTAGGGTCATCTTTAAGCATTTTTTAAGAGTGCTCGTCTGTTTGCACTTGAAACAGGCAGCACAACCTAACAGCTTTGCGACCTTATGGAGAAGTTCCTTATTTCTTGAATAATGTCGTAAAACGATGTTGGTACAAACTGTGTGTAAAACGAGTAGAAGCCATGTTGAAATGCAAGCACAATGATCTAGCTCAAATCATGTGCGTATTAAGACATAAACATTCTTTATAACTTGCAGGAGAAACAGTTTCTCAGCGCCCACCAATCTATCATTTGGAGTCTGCTGAAATACTCTAAATTGAATGTATGGTTATGCATAGGTGTTTACATAAAGTTTATACGAATATCTTGCTTAGACAGCAAATCATTACAAATGTACTTTAATATTAAGGGTTAAGATCACTGCATAAATGTGTGGAAGATTTGGTATTTAAGGGTGGGTTGGCAACACTGATTGCAACTGAATGAAAGTACTGCAGAAGGACTCATTAAACAGATCAGTAAGGCTTCCTGGGTGGATTTGCTTTGAAATCATAAATACTGTCAAAAGCAATGGTGTGCAACAATCGCATAATAGTGGGACCGGCAAAATACTTTCACTTGTAGCCTTGACGAGCAACCAACATGTCCTGGGAGAACTAGTAGAATGCAAGAAAATAACTTCCTTTACACTTCACGTGGAAGCATGTACGAGAAGGAAGCGCTTTCCAAGAAGAGACAAGGGGAGCATGCTCCTTTTTGCAAACCAGAGAGATGCAGTAAGAGCAGGGCAGCCAGTCCTGACCGGGTCAGGCAGGTCTTGAAAGATTAGCCATGGAGAGGTGATGTAACTGTGGCATTATTGCTTATGCTTTCTTAAAAGAGGGTGTTTGAAAAGGTTACATTCTATTCTAGACAAGCATTACCAAAGCCTATAGGGCCGGATTTAACATGACAAGGCGTGCAAATACAGGCAGGCAGATAAGTTTCCAAGCAATAGGACATTAAAGCAAGAAATACTGCCTTGGCTAATGCTTGGCAGTGATGCTGGAGGTTAAGTATTTGTGTTGGTATTGGGAATGGAGGAACTGGTGGTGGTGGGTGTATTGTGGTTGTGCTATTGGCGTGATGGTGGCGGTGTCTGGTGGGGGTGATATTAGTGATGCTAATGTTCACGGTGGGGTGTTATTGGTTGGGGTTTTCAATATGTTCAACATCTCCTTATTATGATTGTGTGTCCCCAATTGTTTTTTAAGGTGGAGCAGTCACTCCCTTATTAAAACAAGACGACATTATATACAACTGAACAACCTGATTAAAAAAAGATTTTAACATAAAAAATGTCTTCTAGTTTTTTTGTACTTGCACTGCTGACAACTTCTTCCTGCCTGTTATCATGCTTGTTTATTATAATTTTTTTTGTTATGGGGGAGCGGGACATAAATAATGGGGGAGTGGAGGTTGGAAAACAGTAATTTAATTAGAACACGAGCAGCGGACGGACACTAGGGGAGAATCAACAGATGCCAGATTCCGAGGGCAGACTGACGTGATGTTTAGGTGATGTTTAGGTGATGTTTAGGTGATGTTTAGGTGATGCTTAGGTGGTGCGCTGATGCAAAATGGTGGTGGTGAGTGATGTTTGGTGCTTAGGTGGTGCCACTATATGGTGTGGATTGGAGGTACGTTGTGTATTGTGGAGTTGTGGAGTTGAAATATGTTTGGTGTGTAATTATGTGGTGTGTATTGGAAATGTGTGGAGTTGAATTGTGTGGCCTGGCACTGTGGTGTTGAGTGAAATTATGCTTAGGTAAATTGTGTCATGGTGTGGAGTGCATTTATGTTGATTGGTGGTATGTGGCATCGAGTGCATTTATGTGGCGTGTATTTATGTTGCATTGAGTAGAGTGCAATTATGTGGCATGTAATTATGTGGCACTGAGTGGTATTATATGGAGTGTATTTATGTTGCATTGAGTAGAGTGTAATTATGTGGCGTGTAATTATGTGGCACTGAGTGGTATTATGTGGAGTGTATGTTGCATTCAGTAGAGTGTAATTATGTGGCGTGTAATTATGTGGCACTGAGTGGTATTTGCAGTGTATATTGCATTGAGTGCAGTGTAATTATGTAGCATATAATTATGTGGCACTGAGTGGTATTATGTGGAGTGTATTTATGTTGCATTGAGTAGAGTGTAATTATGTGGCGTGTAATTATGTGGCACTGAGTGGTATTATGTGGAGTGTATTTATGTTACATTGAGTAGAGTGTAATTATGTGGCTTGTAATTATGTGGTACCGAGTGGTATGTGGGGTGTATTTATGTTGCATTGAGTAGAGTGTAATTATGTGGTGTGTAATTATGTGGCACAGTGGTATTATGTGGAGTGTATTTATGTTGCATTGAATAGAGTGTAATTATGTGATGTGTACTTATGTGGTACTGAGTGGTATTATGTTGAGTGTATTTATGTTGCATTGAGTAGAGTGTAAATATGTGGTGTGTAATTATGTGGCACTGAGTATTATATGGAGTGTATTTATGTTGCATTGAGTAGAGTGTAATTATGTGGCGTGTAATTGTGTGGCACTGTGTGGTATTATGTGGAGTGTATTTATGTTGCATTGAGTAGAGTGTAATTATGTGGCTTGTAATTATGTGGTACCGAGTGGTATGCGGGTGTATTTATGTTGCATTGAGTAGAGAAGGGGAGAAGTGGGAGCAAACTGGATGGGAAGAGGTATGGAATGAATGAGGCAGAAAGTGAGAAGAGGAGAAGAACTGAGGCAAACTGAGTTTGGTAGAGGAGTAGGGAGAACTGCAGTGAAAGAAGATAGAAAGGGAAGGATGCAATAGAGAGAGGGGAGTGATAGGGAAGAGTGAGGGGTGGAAGGACGCAAGAGGAGGGGTGAAGGGGAGATATAAACGCGAGGGAGGATGAGGTGCGAGTGAATAGCGAGAATGAGGAAAATAGATGAAAGAGAGAGAGAGGGGGAGGTGGAGGTGGAGTGAGAGCCCCCAATGATGATTCACAGTGATAGAGTCAGTTCATGGGAAGGGGGTATGAATCTTGGACTGAAAGCAGAGGTGATAAGGGATTCTAACAGCTGCTCTTTCAAATGTCAGACCTGTAAATCAAGAAACAGAGACACGTGTCTATTTCTACAGGTAAAGGTCCCAGCTCCCCCGCCACTTCACATGTGATCTTATGTGTGTTCTAAAGTGAAAGCGTGTCATTTCGTCGCTTTCCCAAAAGGAAGGTTCTCCTACCTGGCAGCCAAGACCTGGAACTCCCTCCCCACTCACCTTCGGCGAACCCAGGACCATCTCTCCTTCAGGAAGCAGCTCAAGACCTGGCTGTTCGAGCAGTAAGTTACCCCCTCCCCCAGCGCCTTGAGACCCTCCCGGGTGAGTAGCGCGCTCTATAAATGCCGTGATTGATTGATTGATTGAAAGTGCCAAGTGGCAGGTCTAGGCCTTCTTTGAGAAAAATTCTTACTATGGCAGATATTCCCGAAATCCGAGAAAGCTGCAGCCTGGACACACTTTGTTACAAACCGCTAGTAATGCGCCAGATCTCTTCTGCTACTCCCCCTGGAAGCGGAAAGGCAGGGTGCACACACGTCTACGGCGGACAGAGGCGCCCAACCTACTGAGCTGCTTTACAGTTTTGTCCCTGAGCAACAAAAGCCCTTCTAAGTCTGTAAACACGCTGCGAGTGGGCACTCATGCCCTCTTGGGTCAGGGGAGACATGCCCTGGTGCCGCGTCCCCTGCTGGGCCCCTCATTAACAGCACATTTTTAGGGAGATGGCTGAGGGAAGCTCGGCTCCCATTTCAAGGGTGGGGGGCCATGAAAAGACGCACACCCTGCCCCCCTCCCACCATGGCCTCTAGTCGGGGGGGGCAGTGTATTGGGCCAGGTTTAGCGCTTTAGCTGCTCCTTAAATGTTTGTCTGGGGAAGAGGGGGGCGGAGTGATGGTAATTTGTCTCTTCGGGGTGCAAATGCACTGCTGGCCCAGTCGTGGGGGGTGTCCTGCTCACTTCCTGCCCCGAGGATATCAGAAAGCAGGGGGGCTACAGTAATCAGCCAGTGACCTCACAGGACCTGGACATATTATCATGCAATGCACGTGTGACCGTGGGCTCCTGGAAGCACACGGAGGGCGACACATATTCAGGATTATTCAGAGACCCGACTCTGGGAATATTTTTGCAAACTGCAACAGGAATACTTTAGCTTTTTTTTATTCCAAGATCATCTGTTGAAGAAATTATGTGTAAACGCTACAAATAATAAACGACCAAAGAGGTCTCTCAGCCAGGTGCGAGAGTGTAAATGAAGCATTCCGCTCAGCACAGATAATTAACAGTTAATTACAGCAGCAGGAGAGGCAGGGACACCGCTGTGAGACATGCCAGGCTTCAGCCTGCTGATCCATTGGGAGGGAGAGCAAAGCAAATGCACAAGAATGAAAGGGAAACCAGCGTGCTCGTGGAACTGCTCGGGAGTCATCAGCCTCGAAAAAGTGAGGCTGATGAGTGACAAGAGGGCAGAAAGAGTCAGATAAGTGAAAGGAAGACAAGAAAAGATGGGAGGGTGGGGTGAGAGTAGAATGCGAAGAGAGAATTCTGGCAGTAGCACATGGGAAGGGGCAGGGAAAGGTTACGAGACAATGAGAAAGAAGAAAATATAGCGGTGAGGAATGATGAAGTCAGACTCGAGTTGAATCTGTATGGCTGTCTGTGAGAACAAGGATTGTTATGGCAATGCTGCCACATGTTGGGATAAAGGGCAGTGACGATTTGGACCCAAAAAAATCTTGCAACTGAGCTGCTGGGGGTTCCCTCTTCGCCGACTGTGACTAATGTTATGTGTCATCATCATGCTAGAAAGGGGCGAGTCATTGGGTGTCAGATGAGTGGGAAATGAGCAAGGCACAATGGTGCGGGCGTGGGGTGCAGGAAGAGAGGAGCGACATGTAGAAGAACGAGGAGAGAGACAGAGAGCTGGATGTAAGGTGTGCTGGAAGCGGTCGGGCGCAGTGGAGAGAAGGTGACGTGGAGGAGGAATGGGGGCACGGGAAGTGAGGTAATCACGGGGAGTGGTTCCGTTAGGTAACAGCTCAAGGGCATCCTTAATATTTTTAAACAATTAATGTCTGTGAGACTGTGACAGTCGTGGGTTTCGAACTGCAGGGACGATATTCGGCAGTCCCATGCCAGGCACGCGGACCATCACGTTTTCCTGCCACGGATTTTGAACTATCTCACAGCGACCAGTGATTATTTGTATCGGGGCTGCGACTCGCAGTACATTCTCTGGAACGGAATTGCTAAGTTTGAAACATATTGGCTATCAAACCAAACTGAAATAGCCTCAAGAATGGGTCTTTTGTTCGGCCGTGCATTCCTAGCTCCACTCCCCTACAGATTGTAACTCTCTCTCTTCCAGGCGAGCCTTTCAGTAATGTGCGCCCTACCCAGGCAGACAGCAAAGCACGATTCTGACACCAAGCATTGGGAGCGATGCCAGAGGAAAACCAGCCTTTCCTGAGAGCCCTCCAAAGACTCTGCAAAGACTGAAGGAAACAAGAGAGGAGTGGGGACGAGAGGAGCGGGGGCGAGCGCGGCAGCCTGCTGAGCTGACCACACGCTCGTGCATCATGCCTGAAACGTGCGGGTAACCGCACGGAAAAGGCCATTGTGCACGAGCGTGTGGTCAGCTTTCAAATGCCCACTACATAAAGTCTTCGCCAGAAGCAGCGCTTGCGCGCTACTCTAGGCTCGACCTAAAAATGACACATTTCTAACCAAATGACAGGCAGAAAGTATGTGACACCCAGTTCTGATTGCACAAAATGCCATTCTGACAACAGTTACTATGTAGAACTCAAGACTGAAGATCCAAAAGAAGAAGAAACAAGTTATATGCAATTTAATGTGGGATATAAAGGTGTGATGGATTGCCCAAGTGGCTGCTGAATAAATGTTTTTTTTATGAAAACACCCCTAAAAGCTCCACAAGAAGAGGAGACGCTCCTGGTTGTGCGACCCTGAACCAGAGAAGGGCTAGGAACATCTGATTGCTGATCCAAGGGTTTAAGGTTGCTCTGGAAGAATCAAATGAAAAGAAAATCTAACTGATGAAAAGAAGAGGTTCTGTACAGGAAGTACCAGATCCTGAAAAAGATGAAAATAACCCACTTTAGACAAAAAAGATGGACCTGGTCTTAAAACCATCTTATTCTGTAAAAAACTGAAAAAGGTATCATGACAAAGTAATGGTTCAATCCACCCCGCACCCCCCACCCCCTCTGCATCCTGGAGAGATAGCAGCTAAAGATAAATCTTTCACACGTAACATTTTTAGATATATTGACTGTAGTGGCTCAAACAGATCAGTAATGCATTAGGAACTAATAGAAAATCGTAGGATGGGACAGAAGGATGTATCACTAGGCATTTCAGAAATAAACTCTCAAGGTGAGGAAAAGCTAAGGAATCATAACAGGAACAATTAGAACCCCTAATGGCTCTAATAGCTGCCCACTTACTACGAAGGTTAGACACCGCTAATTCTAATAGAAAACAATCTCTTAAAAATCTAGAACTGTGGCTCCTGCACAACAGGAGATCTATAACCCCTTTGAGAAACTCCTAGTGATGAAAATGTTTCCAAATCATGAAGATACTTTGGGGCATATTATCAAGAACGGCGTTAAAATTATCGCCCCTTTAGCGGCAGGAAACTGCCGCTAAAGCGGCGATAATGGGCTTGATAATATGGCCTTGTGAATTTCAATAGAAGCCCATGTTCTGGTGTGAACCTGGGCTTCTATTGGAATTCACAAGGCCATATTATCAAGCCCATTATCGCCGCTTTAGCGGCAGTTTCCTGCCGCTAAAGCGGCGATAATTTTAACGCCGTTCTTGATAATATGCCCCGTAGTCTTTTGGGTTACTGAATGGACATATCTACTTCTATAGAACATCCCAAATATTTTAATGGCACAATTTTCAACCACCCACGACTAGACATTGAAGTGATATGTCAGACTACTGAGAGAATCTGATTGGAGAAGGGAGGTTGGAATTGACCAGTGAGGTTGCACTGCCAACTTTTGGAGAAGAGGAAACCATGACCTGTGGCTGCCAGACGGGGCATGATTGTCCCAGATCTCCCGAAGAACTGTGCTCAGTAAGGGAAAGGGAGAAAGGGCGTATAGAAGGGCTTTGGACCGTGGAATTGACATTGCATCTATTCTCCAGGCTTCTTGCGATGGAAGAAGAGACCAAAAGTTGGAAAGAAGAGCATTCTGAGGGGAGGCAAACAGATTCAGCCATGTAATTCTGAACCTCTCCTGACTAGATCGAAAGGAGAGGGCAAAGACACAGGCTACTGGTGATAGAAACTCCTCAATCAGCTGGTCTGCACACCCATTTTCCTTCCCTTGAAGATAAATTGCTGATTGAGATAGGAGACTGGACTCTGCACAAGTCCCAATCAGTTCTGATAAATGTTACAATTCTGGATCCCCCAGATGATTAATACCAGACCAGGTAACCTGATTGTCTATTTGAACCCAGACTGCATAATTGTGAATCCGTGGGGAAAAGGAAAGGAGATCCTTATAGACAATTGACAACTCTTGCCATTTGGAGCAAAGGTTTCCATTCCCTCCTTGGTCCAGAGACCATGCTCTGTTTGGTCTCCTATGTATTAAGAAAAAAATGGAGATTATGGGTACAGATAAAAACGTTTGGTATTCCTTTACAATAAAATTATCAATTATCATTGTCTGCCCAAATACATCAGGATTGCCACTAGGTTAAAAGTCATTTATTTATGCTGCCTACCATGAAGGTACATATTACATTTTCTGGACACTTGAAATACATTCCATTCACTTATACATATACACAAATATACAAGATATACACATAAAAAACTACACAGATAAATGTTATCCTTGTCCCTCAATGCACATCTTAAAGGGTATCGGTGTTTGTTTACCTATTTAGTTCATAATCCTCCTGAGGTGGTCCGAAAAAGCCAGGAAGGAGACGAAGAACCCTGCGTTCATTTAGCTGCTCTTTGCGCTCAAAATGAATGAGTCCATAGTCAATCAATCAATCATTGATTGATTGAGTCCATAGTCTATTTTAGCCACAGAGACTCCTCCACTTTATAAAGGTCAGAGCGCTTCCCACATATTGAATTTCGGCCTCCTCAGACCAACGAAAGACAAGGTTGCATATTCCTACAAAGTCAAGTATGACATGTATTATGCTGTCCCCCATGTTGTCGACTATAGTACAACTATGTTTATCTAAAATCATGCAGATACAAGAAATTTGTCCTGTGTTAAACAGTCAAAAGCACAGTGGTTTGAATCATCAAATATAAGATCCATAGATCAGACTATGGCGTGCCCTACACATTATGAAACAATTAAAATGTCCACCCCTGCCAATACCTTGCAGCAAAACAATTGTATGCTTGATGCATGATTGCTACTTGTATGAAAGTTATCCACCGATTGCATGTTATAGCACCCAAAGACCAGAGTGGCTAGTCTTTACATCATGCATGGGTCTATAAATTGTGCAGTAGAAACTGTGCACCAAACTTTCAGAATAATTATGCACCATTAGTGTAACAGCGTGGTATTGCAGATGTATAGTGAGAGGATACCTATTCAATTAGAGCATGACCTTCGTCATATATTCTAACCGATCCAATCTGAAAGATAGGCGAATATAGAAACTACATGAGAATGAAGGGATTAGAACACATTTACGAAATATAGGAACCTATTGTATCCCTTCATACTCTTACACTGTGCGAATTAATCACTGTGCTTTGACAGCTTTTCTATATGTCTGGATGAAGTAATCTGTAACAAGAAAATTGCCACTCTTTTTAATCGAGTTTTGGAGACCTGGGCTTCCAGTAATGGAACATGCATACCCTTGCTTACCTAAAGGTGTCGCCAGAACAAATCTTCTTGTCTTTAAGTTATATCTACCCTAGACCCATGCTTCGATGGAGAATAGCATTCTGAGAAGTGCAGAGGCGGTCTCCGCTAATAATATTGAAAAAGCTTGCGGGGTATCGGGAAGCCGGAAAAAGTACAAATGATGTAAGTATACAATGGTACCATATTTGAATGTGTACAGACTCAAGTTCGTCATTCAGAGGTAATCCAATACACATCAGTGTGGGAGCCATGTCTATTTCATAATATTCCATCCATATATTGCTACAAGCTTCTGACTATAGGAAGGGTTGTGCTATCAAACAGGGGGGACACCAGACCCTCCTCTGTCCTACACCATGAAGCATGCTGGGAAATCAAGTGGGAAGCAGTTGTCCAGCTTGCATCTATCTAGATTGCCATCTAAGAAGGTCTGCAACAATGGTGTGGATCTCATTAGTTTGCTATAGTACCTATGTGTGTTACATAAAGTTATACCAAACCTCGACCAAAATGTACTATTTTATTACAAATTAAATTTTTTACAGATCCTGATGGAGCAATCTTTTGAGGGACTATACAGAAACTAAAAGGTCAATGCACTAGCTATCTATCATAGACCATTTATCTGTACAATTAACTTTATCAGGATAATAGTTTAAACATCTAAACCAAAATGTATATATGATCAAGTATATATTACCAGTGGTCAACACAAGAAATTGCACATTCCAGGGTAAGACTAAGGGGCATTTTTATGAGCCCCTATGTGTTGCTGTTGCACCACGCAGTGCGGTGCAGGAGCTGAGATATATAAATCCACGCAAGGCCACCATGCGTGGCCCTGAGTGGCTTCATAAATGTTATGTAATGCAACGCAGCACAAATCGCTGGGTTGCCTTACTCTGCGCCAGGGAGGCATTTTCATGGGCATTGTGTGGGCGTTCCCACATAACATCCATGGATTTTGATGCAGTCCCAGATTTACCAGATGTGGTAGACCTGGGAATGTGCCAAAACCCTAAGGTGTAGCAAGGAGAAATATGTATATTTAGCCTCATATTATGCTTATTTCTCCTCATTTTTCCACTTTCTATGTGTGCTGCATCCTGCAGACCACAAAGAAAGAGGAAAAAGCCTCAGGGGATTGTTTTTGTGCAGTACGGTGCCCCTTCCTGCACAAAAGCAATCCTGCTTACAATGCAGGCACTAAGGCAGCCAAAAGGGTGCCAGCACTGGGGAAAAGGCAGGAATGTGCCATCCTGAATTAAATACAATGCATTCCTGCCCTTTCCCTGCGATCGCAAACACTGCGAATCACAAAGAAACTGTGTTTGCGATCGCAAAACAGAGTGTTCCTATGTAAGAAGGGCATCCTGTGCGCAAAAACGGTAATCGCAAAAATTTGCGATTACCAATTTTGCGAGGCAGGGAATCTGCGAATAAACATGCGAACTCGCAATCTGCGACACGTTATTTGCGATATTCGCTAATAACCTGCACGCAAATAGCGAATTCGCAAAACGAAATGCAGGTAAAAATCGCAAATTGCGAATTTGCGAAAATCGCAATTCTGCACATCACAATTACCACCAAGTCTGAGCAGGTGGTAACCAGGTGCAACCAATATAAAAGGGCCCACAATGCTACAGGGGGTTTCACAATGGCTGGGCTGTATGTGATAGCCGGGAGGCTGCGAATCAGAGCTGCTACACAGAGAAGGAGACGCCAGGAAAGGACCTTCAGAGCGCGCATCACCCTGTTCCAGCAGACCGAGGAGGAGATCCCTGTGAACTACAGGCTGGACGCAGACAGCATCCTGGACTTAATAGAGGAGCTCAAACCCATACTAGAACACCCCACACGCAGGGCACACACCATTCCCACCCATATCCAGGTCCTGTGCTCACTGCACTTACTGGCATCAGGGAGCTTTCAGGGGTGATAGCCACAGCAGGAGGGGTCTCTCAGAGTGCACTGTCGCGCTTCTTCCAAGCTTTCCTTGAATCAATGGTACAGAGGCTGCATCACCACATCCAATTCCCCAGCACACAACAGGCACTAGATCAGACCAAGCATGATTTCTACCAGATCGCCCAATTCCCCCACGTAATTGGCTGCATAGATGGGACCCATGTCGCACTCTCCCCCCTCACAGAATGAGTATGTGTTCAGGAACCGCAAGTCCTATCATTCCCTGAACATACAGGTAGTATGCAATGCAAAACATGTCATCACTGATATTGTTGCTAAATACCCTGGCAGCACACACAACTCATTCATTTTTCGCCACAGTGGAATAAACCGCCGACTCACAGATGGCGAGTTTGGTGAGGGCTACCTTCTAGGTAAATCCATGGCTTTCAAACACACATTCAGTAAAGGTCTGAAGTGGCTGGACAGTGTTTAACCTAATTCTTCTCACCCTGCAGGTGACAGTGCGTATGCTGTACGTGACTACATCCTGACTCCGTACCTGAATCCAGCCACTGCAGGGGAGCGGAGGTATAACAGGGCCCACAGAGCCACACGCTGTGCCATTGAGAGAACATTTGGAATCCTTAAGAGCCGTTTCCGCTGCCTTCATAAGAGTGGAGGAGCGCTACAGTACAGCCCCGAGACATGCTGCAAAATCGTGGCCACATGTGCCATGCTACACAACATCGCAACCAAGAAAGGCACCCCAGTGGAACTCACAGATTCCGAGTCATCAGATGAGGAGGGCCCAGCTCCACGG
Organism: Calotriton arnoldi; assembly: GCA_963921515.1. Lineage (NCBI taxonomy): Eukaryota > Metazoa > Chordata > Amphibia > Caudata > Salamandridae > Calotriton > Calotriton arnoldi. The sequence goes on from CAWUFW010004205.1 coordinate 992,178, forward strand.
TTCAGACCAGCAGGTGGTGTCGGTGCGGCTGCCGGGCGCCAGAGACGAGATGAGATCACACAGAACTATTTCTAGGTGAGTAATGAGGACACAATGCTACAGATTGGTGCACAACTGTGTTTTTTATTTCCTTAGGGGCAGGAACATATCTGTCACACAGCCTGACTTAATCACAATTGCATGCACATGTTAGAGTCACAGTGCAAGGATGTCCTTCATACATGAGTCAAGAGGCAATGTGTTGCCTCACACATTGCCATGTGCCACTGATCACACTTCATCTCCTGCGGGCATGGCCTGTTGCCCCTTGCTCAGGGTGCCCACTGTCCTCCCTTGAGTCTTCGGCTGTTCTCCCCTGCCGCGCACTCTGCCGTCTGTCCTGGGGAATTGGTGGAGTGATGCTGCTCCTGCTGGACTGATCCTCACTCTCCAATGAGCTCAGGGGTCCTGTGCCACCTGTGGCAGCTGCCCGCAGCTGGTCTACGGCATGTGTGACCTGCACCAGGCCCTTAGCAACATCCTGGCAGCAGTGAGCCATTTCATGCTGCATGCTAACACACCGACGTGCCAGCAGGGACGTGGCAGTCGACAGGCGGTTCACAGCTTTGGTGTACATGTCCAGCCGGCTGTTGAGACGTTGTCTCTCCCTGCGTCTGGCTGCCCGGTCTCTCCTCATCTCTGTACACAGTCCTTCTAGAGCACCTGTCATGCCCATGAAACCATCCCTCATCTCGGTCATGTTGTGATTGTGTGTGGCAAACTGGCGCTGGATTGACCTTAATGCTTTAGCTTGCAGGCGCTGGACTCTGACCATGGTGCCTTCAAGCCCGGAAAACACTGTGTCTTCACCTACAGCAGCAGCGCTGATGGACGGCCGTGCCCTGCGTCTGGACCCACTCCCTTCACTAGGATGGACAGGGGACTGTGCTGTGTGCTGTCCTGCACCCTGGCTCTGGACTGGCTGGGCTTCGCCGCTTGTGTCCTGCGGTCCTGCCTCCAGCAGTGGGAGAGGTGGCACTATGAGGCGCCGTCTGCATGGCACAAGGATTGCTGGTCTGCCTTCATCCTGCTGCTCTTGCCCTGCCTGGTCTTCATTGGTGGATGCATCCTCACCTTCTGCAATTAATTCCTGTGTTTCAGGTGGTGCTGTGAATGTAAATGCACACATTAATTTGGTGTCCTGCCTCGCATTGGCAATGCAATACAGTTCTCAGATTTTGAATTACATGAGTACTATCTGTCTGTTTTTAGCCTTTCCTGAATTACTCATCCTTATTCTACCTTGCTGTGTCTCACTGCTCCACTGTTTGGTGCATGCGCACTACATCTCCCAAAATGCATTGCTGGGTGTGCTTGTTAACATGTACTGGATTTGCATTCATGTTTGGTGTCTGGGTGTTTCCTGAGTGTGTGAGTGAGGTGGTGATGTATCAGGGGAGTAATGGCATGCATCTTAACTTGTCTGGTGTTCGGGGTGTCGGAGCTGTCCAGGTCAGCCACGCCACTGACACTCTCTGGCTGAAGGGTGCCCTCCACCAACTCCTCAAAGGGCGTAGACTCAGTTGCTGTGGATGTCCCCCCACCGGTCTTCTTTGCCGCCGCCAACCTTGTCGCAACCTTTTCCTTTGATCTTTGGCGCATGTCATACCACCTTTTGCGGAGGTCATCAACAGTGCGGTGGGTCACGCCAATGGCATTCACCTTCTCTTGGATTTCAAGCCAAATTCTCCTTTTACGTACCTCTGGCACACGTGGGGATTTTTTTCCAAACAGGAGCTCATGGCTAACTACCATTTCCTGGATGAGCACCTCCTGTTCCCTCTCACTAAATTTTTGCTTCCTTTTTCTTACATTCTCCTCCTGCTGCTTCTCTTGGGGATCCATTTCTCCTTCTCTCACTTGCAGTGCACAATTCTCTCCCTCTCCTCCCAGCCTCTCACTCAGCTTCTGGCAATCAGGTGCAGCATGGGCAGTCACACTTCCTGGTTGTGATGTCATCAGGCTGCACCTGAATTGCCGATTCTCTAAATTGCGATTCCTTATTTGCGAATTCGCAATTAAGGATTCGCAAAATAGGTACTCGCATTTTATTCTGCGAATTTCTGGGAATCGCTAATATTTTGCGATCTTTTATTTACATCGGGTTTGCGATTCTCAAAATGCGATTCGCTAAGAATCGCATTTTGAGAATCGCAAAAGCTATTTTGATACATATGGCCCATAGTGTATTGGCCATAAATATGGTCCAAAATCCTTACACTTCTGTTAATTTAATGCAGACAACACCAGAAGCTCTCTAGTGTGTGTGTCCACTATATTTTAGTAAAAGACCACACTTTATCTGCATCATTTAATCCTGAGTTTGCTGTCCGGAATTTCTCAATCATACTGACCTCTATATTTGATAGTAAAGAAGTTTTAGACTGCTTCTCTGTTGTTTTACAAAACAGCAAAACCATTCTACATTATTTTTTGAATGTTTGATTGTATCATAGTGGTCAACTAATGGGGTCCCTTGTACCTGGCATCTAAGAAGGACCTGTGTTGGAGAAGTATAGCCTTCACTGATTATGTAGTTTGTCCAATATACACTATCTCGCATGGACATTTGAAATAATACACAACGTTCGTCGTGTTACAGTAAGAAAATGTACTTTGATTGATGGAAATACCATTAAGTGTTACAGATTTGATGTCCTTGGAGAATTGGCATGCTGTCTATTTTTGACATTGATAGTGTCCTAATAGTGTGGGGAAGAGCTAACATATTTTTTTATTCTCTTTTGTTTCCTATCTCGTTGCTCTTACTAGATGTTGTTCCATATTTTTCCTCTTTTGAAAGAAAATAGTGGTTCAGAAAGGTTCGGTTAATGCCAATTTGGTGACACAAAGTTTGGCTATTGTTAACAGAAAGATGGGAGGGTCAACAGTGTAAAATTTGGCAGAGACATTAAAGAACCATGAAAATAGATGAGCGCTGAATGTGAGGTGCAGAGGTTATGAAACTGGTCACAGGAAAAGGAAAATTTCTGCTGAGTCTATGAAACCACACTGAAGGAAGTCAAGCAGGCTTTGAGTAGTGAGAGAAGTAGCGAGGGGATTACAAATCATTAGTTCAAAGATTAATAAGGGGGCCTATTCAGAAACTTCATTTTGAAGTACTTTTGTAGTACCACAATAGTACCAGAAAAATACTACAAAATGGTATTGACAAACAAACATGTAGAGGTTCTAAATATTTTATACTTTCAGTGGGAATATATTTTTTAATTTAAACTTGAATACCATAATTGCAATTTAATTTGATTTACTATATTTAAATTAATTTAGTTATAAGTTCAAGATTGAGTTATTATTGCTGTGGAATGTTTTTCTTTTGTTCTACATTTAAAATAAAAATATCAGAATAACTTAGATGAATATTTAACATCAAAATATTTTTACTCATTTTTCCAAGTTTACTGAACTTTTTTTACTTTTCCCTATTCATTATTGTAGGGAGACTTTTCAATCTAGAAGAGTGTAAATACACCCACATAAGCAACTTGGCACTGAGGAACAAAATGTAATTCAGAAAAATAAAAATAGACATTTTACTATTAAAGACTAAAAAGGAAAGAGAGTAACTAGCAGAAGGAGAAAGTGTTTTCCTAAGTGCAAGATGGAAGAGGCTAACCATAAGGTGCAAAAAAAGACTGGGGTTCTAGCAGATGAAGAGAAAGACCACTCAGTAAAGACCATTTAATGAAAGGGATAGAGAACAAAAGTTGAGAGTGGATTGTATTCGTAGACATGGTTTCTCAGTTTCACAGAAAATCTGATGGATAAGCCAAAGTTCCCTGAAGGCAATTCTCTGCTTGACAGAAAGCTAGTGAAGGTGAATTCTGCCTTGTGAGACATGGTCAATTTGGTTACTATTTAAAGTGCAGTATCCTCTGCAGCTTGGCTAGATGTTCTAGGGTAAGTTAAGATAAGAAATATTGCAGTAGTCAATCCTAGACCTGACACATGCCAAGACTACCTGAGGAATAAGGTTTTGTGGGACAAAGGGAAGAATTTTTCCTAAAAGGTTTCATAAGAGAATGCATTTACATATGCCTTAAGTGAGAGATTACTATCCACCTTACCTCCCAAAGATTTAAATTTTTCTGCAGGAGCGTCCACCAGAGTAAAAGTCTGTAGGCAACTTATCAAGCTATTTTTTGCCGACCAGTAAAATTTCAGATTTTAGCAAATTAAGTTTCAGGAGTTTTGTGATATGCATGACATTATTCTGCATAAGCAATTTGTCAGGTTAACTGTAGGCTTTAGAGGTTGATGTTCAAGGTGAACAATTGTTTGGGTATTGTCTGCATAGGAGACAGATTGACGCCTTATGATCTGATTAGCTGGGTCAATGGGTGCCCTCAATAATTAGAAATGGAGAAAAACGGTAACCCTGCAACACTTTGATGGCAAAGGAAGTGGAAAGATTAGATGTGAGGCCATTCAATGGGATCAGTCCTGCATTTAGGAAGAAGGATAGCCAGGCTTCAACAGACCCTGAGATTCCTAGGTCAGCCAGGTGGGCCAGGATGATGATATGGTCCACTGAGTCAAATAGTATCTAGATGATCAAGCAGCATGCAGGTGGCCAAGTCACATTGGCCGAAAATAGACCTAAATTTATCTAGTGCAATTGAGAGTGTTGGCTCTGTTCCTTATACAACAATAAAGTATCACACCAGGGGTTGCAGGGATAGTAGTGTATAGTACACGAGACACAGGCTGGTGGGGGGGGTTAGGTTCACCCCAAGTGGGTATGCTGGTTCCACATGACTAGTGCGGGGAAGGAAAAAAACTATTTTTTATATATAACCCTCACACACTCTAGTAGTGTCATGCTTCATCATCAGGTTCACCCTGACTCCTAAAGGTCAGGGTGGGCTCGTACGTGTTTCAGGGAGCACTTAAGGATAGAGGGTCCCACAGGTCGCTTCCTGTGTGAACCTTGTTTGTTTGTCAGGTTTTTAGCAGCGCACAGCTGTAGGGTTTACTAAACTATATCTGGATGTGTTGCTGTACTACACACACACCTTTGAAGTCTAGTACAAGAAGATAATTTCTTCTTTGACCTTTTAGGTCCCCTGTGAGACTACTGTCCCACTTTATACCTATCCCCCACTTCAGAAACGATACCACTTTTAATTCCTTTCTTCCTAATTGAACTAGACCCATACATTACGATGGCAGAACAATTAGGTTTAGCATACACTGATGAGATGGCCTCACTCATCTTAGCAGCCCCCTCCCTCCTACTGGACACTAAGCTTACTCTTAGCCTGAATCAATCACAAAGTTGGGACGAACTGAAAGAACTCAAAAGAGACCAAATGAAAACCCTCTTACACAGTGCAATCATGACCGAGTATCTCAGAGGCAATACTGCACCACCAGGCCTCTTAGTAAATAACTAACCCAGAATATTCCTCAATGACCCCCTATTCAAGAAAAAATTGTCACTTATAGCCTGGCGCTGCTCGCGCGATTGGCTGATATTAATTATCAACACGGCCAAGAGGATCTCTGAATCAATACTAGTCAAAATCAAAATGAGTGAAGATGCTCTTAACACACAAATCAATATCACAGCCCACAAAAAGAGACTAGAGGAAATAAATAAGGAAATATGTGAACATAAAGACTTCCTCATGCAGAGTAAGATCACAAAACTCCAAAAGGACTTGAAGAAGTTCTTGCACGAAAAGGTATATCCTTACATCAGAGATGACTACAAGAAGAAGGATGACTCAGAAATAGAATCATCTGCCAGGAGTGATTCAGGTTCATCCAATAGCGGACAAGATGAGTGGTATAGCGACAACTCCACAAAAAGCTGGAGAGGGAGACAAAGACAAAGAAGAGGGACATATTACAATCAGGGATACCCACAGCCACCGCCATACATATGGCCAACACAATACCATCCACACCCCTTTCAAGGTCCTCTTCCGTACCAAGAGATACCTTTCTTCCAACCTACCCAGCAATATTTTTTAGGGAGAGGTGGTCGGAGGAACAGATGCAACCGCAGAGGAGGAAGACGACTCCAATGGGAAGACGGAGGAATAGAAGGCATGAACACAAGAAGCCGGACACAAGACCAACAACCATTAACGAGCGGCCTATGAACCTGGTCGTGAATTTGACATACACAGCATTGACACCAACTGAACTTACAGTCCTTAATAAAGACTTGGGTTATGTACCAACTACCAACATGGACAAATTCAAGACTAGATGTGAACTCCATGAATTTTTCAGAAAGATAAGGGTCAAAACGTTCTTCAATCAAACTCCGATAATGCCAACACCAGATGGCTACAGTACGATGTGGAACAAATCAACATTCAGTCCACCCATGACGACCGTTCCCCCGGAAGTTTTGGCCTTTGAGAATGCAATCATAGAGGAAGTGGAGGCACTGGACTCTATCAGTAGGAGGACTGACCTTATATTCAAACCAGCAGACAAAGGCGGGGCAATAGTCTTGCAAGACCTGAACAGCTATAGGGAAGCTTGCCTTACCCTACTCAATAACACCAGACATTACCTACCACTACAGATGGATCTAACAAAAAGACTACAGAAGAAAATCAGGGACCTTACTGTAGAAGCATTCCACAAGGGCTGGATCAACAAAAATGAACAGGAATTCCTATGCACAAAGGAACCAAGAACTCTACAGTTTTACCCACTGCTCAAGATCCACAAGGGAAGTTCACCACCACCAGGCAGACCCATCGTGTCTGGGGTCAGATCACTTTTGGAACCACTATCCCAATACACCGACTGGTTCCGTCTCTTGGTCACCAAGATCAGATCCTACATCAAGGACACTAAACACCTCTTGAATATCCTCAATGAAATGGAATATGACCCAAAAGTGGAAACCTTGATCTGTTTAGACGTAGAAGCACTCTACACAAGCATACCTCAAGAAGAGAGCCTATGTGTCATTGGAAGACTTCTGCAAGACGAAGATTGGCCTTGGCATGCTCCCACGGAATGGATTATGACACTAGCACATATCGCATTACGGAAAATTTCTTCCGGATTGAAGATCAACTATACCTCCAACAACACGGGACCTTTACGGGCAGCACATTTGCCCCCAGCATAGCCTGTCTCTACATGAGCTGGTTTGAAGAGGAACACGTCTGGAACAACAACCCATATCAAAACGAGATCCGCCTGTGGTGTAGGTATATCGATGATATACTAATAATATGGCACGGGAACAATGACACCATGTAAGCCTTCAAAGAATGGCTGGATCAACAAAGCCCCTACCTGCGGTTTACTATGACCAGTAATACAGAGAAAATACCCTTTCTGTATGTCACCATCCTAGCAAAAGATGGAAAGCTGACAAGGCCACTGACCGGAACAGCCTACTGCACTTTAACAGTGCTCAACCACGGTCACTAAGAGAGAACCTTCCGATCGGACAATTCCTACGTATCCGGGGAAACTGCTCAGATTTATGAGACTTTAAAGATGAATCAGCTAAGCTTGCAATCAAACTCAAGGAGAAGAAAAACCCACTGAAAGTGGTCCAACAAGCACAGAAAAGGGCACGAAACACGCCACGAGCAGCATTACTTGAAACCACTGTCAAACCAGAATCGGATTCCCTAATCTGTGTAACGACATACAACACACACTCCAACACAATCAAGAAAATAATCACTAAGAATTGGAGAATACTAACATCAAACAAACTCACTTTCAAATCTCCGCTATTCTCCTTCCGAAAAAATAGGAGCATTAGGGACATGCTGGTACATAGCCTTGTGGGTAAATCTCAGAATGAACAACAACTCACCCTGTGGAACCAACCCCGGGTCAAGGGACACTTCCCATGTGGATCATGTATGGCATGTGCATTCACAACACAGAGTAAATTCATTGACCTTGACCTTCCCACTTCATGGGAACAGAGACATCATACTAACTGCAACAGCTGCAATTTAATATACAATATCACATGCCCATGTAACTTACGTTATATTGGGATGACGACAAGAAAAAGAAAAATCTGGATCAACGAACATAGGAGCACCATTAGATGCAAAAGAGGTGCCACCAAACTAACTACACACTTTCTGGACAAAGGACATACTGATATGGACCTTAAATGGACCATAATAGAAAAAATGGACAGTACCAGGGCCATAACAAAAAAACTACTAACAAAGGAACAATGCTGGGTGTATAAACTGGGGACACACAGAACGGGTTTGAATGATGAAATCCCGTGGGGCCAACTGAGATACTGATGTTAACTTACCAAGGCTGAGATCTGTATATACGTATAGTCTGAATATATGCTCACTTAAACACGTTGATATCTAATATCAATAGCCCATACGTTATGTATTCTATATGTTTACACCTCACTAATGGTCACTCCCCTTTGTAGTTCACAGCAGAGGAAAAATGATGTGGGCTTCTGGGAGTGGACATATGTATTTTTACTGCACTGTCATGAGAGGTGACCTTGCCAAAGGCAAACCCTTCTCTGACCTTGCTATATGTACCATCTTATAACATGTAATTTGGATGTTTTACAATTATTGGGCTTCTTTATGCTAAAAACACGCATTGTTAATTCAGTCACCATTACAAAAACATTCTCAGACCATTTTTCATAAAAAAGTAGCATGGACAGTAAACACCCAACACACATAGTTGAAATTGCCAATATCTTCTAAATATTTGGATCGTTTTTATACACTCGCCCCTTCTCTTTGATCGAAAGGTTCGCACAGGGAAGCATCTATACTACATCACCCATGAATCAATGGGGGATGGGGTAGTTTGACGTGCACGCTAGACATTGCACGAATCCCACGTGACGCGGAAGACACCCGCGCTCACGAGGGAATAACACATAAATACCGGCATCCTCCGGGCACTTCTCTACCAAAAGCCGGGAGGACGAGAGCAAGTCTAGGCGAATGGCCGGGGAAAACCCTTGATGAAGTAAGTGATAATGCATTCCGATACACTCCCCGTCCAGGGTAGGGTGTCTCCTGGCACTCGAGTATGGGGCACTCAATGATGCAATCTTTTGATCACTAATTCTTCCTCCTTTCACCTCACCAATTTCTGCCCATAGTGAGTGACTAAAGGGAGCCCCACCCTCACTCCTGAGATATATGACACCCATCAGTTGTGGGTGAGTATCATTGCACGTGCTAAACTAAAATATGTATATGTTTATAAGCTAGAGGCAAAAAGATTTTAAGTTTGTGTGGTGTCTGTCCATGTATGTGGGTATAGGTACGTCTCTCTTATCGCATAATATGCACTATACAAATGGATTGAAACAATGGACAATTACAATGAGGGCCGCTAATATACCGCTCCAATATTTATCCACACGAGCCGTGTGGGTTATTGAAGATTACTAACAGAGAATGAACATTTACTCTATAACTCTAGCAACGAAGGCGCACAGGGAATGAATGCACTTGTCTCCATTGTGAGGCGGTGCAGTGAACACGCATGCAGTGGGATATGCCTGCTGCTGTTTTTGCTCACAAGTGTGGTGTATACCGTCACCTATGAAAATGCTGGTTTAAACCTCTATGTAATGTCTGCCATGGATCTTGTTTTACAGGTGACACAACAGTAAAAGAAGTAAAAGGATGGGCAAGTATTAACACTGCCCATACAAAAGTGCATAACATTACTCTGCAAGCTATATCTATTTACCAGGGAGGTGTTTATGTGATACCCTGATGAAAGCCCCGGACATTGTTAGGCCTTAGAGTAGGGCTGAAACATGTTGGTTAAAAAAACATAGGGTCATAGAACCATAATAGTCCACATTACCCCTTACTTTATTTTAGCTTTCCCCACCATCTCCAGTTAATAAAGGGATACCTAGGAGAAGGTGAGGGATTTGTAATCTCTAGTTAAGCTCCATGGTCACCCTCTATCCTTAAGTGCTCCCTGAAACATGTTCGAGCCCACCCTGAACTTTAGGAGTCAGGGTGAAGCCGATGATGAAGCATGACACTACTAGAGTGTGTGAGGGTTATATATAAAAAAGGAATTTTTTCCTTTCTTGCACTAGTCATGCGGAGCCAGCATACCCACTACGGGTGAACCTAACCCCCCCTCCACCAGCCCGTGTAGTGTATTATACACTACTATCCCTGCAACCCCTGGCGGGATACTATATTGTTATATTGAGTTTACAAGGGAGGACGTATCCCCCCACTCCTCTTCAACTGTTGAAGAGGCCTCTCAACCCTTCGGGTCCCACAGGTCGCTTCCTGTGTGAACCTTGTTTGTTTGTCAGGCTCCGTTCTTTAACCAGGGTGAAAGCTAAGCTGCCAAGAATTCAGCAAGTCTGTTCAGTACAGAGCTAGTTGCTTCACCATGATAAACTCTGTTAGTTTACCATGAGCTGGTTGCAACGTATTTGGTTTGTAATTCTGCACCAGAGAGGCATTAAAGTTTTCTTTTTACAAGCAAAGTTTTTACTCCAGCTTTCCATTCTCATGAAGCAATTCCTAACGTGAGAGATAGGACAAGAGTCTGTGCCAGTACTTATTGCAGAAAAGAGACTAAACAAGAATCATGGGGGAGACTGACTGAACTAGTCCGTGGAGTGCAACCACTTTCTCGTGGTTTGTATGACTGAATCTGGCTCAGATATGAGATGAGGATAAATGGGGTACCATTTTATCAGGAGTAGGGTGTGAAGGCTGGAAAGCATGAATGTTGTGACTTCCTTTAGATTCTGGAATTGTAACCAATGTCTGAGGTCTGCAGGGCATTCTGGGTAAGAAAACCTAGAGGGATTGTGTTGAACATGACCTTTCTCTGCAGGGTCACCCTCAAACGTTTTGCCTTTTACCCTCCACTTTTTGCTGAATTCATTTTTGTTGGCCTAGGACTGTGTGCACTAACCAGTGCTAAAGTGCTTGTGCTCACTCCCCTAAAACATGGTTACATTGGCATATACCTAACTGGCATATTTCATTTACTTGTAAGTCCCTTGTAGAGTGATATATCATATATACAGGGCCTGTAAATTAAATGCTACCAGTGGGCCTGCAGCAGTTATTGTGCCACCCACTTAAGTAGCCCCTTAAAACATGTCCCAGGCCTTTGCAGCCTGAATGCAGTTTTAAACTGCCAAGTCGACTCAGCATTTATACCCTCTTGTGGAGCCTAAACTCCCCTTTTATTACATATAAGTCACCCCTAAGGGAGGCCCTAGGTAGCCCATAGGGCAGGGTGCTGTGTAATTAAAAAGTTGGACATGTCCTGGTAGTAAAAAACTTGCACATTATTCTTCACTACTGGGAGCCACAACCTTACCTTAGGATAACATTAGGGATTCCTTATTACATGTAATAAGCTATAATTCCTAATTGGGAGCAGGATATATATCATGTTTGGTACCTATACAATTGTAATGATAAACCTTCTTTAATGGTAAAGTCGGATTTTTCATTACAATTTTGAAAATGCCACTTTTAGAAAGTTGGCATTTTCTTGCCCTTTGCCCTTTGTGCCTGCAGCCACATGCCTGGGTATAGCTGACAGTTAGACTTTTTTCACTTGTGGTCTGATGGTGGCACTTTGTTTTTTCATGCATGAGTATTATGAGTATCACGTGTTCACTATCTTTAGATTCACAACATCCCTCTCTATATCCTTCTGGTTATTCTATTTTGTGTTTATTATAGAGGCTGTAATTATTTAATCATTTAAACAATTCCGGATGTGAAAGGCCGTTTTTGCTTTAAAAGTAATATTGATGAAAATGTCAGTTCTCATTGTGAACATGTTCATTTGTAGATTTCCCCTGACGAAGGGTGACTTATTCACCCGAAATGCATTGGGACTGATGAAAATACACGTTTGAAGCTCGAATTTAAGTTGTGGAGCCAAGAGAAACTTTTTTTGAAGTTTTTGCCTTCAATAAAATAAGGAATGAAGACATTCGATGGAATAGAGCTATGATTTTTGCATAAAAATTTTTTTGGGGGTTACAATTGGTTTATGTATGATAACATTGTGTATTTTTGCGTATATCATTGCATATGATTAATAATTTCACATTGTGTTACAACACTCACAGCGTGAGTGCATTAGGTAGTGCACACTCTGTCTAAGACTTAAGTCCTAGAGTGTTTTTTCTATATTGAATAGGTGGTTGGGTGGAACCACCTCAGAGTATGCACACCAACTTTGATAAAAGTTTGAGTCTAGTGTTGATTAGTTTAATATTTTTACGTTGAGTGCATCACCGCTGTCTCTAGATTTTTGACTTTTAGAAAGTTGGCATTTTCTTGCCCTTTGCCCTTTGTGCCTGCAGCCACATGCCTGGGTATAGCTGACAGTTAGACTTTGTGAATTTCTCCTGGACAGTCACACAACAGAGGGATTAGGTGTGCCTCAATGGGCCATCTGCTGGCAGGATGGGGTGGCGGAGCTGAGCACAGCCCCACTTACACCTGAATAGCCTCTGCCTTTACACAAAGGGCCTAACGACCCTGTATTGTCACTGCAGCCAGCATGGAGCCAGGGCAGGGGAGTCAGGAAATTTCATGCACTTCAATGTTCCTTTCTAGAAGCTTCTCCCACCTTACAGTGGAAGGGCAGCAGGGTATTTGCTATAAAAAAAACTTTGTGTTTGCTATAAACATAGCACCCTCAGTCTCACTCTTCAATTCACTCCTGTACCTGCAGTAGGACTCTCAGAGGGCTACCTTCTGCTGTAACCTGCTGTGCACCATGCATGACTGCTTTGATGTATCTGGAAGGACCAGTTTGCTGCCTGGAGCCTGTCTTGAACCCTCAGAGGCCAGTCCTGCTGTTGAGCCCTGCATCTTCACCTGAACATAGGACTACCAGAGTGATTGCAAGGGCTAGTTTGCCACAGGGACACAAATGGATCTCACCATCACAAACCCACACCTGGGCCCCCAAGTGGTGTCCCACCAGTCCTGGATCCTTTGTTGTGGTGCTAAAGGTGTCCAGATGGCCAAAATCAAAAACTGAGGACTTCGTAAATATTTGGCACAAAAACTGCTCTAAGAACCAGGAGGAGACCGAGACCAACCCGCTCGCCTATCTGCCCGAGGTACATGAATTTGCAGCTTCACCCGCTATGTTCTTTTCCACAGCAGCAGATGCTTTTCAACAGTCCTTTGCCAAAGGGGCATCCAAACCCCCTGAAACTGTTTTTGGTTACAGCCTTCTGCCTCGTTCCACTCAAGATTTTTGACTTCCAAAAAAGAGACTTAGTCCAAACTTAGAAATCCTCACCACCACATCAATCACAAATGTTTTTTGTCCCTTGAGCCCCCCACATTTGTTTAGTTTGTCTATCTGTACCTTGCTATTTCTCTTACCTGTGTCCCATTTCTCCCCAAATGACACCTTATTAAATGTAATAAGGAATCTCCAATGTTATCCTATGGGAGAGGTAGGCCTTACAGTAGATAAAAACAAAGTAGGTTTTTTTAGTGCCAGAACATGTAAAACGTAAAAGTACATGCCCAACCTTTTAATTACAATGCATCCTGCCCTACGGGCTACCTAGGGCCCACCTATGGGGTAACTTATATGCAATAAAAGGGGAGTTTAAATGCTTGGCAAGAGGGTCATAGTGCCAAGTAGAATTAACAGTTTAAAACTGCATTCAGGCTGTAACGGCAAACCTGGGACAGGCTTAAAGCGCTACTTAAGTGGGAGGCACAATAAATCACTAGTAGCAGGTCCACTAGTAGCATTTCATTTACAGGTCCTGGGTATATGGTATATAAATCTACAAGGGGATTACAAGTAAATTAATTATGTCAATCAGGTGTAAGCCACTCAAACCATGCTCAGGGGAGTGAGCACAAGCACTTTAGCACTGGTTAGCAGTGGTAAAGTGCACAAAGTCCTTAGACCAACACAAAAGTATTTCAGCACAAAAATGGAGGTAAGTAGACAAAACGTTTGGGGGAAGATCACCCTCAGGCTGACAGGTCTAATGGCAATGCATTTAGGGGCACATGCATCAATCCTGCATTTTGCGATTCCCAAATAGCGAATTTTACCGAATCGCTATTTGGGAATCGCAAAATGCTATGCATGTAGGAATAGCAAAAAAATTGCAATTCCTTAACATTACCTAATAGCGATTCGGAATTTGCAACTCGCTATTAGGTAATGTGACTCCATTCATTCGTATGGGCCTACAGGCCCATAGGAATGAATGGTATTGCATTTGCTAATTGCGATGACCAAATTTGTAATAGCAAATGCAAATCCAAGGGAGCCCGGGGGCCTAAGGCCCCCCTGAAGCACCCCACAAAAAAAGGTAAGTGTGCACATGTAAAGCACACACATGCCCTAAGGGTATGTGTGCGCTACATGGCACTTTGAAAAATGCATTTTTGTGCATTTTTCAAAGCATGCACATTTTACTATCAACTTGAAGCTGATGGTAATTAGCGTTTCCTAAATGCACAGTTCGCTTTTAGGCAAGGCTACATGCATCGTTATTAGGGAATCGCAAATTACAATTCCCTAAATGCATTTGCAATTTAGGTAATCGCTAAATATTGCGATTACCTAAATTGTGAATGCCAAAACCTACATGCATAAGAAAAGGCCTTTTTCCATTCGCAAATGGGCTGATTCTGCGAATCGGCCCGTTTGCGAACGGGAAAAGGCTTGATGCATGTGCCCCTTAAACTCTAGCCCAGTCAGATCACAGCAGTGCTCTTGGCACACATATATATTTCTCATATTTATGGATGGTGTACATACACAGTGTAGCCCATGTATGCCATTTACCTTACCTTCCAGGTAATTTTCTGCACCATTAACTGTGATTTTACAGTACAAAGCGCATGCACCGTGGCATTGAATAGCAGTGTCCTAACACCAGAAAAAATGGGGTTGAGAAAAAAAGACAAACAATATGGGACTACCATGCAGAAAAAGCAAATTCACTACAGCAAGGTATTTGAGACGTGGCATATTCATAGAAAAATTCACTGAACCATCTATCTGACATTCCAGGGTTAGGTCTATGTCTCGGATTGTTAATATTGATGTCGATGTACGCAATGATACATGTGTGCATGAAAACGAAATTGAATCATTGTTGTGGAAATCACTTGAGATGACTTCTCCATTAACCTCGAGTCAGAAATACATGGTCAGGCAAGCCCTGCAACCTAGGCCTGAGGGAACTGATTGACAGATCTCAAGCTGAGTGGCATGTAACCAGCAGAACAAACGTGCAAACAGGATAAACCCAGATTAGTACTACAGATAGGCAGCAACACTACAATGGTCCAGGGAGATTTGTCCCAATAAAGCGCACATGGCCGGAGGGGCGTGCATTCCCAAAACATCTTAAAGATAGATTCCACATGAAGTTAGAAGCACTCAGCCAGTCAGGACAGAACACACACAGCACATGCAGTGATCACACGCTCCCCATGCCGGACATCTGGACACATTACCCACTGGCCCTCATTGTGTCCACACAAGGTCGAGACCACCTGCATTTGTCATCAGGTAGGAGTAATTTATGGCTCCATGACTAGGCCCCCATTCGCTCCCTTACAGGATCTGCAAATATTTTTATGATGCTCCAAGAAATGCATATAAAGGTGCCCAAAAAGATTGTACTTTGAGTCAGTCCTCAGACCCTTTTCTGTATGCTGTACTCCTGGTCGCAGTGTTTAATTAAATCAACTGTTCCTGTTTTGCTAAACACCACTTGTCTTTGTTTTTTCAAGGTAAATTCATATTTGAGCAACGTTTTGGCAAACCAGATAAGAGAGATTGGTGCTTTGAACCCGACTGCAGTCGAAGAAAAGGACCCCACTCTGACGGATTCACATCTGTGCAGCAAAGAAGGTGAGCAGACATCACAATTGATTGAAAGTTCTGCTGAATCCGCAGGGTGGAGGTCCGTTCTCAAGTCGCTGTCAGTGGGTAACAGACTCTATCTGAATGTTAGTACCAGCATTTGGTGTATGGCATACTAGGAAGAAATGCAAGAATGTAACCTGAGCACCCTGCCGCTGATAGAAATCTGACATATTGCCTATTTTATGTGTTCAAATAGAGTAGTCACAATGCGGCTTCTGAGACGATCCTGAGGTGGTCACCTTTTTTCGATAGTCAACAAACTAGGAAAGGTGAAGGTTGTTAGTCGGCTGGATCACTGGGCATGACATAAATGGTACGCTTGTCCCCTGGGTGCGATACAGGGGCAAAGCCTCACCGCTTGGACCGCTGGGCATGCTACAGATGGTACAGGTAGGCCCTGGATGTGAGGGCCAGCACCTTGATCTTATTTTTTAGTCTAAAAGGGCTTTCTCAGTGCTACTGGTTTCTTAACACTGTTGGTATTGGAAAGAAGTGAGAGGTGTTTGTCACTTGGACTGCTGGGTGTGATACAGATGGTACGCATGACCCCCGAGTGTGATATATGGTGGAATTCGGGCATTAGGGAAAATTTGGGCCTTGGAGATGAGGGGCCTTGTTATGAGTATGGCGGTCCTAGGACTGTCGTACACTCAGTGGCGGTATGACCACCACTGTAGGTCTGTCCACCTTATCTCGAGTGTGGCGGTCAGACCGCCACAAGAATGCTGCATCTGTCGGGATACAGGATCCCACAGCAGTGGCACAGGGGAAAGGGGCAGAAATATGCTGGCGGTGCTGCTGTGGCACCACCGAACATATTCCGAGTTGCATTTCCACTGCCTATTTCATGGCTGTGAGCCCGCCATGAAGAGGGTGTTGCAGCAACAAAGGATCAACAGAGATGCAACTAAGGGGGCCCTAACAGAGCCTCCTGCCACTTCTGAGCCTGGGGGTGCATGCGGGCGGGCACATATTGTGTCCCCCTGGAATTGCACCCCTGTTCCTTCACGGTGTGGCATGTGCAACATGGTGCATACCACACCATGCAGGAACGTGCTGCAGGCACCATCATGGTTGCCGTCTGCTGTTAAGGCTCTCCTATGAGCCTGACACAGCCGCCGCTGTGAGACCGCCGTAGCACCGACCACCTGCCCTGGATTCAATACAGAATCCAGTGGGTGGGTGCACCACAGGGTTGGCAGTCCTCCTGCCAGCGCAGCGGTGGCAGTGCTGCAGGAGGACCACCAAACTTGAAATAAGGCCCTAGGTGTAGTTTGTGCTTGGACAAGGAGGGTATGTGGCTGTCAAGTGGTTCCTTGTTTCCATGTAAATTGTTGCTATCTTTGTGCCAGAGCTGATATTGACAGACTATTGGGCTCACTTAGTCCTGTGTACTGCGCAAAGCCTCCCCGCGTCATCTGAGCAACATGATGAGTCTTTGGCAATATTATGTGGTTGTTGAGAGGGGCACCTGTTTAGCATCTGAATGCAGCCAGGTATCTCTTGTGTAGGTGGCCAGTTTCCGAACCTGAGGATTTCTTCTATCATCTGTGTTGATTTTAGGATCAATTCTGTTTATTAACTGTATGCACATAAATGACAAAGCATGCAGCCTACAACCCAAACGGGCCGGCCGCGTTCGCTTAGTGATTCAGATCGTTGCCCGCAATTTAACACAGCAAGCCACCTACAACCCAACAGAGCCGGCTGCTTTTATTCAACGTTTTGGATCGCTGTTAACAGTAGAAGTGCTTAGCATGAGGGAGACTGAGATTTGAATAGAGTAATGAAACAGAAAACAAAAAGGAGAAACAAGTAACCCCTCCCCCCACCCTCCACCCACCTTCCTTCCAAGCTTCTACTAGAGGGGGGAGACAAACAGGGGGTCTAAGAGTCTCCAATCCCACCAAGGCCACCTCGACCAGTACCCATCAGCACTCAGAGGGAGAAGACTCTGGAATCAGGTGCAGATTGCAGAGATAGGATGGGTAGGACAGCTCCCTAAATTCCTTAGAAAGAATTGAAATAAAAGAAGTTCACAGTTCTGAATAGGAGGAACCTCCTGGAGTGACCCCCATTGACAACTTCTCCATCCCCAAGAGGAGCCACAGTTGGTGCAACCACGCTGTATGATCCGGTATTTTGTCTGTGCCCCAGGATGAGAGTATTACACGATGAGCTGAATTCAGTGCAAGGACAATCTGCGTCCCTTGAAGGGAATGCAGGGGGAATGTCAATGCATTTGGGAGACCCAAGAAAGTGTAAGCTGGGAATCGTGTGATGGCAGTGTTGAAAGCAATGTCAATGTCGTCTAGGAACTCGTTCCCAATATCTGGTCAGTTTTGGACAATGCCATACGAGATGAAGTAGGGTCCCGGGATTTCTGCAGCCCCTCTAGCAGTCTACTGATTGGTCCATATTCCGCCTCCAAATGCGGCTCGCCGTATGGCACCAATAGGAGACTGTCTCATATGCTGTTTCAGTGTTTATCATCGTGTGTGCTGTGTGATGGACTCTGTAGAAAATATCCTCCCACTCCTTGTCCGAGAAAGATCTACCCACCTCATTCTCCCACTGCCTCTGACGCGGAGTCCGTGGTCGGAGCCCTGGCTTGCCCAAATAAGCATAGATCTCCGAGACCAACCGCTTATCATCTGCTTTGAGAAACAACCACTTTTCAAACTGAGTCATCGGGCAACTCGTGCCTTGGCGCACGTCGGGGCTCAGCCCCAATGGCGGGGTTGTAGAAACGAGAACCGGTCTGCTTCCGACAAGGAGTAGCCAAGTTTAAGTTGATCGAATGAGATACGACCGTCCAGATCAAATAAGCAGCCAAGGTGCTTACAGCCCCTATCCACCGATCTTCGAAAGCTACCCTGTTCCATCCCAGGGGGAAACTCTGGGTTAGCAAAAAGAGGTGTCATGGGTAAGGGAAAAGTGGTAAAGCCAGCTTTAACTGCCACTCTATCCCATACTTTCAGGGTCGCACTCGTCACAGGAGACAAATAGAGTCCCCAAGCCCTTTGTCAGCGAGGCAGCCACATCTCCTTCCAAATGTGGGTGCCAGCCACTGCCAGGTCCATAAAGACCCAATGTTTCTCAGAGAGGGGCCTATTCCACTCAATGAGATAGTGATGTTGGGTAGCTGTGTAGTAGCATGACAGCAAGGGCCCACCAGTTCTCCCTCCCGCCTCACTCGGTACATTAAGTGTTTGTGGAGTCTAGGTTTCTTGCCTCCCCATATGAAGTTGTTACTATCAAGTTGGAGTGAGCAAATTGCGCCGGGAGGTGAGGCCAACTGAAGAATTTGAAAGATATAGAGGGCACGCGGGGGGATGGACATCTTGACCACCGCGATCCCACCAAGCCATGAAAGGGGTAACTAGTGCCATATTGCCAAGTCCTTGCGGATCTGGGTGGTTAGAGATGCACAGTTTGCCGCTGCGGTTCTAGGTAGTGTTCGTTCCAGAGAGAGGCCGAGGCACAGAAGGCCCTCGATCACCCATTGGATATCAAATTGCGCTTTCAGAATGCGCTTGGTCTCCTGGGTTGCTGTGAAATTCAGAATGTGGGACATTTGCATGTGAACCAGAAAACTCGAAACGGAACCAAATGTCTGAAGCTCTGATGTGATAACCAGAAGCAAAGTTAAGGGCTGTGTGACTGAAAAAAATAACGTCATATGCATATAAGCTGACCAAGTGGCGTCCGGGGCCAAATGAAATGCCAGATGCTGCAGGGTTATCTATCAACCTTTGTGCTCCATGTAGAGCGCAAAAAGGAGTGGGGAAAGTGGGCATCCCTGACTGGTGCCTCGTGGATGGGAAAGCATCGGAACTGGACTCCGTTAACCCTGACCGCCGCACGGGGAGCGCTATAGATACACCGAACCCACTTCCCAAACCTCTCAACAATGCTGAATCGTTTCAAGGTCTCAAAAAGTTAGGGCCAATGGATCCAGTCGAATGCTTTCTCAGCATAGATAGAAAGCAGAAGCGCCTCTTTGCATGACCGGTGTGCTTTGTCTATGAGATGACAAATACATTTGGTATTATCTCCACATTTGCGAGAGGGGAGGAAGCCTGATTGATCTGGATCAATAAGCCCAGGCATAAGGGGATTGAGGCAGTGCTCCAAGACCTTGTGAAGAGTTTTGCATCTATGTTCAGAAGCTAGATGGGTCTGTAAGACCCACATTGAGATGGATCCTTACAGGGTTAGGAGATCACCGAAATGGACGCCTCAAGCATAGATTCTGATAAAGTACCCAAATCAGAGAAGGAATTGAAAAGTTGCATGAGCAGAGGCAACAGGTTGGAGCAGAAAGTTTTGTAAAATGCA
This sequence comes from Calotriton arnoldi, assembly GCA_963921515.1. NCBI lineage: Eukaryota > Metazoa > Chordata > Amphibia > Caudata > Salamandridae > Calotriton > Calotriton arnoldi. The sequence goes on from CAWUFW010004205.1 coordinate 1,012,470, forward strand.
GCACTAAAACCGTCTGAGCTGGGGATTTCAAGGGTTTCAGTCGGGCAATAGCCACAATCACCTCCTCAATGTGAATGGACCTATCCAAGGCTTCGGCCTCGGCGGGAGGAAGTGGAGTGAGGACCGCACCATTAAGATAATCCTGGCTGTCAGCAGTCGGGCCGCCCGCTGAGGAATAGAATGAGGCATAAAAGGCCTGAAAAGCTGCAGCGATGCTCTCAGCGTCCCTGACCTCACCCGCAGAGTCTGCTGTGAATGTCCATACCAAGCCTGCATATTGTTTGCTGCGAAGTCAGTGCGCTAACATACAACCCCCCCCAGTTGTTGCCCAAATAGAATCTATGCTTAAGGCACAGCATAGCATATTCTGCCCGGTCTAAGTCTAATCACCATAGCTGTAAGTGTTCTTTCTCCAACTCTCTTCACACCCTAGGGGCGCCCGATCTTTTATGGATGGCCTCTATGGATGGCCTCCCTTTAAAGAGCCATCCTTTTATGGCGTCGCATATGGTTTTCAGCCACCATGCGAGCAATGAGCTCTCCCTGGGTGACCAGCTTCAGGGCCTCCCACACCGAGGTTAGTGTAGTCGCCCCATTCTCGTTAAGGGACAGGTAATCCTGAAGCACCATCAGGATTGCATTCACTGCTGTGGTGGACTGGAGCATGGTGCCGCAAAGCCGGCAACCCGGAGACTGAGAGGCGAAGGGAGGTGTGCAGAGTAATAGGTGCATGATTGGAGAGGGAGCGGGGCACAATAGTAGTGTCAACCACCCGCTCTAGCAAAGTAGGCAAGGCCAGAAAATGATCAATGCCAGCATATGTCTTGTGAGCTGCGGAAAAAAGGCATAGTCCCTATCTACCAGGTGGCGCCAATGCCACAAGTAGCGCAAACCACAATCAGAGAGCCAGCGGAGACTCTCTGGCAAAAAAGCTCCGGTCTAGCCGGATCTTTGCCCACAGCGGTCCATTCCAGAGTCCATCACTAAGTTGAGACCTCCCCCCACCATCACAGCCGAATCCGTAAACTGGAGGACCTTAGCCAGAGAATCAATCAGGAAGGGCTCTCGGCAGTCATTAGACATGTAGTGTGGAATAATAGGTACCTACCCGCAGCCGAAGGGCCAAGAGACGACCCTTAATCTTCACTACCGTGCTTAACACCGAACCAGGAAAGTGTTTAGAGAAGAGAATGGCTACCCCGCCTTTCTTAGTGGTCCTGGAGGACCAGTATTGCTGTGGGAAGCGCCTGGTTTGCATCCTATGGACATCTTTGGGCAGCAAGTGGGTCTCCTGTAGGAGACGAATGTCCCTTCTCGCATTTTCAAGCAATGATAGGATGGCTGATATCTTCGTGGGGTTGTTTAGGCCTCGAACATTGAGGCTTAGCAGTTTAAGATCTATAGTAAGTAAGTGGAAGACAGTCGCTATGATCAGGCCACCCCCTTAACCAGGCCGGTGGTAGGGAATCGATATGCCAGCTCGTCATGTAGGCCAAGGACCACCACCCCAGGTAACCCTCATATGTGTGTACATGTGTGTTGGAAGGAAAACACCCTAATAAACCCCACAACCCAACAATAAAAAACAACCATAGTGTAGAGGTAAATAGTCCATCAAATGTGGAAACATGGAAGTGGGGGTGGCAACATTAGGTGCATCCATCAACAAAACCCTCATGAATCCTGTTGCCTGCCCCCACCTTCTGAAGTACATCCACTGTATTCAGACCATTGTGTTATCCCCCTAGAGGAAGGATCCAGAGTTATTCACTCCATCATGCAACAAGGAGCGAAGCAGAGCTGTATGCTCCTGTGCAATGGTGTCCGAGTCAGGGCGATGACCCTCCGGGGTTGATTTGTGGTGCACCCTGCTCCGGATCCGTCCAGCCAATCGGTTTCGTTCTGGGGCAGACTGCGACCCCTGCTGTGTGAGATCAATATCTAGTACTTTGCAAGCCTCCACTTAGGAGCGTAGTTGGTAAGTCTTACCCTCTAGACGGAATATGAGGCGGAAGGGGTGGCCTCAAGAGTAAGGAGTACCAGTGTTCCTCAGGTGAGCTGTAACAGGGCGAAAGTCCCTTCTTTTTTGTAATGTGATCGCTGCTAGATCCTGGTATAGCTGGGGAGTGTGGCCCCAAAACTGCAATGGCTGGACATCACAAGCTTTACGTAGGATACATTCTTTAGTTTTAAAATCATGGACACAGACCAGGATGTCAGCTGGAGATTGCTTCACCGCACGAGGTGGCCCCACTCAGTGGCATCTGTCGAGTTTGATTTCCTCCTCCACCGGGGTGCTTTAAATCAGGTGGAACAAGGCCTGAATATATTCCTTCAGATCCGAGCCTTCTGAGGCAGTTGGGACCCCCCATATACAAATGTTATTCCTCCTGGATCTGTTTTCAAGGTCCTCCGCAAGCGCCTGCAGGTCAATCTGTTGTTCTTGGAGATTGATTAGTTCCTGCTGAAGACACTCGATCTCTTCATCTCTGGCTGTAGTGCTGTTCTCCAAGGCCGCCACTCGCTCCCCTGCCTCGTCCATATCTCTGCGTACCTCTCTCGAATCCGGGGGGAGGTCCTTCTTTACCGCGTGCAGATCCTCATGTAGGGAGGCGAATAGGGATTCCTGAAATTCACGGATAACTGGGCTTTCGGGGGCTTCACCACTGCCCCCAGGTCTTGTCTCAGCTGACCCAAATTTCTCTCCGGAGGCCTCCACAGAAGTCTTGATGAGCATGTCTCGTAGGGTGCAGTTCTTCTTGGATATTTCATTGAGGTCCGCTCCAAGGGTGGCTTCTCTGCCATGGGAAGGCGGGCCCTAGCCCCAATGATGACCCGAGGGTCCCAGGTGCTGACTCCAAGAAGAGAGTCAAGTCAAGGGCCCCACCCGCAATTAACGCCAACTGGAAGTCACCTACATCAGAGCGGCTGCTGGGGCCTAGCAGCGCCACTCATCGCGCTCAGGAACCAGACCCAGCCGGACCCCTTGCACTCACAGGGCCGCTTGTAGAGTCATAACAGTCACTATAGCCTCCGGCTCCTCAGCTGAGGGTTCAGGCCAGCAGGCATCCAACAAACCTCCATGTCCCCAGATGTCGCTGGGGTAGTCAAGCAGGCCCATCATGCTGAGCACCCCCCCCACTCTGGCTAGTGGTACAGCAGGCCCCGGTCCCTCCTCATCAAGGGCTCGGGTCCAACATTCTCACTTCCTGGCCTGCGGGCCTTCACTACAACCAGATCAGCCCCCAGGAAGAAGGCCGCAGCTCAACCAAGACCGTCGGGAGAGCAGGCCCAGTCCACTTCAATCCAGCCTCACACCAGGGCTAGGTGCGCCGTCTACTCACCCGAAGCCCATCCAGGGCCTTGCTGCCAGTGTAGCCCACAGCTTGTAGCCAGTATCAAGTGGAATGCGGAAGATTAGTTGCCCAGTGGAGAAAATCCTGGAAGCTTCCATCCGTCCGGCCCCATGGTCAGGAAGGGCCCTGGAATCACCATCAGAGGAGGGGGGATCTGGGCTGCAATCCCTCGTAGACCAGAACGCCCTCAGGTCAATCCAGGTGAGAACCTCCTCCACGCAGCCGCCAGGCTCCGGGTCTGCCCCCTTAGCTGAGCCCCAGGCAGGCACAAACGTCTTCAGCAGAGCTCTGCCTGCTAGAGCCGGCCCCCCAGTGCACCAGATTCAGGACCCGCCAGCAGCATCGCAGTCTCGGCAGGTGCAGCCCTCACAGGAGCGCCCAGGTCATCATTCAGGCCCCCACCATGGTCGGCTGGACTTCAGGATCTCCGGGCATGGTGTCACTAATATCCGGCCATGCTGCAACATGGGCCCAGTCAACCGGCGCTCCAGCACAGGGAAGGCCGCAGCTCCGGGGAACGTGTGCTGCGTTGGCCGCAGTCTATTGATCCAGAGTTTCAGATGGGCACCCCACTCCTTCACCAGGTCCCCATCAGGGGTCCCAGGTCTCCCCATACTCCGGACCAGCCAGCTACTGTCCCGGGCTGTTCCGAGGGGTGTAGTCGAGGTGGATGGGGCTCTGCAACAGTGCTTTAGATGCAGCGAGGACGGAGCAACAGCCAAGCATGTCCGATCAAGCCGCCATCTTGGCGACCTGTGTTGATTTTAAGGTCGTTAGTCAGCTAGTGTTTGACAAAGTTCAACCAATGTTGGCCACCGTCATGTCATTAATGCCTTAAAATCAGGATGTTCTCTGAATAGCGGCTGTGTATTTGAAGCAGATAAGACCAATGGGTTGAAACAGCTGAGGTAGATATTGAAAAGGAGTGCAAAGATGGTGCCATCCTGAGGAACTCTAATTTTCACATAGTAAAGTTTAGAGGTATATTTGAGATAGTACTTGGTTACAGTTTTCCAAGAAGGAGGCAATCCAGTACAAGGCTTTGTCCTGAATGGCCACTTTCCAGTGCCTGGTCAGTAGTATTGGATGATAGACAATATCAAAGGCAGCTGAATGGTCTAGTAGAAGTATTTCACAAATCTCAGATCTGTCATTATGGCATAGCCCATTAATAAAACTTGCAAAAACTGCAAAATCTTGGCAATGTTTGACGGAAGCTGGTATTTTTTTCTAGACATATATCAGAACAATACTTTTTAAACATTTGATGAATTGCAACAACAATTTCTTTTACCTTCCTCTGATATTTCTAAATATGAACTTTTGTGTAATTCCATCCTTGATTCATTTCCTAACAACTTCCCTCGGAGAGACACCTTTCATTTAGAAACTTATATTCAAATGATGCTGTTTCTAATTGTATAAAAAATTGAACAAATTTACAGGGGATAAAATTAACTCTCTTTCTACTGTTTGGAACAAAGGGCTAGGCATATCTGTTTCCCACGATATATGGAAGAAAATATGGATGAATAATATTTCTGGATGGCTTCCTGTTACTTTATACCAAGCCAATTCATTTACTATTTAATTGTTTATGGACTCCTTTAAAGTTACACAATTTAAAGCTATTAAATGCTCCAAATTGTTGGCATTGTAATATAAATCCTGGATCGTTAAGACATATGTTGTATGAATGCAATATTGTTTTTAAGTTTTAGAAGGAAGCTTGGTATGCTATTACAAAAATCTTTAAAATCTCAAAAAATCTTTCTTATGATATGCTAATTTGTAAATCTATTTCACTATCCACAAACTTGTCCGATTTAAATAACAAACTGCTAGTCTTTTCTAGTCTCTGTTGCTTTAAAATCAATTACTACTAATTAAAATCATGCTTAATTATTATCAAACCAATTCAATTCAATTCAAATCAATATTTATTAAAGATTTGGATCTCCAATGAGGTCCACATAAAATATACATACAATTATTACATGATAAACATAATAAAACATAAGAACAATTCATTTCTCAGTCCATTGATAAATATCAAAACCCTTCATAGCTGGTCTTAGATTTTCCCTCACATAGCATAAATAGATATGTGAATTGTACACTGCATGTACCATGATGCAAAGGAGTAAACTTTTCTGGGTTATGATGTAGTGTCTGGCCGTACCCTTTTCCCTGCCCAAACTGTTTTTCATGACCTCCTCTACCATTTACCACACATTCCTAATGTTCCTTTTTGTAAAAATTGCAATCCAGCCCATTGATTACACTTTATCCGACCCCAGCCGGAGATTACGTCTCGACCTGGAGAGTACAGCCTTAGCTGGAGAGTACGGTCCGGGTGTGGAGAGTACGGTCCGGATGCGGAGAGTACACTCCGGGTGCGGAGAGTACGGTCCGGGTGCAGAAATTCCAGCCCGAGTGCGGACGTAAAGTTAGGAGTCGTAAGTGCATTCTGTGAATACCAAAAGTCGTAAGTGCCTTCTGTGAATACCAAAAGTAGTAAGTTTAGGATTTTGTCTCAGATTAGTTCTGTGAATTGGGCCCGTAGTTTTTAAAAAGGATTTAAATTCTGAAAGCGAGAGGGCGATCACTGATTCTTCTTGTGCCCAGAAGACTTTTAGTGCCAGAGAAAAGTCACGAGAGAGGGAATATTTACCTACTATACCACCAAAAATTTCTTGGCACATGAAACCTCTTAATGTATATGACTCACTATTTTTTAACTGATATCCCCAACGCAGAATCCTGGATAAACTGGAGCGTTAAAATTACATAATTTACGTAAAATCTGGCCTTCAATCCTATCTAAAAAACTCCAGTCCTTTACAGGAATTGATTCAATAGCATAAAGGAAATTCGGAGGGATTTTAGCTTTAAAAACAGTAAGCAGATGTAAAAATGCCTTTGACCCATTGCACTATAAAAAATACGCAAGCCATTTGCGTGAGATGCTGCTGTACAAGAACTGTGTTTGAAATGAAGTTTATTCTTCGTATTGCCCGCTATTAATTTCCCTAAATAGAGAAAGGAATCTACCACCTTCAACTTTTCATGACCAATTTTTCACTTAAAATTACAACATTTTCTACTTCTGTTACATTTCATAATTAAAATTTTGCTTTTCGAAACATTAATCTTCAAGAAATGTGCCACTGTGTATTTCTGTAATGATATTAACTTTTTATTCAGCCCATTAGGGGTTGGGTGCATCACTACTATATCGTCAGCATGCAAGAGGCATGCAAAAGAACGGCTGCCTATCTTTGGTGCATCTCCCTCTAAATGAGAAAAACATTCGGGTAAATCTGCTATATATAAGGAAAAAAGCAGCGATGCTAATAAACAACCTTGTTTCAGACCATTTTCTGTGGGTAATACTGATGATAAGCCCTGATTTCCTCTCATTAATACCTGGCACCATGTTTGAGAATGTAGGGCAATAATTAAAGATAGCAGAGGAGAAGGCACCCCCATTTTGTGTAATTTTCTCTATAGTAGTGGCCGGTCTACCTTGTCAAAGGCCGTTGAAAAATCTATAAAGGCTGTATAAACATGTGACCTACGATAAATCGTGTATTTCTCCTCAATTAGTTTCAACATGGATATGTTATCCAGGGTAGAGTGACTTTTCCTAAAACCTGCTTGTATATAGGGAGGACCTTCTTCTCCTCCACCCATTCAGTGAGGTGATCAAGAATACTAAGAGCAAATATTTTCTCCACCGCATTTAATAGAGCTATTTGCCGGTAGTTACCCAGAAGATGTCCATGGCCCTTTTTGTACAGAGGGATTAAAATACTTCCAGACCAAGATGGGGGCGTCTTCCCCTGGGAATAACAGAAATCAAACAGTGGAGTTAGGTAAGTAGCCCACAACAGAGGTTCCTTTTTAATTACTGTCATGGGAATTTCATCAGGACCCATTGCTCCTGAGGCTCTCATTTTTTTAATAAGTCCTACCACTTCACTCATTGAGGGCGCATAGCTGAATACAGGGATTTCAAACGAGTAGAGTAAGGCGAGGGCAGAGCTGGAAGGATTAGAATGCGCTGAGTATAGTTCTCCCAGATGGAATTTCCATTCCTCTTCTTTAATAGGAATGGTGAGGGATTTCACTCTTGTGCCACAACAATCAGCGATCATTTTCCGGTACCTTTTAGAGTTATTTTTCGAGGCTGCCTCTTTTAACTGTACCCATACGCGATCTTCCTTTATTTGCTTTAAGAAACGTTTTTTCCTCTGTCTTCTCCTCTTTAATAGATTTATTAAGTTACTTCGTTCAAAAGAAAAATTCAGGAACTGAGTCCTCACTAATTTGTTTATTTCCCTATTTATAGGAAGCATTGGGCTAAAATACGATCTCCGTTTAGCTGGAACATACGATGATTTACATGATGTAGCCAGAGAACCTGCATTACAAGAAAAGGCTTCAAATAAGTCAGATTGAGGAGAATAACACTCGGCCATTATTAAGTGCTGCTGATCCCTTATCAAAACTGTTAAATTCTCTTTTAGTTTAGCGGTCGCTAGAATATTTCAATTGATTCTACCATTTGTTACATTAAACCCCACTGTGCTATCAGGAGCCTACCTTAGCACAGGTAAATTCAAATTTAGAGCAGATCAGCATATGGTCGCTAAAATCATTTTCCAAAACTTCCATACTTACGAGTTTACAGAAGAAATCTGCAGAAACAATTAGATAATATATAATGGATCTCTCAGTAAGCGCCTTATGGGTATAATTTGCTGGTATATCATTTTCTAACCTCCCATTAGCAATTATAAGGTCCAGGCTTCTCAGACCTTCAAGAAATGCGGCTCCTCTTTTATCTGTCCTGCTTTTTTTAGGGAACTGAGCAGGGGGGATATTTAAGGCTTAATTTTTTAGGGCGTTAGTAAATAGTCTTATACTATGAGAAGAAACTTTAGAATTCAAATCTCCAACTAACATTAGAAATCTGCAATCTTCACTTTCCAGAGTAGTGGAGATGAAGGCAAATAGATCCTTTAATAAATAAAAGTAAGATGCATCGGGAGGTAAATATGCATTTACGATCAGCAAAGAATTTGAGTGATCTTGGACGTCCTTAAAATCTAGCTTAATTGCCTGAATTAAGTTAGAGGCATGAAAGAATACTTTATATGACCATCTAAAACTTGTACTTAATAATATAGCAATACCTCCTTTAGCATGTCCTCTATTCACAGGGAGCGCAGGCCGGCTCATCACTATATAGTCTTCAGTGGACCAGTTCTTTGTGATCCAAGTCTCTTGTAGACATATTATGTCTGCGTTTTGCTCTTTCAAAAATAAGAGTTTATTTTATTGGTGCTTAAGCCGGCTGCGTTCCAAGAGATCAAATTAATACCCTTGCTAGGAAGAATTCCCGTATTTTAAGTTTGAGGATCTATTTGTGTTAAGGGCGCCTGCTAGCCAACTCCATTTCTTATCTTCCTCATCTGCAGGGAGTATATAGTGGTTCTTTTTCTCTGTGAGAAGCGAAACCGTCCTTCCCTCTTTACCAAGGGAAACCTGCAATATACTCTCGCTCTACAGGAAGGGCAGACCCCTTGTGGGGATATCTGGATAAGTATTAACCTGCTGATTATGGATCGCTTTTTTTTAGGCTAGCTTCTCTTCAGGTACAAAAACATCAGTACCACAGCATCGTAATTTATCACTGTTTGACAATATCAGATGGGAGATAACTTTAGATGCAAATGTGACTCTTGCTCCCTAGGATTATTATATTTTTGAACGTGAACCAGGGTGAGGTCATTACTCCGAATCAATTGGAGGCCAGGGATTTCGGCAAAGCAACCCAATAGGAAGGACCTATTCATATATGGTTCATGATCAAAAATAAAGAAAAGTCTAAGGTATAAGGTGCAAAAGGTGAGTGATTTACTTGGCAAGTTACCTCAGGAACATTTTCTGCAGAATTATAAATAACATTGCTACCTAAAGAGGAGGCAAATAGCGAGGCATTGGGATTCAAATTACTCTGAACTATAGAAGTAACACTTAGATCCAATACAATTGCATCTTGGGAGGATTGAATTGGAGCACTAGGATTCAAAAAAGGTGAACGAGGTCCCAATAAATGAGTTTCTACTTGACCATCTTCCTTCTTCATGACGTTCGGATCAGAGTTCGATGATAAATTTAGAATTAGATTAGGGTCGAAGCGTAGCCGTTTTGCCCTTTTTTTATTTATCCTTCAACGTTTTGCCCTTTTTCCTCCTTCTTCTTCTTACAAACACTGTTACTTTTGTTCTTGATATCTATTTCCTTAGTAGGAGAACAACCAACTTTTAGTTCCCCCACTGTGGGATGCTCAGAAAGTTTTGCACCTGTTTTTAGGAAAATGGGGAAAACTTTTTGAATTATACTAGATTGTTCCTTCTTAGCTTGGACGCAGATACAGCTATTGGAGCTGAATTCTTAGGTTCGAAGAGCTGTTATAGAGAAGAAGGATGTAATTCGTCGAATATATCTGCATTTTCTTTACCTTTCAATATACTTTTTCCTACTAGAAGAGGGCTTACCAGCCTGAACACCAAAGTCTCGCCCTTTAGCGTGGGAGGGAGAGCATGTTTGAGTAGATTTGAGTTGATTGGAATTATCCCCAAAGATAGAGGAGAAGAGGTCCCCTTACCAGGATTAGACTTACAGGAAAGAAGTAAGCCGGCTTTACCAGGCAAGAGTCTTTGGTCAGAGACGATGAACTTAGTCAAGACCAAAAGAGAATCCAGGATATAATCAGAGTTACTTATTGATTTCTCCATTAAGGCTAGAATAGAAGACAAAACTCTTTGCAGGCAAATTAAGGATTCAGACATCAGCATTTTTGTCTCAGGATTATTATTTAAGGGGTGAAAACTCGAGGACAGGTTAGGAGAGGCAGATCCCCTTGAATTTAATAAACTTGTTCCGCTGGGTGTACTACTAAACAGCTGCATCTTAATGGGGGGATCCTGTGGGAGATCCTGTGAATTGAAGGAAAGCAAAGTGACAGGATTATGAATCCTGGGTGATCCAAATTAGATCCCTGAGAGAACTTTGGAGACTGATTTATATTAATATTGAGATCTGAGAGTAAAATCTTCCATCATAGGGTCTCCATCTTTTGGGGCTAGATGAAGTACGCCTTCAGGCTGGATAACTCCGCTAGCAAGGGAGTGGATAGTTAGATTTGCCAGCAAAGAGTCATCTGCCCTAGATTCAGAGTGAGGCACATCCCTAGACCAAGTTCCTCCAAATTTGGGAGATAGGTTCTACTGGAGATGATTTTTCCAGATCTACTTTAACCTCTCCATGAGCTTCTCGTTTAGACTCTAACATCCCTGCTGTGTTTAAGCTTGTCTCTTGTTTAGGAAAAAAGGAAGAGATGGCGTTGAAACCTTTCAAGGTGTTTATTTGTATTGAATTGTTTCTTAAAGGATTAGCTTTAGTTTTTTTGCGCGCTCTTATATATAACAATCTTCCAGAGCGCAGTTTCTTTGCTGTCATATCTTAGTCTTATAGATTCTCCTACGTGCAGGTGCTAGCCTAATTCTTGAGGGGGTGGGGCAATCAAGTGGAGAGAGAACAAAGGTGGTCGGGAAAAGGTGAAGGCGATATATAAGGTGTTACCCCTGCTAACTCTCCCACTGACTCACCGTGCCTCCACCATGCCTCAATTGTCCCTGCTCCTTGCTCCTTTTGCTCGATCAGCTACTTCAACTCTTTTGGCCCCTCAACACCCCTCCGAACCTGCACTTCCGTTGGTCCGTCGGTGGGCAGAACGATAGACTCGCCAGGTGGGTGGTAGCGGGATGTCAAGCGGGCACAGCACGCCTACAGGCTGGAGATAGGCTGGGGTATTGGGGTGGGGGGCAGCCTCCGCGCACAGCCAGATACCTGCTCCTTCTTCTACTTGGCCTTATTGCACCTCCTCCTGTGACTCCTCCTGTGTGCAGATAAGTGGTGCACAGCAGGTGGGCCGCAGGCTGCACCTGGACCTAGCCGGGCCGCCTCTGCAGGCCACCCGGGGCTCGCTCTCAGCGGGAGCCGACTATGGCTCCTGCACTCCTAACTGCAGGGAGGGGGAGGGCTGACCGGTGGCTGATTGCCAGAAAATAAAGATGAGTAACGGTGCAGAACACCAGTGTCAGTCTCTCTGCGGCCGGAGACTGTTGGCAGCCGCACTGCACTCACTGTCTTCCGGGATCAAGCACCAGATCCACAGGGGGCCACAAGTTCGGGTGCCACGATGAGCACAGCTGACCAGAGGACCGGAGGCGTCAGTGAAAGCCCAGCGGTCGAGGGAGCAGGGAGGCGGAGACTTCTCCTAGCTTCTCCTAGTGGAATTGCACTCGCCGCGAGCTACGGTAGACTTCCGCGGGGAACCCGGCAGCAGACCTCCGAGACGTGAAGCTAGAGCTGGACCTCGTCCCGGGATGCTGCAGCCACTTCACTTCGTCGCTACCTCGTCCCAGGATGCTGCAGCCGCTTCACTTTGCCGTTACCGGAAACGGCGTGCAAGTCAGGCGGAAGTCAGGCAACAAGACATCATTTTTTTTGAGTAGCCTGTGTATTATCAAACCACTGATGGTAGCCTTGGATTCTTTCTACTAGAAGAGGAGCCAGTTTGACTCTGTTGGGTGTTGTTCATAACACATCCACTTATCACTTATTTTGGAAACCGATTGATGATTACATTGCATTATATTTATAAATAAGTATTACTAATATGTTTTATAACCGGTTAATATTTAAGAATTTTGAGATTCAAGTGGGTAGTTCTCTTTGATTTTATCTGTATTTTTTTTTTCTTCAATCCCTTTTTATTTCAAGTATTACATTGCAATTGTCATTGTATAGGTGTATTTATCTTATTAATACTATTTTTTATTCTTGTATGTACCTCTTTTGGTGCTCTTTTTGTATGGTCTGTTGTCCTGTCATAAAATTCAATAAAATATTTTGAACTGAATGGTCTAGTAGAATCAACGAAACTGCCCCATTGGAGTTGCCTGCTTTCTACTACACTCAGGGGGATATTCACAAGAACGTGCGCTAAACATCCCCAAAAAATGTTAACGCAACTTTACACATCGCAGTCTATCGCGGGAAAATAACCCCGTGTTAACTTGGAATTCACAACACGGCGATACCATGCGATAGTCTCCCAAAAACGCGGACAATGTCCGCGATACAACAACCGCGACGGTGATAAAAATCCAAACCCCAACGCCAAAAAAACATGCGATGGGCCAAACCGCGATGAGGAAATCAGCGATAAGCAGCGCCAGGCCTGCAATACACACACGGCAGGCGGGAAAATCACTACAAAAGTACAAAAAACACACAAACACAAAATAACCAACCCCGAAGCACCATGGAGGCAGCCGGAGCAGGCGCAGAGGACGAGCGCAACCCCACAAGCTCCCCGGTCGACCAGCCTGGGACCTCGGGGACAGGGAAGGGCAAGGACAAGAAGAAGAGGAAGACGAAGTTCAGTCCGCAGGAGAATAGGATCCTGGTCACGGAGGTGATGGAACACCATCAAGAACTGTTCGTCACCTCCAACGTGTCATTGGGCACCAAAAATGGAATATGGCGGTCCATCGTGGACAAGGTGAATGCCGTCGGAGAGCACAAGAGGTCAATGGACGAGGTCAAGAGGCGATGGATTGACATCAAGTGGAAAACCAAGGAGAAGCTAGCAGGCAACCAGAAGGCAGCAATGCAGACTGGAGGTGGGAGCCCAGCGCCACAGCTGGAGCTGGATGACATGGAGGAGCTGGTGTCAACAGTCATCATTGTGGAGACAGTGGCAGGAGTCGGGGGACCGGACACTGCTCGACATGACACAACACAACAGCAACAGGGTGAGTAACCACCAGGTACTGGGGAGACGGGGGGAGATGGCCACAATAGCACACATGCACAATCAAGCAGAGCACAGTGCACACCCACAATGACTCTGGATCATGGCCCTGATCTACAGACTGTCACAATGTACATTGCCATGCTCTCTGAATGTGAACATGTACCATGCGGCTACATACATGTGGACACATTGTAACACAGCAGCTGCCCTTCACATTGCAGGGGCATCGTCAACACCTCCTGCAGAGCAGTCCCAGCCACTCTTCACTGATGACGAGGAGGACACCACCAGCATCGACACCCAAGCCCTCCAAGACATCATTGAACTCATCCGCCAATCACCTCCAGGACCATGTCAGCCCAGCTGCATCGAGGAGACCCCACCCACTCCACAAACCACCCAGCAGGAGGCACCCACAACCCCGGCTGCCTCCCAAGACCCACCCGAACAACACATGGCCTTCCAACGCCGTGTGTTGGAGGGCCAGAGGGAGATGGCTGAGCAGGTGCGGGTGGGGTTCGACCTCATGGCTACCAAACTTGACGCCATCCATGGGTGTCTGAGTCCCATCAGGGACCACCTCCAGTCCCTAACGGACACCCACAGGGCGCTCCATGGTCTCCAACTAGCCCTGGCTGACATCGCTGGAGTCATGACTCGGAGACAAGAACACCTGTCCGCTCAGAGTGGCTCTAGCGATCTCAGCCGTGAGCTGGCACACATGCAGAGGCTCATGGAGCACATGGTGCGGATGGAGGCGGAAAGGATGGCAGCCACCGCTGCACATCAGCAAAATGTAGCTGGGATCTACCATGCCCTGCATATCCTCATCATGGCATTGCTGCCACAAGGCGTGGCGCAGATTAATGCTGCTGCTCCTACACCATCCACATCTCCGCCCCCTGGTGTGTCAGTGCCTCACAGTGCGGCAGGCATTTCCACTCCGGCACCTGATGTGTCACTGCCACACAGTGCGGCCGACAATCCACCTCTGGCCCCTGATGTGTCACTGCCACACAGTGCCGCAGCCGGAACTGCACCACCCACAGGTGTGGCAGAGCACACATCCAAGGATGTGGATGGGCTTGAGATCAGGAGGAGGCACTAGCATTCATGTCCGCCACCTGGCCTGTTGCTGCTTGGTGCCGCACATGGCCCCATGACCTTCCACTGACCCCCGATACACTCTGCTGCACTCACCTTCGTCCCCGACATGGACTGCCATATCCTGTTTGGTGACCAATGACACGGCGACCAGACTGCGGACTGTACCCTTCCTCTTTCGCTGTACTTGTCATTCCCCGATGGACTCTGGCTGACCCTCCACGGGCCCATATTGTGAAGTGGGGTTGGCATGGCCCTGTACTGCTCCAGCTGCAAAACTCCACTGGATGTGCATTAAACATTCAGAAACGCACTGCTGTGTCATGTCTTTCATCATTCATGTATGAATGTGTGGATGAATGTAGGGTCAGTGATTCCCCCTAACGTCAATGATGCTCATCTAGTGGGATTCCAGTCACAGTGTGCTACATTGCCGATTGCGTTCCGGGTGCCGTAGACACTACAACAGGGACACACGCATTAGTCACTTCCTTGTCCGGACATGGACTGAACCATGCCCAGAGCCCCCGAGTCATTGTTGCAAGCCCTGCGCTGGTCCGGCGTACGCCAGGCCAGACCACTCCGCATACGCTCAGAGGGGGGGCCACATGGCTACAAATCGCAGGTTTACATGCTAGTGGTCTGCAGGTCACTGGTCTAGTTGTCAGCATGTCATGGCCACTCCCTGAGGGCAGGTTTGCACACACACCACACCCATCCGGCACAGGCGTCACAGGCCATGTGACACCGCCAATATAAGGGACCGACAACGTCACATTCCCCACTGCCGGTGGTGACTGGATGACGGACGTTCCATGATTCTCAATCATAAAGGGCCCATGAGTTGTTGCGCACAGGGTTAGTGGCACCCGAAGCCTTGCGGCCGTCACGGGCCTACCACCACGTGGCGCTGACTGGGGTTGCACAGGGTTAGTGGCACCCGTAGCCTTCCGGCCGTCACGGGCCTATCACCACGTGGCGCTGACCGGGGTTGCACAGGGTTAGTGGCACCTAAATTGCTGAGCGGGTGTGCAGCCTGCGATGATGACGTGTGCACTGATGTGGTCTCTGCCATTGATGCCTCAGGACTCAGCGTCATGTGTGGGACCTGCTGGGCCACGGTGCAGGTCCGCATGATGTGGAGCATGCCATGGTGGCGGGACAGGAGCCTGGAGCTTGCACGGGCATGTGGTGTGCCCACTGGTGGACACACCGTTGGCAGCAGGTGAGCAGTGGGGCCTGGGTGTGCAAGTGCGGACAGCCAGCGCTGGCCGGCGGGAGGGGGTAGGGTGCGGCTGCATGTGTGCGCAGGGACGGACAGGCGTTGTTGCCATGTGCAGTGAGATGGACTCTGCCATGATTGACTCTGGCCTCGATTACAGATTGCAGACCTGGTGGCTTGCAGTGTATACCGGCACGTGGTTGGAGACACACCGGTGGCAGCAGGTGAGCAGTGGTGCCTGGGTGGGCGGGGGCAGCAGTGTCCCTCCCTCTCTCTCTCTCTCCCTTCCTTTCCTTCTCTCTCTCTCCCTTCCTTTCCTTCTCTCTCTCTCCCTTCCTTTCCTTCTCTCTCTTTCTCTCTCTACCTTTCTTTCCTTCTCTGTTTCTCTGTGTCTCGCTCCTTTGATGTGCGCATGACACACGTTCTGATTTGGTGCTTTATTTTCCAGGCTGTGACATCAAGATTGTCCAGACGGACCCGACAGGAGTCTTCCGCATTGGTGTTTTGTGTTGTATTTCAATAAAGTTTTTGGTTGTTACGTCAATGATGAGTGACTGTTTCTCGTTCTTCTGACCACACATGTGGGTTTCTAGTTGTCATTGTGCGGCATCATGCGCTTTTTGTGGCTCTTGTGTCATGCACAATATGTGTTTGTCCTGGGGGGGTCCGGGGGGGGGCCTGGGAGTGGTGGCGGTTGGTGTTGTGGCCCTCATGGGTCTCCGAGCTGCATGATCCCTGGCTCCATGGCATCTGTGGGTCTTCAGATGTGGCTCTGGCCTGGGCTCCGTTTCATGCTGCAGGTAGTCGTCCTGCTTAACACCAGCAGAAGCCAGGTGTTAAATCCCTGCTGCTACCGCAGCTTATCGCCTGTTTTTGGTTCGCATCGCAGATCTGGCAGTTTGTTGTGAATGTGGTGTAGTGGTGTTTTCGTGTGTTTTTGCACGGGAACGCCTACTCTGCATCTCATTAGGGTTAGTTGGTGGTGTCACCCGTGGAGGTAAATTTTGCAGCAGTTATCGCGGGAATACTGGCGTTGTCTGCAGTTTGCACCCGCTTGTGAATGGGGCATTAAATCTATCTCCACTTTTGATGCGTTAAGGTGGCGATAACTCGGCGATAAGTCCTTGTGAATATGCCCCTCAGTCCCTCATCAGGGGTATAAGCCAACTGGGTGATTTAAAGAGTGTGTCAATTTTTATTTTAAAAAAGTCTAGCATGTGAGAATAAAACATCTTTTCTGTCAATTTGGACAAGAAAAATCTGTTTGATGCTGGTCTGTAATTAACATGGTTTTTTCCATCAAGACCAGTGTTCCGTAGAAGTGGCTTAATGAAGAAGCATTTAGGTGCATTTGACTTGGCACTAATAGTGAGTAAGATATTGGCTAATGTATGTGTGGCCTCTGGAGTATGTTTAATAGTCAGGATTGCCTTGAAGATTACTGAGAGGCATGGGTCTGCTGGGGATAAAGAACTTTTGTGTGTGATACTTGTTAATTATAGGCTTGTTCCAACAAAGAAAAGTCATTTGGAGAGCTTATTTAGGTTGTTGAAAAATGTGGGTTTGATTGAGGATGAAGGTTGTTCAATCATATCATTGAACTCAGGATAGCATCTCATTATTTTGCCTTTTACAGTGAGTGAGCAGTATCACAAACAATGTGAGGGCCACAACCAAAATCCTGAGTGCTATGAAGTAAAAACAATTCAAGATGATGAAATACATATTTTTTTCATTCTGCGCCGTTAGCTTTTTAGCTGTTGGGGGTCTTGTTTCTGGCTTGCTAGGACTTTTTTTTTCATTTGTGCTGCTCAGTTTAATAGACAATCCTGAACAAATTCCAGAGAGGAGTGCTCTCGGAACTGCAAGAAGACATCAAGAGACAATTATAAGGATGAATAGGTGTATTATTATTATAGTGTCCCAATGCACGCTCTAATCCAGAAAGCACTGTTGTACTAACAATAGACATTTTTTCGTTTGATTGTGTGTAAAAGGGACCTAGAGACGCTTATATGGTTCGAGCGCCCTTTGTCAGATTGCTCTGCAGTTGGATGTTAACGAAATCCCGAATGAGTCTGCAATGCTTCTCTGGAGGGAACCTATAGGATTCGTGTTAAACATAATAATGTATATATTAATTTTCTGTAAAGCTGTGCATTGTATGACATTGTTTCCGGTTTTTTTCTCAAATGAGTATTGCTCCTTCTTTTCTCTTCACTTTGCAAGGGTGCCTCAAATAATTGCATTCCCCTATGGTCAAGCTTCATGCACAAAAAATACTATCTTCCCTCCCTCTGGACTTGTTCAGGATGTTCTGATGCGGTGTTTGCGGAGTGCATCATGTTGTAATTAGGCCTGGGCATTGAATTCTGCTCCGCTCGCGGAATTTGCGGAAAATGGACAATTTCGCGTTCCGCGGAGAGCGCGGAACTGCCATCAATTCCGCGATCCGCGGCGAAGCGGAATTATTTTCTTGTTCGCGCTTTAAAAATGCATTCTAGCGTGCGCGATTATGACTTACCGGGATTCCTGCGTTCGCCGACGGGTTTTCCTATTCGTTCGCGGGCGCCACGAGATTTCGGTAGCCGGCCGCGCGATCCTGCGAGAGTTTGCGATCGCGAACACGTCATTCGATGCGCCATCGGACAACGCGAGAGTGTGCGATCGCGAACACGTCATTCTTATGCGCCATCGTGCACCACGAGAGAGATTGCGGTCGCGAACACGTCATTCGGGCGCGCCATCGGATTTCCGGCGGGATCTTTGTAAACCTGCGATCCCGAACACGCAAAATTTTCAATCTGGAGAAGAATAATATCGCGAGCAGCATAAAACCTTCTATAAACTGATGATTTCCATGGGAAAAAAACCTCAGATTGATATTTGGGTGTGTTTTTTTTCATTTTGTGGGCGGGGGGAGAGGGAGGAAGTGCCACAGAGTCTACTACTTCCTGTTCCTTTCCAGCAGGCTCCTCCCAGTGCTTTCTCCATCTCTTGTTCATTTTTCACTTGGATTTGAGCTGGAAGGATCACTGTTTGTGTCTGCTGCATCATTATCATTTGATTTGATTTGAGGATTTTTCGATTTGAGATTTTACAAGTAAGTTGGTGTTGTTTGATTGGGTCATTGCAGTTGCTGCAATTACAATTTTTTAATTTTCATCATTTTTAAAAATAAATATAGTGGTGGGTAGCCACTGTAGCCAGTAGGCCCAGAGCTAGTCATGGGTTGGTGCATGATGAAACATGATGAAACAACTGTTCCTTTGCTGTGTGATGTATTTTTTAATTTCAAACATCATTTAGGGGGCATGGATGGCGTTGGATTGAATTGCAAAATGTGTATTTTTGGGTGTATTTCCGTTTTTGTGCTGTGTGCTAAATGCATGCCTTAGTTGTGTGTGGTGTGCTGCAGGCCTTCTTTAGCCCTGTGGATTTTCGTTTTTTCATTTTATTGCATTACAGGCAAAGCAGTGTGGTTTAGCATGCATCCTTTGCCTGGCTATCGTAGGCCTGTTTTCAGTACATTGTTTCCCAGGCCTCCTGCTTGTTGCTTCTGATTTGTGAGTGTCCATGTGGCTGGTAGCCATTTCTGGTGGGAGTATTAAGTGTGCTGCTTTTTTGCCATATAGGCCTGCATGTGTTTCCTTTGTGACCTAGGCTTCTTGTTGTTGTGTGCCTGGCCATGAGGCTGGCGGCCATTTTGAAGCCAGGCAGTGTGCTTTTTTGCCATAGGCCTGCATTGTCCGTCTTCAGTTTCTTGTTGTTGTGGGCCTGGCCATGAGGCTGGCGGCCATTTTGAAGCCAGGCATAGTGCTTTTGCCATAGGCCTGCATTGTCTGTCTTCAGTTTCTTGTTGTTGTGGGCCTGGCCATGAGGCTGGCGGCCATTTTGAAGCCAGGTAGTGTGCTTTTTGCCATAGGCCTGCAAGCTTGTAGCCTAGTCTGCCAACAGGCCTTTCATCCAGTGGGCCCAGAGGTAGTCAGGGGTGCACGAAACAACTGTTTCTGTGTGTTCTGTTGAATATAAACATCATTTAGGGCACATGCATGGCATTGAATTGAATTGCAAAAAGTGGATTTATTTTTGGGGTGTATTTCAGTTTTTGGGGGTGTTACATGCCTTAGTTGTGTGTGGTGTGTTGCAGGCCTTGTTTAGCCCTGTGGATTTTCGTTTTTTCATTTTATTGCATTACAGGCAAAGCAGTGTGGTTTAGCATGCATCCTTTGCCTGGCTATCGTAGGCCTGTTTTCAGTACATTGTTTCCCAGGCCTCCTGCTTGTTGCTTCTGATTTGTGAGTGTCCATGTGGCTGGTAGCCATTTCTGGTGGGAGTATTAAGTGTGCTGCTTTTTTGCCATATAGGCCTGCATGTGTTTCCTTTGTGACCTAGGCTTCTTGTTGTTGTGTGCCTGGCCATGAGGCTGGCGGCCATTTTGAAGCCAGGCAGTGTGCTTTTTTGCCATAGGCCTGCATTGTCCGTCTTCAGTTTCTTGTTGTTGTGGGCCTGGCCATGAGGCTGGCGGCCATTTTGAAGCCAGGCATAGTGCTTTTTGCCATAGGCCTGCATTGTCTGTCTTCAGTTTCTTGTTGTTGTGGGCCTGGCCATGAGGCTGGCGGCCATTTTGAAGCCAGGTAGTGTGCTTTTTGCCATAGGCCTGCAAGCTTGTAGCCTAGTCTGCCAACAGGCCTTTCATCCAGTGGGCCCAGAGGTAGTCAGGGGTGCACGAAACAACTGTTTCTGTGTGTTCTGTTGAATATAAACATCATTTAGGGCACATGCATGGCATTGAATTGAATTGCAAAAAGTGGATTTATTTTTGGGGTGTATTTCAGTTTTTGGGGGTGTTACATGCCTTAGTTGTGTGTGGTGTGTTGCAGGCCTTGTTTAGCCCTGTGGATTTTCGTTTTTTCATTTTATTGCATTACAGGCAAAGCAGTGTGGTTTAGCATGCATCCTTTGCCTGGCTATCGTAGGCCTGTTTTCAGTACATTGTTTCCCAGGCCTCCTGCTTGTTGCTTCTGATTTGTGAGTGTCCATGTGGCTGGTAGCCATTTCTGGTGGGAGTATTAAGTGTGCTGCTTTTTTGCCATATAGGCCTGCATGTGTTTCCTTTGTGACCTAGGCTTCTTGTTGTTGTGTGCCTGGCCATGAGGCTGGCGGCCATTTTGAAGCCAGGCAGTGTGCTTTTTGCCATAGGCCTGCATTGTCCGTCTTCAGTTTCTTGTTGTTGTGGGCCTGGCCATGAGGCTGGCGGCCATTTTGAAGCCAGGCATAGTGCTTTTTGCCATAGGCCTGCATTGTCTGTCTTCAGTTTCTTGTTGTTGTGGGCCTGGCCATGAGGCTGGCGGCCATTTTGAAGCCAGGTAGTGTGCTTTTTGCCATAGGCCTGCAAGCTTGTAGCCTAGTCTGCCAACAGGCCTTTCATCCAGTGGGCCCAGAGGTAGTCAGGGGTGCACGAAACAACTGTTTCTGTGTGTTCTGTTGAATATAAACATCATTTAGGGCACATGCATGGCATTGAATTGAATTGCAAAAAGTGGATTTATTTTTGGGGTGTATTTCAGTTTTTGGGGGTGTTACATGCCTTAGTTGTGTGTGGTGTGTTGCAGGCCTTGTTTAGCCCTGTGGATTTTCGTTTTTTCATTTTATTGCATTACAGGCAAAGCAGTGTGGTTTAGCATGCATCCTTTGCCTGGCTATCGTAGGCCTGTTTTCAGTACATTGTTTCCCAGGCCTCCTGCTTGTTGCTTCTGATTTGTGAGTGTCCATGTGGCTGGTAGCCATTTCTGGTGGGAGTATTAAGTGTGCTGCTTTTTTTGCCATATAGGCCTGCATGTGTTTCCTTTGTGACCTAGGCTTCTTGTTGTTGTGTGCCTGGCCATGAGGCTGGCGGCCATTTTGAAGCCAGGCAGTGTGCTTTTTGCCATAGGCCTGCATTGTCCGTCTTCAGTTTCTTGTTGTTGTGGGCCTGGCCATGAGGCTGGCGGCCATTTTGAAGCCAGGCATAGTGCTTTTTGCCATAGGCCTGCATTGTCTGTCTTCAGTTTCTTGTTGTTGTGGGCCTGGCCATGAGGCTGGCGGCCATTTTGAAGCCAGGTAGTGTGCTTTTTGCCATAGGCCTGCAAGCTTGTAGCCTAGTCTGCCAACAGGCCTTTCATCCAGTGGGCCCAGAGGTAGTCAGGGGTGCACGAAACAACTGTTTCTGTGTGTTCTGTTGAATATAAACATCATTTAGGGCACATGCATGGCATTGAATTGAATTGCAAAAAGTGGATTTATTTTTGGGGTGTATTTCAGTTTTTGGGGGTGTTACATGCCTTAGTTGTGTGTGGTGTGTTGCAGGCCTTGTTTAGCCCTGTGGATTTTCGTTTTTTCATTTTATTGCATTACAGGCAAAGCAGTGTGGTTTAGCATGCATCCTTTGCCTGGCTATCGTAGGCCTGTTTTCAGTACATTGTTTCCCAGGCCTCCTGCTTGTTGCTTCTGATTTGTGAGTGTCCATGTGGCTGGTAGCCATTTCTGGTGGGAGTATTAAGTGTGCTGCTTTTTTTGCCATATAGGCCTGCATGTGTTTCCTTTGTGACCTAGGCTTCTTGTTGTTGTGTGCCTGGCCATGAGGCTGGCGGCCATTTTGAAGCCAGGCAGTGTGCTTTTTGCCATAGGCCTGCATTGTCCGTCTTCAGTTTCTTGTTGTTGTGGGCCTGGCCATGAGGCTGGCGGCCATTTTGAAGCCAGGCATAGTGCTTTTTGCCATAGGCCTGCATTGTCTGTCTTCAGTTTCTTGTTGTTGTGGGCCTGGCCATGAGGCTGGCGGCCATTTTGAAGCCAGGTAGTGTGCTTTTTGCCATAGGCCTGCAAGCTTGTAGCCTAGTCTGCCAACAGGCCTTTCATCCAGTGGGCCCAGAGGTAGTCAGGGGTGCACGAAACAACTGTTTCTGTGTGTTCTGTTGAATATAAACATCATTTAGGGCACATGCATGGCATTGAATTGAATTGCAAAAAGTGGATTTATTTTTGGGGTGTATTTCAGTTTTTGGGGGTGTTACATGCCTTAGTTGTGTGTGGTGTGTTGCAGGCCTTGTTTAGCCCTGTGGATTTTCGTTTTTTCATTTTATTGCATTACAGGCAAAGCAGTGTGGTTTAGCATGCATCCTTTGCCTGGCTATCGTAGGCCTGTTTTCAGTACATTGTTTTCCAGGCCTCATGCTTGTTGCTTGTGATTTGTGAGTTTCCATGTGGCTGGTGGCCATTTCTGGTGGGAGTTATAAGTGTGCTGCTTTTGCCATTTAGGCCTGCATGGTTTTCCTCTTGGCTTACTGCTTGCATCCATCCCCTTTGCCAGCTGCAGCTCCCTGAATGATGTGATGAGCAAATAATTGATTGCCAAACAGGGTCCACTTGTATTACATTTGTATTTTGGTTGTCCTGACAGTGTACACAGTATACCAGGAAAGCCCTTGTTGACAGTCTCAGAAATGGCTACACTAATTTATATCTTTTATTTGTTTGTTTGTACTACTAGTAATTGAACCACAACAACAAATGCAACGTTTCACTGATGTTCTTCTCCTGGCTTCTTTGCTTTTAGGTGCACAAAAAGACAGAGGAGGAGGTGTCATCATCAACATCACCCGTTGTACTGCCAGGCTGAAGTCCTGCTGCGCGTCACGTCCACGTGTGACCACAGACATCTCTGCAACTTGTGCACCTGCGTCCTGCTGACATCTGAAGAAGATGGCCCCAAAGAAAGATACAAGGTCCTCCAGTAGCAATAAAGTTGCCAGTCAGAAGGGAGAGAAGAAGGAAGTGGCACTTGCCAAGACTGGGGTGCCGGCCGATGTGTTTTTTGGGAAAAAAACGTACGCCTGCAGCAGCGGTGTCCAGCGGGGACCAAGCTGGGAGCAGCACCTCTGCATCAGTGGCCCCACCCCAGCAACCTAGGCCCAAGCCCATGACTGTGGCAGAGGTAGCCAGTCTACTAACGACCAGTGATGTTGAAATGTCATTATCGCAAAGTAGTACCCAATCCACGCACTCGCAGGCGCAAACTCAGGAGATAAGTGGGCAACCCCAGCCGCAACCCGAACCGCAGCTGGAACTGCAACCACAGCCGCAACCCCAGCCGGAAACGCAACCCCAGCCGGAAACGCAACCCCAGCCGGAAACGCAACCACAGCCGGAACCACAGCCCACAATAGTAGCTGTTCCACCTGAAGTAGGGGCAGTTCAGGAAATCGAGCTTTTTGCAGGCGGAGAGGAGCAAGCCACTGTTCCAGAAGATCCAGTGTCTTCCATACCCCCAGCAAGGAAAAGGAGGCTTAGTACATCAACTTCTTCTTCAAGCCCCGCTTCTGATGATCTAGATGCCACTTGGAAGCCACCAGCTCAGCCTGAGAGTGATGCACACCACAAGACAAGGCTAGTGAAAAGGAAGGTTCCCGAAAGCCTTACAGTTATGGAGGTCGATTTAGACGAGGGGGTGATGATGATGAAGAGCCAGTCATCACGAACATCACTCCTGGGCCTGCGGAGATGGAGACCAACATTATTAGACTATCCCAAATCGCTGCGAGGGATGTAGCACGGATACCACCAACACAGGTAACGCCAACACGACCTCCAGCTTCCATATTTGCCTTTGCAAAGGCCCGGCAGGGACCTACATCAAGCTCAACCACCACCTCAGTAGGTGGTGGTAATGTAAGTGCACAGAGTCAAATTCCATGCACACCCTCCATTTCATCTGGTATTGAAAGTGGCACCTACAGCAGTGCCAGAAAGTTCTCCTCCCCAGTTTGGGACTTCTTTTCGGTTAGCAGTAAGGAGGAGAACATTGCTATATGCTCAATTTGTCGGCAGGCTGTTAGGCGGGGTAAGCTTGGTACAAACTATGGTACCGGAGGACAAACAAGTCATCTCAAAAAACACCACACTATCAGGTGGGAGGCTCACCTACTTCACTTACAAAAAAGTAAAACTGGACCCATTGCTGTTGTTGTGGATGAAGAAGTAGGGGAAGATATGATCGCGGAGGAAGGTCAACAAGAGGGAGACATTTATAGCCCTACCCCCAGCAGTGTACTGGCAACGCCCGCATCCTCAGCAACATCTCAGTGGCACAGTAGTAAGAGTCAACATGAGACAGCAAGGCAACCGGGCACTGCAATGAGCAAAAGTGCAGCGTCGTTGAGCCTAGCTGGGTTAAAGAAGAAAGGTGCAGCAGTAAGGAAAATATTCCAGCCTACCATTGACAGCATGCTTTGGTCGGAGGGGCAGTACCAACGCAACCACCCAACGGCACGGTTGTACAATGCGAAGCTCGCTAAAATGTTAGCGCTGGACCTTCTCCCTTTTTCATTTGTGGAAGGGGTGGGTTTCCTTGAATTTGTGTCGGCCATCTGCCCTAAATGGAAGGTTCCCAGCCGTTCCTATTTTGCCCGAGTTGCTGTTCCAGCACTACATCATGATGTGCTTGAATTGGTTGGACAAGCTTTGCAGCAGAGTGCTGTTCACAAAATCCACCTGACAACAGACATGTGGACCAGTTGCCAAGCCACTGATTACATGTGCATCACTGCACACTGGGTCTCTTTTGTGGGGGTTAGAGACAAGCTATCTGAAGTAGGTGCTGTTGACACAGCTGCAATTTTTAATGCTTCTCGGAGACATGCAACTATAGCCATGTTCGCCATGGAGAAATCTCATACTGCTGAAAACCTTTTGGAAGAGTTTAACAACAAGGTCTTTGAATGGCTGCGCCCCAGAGGGCTTCACATTGGTTTTGTTGCCACGGATAATGGCAGTAATATACTTAAGGCCATGACGCTTGGTAAGTATTTCAGGGTCCCGTGTTTGGCGCACTGCATTAACATTATAGTTCAAGACTTTCTGAAAAAGAACCCATAGTCAGCAACTTACTGACCACCTGCCGCAGAATATGCACGCATTTCAGCCATTCTTTTAAAGCCCGGAAGCAGCTGCGGATCATTCAACGTGACTATAGAATGCCAGTCAAAGCACTGATCCAGGAGGTGGCAACACGTTGGAACTCAACGTATTACATGCTTGACCGTCTGTTTGAGCAGTACAGACCAATCAATGAATATGTCATGCAAAGGGCGGATGCTGCTGTGAAAGGCATGACCCTTCAGGTGGACCAATGGTGCCTAGTTAAATCTCTTACAGAGATGCTTCTTCCTTTCGAGGTCTTCACACGTGAAGTCAGCAAGGAGGACTGTACTATGGGCCAAGCTATCCCATTGTTGCACATGCTAGAGCAAGAGCTGAAGAGGGTGTGTGAAGCGTACATAGGTGTGGAGGAAAAAAAGAAGCATACCAGTTGGCGGAGAGCTTATCATGTCGCTTAAGTGAAAATGCAAGGGTGCAAAATAAGATTCTGTCACAACAACATTACATTTGTGCCACAATTCTGGATCCACGGTACAAAGCGGCACTGCACAGTAAGACATTACTCCCTTTTTCAGAAGCGGATGTTGCCCGGTACAAAACTTGGATAGCTGAGGCAGCCAGTACATTGGAAAATGAACGGCTGGTAATTAAAGGCCTCAAACCCACATCAAGTACTGCAGCAGGGCATCCTGCGTCAAGTTCAAGTTCAACTTCAGAGCCTGTGGGCAGTGCATTTGGTTCACAGCTGTCACCAACACTATCGACAACAGCAAGAACCGGATCATCTTCAGCCCCAGTACAAACGGCACAGAATTGGTATTTACAGCAAGGACTTGCTAGGTCCAGTGCTGATGCAAAGACAAAAGAGGGCGCACTAAGTTTAGCACCCCTGAACATTGACCGAATGGTCCAGGCCTACCTGGATGACCCAACAGAGGTCTTCATTGATCAAAACCCATTGCGGTATTGGTATGGCAAAAGGGGCCAATGGCCAGTGCTCAGCAGGCTGGCGATCAACTATCTGGCTTGCCCTATCGCAAGTGTCTCTTCTGAACGTGTTTTCAGTGCTGCTGGTTCCATTGTAACAGTGAAAAGGACCAGTCTCTCACCCATAAACGTGGAGAGGTTAACCATGATCAAAATGAATCAGCAATTTATACCACCTAATTATACAATACATGAATCACCGCAGGAAGATGAGGACAGCGGCTCAGGTGATGGAAGTAGCGTGTTGGATGCTGATTACCTACTTCTGGTTGAACCTCCAGAGTTTGAGGACGAGCTATACTTCCCTGACGGTGACAACTAGGCTTCCAGTTCTTACTGTGGTTCTCCCTTATTTACTTCTATTTCTGTGTCTGTCTTTCTGTTTGGAAACTTCAAATCACAACAAATCCATCACCACCGTCTTCTTATTTTATTTTTATTGCCTTATGAGTTTCAGCTCTCTGCATTTCAGTCCACTCCTCCGAGTCCTGCTCCTCCATCCTCCTGAATCGACCTAAATGTATTGCCCTCAAGCCAGATGATTATTGGATGTAGCATAATCGAAGAAAACCAAATCTTGCCTCGTTGAGTCTCGCCAAAAGAAGTGGAACATGATGATGACTACTATAGCTATCACCCTTTCAGAGCCGATACAGACTGCCCATTAACTGAAGATGAGAAGGAACAGGTAATGAATGATGACATGCATTGGACGCTGACTGAGTGATTTGTGTTGTTGTTGTTTGTACTGTAGTGCATGAAGGTAATTCATTGTGTACTATTATCTAATCTACACACTAAAAGTAACCCAATGCAATGTTTCTTCCCAATATGGTTTTTCAATAACAATTTTCTACTTCTACTGCAGGCCGATCCATTGCATTTTGAATATGGAAAGGGGACTCAATCTGTACACTACTGCACACTGAGTTGGACAACACACCATGATGATGATGACCACAGTGACATTATCTCTTCGCACTCCAGTCACTCAGTACGATCCGAGATGATTGATGGAATAACTCAGTGCGTTTAATGAGTGCATTACAACAAGGTAACCAAGTCAACAACAACCACTGCAGACCTACATGTCTGTGTAGTGGTGGAGTCGAGTGTGGTGGTATGGTATGACTGACAGCGGGGCATTGATTTAGTCACTTAGTTTGTAAAATGCTATGTTGCTGTATATCTGCCTTGTCTGCCTCTGTCCAAAAAGGTACGCTAAATGGAGGATGTGTCACGGGTGCCGTGGGCCTGCTCAGTCCTGTTGTTGTTGGAGGTTAATGTTGGAAACAGACTAAGTTAGACATGATGTATCCAAATCCATGCCGCCTCTGAAAGTGTTCTTGTTGCACTCCACCGTAATTTTGGCATTTTTTTTATACTTGATTTTTCAATATCCCTTTGGTTTTCCCATCTGCAATTACAGGCCGGCCCTTACTTTGTGCTAGACTGGGAAAAACAACTTTCACTTACCTTACCAATGAATCTACATGTGCCAGGCAGGCAGTGGCGTCACGCAAGATTGATGGCCGGAGCGTCCATGGGATGGAGGAGCAAGACGAATGCCGAGATGCAACTCCCCATTTTGACCAGGATAACATACAGTGACAGTATCAACTTTCATCATCTTTTACATTTCGATTCTTTTTTTTGTCTTCAATCATTACTACTGTGTGTAGTTGTTTTTATGTTTGCTCTCTGCTTATATAATTCAATTCATCCCTACAGCATTTTTGGACTTTTCTTTGCTATCTTTAAGCCCGGGCGGGTACAAAAGAACAGAAACTGTATGTAATTCGGGTCTCTCTGAGGGCAGACAGGCAAGGCAAATAGCATAATATACTGCTGCCCTGTACTGTCTAATTGTCTAGTAGTAGTAGTTAGTAATATCATTAACCATCAAGTTATCATCATGCATGCATTTCCTTTTTCTCCCTTAACTGATTTATGGATATGGTTCTCTGCCAATATTGTGTTTTGTTGTTGTCCATGCGTACTGTTTTTCTTTCTCAAACCTTTCCCAAAACACCCCCTTCCCAACCATTCTTCAAACCCTAATCCTCTTCCCCCGGGCTGTGTGGCTTATTGAGGTGTGACTAAATTAAATGTACACCAATAATTTATCACACGCTTGCTGGGGCGGATGTGGCTAAAGCAACATAAATGCATTTTCAAGGCAGGGCGCAGATCTTCTTCTGCTTGCCCACCCTCCTATGAGCAGTATATTTGGGTTTTTTGTACCAAAGGAACCGAATCCATCAGCATTAAATGCCATCATAGATTGGATTTGTCATCATCCGAAACAGCACTAACGGTTACGCTTGTGTCGAGTCACGGACCACGGTGTACTGTAGGCCTAGTCGAGTGACTCGACACAGCTAGAGTTTGTACCTCTATGTACTAGGCTATCCCCGCAACCATTATGTTTCCTTGTATTTTGGCATATTATTGTTTGGCAGTAAGTTCCGTACTGTACTTTGTTCTACTACTCCTCCCACAGTCTCTCTCAGGCGACTGACTGTCTCATTTTCTTTTATTTGCAAGTGCTACTGCCAGGGTCTACTACTACTACACCACACCCATGGCATGTTGGGAAAGAAAACCATCACCACCATGCAGCCATCGCCGTGCCCAAGTTAAACATCAAGCACAGGTAAGAGAAGAGGTTTGGCTGAGGCATAATTAATAACTGATTTTTTTTCATTAATTCTATTTCACACACCCCTTTGAGTCCAGTTGCAGAATGCATCGATTATCAGGGGAGACTGACAGTACTAGTAGGACAAGTCCCTCAGTGACGGGTACCGCATCTGTCTGTTTGTGTCTTAGTAACTCAGCCAATTATTAAAATCAAACACTGGCTGTGGCACTGCACCAGCAAGGAAACCGTGTGACGTAAAACAGTAACCCCACCCACAAAACATTAACCACATCGTATATTAAGTCTAAATATGTAATTTAATACCCTAACAAAAATAAACTATGTAAAAAAATCCCACAACACCTGACCCACCCCCCTCCCTAACCCCAACCAATGTTCATGTCCCGCAACGAAAAAGTCCAACAAATGTCCAAGTCCAAAACCCAACGCCCGATTCCCACCCACCCAAATAAGAAAGAAAAAAGGGGCAATAAATTAACGGGGTCTCAGCGGGCTCGCCTCTCCAGGACACGGATGCGCTCCTCCAGCCGGGCCACGCGGCGCTTCAGCGCGCGGCAGTTGCATCCACAGTGGGGGTGGGCAGCAGTGCTTCTTCCTGTGTGGCGGAGGGTGGCTGACAGGCGGTGACGCCGTAAGACTGGGGTGGGGTGTCTGGGGCCCGGGGCATTGGAGGAGGCTGCAGCTGCTGCCGCCTCCTCCTCCTCCTCCTCTAGAACAACGAGGCGCCGGTATTCGGCCTGTATGGCCTCCAGCTTACGGCGCCGGGCCTTGGCTGCCAACTCCTTCCGGTTGACTTTAGGAGTAGCTATATCAAGAAGAAAAAACAAGACTATTGTAAAATATACTCTTAGCAAAGCAGTCAGACAAATACATTCTACACATAGTGGCACAGTAGCACTAGCAAGCACAGTACGTAACATTTGTGGTATGTATCTATCCTCCCACTACCTCAGCCTCGAACATTTGGGAGAGTTTCAGGCATTCCGCCACCCATGCATCTGATTCATATCACACACCTATGCATGCATGCCACGTATCCTTCTCTGCCAGTCATAAACATAAAATCTCGCCCGTCCTGCCTCCTTCCACCCTTCTTTCCCTTTTAGTTCAACTCATCCATCAAGGTCATCTGATCAGACTTTTATTCGTCTCCATAAAAATTTCACAGCTGAGTTGAAGTCCGATAGAGGCCATTGGTTACTCTCAGACTCCTGTCGCTAATGCTATTGCTAATGCTGCTAAGTAAAGGGTGTCTTCTTCAAACGGCGTTCACAACTACTTCTTACTTAAGTCTCAACAGTACAGTATACATTACACCCTTGCAGCGAGTGTAATGTCAATAAGTAAGGATTAGGAATATAACTTACCACCGCCCGCCACTGGTGCTGGCTCACCCCCTGCAGCTACTCCAACTGCCGCATCGCCTGCACCCTCAGCGGCCGCGTCACCTTCACCGCTGGCCCCGGTACTGGTGGTCGGTAGTACGCCTAGAAAAAACATTACACATTTTTCAGATGCCATATACACCTCCCCCTATTTTTCAATAGCATGAATGAAAAAAAGTTAATAGATATACAACATACATCACTAGTATAAATCAGGTAGTAGACTAGACACTAGTTGTGTTATATGGTCCCTAGGGTCATTTTAGTCTTTGCTAAGTTACCCCGAGCCATGCAACTATTTTAGCTCTGTCTTTTATTTTTGCGCAAGTTACCTCGCAGCTTGTTGTGAAATACGCCTTTGAGGCCACATGAGCTCATACTGCTACTGTCTGAGCACTGCGTACAAGGTCGAGAAACAAGCGACTTTGTTATGGAGTTATGGTGTTAGTCCATATTGCTTATCCATAAAAAATAAATTACAGTTTTTGGCACGACTGAGAAATGCTTGCACTATACTAACGCGCACCATTTTTCTCATTACAGACGGAAGATTCACTTATAAGAAGAACCAGAGCTTTGCAGAGCTTATGATGTCACCACTACTAGGTTATTCTAAGGTGAGGGCTCCCCAGAATTCTCACATCTCCATTTAGAATTTTATATAAACTCGATTCCTACCAAGGGGAGGGTGGTTCGCCCACCACTGTTCAGTTATCATGATCTCGCCTTTTGGCTTCTATGGACTTTTAGTTGTAAGTAACTTGTAAGTCTAACTGTAACAATGTTTATTGTTTTAATCTTATACATTTTGCTGTTGCTGCTGCATTATACAACATACAGAGCTTGTCAGTTGGAAATAAAAAGAAACCTTTTGAACTTACATAGACTCGGTGGTATTTGGT
Source organism: Calotriton arnoldi (assembly GCA_963921515.1). NCBI lineage: Eukaryota > Metazoa > Chordata > Amphibia > Caudata > Salamandridae > Calotriton > Calotriton arnoldi. Next base: position 1,043,904 of record CAWUFW010004205.1, read on the forward strand.
GTGGACTTACACAAGAGTGAGCAAAAGGTGTGCATTGCTTCCGCGACACAGGTTGGGAGTGTTATGTTGTCTGGGTTGTCTACTCATTGGGTATTTTGGGGGTGGGGGGGCCTTTCGGAGTAATGAGACACTATAACAAGTCGGTCAGGGGATTGTGGTGGCTTCCGATTGAGGTGTGAGGAAGGTCCAACCTCCCATCACCAACGACCTATTTTCTTGTGCAAAGTTCAGTATGTGCAGAATCCCTACAACAGTAGTAGTATGTCCTATCCTATCTAAACTTCTAAAATTTGGTTGGGCATTTTCTTGGTGGGAATTGTCAAAAAGCCTCAAGAATAAGAAGACTAGAAGTAGTAGAAGAGGACAACCGAAACTCAATGGCTATAGCTATTGGTGAATGAGTTTAATTTAAAATTTTTGAAATAAAGAGTGGGCAACTGGGCAAGCTTGGCTACAGACAGACTAATAGTAGTAGTACAGAGAGTCATAGATGCAGTTAGAGGCAGGGATAACAATAATTTAGAAACAGATAGTATAGAGCAAAGAAGATTTTGTAAAAATGCGAATCAGGATACCGAAATAATAGTTCGGAAAAAATAAGGTGCAGGAAAAGTTTAGGAAATATAATTATTAATATTAACCACTGGTGGACTTACTGGGGCCAGCAGCAGAGCCCTCCATAGAGGAGCGGTCCTGTCCCTGGGAGGCATCGTCCAGATCTTGTGGGCCCACCGCCTGCGACCCCGTCTTCTTGTCCCTGGGTGCTGCTGATCATGTAAGATTCCATAAAGAAAGAGACAAAAATTAAAGTTTGGTGTGAAATAAATCAAAAATTTGAAAATAGGCACCAAAAACATTTTTGGTTACAAAAATTGCTATAAAATTGACCTATCAGATCGACTGGTAGTATTGTGAGATTCACGGACCGTCTAGCAAGCCTAACTACCACCTGACCTAGCCCACCAATTCCAATCCAGACGGGCCAATTGTTCAGTAAGTCTGCATTTCCATTTATTTTAGTCCTCAAAAATGCATAGATGGAGGACACATGCATACATTTTTGCATACACCAAATTGTTGGCTGGTTGCTGCTAATGTTCTGCTAGTGATGATATAAGCCTATTAACACTCAGTAAACAAACTACAAAAGGTTCTGCTAAGGACTGGGGTAAGCATCACTCAGCAGCCCGTGACGTGACAGAGGATGCGTCACGCACACAACTTAGAAATTACCAACTAATAAGTAACTAAACCTAGCAATCCACCACTATCCCTTCTTAGTGGCACGAGGACAAAGGAAGGACTACTCTCTCTAGCATTACATCACTTAAGTTCTCTAAAGTAAACTCTTACATAATCATCAGGCCAAGCGAGCGCAAAGTTGCAAACAAGTAAGATTAGTAGCGTCGAGCGCCTGTGTCATAACAATCACCGATTTTTAAACGTCATTTACCTGCAATGTAAGCAGCAGCATTCTTGCTGGTCGGAGAAAAAAAATTATTCGCAATATATAACACAGAGCAGAAGAACACAAAGTAGTAATATTAAATAGCTACTCACCAAGCCCCGGGACCTCCACTCCTAGCAGGTCCAGCAGGTCCTGCTCCCGGTCCAGAATATCGGACCACCGGTGCGTCAACTGATTCTGGGTGCGCCGGACACCAGAGCAGCGAAACACTGCCCGACGCACCTTGCCCCACCGCTGACGACGCTCCCGGAGCCCGTACCCGGACCCAGGCCTGCCGCCTGCTGCCAGGGTTAAGGGGAGGTGGCGCTGAACGAAAAAAACCAGTGCGGCCACCTCCGCCTCATTAAATAAGGCCCGTGCCTGCACCCTCTTTGGCGCCGTCTTCCGCAAGGAAGGCGGTCGCGGCTCTGGCTCCGACTTCGAGCCCTGTGTCCCTTTGCCATGGTTCTGGGTAGGCGGGGGGCGGAAAAGAAAAGGTAGGAATTAAATAAAGTAAGTAAAAGAAATGAAAAAGCAGGTAATAGAAAATGTGTGAAAAAGTAGTTAAAAACACACAAAAAGTAGAGGAAAACACAAAATATAGAATCAGGAAAATAGAGAGATAGATAATAAACAAAAAAGACCCAAAATAAGTTTACAGAAACAAAGGATTGAAAAGATAGAGGGAGGATTGAAAAGCAGGCCCAGAACCATAGAAATAGAGTGAAAAACAAGATGGCCGCGCCCATTGCGACCGCATGGGAAAGTTCGCGCGATATTTCCCCCCGAGCACGCAAAAAGCGTCGCGAACACGTAATACGCGTTCCCGAACAGGAAACCCTTATCGCGAACGGGCGGGAGCATGCAATACGCGACCCGGAACAGGAAATACCATCGCGAGCGGGCGGGACAAGTGAAAACAAGATGGCCGCGCCCATTAGCGACCGCATGGGCAAGTTAGCGATATATTTCCCCGCGAGCACGCAAAAACACATCGCGAACGGACGGCACAAGCAATTCCGCGATTTCGCGGAAGTTCCGCGAGCTCGCGGAATTTGTTAGCAATTTCGCGAGGATTTGCGTAACGCGACTACGCAAATTCCGCCCACCCCTGGTTGTAATGGACTTTGTGAGATGTGTATTTACTTCACGTGCACCAGGCTGCGGCATACTGTGTTTACATGATTGCAGGTGTTTAATGCTGGTTTGCTGGTTGTCTACTATTTTGGCGAGTTGTTTTAAATCCCTGTTCTTAACTTATTGTTGCACTCCCTTCATTTTTTATTTGCATAACTGGTTAACAGACACGTGCTTGTCCTGCGTTGGTTGCATCTTGGTTTACAGGTTGTTTCTTCGGGGTATATACAGTAGTGAACATGCATTTTCGTGTCTAAATTTTGTCTTCCATGTGTAAAAATGTGAATCATGTGTTTTTGCTAGTTGTTAATATTTACCATTTGGTCAAATGAGTAATTGCTGGCAGATATTAGAGTTGGCATGCCAATATGGCATTTATCACCAAACACATTTGGTTTGCTGATTTCTGCGCTATTGTTACCTTGTAAAGGTACAGACTGGCAACCCCACAGTACGGAGGTCTTTCCATTTCAGGGGAACTCTGTACCATCGATGGATGCCTTCCATCAGGATTCCAAGGGTGCTGTAGTGACCCCGGCAGCTGGTAGGATGGATCTGTTAGGTAGGGAAGATGGTCACACGCTATCAAGTGAAGACTCATTCCAAGCACGAGCCACAGTTCAATGTCTGATGATTAGGAAGAAATACCGTTTGGACAGTGGCCCTGACACTAGCCCGCCAAGCAGTCCTGTGCAGGTAGTGCTGTCAGGTTACTTATCCATCCCATTTTAGGGACAAGAACATTCATATACAACATAATCAAGCATAGAACTAGGGGCAACATGGATTTGTTTGAAACTTTATTTTGAAAATGTTATTCTAATACTTAAAATGTGCATAGTAAACACACAGCCGGAGAAAAAGAAAGCAATTATGCACGTCATAAGCGTCAAGAATAAAATGAACATTTCAAACATGTTTAGAAAATTCCTGACATCCTACCAACCTCCAGCTATTTCTAAGTACTACACTATGGGGGATATTCTCAAGAACGTGTGATAATTATCGCAAAATTAGCTTAACGCAACTTTGCACATCGCAGTCTATCGCGGGAAAATAACGCCGTGTTAATGTTGTATTCACAACACGGCGGTACCATGCGATTGTCTCACGCTAACGCGTCAAATGACCGTGATAAAATTACCGTGACGGCAAAAAAACACGATACACGAACGCGAAAAAAGTTGCGATGTGGCCAACCGCAATAAAAAAATCAGCGATAACCAGCGACAGGCCTGCAATTCCCACGCGTCATGCGGGAAAATGCACTATAAAAGCAACCGAAAAACACAAACAAAATAATTCAAACTGTGTAGCACCATGGAGGAAGCCGGAGCAAGAACAGAGGACGACCAGAACCCCACAAGCCCCCAGGAGGACTAGCCTGGGACCTCGGGGTCACGGAACGGCAAGGAGAAGAAGACGAGAAGACGAGGTTCAGTCCGCAGGAAAACAGGATCATCATCACGGAGGTGATAGAACACCACCAACAACTGTTCGTCACCTCCAACGTGTCATTGGCAAATAAAAATGCAATATGGCAGTCCATCCTGGACAAGGTGAATGCAGTCGGAGTGAGGAGGAGGACAATTGGAGAGGTCAAGAGGCGCTGGAATGATGCGGAGCGCAAAACCAAGAAGAAACTCGCTTACAACCATCAGGCAGCAATGCAGACTGGAGGTGGCAGTCCAGCAGAACACCAGGAGCTGGATGAGATGGAGGAAATGGTGGCCACACTCATCAGTGGGGAGACGGTGGCAGGAGTTGGGAGTCCGGACACTGCTCGACATGACCTGACACAACAGCACCAGGGTGAGTACCGAACAGGGACTGGGGGACGGGGGAGATGGGCACAATGGCACACATGCACAATTAAGTAGAGCACACTGCACACCCACAATGACTCTGGATCATGTCCCTGATCCCCTTGGCACACTGCAGCACACATACAAACAGCAAGTAGGCCCCATCCACTATGGACACAAAGGGGTCCCTCCCCACACAGCACCAATCTCACAACCAACCCATGCACACGTGTCAAAACCAGCAAAGCTGCGTGTCTGTGAGCCACCATGACAATGCAAGTGACACTGCATGACGAATAGCATGGCTGCAGTCCAATTATCATGACATGGTGCACGCCACGACACTGGGGTGGCTGAGTGTGGAACACATCCGGAAAGGAGCAGGTCACACTCTGACACATTCACGTGCACATCAACCCCTGACGTCAACAACACATCAGCGGATAAACCATGCCCAAGAGTCCAAAATACAAACAAGAGCCAAAATTAGCCAAGTCTGCAACATCTCAGCACTGTAAAAGCACAGAAGTCAAAGGCACACCGCCTTAAAGGGATAAGAGGCAGCAAAATCACAGCTGCAGGGGTGACTCTCCCACAATGCAGCACACACACATAGCAATAACAGCACATCAACATTGACGACAATGTGGTACAAAGTGCAACACTTTCACTACAGAACAGAGGATACAACTGGTTCCGCTTCTGCGCAGAAACCGGTCAATCACATCTGGCATAGCAGGGAACTGTGAGAAGAAAATGTATGTGTACAACCTCACATCCGTGATGTATTTCAAATGTCCACTGTCCCGCATCAAATAGTCAGCTCCTCCCAAACAGTCCCAATGTACATTGTCATGCAGTCTGTATGTAAACTAGAACAATGCGTCAACATACATGTCAACACAATGTTAAAATGCATCTCCCCTTCAAATTGCAGAGGGACAATCAACACCTCCTGCAGAGCAGACCAGACAACTCATCAGTGATGATGAAGAGGACCTCCACACCTTCGACACCGATGCCCTACAACAGCTCATGGACATCTTAGGCAACCCACCTCCAGGAGCAGGGCAGCCCAGCTGCATCGAGGAGACCCCACCCCTGCACAGACCACACAGCAGGAAGCACCCACCACCACGGCTGGCTCCCAGCACCTCACCGAAGCACACATCGCATTCCAAGGCCAGGTGTTAGACTGCCAGAAGGAGGTGGCTGAACAGGTGCGGGTGGGTTTCAACCTCATGGCAGCCAAACTAGATTACATACGTGGGTGTCTAATTCCCATCAGGGACCACTTACACTCCCCAACGGACACCCACACTGCGACAGAGACACACGCATTTGCACATTTCCAGTACTGAACCATGCCCAGAGCCCCGGGATAATCATTCACACCCCTACGCTGTACTTGCGTACGCCGGCCCAGTCCACTTCTCTTACTTATAAAAGGGGGAAATGACAAAGCTACATGTCCAAGGTCTTACCCATTGCCTGAGGTGACATGGTTGCGTCCACTGTCCACTACACTCCAAACACCAGCAGTTTATGTCGACATGGAAATGTCTATGGTTTGCATACTCAAGTCGGTCCAGCACATCCACGCCACACTTGGCATTGTGTACATTCTCATTCATGGGTCACTTGCCTCCTTCGCACATGCCTGGTTCCCACCTCTCCCCACATTCTGCTATTGTGTGGCTGTGGTGCTATGCCGTTGCTGGCTTGTGTACATGGCTTTCCCAGGTTACCACAGTAAGTTGTGTTGTTGTGTCTGGTATGTGGGCATGTTGTTTGTCATGTTGTATGTGATTTTGTAACGTGTGCATTCCCAGAGTTGTGAGTTGTATGTTGTTGGAGTTGAGGTGTGTGGTGTGTTCAGTTGGTACTTACTGACGAGCATTGCATTTGATAGATGCCAGCCTCAAAGCGCTGGTTGATGATGGACTGTTGGAAGATGAAGGAATCATGCACACTGCCTGGGTAGTTGGCGACGGCATTGGTGAAGAGGACCCGGTGGTCCACTATTGCCTGCACATTGATGGAATGCGTGTGATTCCTGTTGAGGTAATTGTGTGCAGTGGCGGCAGGGGGCACGAGGAGTACATGTGTGCAGTCGATTGCCCCCAACACGTGCGGGAAGCCAGCTATGGCGTCGTACCCTTGCTTGGTCTCCAGCTGTTCCTGCGCAGTGTGTGGGAAGTAAAGGTGCTGGTGTACCAAGCTGATGATGGCATCCAAGACAGGTGTGAGGTACTTGGATAGGGCTGGCTGTGAGACTCCTCCGACTCTGGCAGTTGTTGGTTGGAAGGTCCCAAAGGCCAACAGGTGCAGCACAGCCAGCAGCTTTGTCTGCAGAGGGATGTTGGTTGTCCGCTGTGTTGGTACCGTCAGCCTGTGGGCAATATGGTTGAGGATGCGGAGAATGGTTGTCCTTTTGAGCCTGTAGTTGGCAATGACATCCTCTGGTGTTAAGTCTGTGAGGCTGGTGCGTTTTCTGAAGGTCCGCTGTCTTTGTCTGCGCTGCCTCTGTGGTAGTCCGGGGAGGGCGGGGGGTGTGGGGGTGGTGGCGGTGGGTGTTGTGGCCCTCTTGGGGCTCCGAGCTGCATGATCAGTAGCTCCATGGCATCTGTTGTTCTTCAGGTGTGGCTCTGGGCTGGGCTCCCTTTATGGTGCAGGTTGTCGTCCGACTTAACACCAGGTAAGAGCAGGTGTTAAATCCCTACTGCTAACGTGCCTTATCGCCTGTTTTGGGATCTTATCGCCGATCTGGCTGGTCGTTGGGAATATTGCGAAGTGGTGTTATCGCGGCTTTTGCACAGGAACGCCTACTCTGCATCTCATTAGCGTTAGTTGCCGGTGTCATCCGTGGCGATGTTTTTGCGAGCTGCTATCGCAGGAAAAATGGCGATATTGGCTGTTAGCACCAGCTTGTGAATAGGGCGATAAATCTATCGCCACTTTGGCTGCGATAAAGTGCCGCTAACTCGGCGATAAGTCCTTGAGAATATTTTTAGTCACTGCAAATAATAACAAACTTGCGTCTCGATTTTTGTAAGGATGATCACGTCATACCTGTTAACAACTAATGTAACTGTCCTTTATCAGAATTCTTCTGGAGGAAGAAATGTGAAAGGTGTAGTGGCTTTTAAGTCACATTTTTCTGAATGGAAGTCAAATTATAACGTTCAAAAACGCCACTTTTATTGAGAGCTCCCAAGGTACTTTTCCCGCTCAGCGTATTGGTAATGCTTAATTTAGCTGCATAATACCACACAACTGAGTTTTGAAACATCAATGGCTGAAGACACTACGGGGGATATTCTCAAGAACGTGCGATAAACATCACCAAAATAGGCTAACGCAATTTTTCATATCGCCGTCTATCGCGGGAAAATAACTCCGTGTCAACGTCGTATTTTCAACACGGCGGTAACATGCGATAGTTTCCCGATAACGCCTCAAATGCCCGCGATACAACTACCGCAATGGCGATAAAAAAGAAAACCCGAACGTGAAAGAGTTGCAATGGGCCCAACTGCGATAAAAATCCAGCGAAAAGCAGCGCCAGGCCCGCAAGTTCCACAAGTAAGGCGGGAAAAATCACTATAAAAGCGGCAAAAATGAAATACAAATAAAACACAAACAACTGCGAAGCACCATGGAGGTAGCCGGAGCAAGCACAGAGGACAACCCGAAACCCACAAGCCCCACGGAGGGCCAGCCTGGGACCTCGGGGTCAGGGAAGGGCAAGGAGAAGAAGAAGAGGAAGACGCGGTTCAGTCCGCAGGAAAACGGATCCTGATTACGGAGGTGACAGAACACCATCAACAACTGTTCGTCACCTCCACTGTGTCATTGGCAACAAAAAATGGAATATGGCAGTCCATCGTGGACAAGGTGAATGCAGTCGGAGTGCTGAGGAGGACAATGGAAGAGGTCAAGAGGCGCTGGAATGATGTGAAGCGCAAAACCTAGCTGAAACTCGCCAAATACCGCAAAGCAGCAATGCAGACTGGGGGTGGGAGTCCTGCGCCACAGGAGGAGCTGGATGAGATGGAGGAAATGGTGTCCACAGTCATCAGTGTGGAGACGGTGGCAGGAGTCGGAGGACCAGACACTGCTCAACATGACCTGACACAACAGCAGCAGGGTGAGTAACCACCAGGGACTGGGGGGACGGGGGGAGATGGGTACAATGGCACACATGCACAAGTAAGTTCAGCACATCTGCGGACAAACCATGCCCAAGAGTCACAACTCCGACCAAGAGCCCAATTTACCCAAGTCTGCAACAGCTCAGCACTGTATAAGCACAGAAGTGAAAGGCACACCGCCTGAAAGGGATAAGGGCCAGCCAAATCAGAGCCGAAGGGGCAAATCACCCACAATGCAGCACACACACATAACACTCAGAGCACCTCAACATTTACAACAAAGTGGACCAAACTGCAACACTTTCACAACAGAACAGAGGACACAACTGCTGCCGCTTGTGTGCAGAAAATGGCCATTCGCATTTGGCATAGCAGGAAACTGTGAGATGATAATGGACAAATACAACCTCACATCCGTGATGGTGGCGAAATGTTAACTGTCCAGCATTAAATAGGCATCTCCACACAAACAGTCACAATGTACATTGACATGCAGTCAGTTTGTAAACTTGGCCAATGCGTCAACATACATGTGAACACAATGTCAAACTGCATCTCCCCTTCACATTGCAGAGGGAGAATCATCACCTCCTGCAGAGCAGACCGTACTCCTCATCACCGATGATGAAGAGGACCTACACACCATCGACCCCGACGCCCTCCAACAGCTCATGGACACCCTCAGCACCCCACCCCCAGGAGCAGGGCAGCCCAGCTGCATCGAGGAGAACTCACCCCCTGCACAGACCACAAAGCAGGAAGCACCCACCACCACGGTCATCTCCCAGGATCCCCACGAGCAACACATGGCATTCCAACGCTGTGTGTCACAGGGCCAGAAGGGGATGGCAGAGCAGGTGCAGGTGGGGTTCGACCTCATGGCAGCCAAACTAGATGCCATACGTGGGTGTCCAAGTCCCATCAGGGACCACCTACAGGCCCTAACGGACACCCACAGTCCGCTCTATGGTCTCCAACAATCCATGCCTGACATCGCCGGAGTCATGACTCATAGACAAGAACAACTGTCTAGTCAGAGTGGCTCCAGCGATCTCAGCCGTGAGTTGGCCAACATGGGGAGGAACATGGAGAACGTGGAGCGGATGCAGGCGGGAAGAATGGCTGCCACGGCTGCACACCAGCGAGCTGTAGCTGTGATCTACCATGCCCTGCAGATCCTCATCATGGCAGTGCGGCCACAAGGCCTGGCGCAGATGAATGCTGCTGCCACTACTCTCTCCACATCACTGCCCCCTGATGTGTCAGTGCCTCACAGTGTGGCTGACAATCCACCTCCGGCCCCTGATGTGTCACTGCCACACAGTGCCACAAACAAAACACCACCACCCACATGTGAGGCACATCACACATAGGAGGACGATGATGAGGATGAATCTGCCGTTGGGCTAAGTAGGAAGCGGTAGCATTCATCTCCACCATATGGCCTCTTTCTGCTTGGTTCTGCCCTCTGCATCATGCCCAGGAATAACACCCTCCACTGTCCCCCTTAACACTCTGCGACACTCACCTTGGCCCCCGACATGGACTGCTACATTTGTTTAGGCAACCAATGACACAGAAATCAGACTGCGGACTGAACTCCCTCTCCTACGATGTACTTTTCCCTCCCCAAAGGACCCTGGCTGGCCCTCCATGGGGCAACATTGTAAAGTAGCGTGTGCATGGCCAGGTACTGGTCCACCTTCACCACTCCACCTAATGTGATTAAGACATTCAAATTCACACAGATGAGTCATGTCCATGATCAAGCAAGTATGAAAGTATGGATGTATGTAGGGGCAGTGATTCCAAACAACGGTGCTCCCTGGGAACTGATTTCAATGCGCATGTATGTCCGTGACCCAGATAGGCAGTGAGATGACTGGGAATGTGTGAACTATCTGTGGCCTCATTGCTCCAAAACAACAATCTCGCTATTTCCAAACGTAGCCCCACGTCAATGTATGAAATAGGGCTGTGTGTCACAAAGGCAAAGTCAAAGTTATGTGGAAGCCACAGCTCGGAGCAATGATTGGTTTGAGTGTGGAGCGCTTGGACTCCTGGGATGGTTGGTGCATAAGTGTGAAGGTCATACCATGCAAGTGAACTACGAGTAAGGACTCCTGTGTGTGGGGTGTGTATACGTTGGTCTCTGGTTAGTGCTGTGCGTAGTGTGGGAGCCATCAGCAGCTGCTATGGTATCGCTCAGGGGGTGCCAGGCGCATGCATTCCCAAGGTTGGAGGTGCAGATGTGCTACCGCCTTCTAGTTCAGACAGAGTGGCTGTCATCCACAATGTTAGTTTGTCATCTGGAAATGTGATGGGGATTGGGTGGGGGGATGTCACTGCTTCGCCTTCCGGCATGGTTGAACCCTTACCAGCCATGTACGTGCCCTCACGGTCAGTATTGCATGCTCTGATGTAGCAGTGTTGTTTTGCTGCAGTCTGACAGTGATGGGTGCAGGTAGCTGTGAGGAGGCGGTTGACCACTCACCTTGCACCTATTAGCTGGCACTGATCACTATGTGACCTGTACATGGCACATTTGACCAGGGGACACCTTGGTGTGTTCCACGCAAGGTGGACCTGCTGGCTTCTAGGCTGGTGTGCATCTCCCAATGTTGCTGAGGTGTCCACTGTGCCCACATCCCCCTTACGGCCATGTTGTTCATGTTGTGGGACTCGACACACAGGGTGTATATTTGCATCTGGTAGGTACATCTCTGAACACAAATGGCACCCTGTTGTCTTTTCCTGAACACCAATGACGGCCTTCATGTCATATTCATGTACACGTGGGACGCTGATGAGTGGCATGACGTACTACATGTGACACCCTGATATGGCATACTCGAATAAGTGACGCCTCAAACATCCTCTCGGTACAGAGGTGACATACACACCATCTCTTCTTGCAACATATGCGAATGTTAGCACTCATTGTTGCACTTACACCCGTCAGAGTAATGTGCTAATGCAGAGGACTGACATGCACACGGGGAATGTGTGTTGCTAAGATTTTATTTGCACATGCTGGTCATGTGGTCATCTTGTACTGTGCCATGATTGCTGTGGACAGTCACAATGTGACGTGCTCATGCAAAGAAATTGTTGATGATTGTGTTCCTTCGGGCTATTCCTGCTGTGGCTGCATTGGGGTGTGGTCCACCTGCATCATCTTCCTCATCATCGTCCGGTGCTTCTGGGACTTGGATCCATGGGGCATTGGTGCGTACACATATGTTGTGCAATACACAACATGCAGTGATCATCTTGCACACTATTTCTGGGCTGTACAAGAGTCTTCCACCGGTGATGTCCAGGCACCTGAAACGTGATTTCAACATGCCAAATGTGCGTTCAACAATGCCCCTGGTGCGTTTGTGGGCCACATTGTACTGCCTCTGGGCCGGGGTGTTCGGGTCTCGGAGGGGTGTCATCATCCACGGGCAGAGTGCATATCCTTGATCACCTGTGAGAGGTAAGTGAGATTAGTGTTAACTGGTGGTTCTGCATGCTGTGTTGGCAGACATACAAGTTTCGTGGTGTGTGATTTGTGCGACCTTGGGATTCATGTTAGCCATGTATTTCTGCTGGCAAATGTGGTAGGACAATGTGTATTACATAGCCTCACAGCTGCTCCTCCCTCCCACCGAGCCTATTTACTTGTGTGTGCTGCGCGGTTGCATCACTTGCACTCCTACGGCACACCATTGTCATGCCTGTCTGCGCATGTCCGCAGGACTGACAGCAAGACTGTAATGTTGGCCGTTGAAGGTGGGCGGCCACATGTGTGTAGGCCTATGGTAAGGATAGGGTGGACACAGATGTGGAGTTCTGGCCTGGCTGAACTCGCGCTGATATTGAGGCTAGGCCTTCGGTTCAGGCTGCGGCAATGTAGATACAAACACAACAGTTGCCATGTATGAGCCGAGACCCCGAGCGGTCTCGCACTCCTTTATTAATCCATTCGGGCGAGGCCGCCCTCCTGGTTCATGCTACATTGCAACATTGTCGATTACAGGCCGGGTGGCGCAGATACTACAATGGAGACACACGCCATAGTCACTTTTGTGGCCAGGCCGGAACTGAACCACGCCCAGAGCCCAGAACTGAACCACGCCCAGAGCCCCGGGCCATTTCTCCGCACTCCTCACACACGTGCGCCGCTGCCGCCGCACTGGGATGTCATGCGCTTCGGAGTACGTCTCCAGACGGTCTACCCAGGCTTACCGGCGGCCTGCCTGGGACAGGGGTGGCCCCGTGACTGTGAAGGGCTCCAGTGGCGTTACCGAGGACATGCTGTTGGCTACTGGAGGCGGACTTGTGGGGTAGCCCCTCGGGACAATGACTTGTGGTGCACTGAGTTTGGCCCACCAGAAGAGCTGAGCGGGTGTGCAGCCTGCGATGATGCAGCAGGCCTGGTGGCTGGACGGTGACTTGTGGTGCACTGAGTTAGTGGCACCTGAGGCCCTGAGTCCGGCACGGGCCAACCGCCACGTGGCGATGACTTGCGGTGCACTGAGGTAGGCCCACCGGAAGAGCTGAGCGGGTGTGCATCATGCTATAATGCTGGAGGTTGGACGGTGACTTGTGGTGCACTGAGTTCGGTCCACCGGAAGAGCTGAGTGGGTGTGCAGCCTGCGATGATGCAGCAGGCCTGGAGGGGCGGACTGGAAAGGATGTGTCTGTTACTTGCTGTACCACAGTGTGGTCAGAAGGCAGCAGTAGCCAACTTGCAACTACGCGGTGCGGTGCCGCGCCGCTGGGTGCGCTGGGGGCCTGTTGCGCAGAATCCAGCGATTGGCTGAGGAGGCTGCCAAGCTCACGGAGCCCGGCCTTGGAGATTGCACCAGCACGTGGTGGGCCCTCTTGGAGAAACGCCGGTGGCGGAAGGTGAGCAGTGAGGCCTGGGTGCGCAGGGGCGGGCATTCACCGCTGGGCACAGGACGGGACTGGGGATCAGCGGGCTGGGGTTCGGCAGGCACACAGGATCGTGCAGGAACCACCGGTCACGACGGCGGACTCATGGCAGGGTGAGGGACGCCGCCCTGGCAGACACGCCACTGCAGGCGATCACGAGATATGCGCCGTGTGGCATGGGACGTAGCCACCTCATCGCCGGTGTGACTTTGCCCATTGTAGGTGGTTGGCCATGTGTGTGTAGGCCTATGGTCAGGATATGGCGGACACAGAGCCACACGCAGTAGTTACTTCGGTCACCGTCCCGGAAGTGAACCACTCCCTGAGCCCCGGCCTATTTAGTCACTCCCCTACTCTGGACTGGCACGCCGGCCCTGCCCACTATGCTTACACTTACAGGGGGGCTGACATGGCTACTTGTCCAAGGTGTTCCCCACTGCCTGTGATGACATGGTTGCGTCCACTGTCCACGACACTACAGACTCCAGCAGTATGTGTCCACATGGACATGTCTGTGCTCTGCATACTCAAGACTGTCCAGCACATCACCGCCACACTTGGCATTGTGTACATTGTTATTCATAGGTCCATTGCCTCCTTCGCACAATCGTGGTTCCCACCTCTCCCCACATTCTGCAAATGTGTGGCAGAGGGGCTATGCCTTAGTGTATGGTTTGTCCCCATTTCTGGCCCCTCTTACCACGGTTACTTGTGTTGTCGTGTCTGGCAGGTGTGCATGTTGGTTGACATGTTGAATGTGATTTTGTTACGTGTCCATCCCCACAGTTGTGCGTTGTGTGATTGTGGAATTGAGGTGTGTGGTGTGTTCCGTTGGTACTTGCCAACGAGCAGTCCATTTCCATAGGTGCCATCCTGAAAGCGCTGGTTTATGATGGACTGTCGGAAGATGTATGAATCATGCACACTGCCTGGGAAGTGGCGATGACATTGGTGAATGGTCCCCGTGGTCCACTTTGCCTGCACATTGATGGAATGCGTGTGCTTCCTGTTGCGGTAATTGTGTGCAGTGTCGGCAGGGGGCACAAGTAGGACATGTGTGCAGTCGATTGCCCCCAACACGTGCGGGAATCCAGCTATGGCGTAGAAGCCTTGCTTGGTCTCCAGCTGTTCCTGGGCAGTGTGGGGGAAGTGAAGGTGCTGGGGTATGAAACTGATGATGGCATCCAGGGCAGGTGTGATGGCCTTTGATAGGGCTGGCTGTGAGACTCCTCTGACTCTGGCAGTTGTTGGTTGGAAGGTACCAGAGGCCAACAGGTGCAGCACAGCCAGCATTTTTGTCTGCGTAGGGATGTTGGTTGTCCGCTGTGTTGGTACTGTCAGCCTATGGGCAATGTGGGTCCTTTTGAGCCTGTAGTGGGCAATGACATCCTCTGGCGTTAAGTCTGTGAGGCTGATGCGTTTTCAGAAAGTCAGCTGTCTTGTTCTGCGCTGCCTCGGTGGTGGTCTGGGGGTGGGTGGTCCTGGGGGTGGGGGTGGTCCTGGGGGTGGTGGTGGTGGGTGTTGTGGCCCTCTTGGGTCTCCAAGCTGCATGATTAGTAGCTCCATGGCATCTGTTGGTCTTCAGATGTGGCTCTGGCCTGGGCTCCCTTTGTACTGCAGGTTTTGGTCCTACTTAAGACCAGTAAAAAGCAGGTGTTAAGTCCCTGCTGCTAACGCGCCTTATTGCCTGTTTTTGTCCGGCATCGCAGATCTGGCTGGTCATTGAGAATATCGGGAAGTGGTGTTTTTGTGTGTTTTTGCACTGGAACGCCTACTCTGCATATCATTAGCGTTAATTGTCGCTCTCATCCGTGGTGATGTGTTTTGCGGCAGCTATCTCAGGAAAACTGGCGATGTCGGCAGTTTGCACCAGCTTGTGAATAGGGCGATAAGTCTATCGCCACTTTTGCGGCGCTAAAGTGCCGATAAATTGTCGATGACTCCTTGAGAATATGCCCCTACGTTGTTTAAATAATATAGGGGCACATGCATCAAGCATCATTGCCTTCTCAAACGGGCCGATTCAAAGAATCGGCCCGTTTGCGAATGCAAAAAATGCTTTTTAGATGCAGCAAACTCTAATTTGCGATTCGGTAACCTGTTACCAAATCGGAAAATGGGTTTGCGATTGGGTATTTGGAAGGGGCGTGTTTAGGGCGTCCCTTCCAAATACCAAATCCTAACGATATGCATGAATGTTTTGTGACCGTGAATGCGGTTGCAAAACATTTGCATATTGCCACCTACTTCAAGTAGGCGGTAACCCATTAGCAAAAGGCAAGGGGTCCCCAAGGGACCCCTTCCCCTTTGTGAATGATTGTAAAAACATTTTTAAGAGCAGGCAGTGGTACCACAGACCACTGCCTACTCTTAAAAAATGAAACTGCAAAGTTTCATTTTTTCTTTTTAAATGCATCCCGTTTTCCTCTAAGGAAAACGGGCTGCATTTAAAAAAAAAAAGACTGCTTTATTTAAAAGCAATCACAGACATGGTGGTCTGCTGACCTCAGCAGGCCACCATCCCTGTGATGGCGTAGATTCCTAATGGCTCGCAAATTGTGACCTACCTCATTAATATGCATGAGGTAGGTCTATTTGCGACCCATTAAGAATCACTAGTGAAACTGAAAACAGTTTTATACATTAGGATTAGCGATTACTTAATTGCGATTCAGAGAAAAGCGCAATTAGATAATCGCTACTTGTGATAATGATACATGTGGCTCATACTGTTTTGGAGAGTGTGTGCATACCATTGTCTATGACGCTAAAAGTCATTTGCAACATTTCTTGCTCAGTTATCTAATTCTTTTGTCAGCTTCTTTTTCGAAATATCTTTGCCATTCGTTATAAGCGGCACAGGCTGTTGCAAATATGAAATGCCTGATTTTAACTGGGTGTGGTCCTAGAAGGAAATCAGAAAAATCTGTATTTTTACTAATTCTGGACAAATGCTCCTTCACAGCTGTTAGAGGTAAACGTTCTAACCAACATTGGCACAGCTTACCCACACTATATGTTGTTACAGTTACAGGCATATACCTGTTATATCACATTTGTGTGAGCCTCTGTTACGGGCTGTAAGCCAATCCTGTTTTCTTGTTTACATTGGGTAACTAGGACTAATGAGTCCACCCAGTGTTCTCCCTTTGCGGAATGTAATACTGGGATTTTTTGGAATAAATGGTGCAATATTACTGTCACCCATTAGTAAGTGCCAGTGTGTCTTCATTATTCTGCTAATGTCCCCTATATTGCTTCCAGACTCTTTACGATTCTCAGAAAGTGTCTCTTGTCTTTTAAGTTTCATGGCTTTGTTAGTGGCTCTATTGATCAGATGTTCGTCATAGCCTCTAATCTTAAACCTTGTCCTGATCTGTTCCACATTGTCCTTAAATTCATCATTACGACTACAGTTTCTCCTAGCCCTAACCATCTCGCCAAAAGGTATTGCCGCAATTTGATGGTCAGGGTGGGAGCTGCTAGCATGTAACACTGAGTTGATGTTTCCTTCCTGTACATCCTACTGTTTAACTTGTGTTCATATATATACAATTCAACATCTAAAAAAACAATATTCTGCTTACTGTGATGCATCGTAAAGGACATATTATATGGATTATCCTCCAAGTGTTGTTTAAAACTATATAGGTCTTCCGCTGTCCCTGTCCATATCAACAGAATGTCATCAATATATCTGCCCCAAAAGTAAATGTACTGTATCCAGCTAGCACCACTCTTTCCCCAGATCCACTCCCTCTCAAACCACCCCATGAAGAGGTTCGCATAAGAGGGAGCGAATCTGGAGCCCATGGCTGTCCCTCTAATTTGTTGGAATCATTTGCCTTCAAACAGAAAAACGTTATTCTGTAGAATAATCTCAATCATCTTTATGATCATTTCAGTGTGCAATAGCAGTTCTGCAGGTCTCTTATGCAAGTAGTGTTTGATGGCAATCATACCAAATTCAGAAGTGATATTTGTATACAAGGATACGACGTCCAAAGTTACTAAAATCATCTCTTCATCCCATAGTATATCGTTCATCATATTCAAAACATGTTTCGTATCCCTGATCTACGATGGTAGTAGTGGCACCAAAGGTTTTAGAAATGTGTCTACAAAATGGGATATGTGTTCCGTTGGTCCCCCTATACCGGAGACGATTGGTCTTCCTGGTGGAAAGGGGGGCGGATTTGTGAAATTTAGGTAGGCACGGGAATCTAGGTCTGTCTATTTTTTGGTAAGTATTTTCTTCCAGAGTGAGTAATCCAATATCATACCAACTTTTAAGATCCTTATTTATTATGGTTGTGATTCGTAATATAGGATTCCCATCCAAAGCTTTGTAGCAAGCTGTATTAGCAAGTTGAGAGTATACTTCATTATTGTAGTCAGATCTATTCATGACCACTATACAGCCACCTTTGTCAGCCTCCCTGACAATCAGAGTTTCATTGTCTTTTAGAGTGGTTAGTGCATGTCTCTCCTGTTTAGTAAGATTATCCGTCCCTTTAGCCCTCCCTACGATCTTTCTAGTGGAGACACGGTCTAAGTCGTCACAAATATTTTTAAAAAATGTGTCACAACAATTGTCTGGAGGGTCTTGTGGTCTTGTGTTTCTCGCTCTGCTTAACGAATACGAGCGAGTCACTTATTGGTATTATTATTGCTTGTGTTAACTCTTACCTAACAAACCCCACATTATTTTGCCCCTCGTAAAGAACAGAGGAGTTTTGAGGCACTGTGGACTGGGTCATTTACGGCCCAACAGCTGGTCGGGTAGCATGATCGGGTTCCGTGTCGTGTGCTCTCTTGTTAATTTTGCAAGGTGTCGACTTACATATATTATATTAGGTTGAATTGGATAATATTGTATATTAATGTACTCATGTGACGGCCTACGAGTATAAGTATGATACCTCAAACTATACACCTAGTCGTGGTGGTGACATGTGATTCAATTTATATTTCAGAATACGGATGTTTTCATATATACCTTTCCACATCTATATACTATGTGGACTGAAGCTTAACACTGTGGTAAGTAGGACAGTGTTTGGTGTCCTATACTACTTATGGTATCTGTTAGACATTAGGATACACTGTGTATTTTGATTTCTTTTTCAGGTTTAAATAAGTTTCTCATGGACTATAGATTCCAGATAGATTATGTAAGAATAGTGACATTTTAAGGTGAGCCGCGTTATAACGTTTGGCCTTTACTCGGTATAAGGGCGTTTCAAGCACATACTTTACGGGTTTGATTTAAACACATTTGTGGTGACCTGATTTCTGCCTCTCCCTCTCTCTAATATTTTCTTGACTATGTTTCTAGATATATACGTGTTTATAACATTGTTTTGGGCTTTGTTTTGCATTTTTCAAACACTCCATTGGTTGGAGGTATCCTACACATGGATCTATTTCGTTTCTATACGATGACTAACACATCACACATCTACACCTTCTCATCTTTTGAACTGTATAGCACTAGGAGGGTGTATGGACCTAACCCAACTCCTTTCATTCCTGATGCCATTATTACGTTTGTTTCAGCCCTGATGAAGTCCTGTTATACAAAACGGACAAAACACGTGTTGGCATGCAGCTGTGGTATGAAGCTGTTATGTTTGACTATGGATTTTGTACAGAGGAACTGCCATATTGAATATGAAGTATAATGTCTGAATAAAAGACACTGGAAATCAATGCATAATACGAACTTGGACTTGATTTTGGAGTGCTTGGAGCCTAATGTAAAGCCCAATTGCAGTACTTCACATAGGTGATGGTGCTCTTTGCTGCTGCTGCTGTTTGTGTTGTGGAACCCCGATTCAAGCCTTGATTTAGCTGGCTCGGTACTGGGTGTATTGGTAAGTTTCCAATAGAGCCCGATGTACTCCTTTCTTAAACCTCTTCTTCCTCGAATAAATTGGAAGAATCTTCTTTTTTTCTGTATCAACATCTGCAGTATAAATGTACATCAAAAATATTTTTTAGTGACATATTAACGTCATAAAAATATAAACACTAGAACCAACATATTGCATTTGCCATGGTGACAACAATTTCACTTCTGCTTTCAATTTTATGTTTAGACTTTTCAAATCATCTTTTTCAATAAACTTACATATTATTAGTATCATTAGTGAATATTTTGCACGTATTTCTAATAAAATTTTAGACATGTCTGTGTTGGGACCGAAGTATCCATGGACAACAGTGCAGACAGAGACTTCAACTGTAGGGTGCTTTCAATGGCCTCTTTGGTACATGTTCTTAAATTGAAGCATCTTTTACACATTTCACCAATGCTCTTCGATGTTACTTCAGCCACATTGACACGCTCCTGTATTCTGGTCCGGTTGCCTCTTTTGTTAGCTTCGGAAACAGTAAACTTTTTCAAGTAACTCATCATTAATCATTGTGAGCAACACACTCCTTAACTCCTCAGCCAGAATAGCCAATTCCTGCTAACTGCAATTGTGGTTCCTTTTGCGCGCACACACTTTCCTCTCTGCCTTTGTCTTAAGCTGGCATCCTTTTAAAATTGAAGTCACAGGAGGCAATTTCTGCAATTTCTGCTGGTCTTCTTTCCAGCTGCCAGCACTCAAAAGGGAAAGCAAATGGCATCTTGTAATGCTATCAAGTAGAGCTAGGTCAACATTCTCCATTTAAGGAATTACATAATGTGATTCCTTACTAAGAAATCAGTATTTGCAACTATTAAGAAATCTCTATTTTAAAATAGCGATTAACGCCAAATATTTTACTAATACATTTATTTGTATGTGCAATTTGTTAGTTGCGATTCGGTATTAATTGCAATTTCGCAATGGGAAATTCTTTCTTTTTGTACATCGCGCCCAATATCACCTGTTTTGAACCTGTGTTTAAAAACTCTTTTTGATTTTGTTCTATAGATCCAAAAATGTTGTTAATCAAACCAAACGGTTGTCCCTGTTGTTTTAGGAATTTTATTCTAGAAGTTCTGCTCAGTTACTATTTCACATTTGTTTTGCTTGTTTTTCGTATCAGTTTCTTTAATGTCATTTTTCTATGATCTGATTACATTGTAGATCAAAATACAGAACTTTTTTAACTGTTCTTCCAGATTCTGAGGAATTTACTGTAAGGTAGTGATCCAGCGCTAACAATAAAAATTATTCTCCTATATGCTTCGGTCATCCAGGTGCAACTATTCCTTCAACACACACACTATATCCATATGACGGTGGGGCCCATAACACCGCATATACATTCACTTACTCATTTATTCCCTGGATTTCCTCCATCAATAACCTAGGAGAAAAACGATTCGCTGGAAGGAGACGGGATACCTCTTTTAACATGACATAATGTTTCTCATTTGCTTTAAGGTATTCCGCTCATTGGTCGATGGACCAACTAGTAGGAATCAGTTGATGGTGATTAAGACCAGCTCAATCACAATAAACTCTTTATCAATTTACTTTAATCATTGAGCTAAAGAATCACTGAGTCATTTGTTTAAAGAATAATAAAGTTTATATAAAGTTTTGATGCAAGAAATGAGGTTAAGCTTATTATTCAGATTATTACATTTATCATCAATATAAGAATAAATTGAAATTGCAATGCATATCTATTAGACGGAAAAATAAGGTTATCATAGTAAGAACTCTAAAAGATCAATCTATCTGTCTTGGAAAAATCTAATAGTTCTAAATGAAAAATCTATCAGGAAAAATTCTCCTAAAGCAGCATCTTATACTCAACTGGAAAATAAAAATAGCAGCAGCAGCATCAGCTCGTCAGCATCAGCAACCGCAAATTCACCCATCTACAGCATCTAACTTCTCCAGCATCTGCTCTCCAGCAACTCACCCCTCCCACCAAGAGTAGGTCTTCTTATACCCTAATTCTAGCATACTGAATAAAATTTTACATCTTCATGGCGTGATTCTTTCTCATTGGTCCACTCAGGCCCATATACATTTTAAACAAACTTCCTGGTCTTAACTAGTTCCTTGTGGAATGTCCATGCTTGCATCGTTTCCCACAGTTCATGACATTGCTCATCCGCTTCGATCAGTCCAATTTGTATCTTTTTCTGCTACTTTTTAGATTTAACAGTTCCGTCCATTGATTCAGTTGGACTTCTCACGCTTCTTGCTGATCATCTTGGCACACATCTGCTCAGAAAGGTCACAATAGCCTTGACCATACTTCCATCTTAGCCTCTCAGCACAAGCACGTGATCATCCTTTTCCACAGCCTCTCTCCTCTATCACATGGTTCCCTGCTCATGCGTACTCTAGCAAATGGCGGCCATTTTATATCGCTGCTCAACAGGCCTAAGCGCACTATTTTCAAAGAAAAACAAAATATTGTTAAAATAAAGAATATAAACCCTTTCGTTTCCCTCCCGTCTTTCTACGTACCCCAATTAGGTATTACCTAGCAAATAGCAACATATAAAGCCGTCCCTTACTTACCATCGCTTTATTTTGCAACCGCACGGTTTATTTAAAAGCACAGATCATGCGTTTATTATTTTATTAGTACGCAAATATTATGTTAGACACGTAAACAATTATAAGTTGATTATTTTGCACACGGAATAGCGTGTTACCTTTAACCCTTCACATGTAACATACATTGTTGGTTATTTACTTAAACAAACATGTTTTATTAATTATTTTACGAAAATTATTAGGAGGTTAAAAAATTTTCATTTACCCTGCTCCATCAACTCCCCCCTTTGGTGATTTTTAATATCACCACAAAACCTAAGTTATACAATTCTTTCAGACAGCATATATCTTTTATCCGTTTGCTTTTGTTAGTTTACACAACAGTATCCCTTTCAACGTGTCTCTTCGTTTTCTTGTACATGTTCTCTTTTATTTCTTCTAACTCTATTTCACCCATTTCTCTCTCTCTCTCCTTGTTTATCATGTTTTCTTTTTCTATTTTATTCTGTCTTCTTCTTCTCTTTATACATGTTATTACAAGCTTCAGTACTAAAATTATTATTATTATCATGGTTGCTATTATTATAACTTTCCCTATTATTAATCCACTCATTCTTGTTAACCAATTTATTACTGAAGAAAACCCTTTACCAAGTTTTCCCAATGCACTTTCAACCTCCAGTGGAACAAGTTCTTTATGCAAACTTGTAATATTTGTTATATACTTCTGTATATTTTCGCTTTTATCTGGAATGTAAGTGCAACAATGTTGGACTTTCAGCATTCCACAGACTCCGCCCTCTTTTGCCAAAAGAATGTCAAGGGCAAGTCGATTTTGCATCACCATAGCTTTCATGGCAACCATCTCGGTATTTATCATCAAGTACCCTCCAGCAGTATCTGTAGATAAACGATTTACCACTGTGGATAATTTCCGAATTCTAAATGCATTCAAAGATATTCCCACTGCTGGTATCAATGCGCCAAAAATATCACCTACTATTTCTGAAAAACTTTCCCTTTTTCTACGTGTAAAGGTGTTTATCATTCTGTGTGTTCCTTTCTCTTTTCTGTCCATATGGAAAATCTTAGGAAAAACCAGGCCTAAATAACATGACCCATACCAATGGTCTGGTAACCTGTAATAAGCCCTATTTCCGCAAACATAATAGATCCCTGGAAATATTGGATCTTTTCCCCCTTTGAATCCCCATCCACCTAAAATTTGATAATTGTCATGGCAAATACTGGAACCCACAAAATAATTGTCATATCTTGTCTTATTTCTTCTAATGCACAACCTTCCCTGTTGTGGCCAATCCAGAGTCATAGCTGCATTTGTCTTTTTCTTGTCATGATTGTCTTCCTCAAACGCCCAAAGAGGTGTTTTTGTCTCTTCTATCACTTTTCTTTGAAATTTCACTCTTCTCTCTTCAACCATCTCTAAAAATACTTTTCTTCCTTCTTTAACTCACAGGTAAGGTTGTACCTAATTATATTATCTAATGTTAAAATCTTATCTTCTAAAAATATTCACCAAACGTTTTTCCCTCTTTTATTTTGTTTAGCTCGGGAACTACAGAAACTTTCGCAAAAATCTTATCTATGTCAGTGTAATAATATTCTAATCTACATGTTTTATAAAATAAACTAGCTAAGACACTACATGTTATTCCATACGTCAAAGGGAGGTGATGATAAGTCACACCCTCTGCTACAGATGCAGGCAACTGCATACAAACATAGCAATCTCTTACATCCATTGTTTCTACATACTCATATAATAATTTAGTAAAAACATTTTTAGAAAAATCTGTTATTGATTTGTCCTTGTGTAATTCTGCACTACTCTTTAAAATAACTGGTTCTTGAGTGTTAGCTCCTTTTTCTTTCTCAGTGTTATTAGACGTTTCTACTACAGCTAAACTAATTGGAATAGTGATTGCTAAAACCACCCATACTGTCATTAATAATCCTGTACAAAAGCAGCACATCTTACACCATCTACTTAAAAACTCACATTTACATTTTCTATCTCTAGTATTCTCCATTTTGTTTTATAACCTTATTTATTTGTTTTCCAGAAAATGGTGTCACTACACCTCAGGAATGACTTATTTGCCACTCTGTACTCCAATGTTTTGTCTTTGCTTGGTACTTTCTTTTAATTCTTTCTCAGAATTCTTTCTTTGTCCTATCCGGTAAAATTCGTCAGATCCAGTGTTTTGTCAAATCCGGTAGAAACTATTTAAACTTCTTCAGGTTTGTTGCACCTCACCTTCTCCCATTAGGTTTCTTTGTTCTGGGTTCTTGTGAGTGTTCTTTTCTTCTTTGTTATCAGTCAAAGCAAGATACAACCATTCAGGCGATCTATACTTCGAATTTACCTTCTTTACTCTTTTCATTTTCTACAAGTGTTTTCCACCTTGTTTTTCTTGCTCTCTCTGACTTGTTATCTCATTCACTTGTTCAGCACTTTTCCCATCTAACCTTATGATTCTGTATCTTAATTTTCTTACTTCGTTGGGCCAATTGTCTCCTTTTCTTGGCCTTTTTGCCTCACTTCCTTTTTCCTCTCTTTCTGTTTTCCAATTTCTTTTTCTTGACTCTAGTTTTTGGTTTCTTTCTTCTCCACTTTCTTCAGACTCTGTTTCAGTTCTTTTGTTATTGCCTCTTATTTTGAAACTTATAATGTCATTTTCTTCCTCTACTTGTGGTTCTTTTCTTATCTTCCTTCGTTCACCTATTTCTGTCCCTCCTCGAGGTTCTTCCGAATTTGTGTCAGTCTCTGTATCTGCTTCTAAATTTCCCTGTTCTCGTGTTTGACTATTTGTCCCTATTGCTCCTCGGGGATCTTCCGATTTCTCTAGCTTTTTGTTTGAAACTCTCCCTTCTTCATCTATTAATATTATCTCCGAAGGATTTTCACCACAACTTGTACTTGGTTGCTCACTGTTACTATCTTCTGGCTCAGTTTCTTCTCTTATGCTTTCAAATTTCCAATTCCTTTTTAGAATTTCTTCACAATCCGAATGATCTGTATCAGATTCTGAACTGGTATCTGATATTTCCAGATGTCGACTTACAGGTCGATCTTCAAGTTCTGGAACTTCAGCTATTTCCTCTACTTCTTCTGTCGTTGCACTTGTAGTTGGGTCTTCCAGATGTCGACTTACAGGTCGATCTTCAAGTTCTGGCACCCTGTTTGTTTCCTCTTCTGCTTCTGATGCTGAACTGTTATCCAATATTTCCAGATGTCGACTCACATGTCGATCTTCAGGTTCTGGAACTCTGATGGTGTGACTGGCATGCACCCAGTGTTTCACTCCTGCACACTTGACTGCAGTGGTTGTCACCAGGATCACTTGTCATGGTTCGTCCCAGCGAGGAACCAAACAGTTTCTTCTCCTGTGGACTTTTATGCGGACCCAATCTCCTGGATTCAAGTCGTGAGCTGGTTTTCTTTCAAGAGTGGTCGCATCCGGTCCAACCTGATGAAACACAGAACGCACCACATCAGCCAATCCTTTGCAATAATCCAGCACTAGATCATCAGTTATAGTCAGTAGTTTGTTGACAGGTACTTGTGCTTGTCTCATTGCTCGTCCCATAATTATTTCATGGGGACTGAGTCCAGTTTTCCTTTCTGGAATACTTCTGATTGTCATTAAAACTAATGGCAAGGCATCTGGCCATTTGAGTCCTGTAGCTTGACACATTTTTCCTAACCTGTTCTTAATTGTTCCATTCACTTGCTGTACGATTCCAGAAGCCTCTGGTCTGTATGCACAATGCAGTTTTTGTTTAATACTAAGTGCTTCACAAATCAGTTTAACTAATTCATTTTGGAAATGTGTTCCTCTATCTGTTTCAATCGTGACTGGAAAACCATACCTCGGAATGAATTCTCGCAGCATAAGTTTTGCTACCGTTATTCCATCATTCCTTCTGGTTGGGTATGCCTCCACCCAACGGGAAAACAAACAGACGACCACTAGGACATACCTTAGTCCAGAGCTTTCCAAACTCTGTGTCGCGACACGGTACTGTGTCGCCTGACATGTGTGGGTGTGTCGCGCGACGGTGCTCTTAATCAAGCATGTATGGCTGCCTAAGATCTTTAAACTTTAAAGATTTTAGTCAGCCGTACATGCTGATTAAAGCACCGTCGCTCGCACACCACACATGTCAGCGTACATTCTTGTTCTTTTTTTTGTTTTCCGTACGTCTGCGCATGTCAGTGACGCAGTCCGGGGTACGCGGAGGCTGGAGAGACGTTAGTGGAGCGTGTGCGCGCGGCCTCATTCCCTTTGCCGCGCGCGTTGATCATTGACTGCGCAGTTCATGGAGGCGCCTCTGCTCCTCATCCCTGGCGCTCTTTTAGTAGAGGCAGCGCGGAGACGAGGAGCACTGCCCGGAGGCTTCTGAGGGGAGTCGGGCTACGGCGCTGTCTGTTTGTGCCACGGAGCGCGGAAACGCCCGGGCGCTCCCGCCACCATGAAATCCAGGCCTATCTGCCCTCCCTGCTGTAGGTGGGTAATTACTTTGTATTATTTGATCGCGTTTACTGCATTTTACATTCCGGCGCGGAGGGGCAGGAGGTGAAGTGATAGTAACTATCACTTCACCTCCTGCCCCTCCGCGCCAACATGTTGGACATATGGGACATGTAGTTTTACTGCCGTCACTGTTTTAAATGGCGGCAAGGGGGTTACTTTCCAGAAAAAGTAAGTCAGGGATTGAGCAGCAGGGGGTAAGGGAGACGTCTCTGGCAGCTCAAGGGGACTTTGAAATAATTATGTTTATGGTGGTGACTTTTTTATGGGGGTGTTTATGAGTGGGGAAGGGGGGTCTCGGGTCAGGCGTCTGTGGAGCGTTTCACAGATAAGGGCCTGAGACTGGGAGGTGGGTAGCAGTGCTGACGGCCCCTTCAGTGGCTCGGAGAGCCCCTGGGAGAGCTGGCCCGCCATCTATCTTTGTGCCCTGATAAAAGCCCCTCTTCTTGCCAAGCTGCACTCAGGCCCATAAATACCTCAGTGTGCATGGGCCTCTGAGAGGACTGGAGACGGGTGATAGGGGGATTAATGACCCTCAAGGGAGCGCAGTGAGTGGCTTCATTAGCAGTATCAACTGCTACCAGATAAAGTTGCAGTCCATGATTAATAGTCCCTCCCAAGCACGCTTCTTCATCCAGCAGACCAGTACAGCTTGTGATTTCGGATAAAATGTGTTTTTGCCTTTGCAGCAGATGACTACTTTTTGACTTGACCACGCTGTGGCACTGTTAACTGCTTCAGGCATGTATGGGAGAAAATCAGAATTTGCTTGTACGGTGGACAATCTTGTAATGGTGGGCTTAACACATATATGGCTGACTGTGAGAACATTTGAGATGTTGGAGGTGTTGGCATATATAAAGTAGTTAATCAATGTTTTAATAAACTGTGTCAAATGTTATATTACTCTGATGGTGAGAAGACTGGGTCAATTAGTATGGTGGGGTTGGGCCCACGTGGTAAAAGTAGCACATTTCCTCATTAAATTTACGGCTTGTTAATTTTTATGGCAAAGGCACTGTTAATATATTAGTCAGCCTTAACAGTGAGTACACCCATTCAACTTTAGTGTTTTTTTAGGGAATTTACAGGAGTTTTGTTGTGATGTGGTATGTGAGGTGTGGTGGTGTGTGGAGTATATGATCGTTGTTTGTGTTGATACATGGTGTTCTTTGTGTGGCTGTAAGAAGGGGGGTGTTGGCGTAACTGCTGCTATCCATCTGCCTGTCTATCGCTTCCCAACAATCCCTCTTTTAGCACTAAATCATCCTGAAGCGCCAATGTTTGGCCTGTCTTACTGCAGTCTGCATGCCCTCTTTCCAACTCTAGCTTCCTGCCTCACCTCTCTGTGTCCCCACATCTCTGAAGCCCCTCCGCCACACTGCCTGCAACCCCTCTATGTGCTCCCACTTTCAATCTGCTTCCTAACCCCTCTGTGTTTCACGACACCCTGTGGTCCGTATATACCATCCTTCCAGTCAGCCCCTGTGAGCCTTCCCCTGCATCCCATCTATGTGCCCCTCAAACCCATGCAGTCTCTATGTGTGGTCCTTCCCTTCTGCGCCCTGTCTGTCAATATATCTGTGCCTCTCTGTTGTATCTATCTCGCCCCTGCCGGCCCTCTGTGCCCCTCCACCCCCGAAGCTCCTGTGTGTAACTGCCTAGCCCTAGCCTAGCCTGTTTAACTGCCTGGCCTGCCGCCCTTTTGTATGTGCTCTGCCTCATCTCATCACTGCAGCCCCTCTATGAGCTAACAA
This sequence comes from Calotriton arnoldi, assembly GCA_963921515.1. Classification (NCBI taxonomy): domain Eukaryota; kingdom Metazoa; phylum Chordata; class Amphibia; order Caudata; family Salamandridae; genus Calotriton; species Calotriton arnoldi. The sequence continues at coordinate 1,072,142 of CAWUFW010004205.1, forward strand.
CTGTAGTGCTTATGTGTGGCAAAGTTCTCCTGCAAGCCCTCAGTATGCCCCTGCCCCCCACTTTGGCCAATACCCTGTTTCCGCTGTCCCTCTGTGTGACCACGACTCCTGGAACTCCAATATGACACTCATCATCCATTCCGCCTTTCCATGCCACTCCGCTTCACATGTCTGACACCAACCTTACCCCACCAGGTCCTTCATATATCGCTCTTCCATTCATTTCTAAAGCTGCACACTTGAAACACCATGTTCAAATAACCTGTGTTACATGCTAACCATCCTATGACTGCTCAGTTACTTGTGCAATAAAGTGAGCTGCACTCCGGTTGTTTGTACATTCTGAAACTCACGTTTCAAGCAAGCTGGAGTTTTTTTGCTGTTAAGTAAATGCTTTGTTTATATTTCTGACTTTCAACATTGGTTGAGATTCCAGCTCTGTGTTTACTGCTTACTCTTCCAGTGTATATCAATATTGTGATTTATGGATTAATTGTCATATAGCTGGGTCTGAACTGAGGTGGCGAAGTGAGTTAAAGAATGATGATGGATTCAACCCAGATCTGTGACTGGGGGTGAGTGTCTGTAAAGTTTCAGCGCTCCGCCCATCCTCTCCTTGTGTTTGCTTCATTGTTTTATAGACCAATCTTAAATCCTGTGTTACTATTGACTAGATTAGAACTAGATTCTTGAAAGATGGCAGCAATTATTTTCAACACAGCTTGGACAACAGTTTGATTTCCCAACCATTTTAGAAGTTTCAGAAACGTGGTCCTTCAACTTAATTAGAATTTCCCACGGGCATTGTTGGCGTGGCTCTTCCACCTTCAATGTCATGTTTTTCACGTGCTGCACTGCTACCTCATTTAGGTTGCCTGTCTCTGATCCAGTCAAAAAGGCTTCAGTGTCATAGCAGAGCAATATGTGGTTGTTTATGTGATTATCTCTTCATTGCTTCCTGTTCAAATAAACAGACATAAATTTGTTTTTTAGGAAAGTAAGCAATCTAGTTTCGTGTGGAAGACCATGTCATGGAAATGTAAGGGCCTTCTGATAAATTAAGATGGAATATAATTGTGGGTTCTGGACAGCTCACTTGGCATCCTGAGTCTGTCCGAGCCACTGTCAATGCAGTTATTACTTCTGTCCCACCTTATGCTGAGAGCTCTGATTTCACATGATTATCTACTACTCAAATCCTGAAATGTTACTAGAGAGAATGAGGACTGTAAGCAAGGCGTAAGAATGTTAAACTTCATATCTCATGTTCTTCCTATCTCTAGATTTCCACATTTCTTCCTTTTCCCGGAAGCAGCCCCATAGTTTCCTGGATGCAGTCACAGAAACAGCAACTTTGGACACAGCAGCATCATAGGCTTTAAGAAGCGGATGCAGCAGCACTAGCCACAGAAACAGCCACATTGCAGATACAGACACCTGAGACAATAGCACCAGAGGTAGCAGGTATCAGTCACACAGAGGCATGAGAGACAGCATGTTCTAGTTTAGCCCATATTGCATGAAAGCCTAAAAAAGGAGACACTTTTGAAGTTCAGGATTTGCTGTGGGACATTCCAGAGATCACTAGGCAAGGGCAAGATAAGCCAAACAAAAACACAAAATGGATAAGTTTATAATTAAGAAGCGAAAAGCTGGTGAAGATGGCGTTTGCGAGGAACAAAATGCAGCAGCTATTGAGGAAAGTACCCAAGAATCAACTGAACCGTCTGTCTCAGTACGTAAGAAGTGTAAAGGAAAAATCTCCAATCCTCGTTTATATAATAAAGCTTATATGAAACTGGGGTTCACATTTTCTGGTAATGAAAACCATCCTTGTCCCCAGTGTTTAGTTTGTGGGGAAATACTTGCAAATGAAAGTATGGTACCAAATAAATTAAAACGACATTTTACCACAAAACACAGCCATTTGCCCGAAAAACCAGTAGAATACTTTATTGAGCTTTCAAAATCTATAAGGAAGCAGTCTGCATCATTCACAAAGAGAATGAAGATATCAGAGAAAGCTCAAAAGGCAAGTTACTTGGTTGCTCAAATAATTGCCAAAAACAAGGAACCACACACTGTTGCCGAAACCACCATAAAGCAATCTTGCTGTGCTATTGTTCGAACAATGTTTGGGCCAGAATTTGAGATAGAAGTTAATAAAATCCCTTTGGCAGATAACACAATTGGAAGACGTATTCAAGATATGTCTGCTAACATTAAGCTGCAAATGAAGGATATTTTCAAGACGATAATATGATCTTTACATTGCAATTAGACGAATCAACAGATGTCAGTGGGTTAGCTCAATTACTGGTTTTTATACGTTTCATTCATACTGACAGAATTATTGAGCAATTCCTGTGTTGCCTAGAACTTCCATTGAGAACTAGAGGTGAGGATATATTTAAAACTTTAGATTGCTTCATGAAGGAAAATAATTTGCAATGGTTAAATTGTGTCGGAATATGCACGGATGGTGCACCCTCAATGGTTGGCTCAACAAAAGGGTTTATAGCTTTAGCAAAGAAAAAAATGAAAATATCATATCTACTCATTGCTTTTTACATCGCGAGGCACTAGTCGCGCAAACCATTGGAAATGAATTAAGAAAAGTTATGGACAAAGTGGTTCAAATGGTCAATTACATTAAAAGCAGACCTCTTAAATCAAGAATATTTGCTCATATTTGTGAGCAAATGGGGGCAAGGTTTAAAAAGCTTCTACTGCACACAGAGGTTCGTTGGCTCTCAAGAGGTTGCGTGCTTTGTCGTGTATACGAATTGCGGGAAATGATGCTTAAACTTTTTGAGGAAAATCAGCAACACGAATTCTGCGATCTAATTCAAAACAAACTTTGGTGCACAAAATTGGCATATCTTGCTGACATATTTGAACATTTGAATAAAATTAACATCAGTATGCAAGGAAAAGGAGAAAATATGTTAACAGCAGTAGATAAAATTTGTGCGTTGAGAGACAAAATACAAATTTGGACAAGGAAAGTGAAAGAAGGCAATTTTGAAATGTTTTCCAAAACTGCTGAGTGCCAGCTGAAATGTGATATCAGCCCGCTGATTGTTGACCATTTAACATTGCTCGGAGAGAAAGTTTATCAATACTTTCCAAATGTTGAAATCCAACACTATGATTGGATCAGAAATCCATTTCTTTCAACTGCAACTGGGAACTTTTCACTTACTGAAGAAGAAGAATTAGCTGAATTAAAAAATGATCGAAGTATGTTAATGATGCATGAAGAGGGTGATTTAGACAGCTTTTGGATTCGTGTTACAAAAATGCATCCAAACATAGGTAAAAAAGCGTTAAAAATTCTCTTGCAATTTTCTACTACATACATTTGTGAAGTATCCTTTTCAACGATGACAAACTTAAAGACACTGAAACGTGGAAGCTTGAAAATGCTTGATGATGAAATGCGAGTGTCTTTATCTAATATTCAACCAAATATTGACCAGCTGTGTTCATCCTATCAACCTCATATATCTCATTAAAATAGTAAGTGCTGTTGTTTTTATTCAAAGGTTTTTACTTCTTCTCCTATGAGAAACAAAATAGCACTTTGGAAAAGCAAAGTGAAAGAAGGACATTTTGAAATGTTTTCCAAAACTGCTGAGTGCCAGCTGAACTGTGATATCAGCCCGCTGATTGTTGACCATTTAACATTGCCCAGAGAGAACCTTTGTTGGGAAAAAATCCTTTAAGCAGTGCAAATCATTTAATCACCACATCTACAAGAAAAGGAGTACAAACAGGTTTATTGCATATGCCAGGCTAGTTCAGCTGGGAGAGTGATGTGCTATAAGAAAAGCACAAGTCAGTCTCAACTTACATACACTTACATACACTTACAACTTACATACATACACATACAACTTACATACACTTTGGAAAAGCAAAGTGAAAGAAGGACATTTTGAAATGTTTTCCAATACTGCTGAGTGCCAGCTGAACTGTGATATCAGCCCGCTGATTGTTGACCATTTAACATTGCTCAGAGAGAACCTTCGTTGGAAAAAAATCCTTTAAGCAGTGCAAATCATTTAATCACCACATCTACAAGAAAAGGAGTACAAACAGGTTTATTGCATATGCCAGGCTAGTTCAGCTGGGAGAGTGATGTGCTGTAAGAAAAGCACAAGTCAGTCTCAACTTACATACACTTACATACACTTACAACTTACATACATACACATACAACGTACATACACTTTGGAAAAGCAAAGTGAAAGAAGGACATTTTGAAATGTTTTCCAATACTGCTGAGTGCCAGCTGAACTGTGATATCAGCCCGCTGATTGTTGACCATTTAAAATTGCTCAGAGAGAACCTTCGTTGGAAAAAAATCCTTTAAGCAGTGCAAATCATTTAATCACCACATCTGCAAGAAAAGGGAGTACAAACAGGTTTATTGCATATGCCAGGCTAGTTCAGCTGGGAGAGTGATGTGCTGTAAGAAAAGCACAAGTCAGTCTCAACTTACATACACTTACATACACTTACAACTTACATACATACACATACAACTTACATACACTTCGAGTCTACTCTTATAATAACATTATAATTAACATTGCTCAGAGAGAACCTTTGTTGGGAAAAAATCCTTTAAGAGTGCAAATCATTTAATCACCACATCTACAAGAAAAGGGAGTACAAACAGGTTTATTGCATATGCCAGGCTAGTTTAGCTGGGAGAGTGATGTGCTATAAGAAAAGCACAAGTCAGTCTCAACTTACATACACTTTGAGTCTACTCTTATAATACTAATTGAGGAAAGTACCCAAGAATCAACGTAACCATCTGTCTCAGTACGTAAGAAGTGTAAAGGAAAAATCTCCAATCCTCGTTTATATAATAAAGCTTATATGAAACTGGGGTTCACATTTTATGGTAATGAAAACCATCCTTGTCCCCAGTGTTTAGTACACTTCGCGTCTACTCTTATAATGCTAATTTTGGCCTAGATCCATATTTAATACAATGTTCACAATAGAAAAAGCTTCATGCTTTTCCGTTATGTCCCACCCAGATTACATACATTTCCTGCAGGTTTTCCTTGTGTTCGTGACTTCTCACGCCACACTTACAGACTACAATAGGAACATTCTTGATGCTCTGAATTTCCTGTAACATATTCCAAGACAGAAAGTTTCTCAGCCAGAATACTATAGTAAGGAAAAAACACTTAAGCCAGACCGCATTTAGACCTTTTTTTGAAAGCAGGCTGTAGGTTATTTCCAGATACAAATGTGCAACTTAACATGCACGTTTAACCACACATTTAAACCACATTATACTGTTTTACTTTTTTACATGAAAAAGTCTTAGTTTGGGGGTAAGTGACAGGTAAAACAGAATAATAAGGGCCTAAATATAACTTTCACCTTCATCATTATTTCCCAAATGTTGAAATCTAAAGACTATGATTGCATCAGAAATCCATTTCTTTCAAATGCAACTGGGAACTTTTCACTTTCTGGAGAAGAATTGGCTGAAATAAAAAGGACACTGAAACATGGAAGCTTGAAAATGCTTAATGACGAAATGCGAGTGTCTTTATCTAATATGCCACCAAATATTGACCAGCTGTGTTCATCCTATCAACCTCATGCAGCTCAATAAAATAGGAAGTGCTGTTGTTTTTATTCAAAGTTTTTTAATTTTTGTGCTATGAGAGACAAAATAGCAATCTGGAAAAGCAAAGTCAAAGAAGGACATTTTGAAATGTTTTCCAAAACTGCTGAGTGCCAGCTGAAATGTGATATCAGCCCGCTGATAGTTGACCATTCAACATTGCTTAGAGAGAACCTTCATCATTACTTCCCAAATGTTGAAATCTAAAGACTATGATTGCATCAGAAATCCATTTCTTTCAACTTCAATTGGGAACTATCACTTTCTGGAGAAGAATTGGCTGAAATAAAAAATGACACTGAAACATGGAAGCTTGAAAATGCTTAATGACGAAATGCGAGTGTCTTTATCTAATATGCCACCAAATATTGACCAGCTGTGTTCATCCTATCAACCTCATGCAGCTCAATAAAATAGTAAGTGCTGTTGTTTTTATTCAAAGTTTTTAATTTTTGTGCTATGAGAGACAAAATAGCAATCAGGAAAAGCAAAGTCAAAGAAGGACATTTTGAAATGTTTTCCAAAACTGCTGAGTGCCAGCTGAAATGTGATATCAGCCCGCTGATAGTTGACCATTCAACATTGCTTAGAGAGAACCTTCATCATTACTTCCCAAATGTTGAAATCTAAAGACTATGATTGCATCAGAAATCCATTTCTTTCAACTTCAATTGGGAACTATCACTTTCTGGAGAAGAATTGGCTGAAATAAAAAATGACACTGAAACGTGGAAGCTTGAAAATGCTTACTGACGAAATGCGAGTGTCTTTATCTAATATGCCGCCAAATATTGACCAGCTGTGTTCATCCTATCAACCTCATTCATCTCAATAAAAGAGTAAGTGCTGTTGTGTTTATTCAAAGTTTTGTAATCCTTGCACATATTTACATATTGTTACTCATAAAGGACAACATGTTTTGGAAATGTATGTGTGTTATATTACAAATCATATATTTTTTCAAAAAATCAATGAGAGGTTTTCATGAGATATGTTGTGTCCCCATACATTTTGATATTTACAATTTCTATGAGATATGTATTTGTCCTTATTTCTTATATGCAGTTAATTTTACCTCAAAGTGCTGAATGGAAAAACATGACTCGTCTTATTTTCTGTTGGCTTTTGGCGCGCTGCAGAGAGCAGTCCCATCTGAGTTCAATGCGCAGAGACCAGCTGATAAGTTGCATGATTGTTTTACCACTCACAATTTCCCCTTCCTGAAAGGATTTTTGCATAACTCATATTCAGCAAGGCAGCAGGCGGACTTTGTGCATGGTTGGAAGGGTTGGCAGTACGTGCACCCGCCCTTTTTGTTCCCTAAATCACTGGGGCATGTGTCAATGTGTGCATGATTATATTCTTGCTTCAGGCACAAACCTAACCTTACACCCACTTTTGCTAGTCACTATCTTTGTTAGAACAGATTCACAATTGCTATAGTAACCTTCCTGCTTTCTCAAATTTGCTGGAAAATGCACCATTTGCCCACTTGTTTTTCAAAATTTTCTTCCGGGGGGAGAACCCCCCCAAACCCCCCTTAGGTGGTTCGGCCTCGCTCGCTACGCTCGCTCGGCAGCAGGCGGACTTTGTGCATGGTTGAAAGGGTTGGCAGTGTGTGAACCCGCTCTTTTTGTGCCGTAATTCACTGGGGCATGTGTCAATGAGTGCATGATTATATTCTTGTTTCGGGCACAAACCTAACCTTACACCCAGTTTTGCTAGTCACTGTCTTTGTTAGAACAGATTCACAATTGCTTTAGTAACCTTCCTGCTTTCTCAAATTTGCTGGAAAATGCACCATTTGCCCACTTGTTTTTCAAAATTCTCTGCCGGGGGGAGAACCCCCCTGGAATCCCCTTAGGTGGTTCGGGGTCGCTCGCTACACTGCCTTACCGTGTCCCAAAAATGATGCATATCCAAAATGTGTGTCACCAACATGAAAAGTTTGGAAAGCCCTGCCTTAGTATGTTGCAAGGTGGCATTTCAATAAAATCCATTTGCATTCAAGTGAAAGGACCTCCTTCTCGTCCTATTGTTCCTAGACTCACTACTGTCTTCCTTCCTGGATTTAACTGTTGACAAATAAGACATCTCTGACAAAGACTTGTGGAGAAGTGTGGCTCAATGGTTAGAGCGGCAGACCCTGATGCAGAGATCTGGCCCGGGACCAGGGTTCAATTCCCGCCTCGGCGGGTCTTGGGCTCAATTTCCTCGGACCTGATAATTCTCGCCTCGGTGCCTATTCTAATCATGGGTCCCACTCTGCAACTCTGGGCAATAGCTTGCTTAATCTCCACAACGGCCCCAACAGCGCTGGGATGCCTGGCTTCACCCTGGGGGTGCCCAGGAGTGGACATTTCACAGGGAAAAGCCAGGAAGGGTTCCACAGCGGTATGCGTACAGCGCCTGGACACCCCTTTGGGGGTATGGGTGCGCTTTACAAGTACAAATTTCATTTCATTTCATTTCAGCTATGGCTCTGAATTTTGGATTATACCATGTTTGTCTAAAAGTCTGATCATTGAATCTCTCCCAATATGGGCTTGTCCATGGTACATCCGCGCCATGTCAGAAATCATGCTATCAGGCATAACTGGTCTTTCATCTCTGTAAACCCAAACATCATTTTCTTCAAGTTTTCTACATCCTGCTTTTATCCATGTATCTTTTTCCTCATCATCTGCAGCTTCCTGTAACTGTCTCACCTCATCCCATGTCTCAACAGGGTTAGTAAAAAGCAAAGGACAAGAAATATGCTCTCTTTCTCGACTTTTGTTTAAAGAAACCACATTCTTTGCACAGTACTGTGCAATCTCGTCAGCATATTTATTACCAACAGTTATGTAGTCTTCCCCATTTTTATGTGCATTGCACTTCACAACAGCAATCTGTTTAGGCAGCTGTATCGCCTCAAGCAAAGCTTTCACAAAATCTCCATTTCTAATGGGTGTTCCTGCAGACGTCAAGAAACCCCTTTGTGACCAAATCTGACCAAAGTCATGCACCACCCCGAAGCCATACTGGCTATCTGTCACAATCGTAACCCGTACATTTCTTCCCAACTTGCATGCTTGAATCAGAGCTACTAGTTCTGCGACTTGGGCAGACTGTATCCCTTTCAGACAAGATGCTTCCATTACAGTTGCTACTGTGCAAACTGCATATGCTGCACTTAGAACTCCATCACTCGTTCTCAAACATGAGCCATCCACGAACATAATATAATCTGATTCCTTTAAAGGCTCATCTCGTATGTCAGACCTTGGTTTTGTGCAATATTCAAGCACATTCAGACAATCGTGATCTACTTCATCCATTTCAATTATACTTTCTTCATCTGGTAAAGATGTCGAAGGATTCACATTCATACATCTGTCAATGGTCACATTATCTGCACTCAAAATTACTTTTTCATACCTAGTCAGCCGACTATGTGTCATGTATTGGGTTTTCGTTCTTGTCAAGAGAATTTCCACAGAATGGGGAACATATACTCTCAGTGGATATCCCATCACTATGCCTTCACTCTGTTCCAGACTCACACAAGTAGCAGCAACTGCTTTCAAACATCCAGGCAATGCTTTCGCTACAGGGTCTAAAACAGCTGAAAAATATGCAATTGGTCTTTTCATAGTTCCATGTCTCTGTACCAAAACTGAAAATGCACATCCATCTCTTTCACTGCAATACAGCTCAAAATCTTTCTCATAGTCAGGCATTCCTAATGCTGGAGCCTCACATAATTTCTTTTTCAGCTCTCTGAATGCTTTCATTTCTTCATCATTCATTTCAAAAGGATCTTTAACATCCTTCTTTGTCAGTTTTGCAACGGTTTAGCAATCAGCAAAAAACCGCTTATCCATTGTCGACAATATCCAACCATTCCCAAAACATTCTTACCTCTCTTTGTGTCATTGGAGCTCTCATTCCTTGAATCATTTTTATTCTTTCAGTCGTTACCTTTCGCACTCCTTTCTCAATTTTATGCCATAAATAATGGACTTCTTGTTGACAAAACTGCAATTTTGAAGGGGACACTTTATGTCCTCTTTTTGCTAAATGATTCAGCAAAGCAATTGTATCATTGACACATGCTTCCTTCGTTTTTGATGCCACCAGTAAGTCATCAATATACTGAACGATCACTGACTTTTCTGGCATTTTTAAATCTTCCAACGATTTCTTTAGAATCTGATTAAAGATTGAGGGACTTTCTGTGTACCCTTGAGGAATTCGGCACCATGCCAAAATACGCTCTCCAAACCTAAACGCAAATAATGGCTGGCTATCTGGATGTAATGGAATAGAGAAAAATGCATGACATAAATCAATTACTATGTACCATTCTGCTTCACGTGGAATCTGGTATAGAATCACAGCAGGGTTCGGTACTATTGGGCAACAAGGCACAACAATTTTGTTTACCTTCCTCAAATCCTGTACAATTCTATTTGTTCCGTTTGGCTTTTTCAGTCCCATTATTGGCGAATTACATGAACTGCTCATAATTTCTTTTAAAATCCCTTGTTCAATCATTTTATTTATTACTGGCGTTATTCCTTCAATTATTTCTGGTGTCAATTTATACTGGGGCGTATTTGGGTAACTCGTTCCCTCTTTCACTGTTATTTTAACGGGATCTACTCCTTTCATTAATCCTACATCTTCTCCTGTAAAGTCCCACACTTCTTCTTTCACTGTCTTTTTCAATTCAATTGGGATTTTCTCTGCATCAAATACAGGAAACAAATCATTTACTTCTGGTTCTAAATTCACCATTGTCATTTTATACAGCACATCCTCATCTGGAGTCTGAAATGCAATTCCATCTGGGGTACAATAGATAGTGCAATTCATCTTGCACAATAAATCGCGTCCTAATAGGTTCACGGGACTACAATCGCATACCACAAATCGGTGCATTTCACTAAATGGACCAATTCTTACCTCCACTAATTTAGTAAGAGGCGTCTTAATTTGCTGATTTGAAACTCCAACTACTTGGATATGTTCACCTGAGAGAGGAAGGTTTGGTATTTCCACTGACCTAACAGTAGAACGGGTAGCTCCAGTGTCAACAAGGAATGTTACATTTGCACCATTCACTTCTCCATCCACAAATGGACCAGACTGATCTACCTCTAGAGTTGCGCCAAGCACGCACTCTTCCCCTCTCCTAGGCACCGTCAGAAACTTTCATCCGTGTCATCCTCATCCTGTCGTAACCAATATTGAGAAATTGCAGCTGCACGCGGCAACTGTGTTACCTGTTCTCCTCCGTAGAATCCTGTTTCTGCACTGTATTTCTGTTGGTTAACACTCTTGGGAAGTGGTGGTTGTGGCACCTGACCTTGTTGAGTAACTACCTCACTCTGCACCTGTGAATTTAATGATTGATTTTCCACATTAGGTTTTGGAGGAAATTTACACTCGTTTCTCCAATGTCCTAGCTTTCCACAGTTGTGGCATGGCCACTTTTTCTTTGCCTCATCTATGCTCATTTGTCCTTTTCCTTTACCTATATTAGGTCGGGATCTAACCTGTCCTGTTTCATTACCGGTATTACTCAATTGAGCTTCTTGCTTCTCTGCAACTTTCACCTGTGCCCACATGGCCTTTTCTTTCAATTTACGCTGTCTACTCTCAATATCATCACTGCAATACTTAGCATATCTCAAAACCTCGTCCACTGTGCTATTCTGCCAACAAATCATATGCTGCTTAATCATTTCACTTATCTCTGGTTTCAATCCATATACAAATCTATATACAAAATGACTCATATCCTTCTCATTTAGTGTCTCATAACCACTGTACTGTTTGAAAACCAACAACAGTCTCTCGTAATATGCATGCACTGATTCTTTACTCTCCTGCGTTGTTCTGTCTATTTTTACCCAATCTGTTTCTTTAGGTGGAATCTTATTCTTCAAAAGGTAATTACTTGGTCGTACTTCCTCATCACTTCTGGTCCTGGCGCTCCTGTTTTAGCGTCCCTTGGATATTCTACAGTTGGCCAATCAATAGTAATCTTACATTCTGTCCACAAATCAGCTGGCACTACTATATCAAACAATCCATCCAGATCTATCCACAACACCTTTGAAACCTTAACAAATCTTTCCACTTGTCTGTACCATTCTACTGGCTTCTCTCTCAACTTTGGGAAGTCATTTGTAAATGACAGTATATCCTGTCTGGTCCATGGAACATGCACATAACTACCACCTGGAGTTTCTCTCATCGGGTATTCCCTTACAACTGGTTCCTTATCTGTCACTGCAAAAGCCAAAGATGCTTTATCTGTTGTTTTCTCATTCCTTTTCGACCATCTATTTCTCCATCTATCCACATCACCCCATTTTCTCAGTAAAACAATTAACTCTTTTATTTGGGTCAGTCTTCCTGATGTGTTCAAATTCTCTATATCTTTCTCACAAAAATCTACTCTGTATGGTTTCTGCAACGTTCTTACTTTTACAAACTCTACTCCTAGTTCACTTGCTGTCTCTTCCAATTTGTCATGTAAATTTCTAGCTCTCCATGTAAGACTTTTGCACAAAAACATAATCTCATCATCCTGATAATTTTTTAATTTTTCTGTACCAATTGTTCCTAAAATTAATTCTTCCATGTCTATTTTCAACCTGATTACATCTAATGGTTTCACTTCCGTTTCTTTTGTTTTTAGCGCTTTCATCCATTCATTTAACTCATCTGGAGTCGGACCTACAGGCGTACTATTTAATTCTATCCAATTGCTACTTCTTTCTGGTGTCCCTGATACAGACTCCATCACCATAGGCATTCTCCTAATCTCATTCTCATTTATCGTCAAATTAGTAGGTGGGCTTGGTCTATAGGTACTAGCCAAATTGTGTGCACCTTCATTATTCAGTTCCATCCCTTCTCTTTTTCTTTGCAAATGTGAATTCATGGGAATCACTAAAGAACGTTCATCAATTTTCTGATTCTCAATAATTGGCATTACTGGACCTATCGTTACTGGTACAGTTACAGCTTCCATATTCTTTGTCAATGCTCTTATTTTCTCAGTCAATTCTCTTGTTGTTTTTGCTAATTCAGCTGCATTGTCACTTTCTATCTCTTCATTTTGTGAAGTTTTTAATTGATCTTGTGACCTATTTGTCTCATCTCTTCGTTCGGGATTTTTATTCCTCCCAGTTTCCATTGGCGGTGCATTAGGTGTCACCACCGCAGAAGTCTGTTGGTATGGAGGTGGGTTTCTGTTTAAAATATCTTCCAGCAATTCGTCATCTGTTTCACTACCACCATACACATACTTTTCTACCACTACATGTTTCTTTTTCTCGGTACACTTTCTCTTTGCTTCTTCCTCAACTGTAAAAGCTGGAAACAAACCTCCTGTCATGTTAGCACATCTCCAACGCTTTATTCTGTCCTCATGATTTACTCCCCATAACCTTCCAGGCACAAACTCATGATTCTTTAATCCTCTGAATCTCTCTCGTTCATACATCTCATCTTCCCATTCCGTTAAAGCTTCAAACTGTGTCGGTCTAGGTCTAGGTTCTAACATTGCCATCTTTTCTCTCAAGTTCCGTAGTACAGCTACATTAAATGAACCATTCTCAGGGAAAGCCAATGCTCCATCATTCTTGGTATATTTTGTCCAATTTTCTAACTATATGCATGTATGATATCCATATTTCAGCATCATATGCGAAGCTGGTGATTTCGGCGGAGGAATTATTTGTCCCTCTCTAGTCACTACCTTTTTGTCTTTCTTAAAGAAATTCTTAACTTTCGTCATCCATGACGTTTTCTCCCTACCATACTTATAATACGACATGATTCACAATCTCTTTTCTCCTCAAATGATCCGTAATTCAACACTGTTCTGTATGCGTTATTCCAACCAATCCTAGCGCGACTCACACCAACACTCCAATCAGAGCAATTTCTGTCTACCGCGCACTGACCAATCCCAGCGCGGCTTCTGTCTACGTCAGTTCTGCTCCTGTTTCCGTGTGACTAGCGCACTGTCCAATCCCAGCGCAACTCTTGTCTACGTCACTTCTGCTCTTGACCCCTCCTTTACAAAATTTATCGACAATTTCTTTTTCAACAATTCTTCGTTAGTTACAACATTTAAAACACATTTCCATTGTCTGATTCGCTAAACCAAAGAGATAGCTTTGACCATTTACACAAGAACTCTGTATTTTCCAGTAGGCAGCGCTTACCTCTACCCTACCACAGAATTTTCAGTTTCACCGATAAAGTAGTACTTCCCTCTACCTTACCCTTCTTTCAAGCAATCAGTCAACCCGTTTCTCTAGGGATAAAACACATGTGGAGACTATACTGCTCCTGAGAATTAAGGCCAGAGTTTCACAAGAAAACCGATCACTATTTCACTTACACACCTTTTATACGGAAAATGTCCCTATCATAACACAACTTGCGTTATTACCAATATGAATTCAGACAATGCACCATTCCATGTGACTTCTCTTGCCACACGTGTTCCACTTCCTACTTCCCGGAAGCGTGAAAACTTACATATAACATAACGCGACTCAACATAAAGTGTTAGACATGAACTTATCAATAATCACTAATCAATAATCAATAATCACCAAACTAATCTATAGTAACCATAACTCTGCTACCAAGAAATCTGATCCAGCGCTAACAATAAAAATTATTCTCCTATATGCTTCGGTCATCCAGGTGCAACTATTCCTTCAACACACACACTATATCCATATGACAGTGGGGCCCATAACACCGCATATACATTCACTTACTCATTTATTCCCTGGATTTCCTCCGTCAATAACCTAGGAGAAAAACGATTCGCTGGAAGGAGAAGGGATACCTCTTTTAACATGACATAATGTTTCTCATTTGCTTTAAGGTATTCCGCTCATTGGTCGATGGACCAACTAGTAGGAATCAGTTGATGGTGATTAAGACCAGCTCAATCACAATAAACTCTTTATCAATTTACTTTAATCATTGAGCTAAAGATTCACTGAGTCATTTGTTTAAAGAATAATAAAGTTTATATAAAGTTTTGATGCAAGAAATGAGGTTAAGCTTATTATTCAGATTATTACATTTATCATCAATATAAGAATAAATTGAAATTGCAATGCATATCTATTAGACGGAAAAATAAGGTTATCATAGTAAGAACTCTAAAAGATCAATCTATCTGTCTTGGAAAATCTAATAGTTCTAAATGAAAAATCTATCAGGAAAAATTCTCCTAAAGCAGCATCTTATACTCAACTGGAAAATAAAAATAGCAGCAGCAGCAGCATCAGCTCGTCAGCATCAGCAACCGCAAATTCACTGATCTACAGCATCTAACTTCTCCAGCATCTGCTCTCCAGCAACTCACCCCTCCCACCAAGAGTAAGTCTTCTTATACCCTAATTCTAGCTTACTGAATAAAATGTTACATCTTCATGGCGTGATTCTTTCTCATTGGTCCACTCAGGCCCATATACATTTTAATCAAACTTCCTGGTCTTAACTAGTTCCTTGTGGAATGTCCATGCTTGCATCGTTTCCCACAGTTCATGACATTGCTCATCCGCTTCGATCAGTCCAATTTGTTTCTTTTTCTGCTACTTTTTAGATTTAACAGTTCCGTCCATTGATTCAGTTGGACTTCTCACGCTTCTTGCTGATCATCTTGGCACACATCTGCTCAGAAAGGTCACAATAGCCTTGACCATACTTCCATCTTAGCCTCTCAGCACAAGCATGTGATCATCCTTTTCCACAGCCTCTCTCCTCTATCACATGGTTCCCTGCTCATGCGTACTCTAGCAAATGGCGGCCATTTTATATCGCTGCTCAACAGGCCTAAGTGCACTATTTTCAAAGAAAAACAAAATATTGTTAAAATAAAGAATATAAACCCTTTCGTTTCCCTCCCGTCTTTCTACGTACCCCAATTAGGTATTACCTAGCAAATAGCAACATATAAAGCCGTCCCTTACTTACCATCGCTTTATTTTGCAACCACACGTTTTATTTAAAAGCACAGATCATGCGTTTATTATTTTATTAGTACGCAAATATTATGTTAGACACGTAAACAATTATAAGTTGATTATTTTGCACACAGAATAGCGTGTTACCTTTAACCCTTCACATGTAACATACATTGTTGGTTATTTACTTAAACAAACATGTTTTATTAATTATTTTACGAAAATTATTAGGAGGTTAAAAGTTTTTCATTTACCCTGCTCCATCAGGGCTAGGCTCCCAAAGTCAGAGGGAGCAGGAGTGGTTTGCACTACCTCCCTAAGTGCGCACTTCGGCTTGGTCGGCCCTCTGGGGCCGTCCAAACAGTCATGTGTACTTGGCATGTTCTCCGCCTCCCAGTTACTGCCCGAGTGGCCGGTTCGGCCGCTCAGACCAATGTTGACGTTGCTCCTGCAGCGTCATGATTGGCTGGGAGAGTTCAGGAGACTGGGTGCTTCTGGTACTCTGCGAGGACAGAGGAGAGACATGCGGTGGCGGCAGCGGCCAAGAAAGTAAGTTAATTTTTTTTTTTTATATTAAGCCTTTCCCCCGTCCCCACATGCCCTACCACCCCCATACAGAGGCAGCCGCCACTAGCTTTCCAGCGATCTCTCTCTCATGCAATGCATCGCCGCTGAGCTGTGTTGTGTGATATTTTCATAAATCTAGACCAAGGTTTCACATAAACAACTTGTCCAATAAACTGCGATTTTCTATACAAAGGCACTGCTAGACATCCTACCGATGGAGCAGGGTAAATGAAAAATTTTTAACCTCCTAATAATTTTGGGAAAATAATTAATAAAACATGTTTGTTTAAGTAAATAACCAACAATGTATGTTACATGTGAAGGGTTAAAGGTAACACGCTATTCCGTGTGCAAAATAATCAACTTATAATTGTTTACGTGTCTAACATAATATTTGCGTACTAATAAAATAATAAACGCATGATCTGTGCTTTTAAATAAAGCGTGCGGTTGCAAAATAAAGCGATGGTAAGTAAGGGACGGCTTTATATGTTGCTATTTGCTAGGTAATACCTAATTGGAGTACGTAGAAAGACGGGAGGAAACGAAAGGGTTTATATTCTTTATTTTAACAATATTTTGTTTTTCTTTGAAAATAGTGCGCTTAGGCCTGTTGAGCAGCGATATAAAATGGCCGCCATTTGCTAGAGTACGCATGAGCAGGGAACCATGTGATAGAGGAGAGAGGCTGTGGAAAAGGATGATCACGTGCTTGTGCTGAGAGGCATGATGGAAGTATGGTCAAGGCTATTGTGACCTTTCTGAGCAGATGTGTGCCAAGATGATCAGCAAGAAGCGTGAGAAGTCCAACTGAATCAATGGACCGGAACTGTTAAATCTAAAAGTAGCAGAAAAAGATACAAATTGGACTGATCGAAGTGGATGAGCAATGTCATGAACTGTGGGAAACGATGCAAGCATGGACATTCCACAAGGAACTAGTTAAGACCAGGAAGTTTGATTAAAATGTATATGGGCCTGAGTGGACCAACGAGAAAGAATCACGCCATGAAGATGTAACATTTTATTCAATAAGCTAGAATTAGGGTATAAGAAGACCTACTCTTGGTGGGAGGGGTGAGTTGCTGGAGAGCAGATGCTGGAGAAGTTAGATGCTGTAGATGGGTGAATTTGCGGTTGCTGATGCTGACGAGTTGATGCTGCTGCTGCTATTTTTATTTTCAAGTTGAGTATAAGATGCTGCTTTAGGAGAATTTTTCCTGATAGATTTTCATTTAGAACTATTAGATTTTTCCAAGACAAATAGATTGATCTTTTAGAGTTCTTACTATGATAACCTTATTTTCCGTCTAATAGATATGCATTGCAATTTCAATTTATTCTTATATTGATGATAAATGTAATAATCTGAATAATAAGCTTAACCTCATTTCTTGCATCAAAACTTTATATAAACTGTATTATTCTTTAAACAAATGACTCAGTGATTCTTTAGCTCAATGATTAAAGTAAATTGATAAAGAGTTTATTGTGATTGAGCTGGTCTTAATCACCATCAACTGATTCCTACTAGTTGGTCCATCGACCAATGGCGGAATACCTTAAAGCAAATGAGAAACATTATGTCATGTTAAAAGAGGTATCACGTCTCCTTCCAGCGAATCGTTTTCTCCTAGGTTATTGACGGAGGAAATCCAGGGAATAAATGAGTAAGTGAATGTATATGCGGTGTTATGGGCCCCACCATCATATGGATATAGTGTGTGTGTTGAAGGAATAGTTGCACCTGGATGACCGAAGCATATAGGAGAATAATTTTTATTGTTAGCGCTGGATCAGCCCCAACTGCCCAACCTGGCTGGAGTTGAAGTCCTGCAAAGGAAAATAAAATGATAACTTCTTGTTATTATCATTTTCTTTTTCTTCTGCACTGCTCAAAAAGCAGTGGAGCAACGTTCCTCCTCCTCAGAGCCACCACTGTGGAAAGCACCCTTTTTACTAAGATATGGAATTGTCCTGCTTTCTCCTTGGTGGTGGCACACAATCAGGCTGCCTAGTGCCAACCGTACAATTTTACATCATAGTGCATATGTGTCTGTTTGATGTCTAGAATAGGTTTGTACTTGAAGGGTGCTCTTCCAGTTCAAAATATTGTGCCTAGACAAACTGTAAACCATTTCACATTTTGGAGGTGAGCTGTATAGTGCAGAACACATGCACAGTCTAAAACGTTTGAAAAAATAAAAGCATTTCTCCTTTTACTCCTACCTCAAAGAGTTGTTATTTTTTGGAGCAAAATCCTACCTACTATTGCTAGTAGTTAGCTTAGCCTAAAGAAACATGGGTGGTTTGCATGGGAATGCCTGTGCACCACCCATGGAATGCCGCCTTGATGCTAAGTAATGCAAATCTCTGCTTTGTGTTACTTTCAGTGAACTTGCACATGCAGAACACATTTTGTGCTGGGAAGTCAATTGCAAATAAACATTTAGCACCGCAATTTCTGATGCTAACCCGGCACAAAATGTTAGTAAATCTGCCCCTTTTTCATTAAAATCTCCTCATCCCCAAACATCATCATCGTCATCATCATCATCATCAGCAAATATTACAATTTTAAGTTAATTTGTTTGAATGGATTGGTATAGTGATCCTCAGTTTAGTTTCCTGTATAGTATGCCACATAAGAAAACATTTGCCTCCCTCTTCTGTCCCTTGTCAATTGACAAGCTTATCATCAATAAACCGTTCTGGAACTCACATGCTGCTGATAGGGATTTGTGGTAGCATACTCTGTAAGTTTACTATTTTTTGGTATTCATGAACTATGAGTTTTATTTTACCAATAGTAACTTTCCGACTGCTGAGACTGCACTTGTGGTTAAAGCTCTGCACAGAAAAAGATAGGCCTGTCATATCTTTTTAAGTGCTGAGTTCTCCGTCCTGACTGCCAAGTTCCCCCAGTCTATAAATTCCTATTAGTAAAATTCAACTTGTAGTTTGTGAATACCAAAAATTGTAAACTTACACAAAAGTGTAAGTTTACCTTTGTGAATCAGGCCCACTGTATGCAACCAGTTATACATTTTATTTATTTGCTTTTAAAGAAAAGTTATAGGAGCTAATCTAAATACTGCACTAATATTAAAAAATGCTCTATTTATTCAGGGAAATTAACATGATAAGTGTTTGTATTAGAGTGGTCCAATTGCCTTCTGCTAACGATACCCACATCATTATATGATAGAAATTGCATTTTACTTTACTAGTTGTTTTATCCACATTAGTTTATTGAAGCAATCGACCGGACCGTCACACATGACAGGTGCAAAGTGATGAAGCTCCTGGGTCCTGCTTCTCCTTGCTTGTAATCCCCAGGGATCGAGGCCACCAACTGAGCCACTTGCTTTGGCAAAACACAGTTGAAAACCTTGGAGGGTAGGCGAGCCGATTCATTCGATTCCCTGGATGGCTCTATTGTAGCCCCTATGATCTGGGCCATATACTGCGCATATCTCCATCAACATGTAGTCCTGCTATCTTGACTTACTTTGTGTCTCCCCCGCAGTGTTCATTCAGTGCATGGCACGTCCTGGTGCAGCATAGCTCTCTCCGCAGCTACAATGCCGCAGAAGTCGGAGAGAGAGCCAATGCTTGAGGTGCAGGAGATGCTTTCGGGGCAGTGAAAGCCGGTGAAGGAAAACAACGAGTTGGAGTGGTGGCTGCTGGTGAAGCTGTTCCAGCCTCTGAGAGAACACGGGTTTCTGGATGTGCTAAGAAATCTACCTCTGAGTTTTTTCTTCCTGTGAAAAAAAGTAAGGAGTCAAAGTATGACTATTAGTGATGTTGTAGCTAGGCATGAGGAACGGCCACGTGCAGCGGCGGCGCCTGGCGGGACTGAGCAAACAAGGAGGTGAGCTCATCTAATGGGGAGAATTCTAAATCAAAATCAGTACCCAAATATGTTGCTATGATGGGGGCGGGGTGGGGGGCTATGATGGTGAGGTCCTAGGGTCTACACTTGTCCCTTTAAAAATGTTGCTGGGCACAGATGTAACTGGGGAGCAAACAGAGCCACTGCCCCTATAAAGACTATATCTTTCTCAGAAGCTCAAAACGGGCACCTACTGAAACCAGAGTTGGGTAGAGCAAGATGCCAATTCTGCTGCCCGGATGGAGACAGATTCTGGGGAAAAAATATTCTCCTTTTCAGACCCATCAAATTCTTCTGGAGATGAAACCTCTTATGTCTCCAAGCAGCACTCAGGAGGAGAGTCACCAAGTAGTAGATGGAGTGAGTCAAGTAGTTTACATTTGGAGTAAGATGATATTGGCAGTATAAACAATTAATCTGGTACTGTTCGGAAAAAGAAGGAACTATTAGACGTAGGGGAACAAAAAGAGCCTGCAGCAGCACTGTCATGGGTTTACTAATTTTCTCCTGATCTGGGGGCTGATGGGGCTGATGCAGTAAGGCAAGCTACTCTTACGATGCCTGAGAATCCAGAGGAAGTAGCGCTCTCTCTTATCTATCAAAGCATTATGGCACATAGGGAAGAGACCCGCACAGAGAGCCAAATAACTCAAGGGTCTTGTCTCAAGCTGCAGAACTCTATTCGTCGAGTTGCTAAGTAATGCTCGGAATTTGCGGAGAGCATTAGTGAAGCTGAGAACTGAATTTCCACATTGAAGGACGAGGTTGTAGTGCAGAAAGCTATAACCAATACGCTAAGGTCACAGAAGGACGACACGCTATGGAAGCTTGAGGATATGGAGAATCGTCTTCGACAAAACAACCTTAAAGTCCTCGGCCTTCCTGAGGGTGTGGAAGGATCCGTTCTCCGGAAATGTATAGTCGAACTCTTTGCAGAAGCATTCCCTGAGCTTACGCAATGGACCTGGGATTTGGAGGTTTAGAGAGCTCATCGGTTCCCATTGAAACAATATGATCGCCCAGGACAGTCAACTTCTAAACCAAGGGCCATTTTGATCTGCTTGAATAATGTTATAATGTTTTAGTTCGGCAGCCTCTGTATGATTTGACGCATCCAGACAGGAAGAGGGCGGGGAAAGGGAATGAGTTCTTTGTCAGGCCAGACTACTGGCATGCGACAGTTGAAAAACGTTGGCAACTCCGGCAACTGATCTCATCATTCCAGAATAAAGGGGCCCAGGCCTTTCTTCTTAATCCTGCAAAACTTAAAGTAACATATAAAGATCAAACCCAGTTTTTTACTTCTGAGGTGAAGGCCAATGAGTTCCTGCAGGCAATAAAAGGCTAAAGTCGAGACTGTGAGGTAGAGGGTGGATCATAGTAATCTTATGGGCTGTTGACTTATTATCCCCCCTCCTTTCCCCCTTCTCTTTTTTCCTTTTTTTTTGTCATCTTCTTCTTTCCCTTTTTCTTGGTACAGTTGGACAGATCAGTTTGGGGGGTGGATCAGGGTGGTTGGCAGGCTTTCCATCACGTCGGACCCTAGGGTCCCATTGCCTCGATGGTTGAGTTGGAAGGGTGGGTCTTGATCGAGGGTGGGGGTTCAAGGTTGGTCAAGGGGGGCACCTTGAGGGTGCTGAGGGGGTGGTAAGGGGAGGGAAGGAGGGTGCTCACCGGGGGTGGAGGGATAAAAAGCCATGTGGTGGTAAGGTTGGAGCAAGATAGCGATGATTGAGTTCTTACAGCAGCTATGTCAAACATATTGTCGGAGAGGGTCTACTTTTTGTTAAATTGGACATGGGCTAATGTCTGTCGAGGCTTCGTATATGTTCTTTTAATGTTTGTGGTCTTAATAATAGGGCTGAACGTCAAAAAGTTGCTCAGGAGATAAGAGTAATGCAACCTGACGTGGTGTGGCTTCAAGAGACCCATATTCCCTGGGGGAAGCGCAGATTGATATCAGAATTGGGCTATACTTTACTAACCTGCACACAGCAGGGCACTACAACCCGAGGGGTGGCCATCCTCGCAAAGCAAAATATACGTACTACTGGCAGAATGCTTGTTGACAAGTATTACTGCTGGGTGATTGTGGAATGTGTTTCTGGTCTTAATAAATTTGTAATATGCTCTGTCTACGGATCCAATATTGATGAAGCACAGATTTTAGATTTTCTCAATTTGGATTTGGCTTCTTGGCCCATGCTATTGGTTCTATGTGGGGATTTTAATATCCATTTAGATTATTGCGCTGTATGAATAGGCAGAGAAATTTACACTAGAAGGAAACCTACGGTATTCAGGGCTTTACAGCGCCTCTTATCGGATCATGGCTTAATTGATGTTTGGACAAAATTAAGGCATCTTGATCCTGGCTTTACATACTATTCCTGCCCACATAAAAAATTTGTTAGACGACTATTTTTTTTATATCTACGACATACGCAGCAGACGTTAACATACAGATCTTTCCTAGAGTTTTGTCCGATCATAATCCCTTGTTATTAGATATTTCGGTGCAAGGTTTCCTTCGGCCACTAGGGTCCTTTTCGTTTGATAGGAAACTCTTGCTCGATGTATCTTTTGTTACCCATATCCGTCAGTGGATAGGGCAATTTCTGGAAACCAATCGTAATACTGCTGCTTGTACCGTGGTTTGGGATGCCCTAAAGGCAGGACTTAGGGGAGAAATTTTCTGTTTGGGTTTGCATATGCAGAGGCAGCTTAGGTTGTCGCTGCAGGGCTTGTATGATGATCTCCAGAAGGCAGAGCAGAGCCTAGTACAATGTTTGCAGTGGAATCTGGAAACTACTTCGGCACAAACTGAAGTAGCCGGTTGCAGGGTCAAAATTAATTTGCACTGGTCTAAGGAGAATGCTAATAAATATTAGCTGTTTAGAAGGGAATGTTATGAATAGGGTGTGGCCACTGGCAAATGCTTGGCAAAAAGGATTAGGTATAGGGAGGCCAAGCATGAGATTATCTCCATTGAAGATTCGTCTGGCAGGCTGGTCGAAGCACCCTCTGAGATCCTCACAGTGTTCAGGGCATTTTTTGAAGACTTGTACACAGAGGGCGCAAAAAATGGGATCATGGAACATGAGTCATATATACGGGATTTAAGTAGTAGGAATCTTAGCTCTGAGGATCGAGAGCATTTGGATGATCCTATTACATTAGACAAACTTGTGGAGGCTATTAATTCATTAACAATTGGTAAGGCTGCTGGCCCCGACAAATTGCCATTAGAATTTTATAATACCTCTTTCAAGTGTTAAAAACAGACATGTTGATAACCTTTCAGGAGGCACAGAAGGGGCAGCCTCCAGCGTCTTGGGACTCAGTGAATATTGTCATTTTTTTTAAAAAGGATAAGCCTCCTACATCACCTGGGTCGTATATAGACCTTTTTCTCTACTGAACTGCGACGATAAAATGTACGCAACGATCTTAGCTATGCATTTAGCGAGAGTTATTGTTCCCCTGGTCTCACCTCGGCAACATGGCTTCATCCCTGGAAGAGGCATGATCAATCATATTAGTAGGGTGGTAACCTTGTTAGATCTGGTCAATGTGCATCAAGCTCCATTTGGAATGGTGCTACTTGACGCTGTGAAAGCATTTGACCATGTCTCTTGGGAATTTTTGTGGGTGATTATGCATTGGCAAGGCTTTGGGCCCAGCTTTATTAATGCAATAAGGGCCATGTACAGATCTCCTTCTGCACGGATTTGTACAATGGGGTTAGAATCTGAACCAATACCTATTTCCAGAGGGACTAGACAAGCCTGCCCATACTCCCCTTTATTGTTTGCTTTGTACATTAACCCATTCTTGACCAAGCTAGAAAGTAGCTCAATTATTAAACCGATTCAGCATGGACAAATAGAGTATAATGTGTTAGCTTAAGCTGATGATGTGGCTATTGTCTCCCCCGAACCAGCTTCAGCAATACCTGAGATCGAACGGTTGACTCTTCAATTTGGGCAGTTTTCTGGTTATAAATTAAATATAGCCAAAACAAGGATTATTTGTACCACTCAAGCTTTTTTTACCGACCCTAGGATCACTGAGGAAGTAGTGTATCTTGGCATCCGGATCAGAACGTGCTTGAACAAAATGGTAACTGGTAACTGAGATCCCATGTTGAGCAAAATCAAAAGCGAGCTCGATAGAATTGAGTGCTTACATCTTCATTGGATGGAACGTGTAATGTTTTAAAAATGAATGTATTACCTAAGGTACTTTCTTATTTATAGCAAAACCAAAGGGGATGATGGACGGAGTGTTGAACATTGCAAGCACTCACCCCCAGTCAACTGATCTGGGTTTAATCCATCATCATTCTTTAGCTCACTCCGCCACCCCAGTTCAGACATGGCCATATGCAAATCAGTCTGATCCTGTGCCTCATGGGAACAGTCCAGCCCGAACTGCCAAGCCATGTCTTCCCTGGACCGGAAACAAGCATCCTGGGACCGGTTTCTGGCTTACAGCCGTCATCAGCCAGGCTATCTTGAATCCAGTGGCAAAGTGAGCAAGGGACCCACGTCTGGGCATACGCTGCCAACTTAGGGCGAACATAGCAAAACCAAAGGGGATGATGGACGGAGTGTTGAACATTGCAAGCACTCACCCCCAGTCAACTGATCTGGGTTTAATCCATCATCATTCTTTAGCTCACTCTGCCACCCCAGTTCAGACATGGCCATATGCAAATCAGTCTGACCCTGTGCCTCATGGGAACAGTCCAGCCCGAACTGCCAAGCCATGTCTTCCCTGGACCGGAAACAAGCATCCTGGGACCGGTTTCTGGCTTACAGCCGTCATCAGCCAGGCTATCTTGAATCCAGTGGCAAAGTGAGCAAGGGACCCACGTCTGGGCATACCCTGCCAACTTAGGGCGAACATAGCAAAACCAAAGGGGATGATGGACAGCGTGTTGAACATTGCAAGCACTCACGCCCAGTCAACTGATCTGGGTTTAATCCATCATCATTCTTTAGCTCACTCCGCCACCCCAGTTCAGACATGGCCATATGCAAATCCGTCTGACCCTGTGCCTCATGGGAACAGTCCAGCCCGAACTGCCAAGCCATGTCTTCCCTGGACCGGAAACAAGCATCCTGGGACCGGTTTCTGGCTTACAGCCGTCATCAGCCAGGCTATCTTGAATCCAGTGGCAAAGTGAGCAAGGGACCCACGTCTTGCCATACCCTGCCAACTTAGGGCGAACATAGCAAAACCAAATTGTATGATGGACGGAGTGTTGAACATTGCAAGCACTCACCCCCAGTCAACTGATCTGGGTTTAATCCATCATCATTCTTTAGCTCACTCTGCCACCCCAGTTCAGACATGGCCATATGCAAATCAGTCTGACCCTGTGCCTCATGGGAACAGTCAGCCCGAACTGCCAAGCCATGTCTTCCCTGGACTGGAAACAAGCATCCTGGGACCGGTTTCTGGCTTACAGCCGTCATCAGCCAGGCTATCTTGAATCCAGTGGCAAAGTGAGCAAGGGACCCACGTCTGGGCATACCCTGCCAACTTAGGGCGAACATAGCAAAACCAAAGGGGATGATGGACGGAGTGTTGAACATTGCAAGCAGTCACCCCCAGTCAACTGATCTGGGTTTAATCCATCATCATTCTTTAGCTCACTCCGCCACCCCAGTTCAGACATGGCCATATGCAAATCAGTCTGACCCTGTGCCTCATGGGAACAGTCCAGCCCAAACTGCCAAGCCATGTCTTCCCTGGACCAGAAACAAGCATCCTGGGACCGGTTTCGGGTTCAAAACCCTCATCAGCCAGGCTATCTTGAATCCAGTGGCAAAGTGAGCAAGGGACCCACGTCTGGGCATACCCTGCCAACTTAGGGCGAACAAAGCGATACCAAAGGGGATGATGGACGGAGCGTTAGAGCAAATCAAACACTCACCCCCAGTCAACTGATCTGGGTTTAATCCATCATCATTCTTTAGCTCTCTCCGCCACCCCAGTTCAGACATGGCCATATGCAAATCAGTCTGACCCTGTGCCTCATGGGAACAGTCCAGCCCGAACTGCCAAGCCATGTCTTCCCTGGACCGGAAACAAGCATCCTGGGACCGGTTTCTGGCTTACAGCCATCATCAGCCAGGCTATCTTGAATCCAGTGGCAAAGTGAGCAAGGGACCCACGTCTGGGCATACCCTGCCAACTTAGGGCGAACATAGCAAAACCAAAGGGGATGATGGACAGAGTGTTGAACATTGCAAGCACTCACCCCCAGTCAACTGATCTCGGTTTAATCCATCATCATTCTTTAGCTCACTCTGCAACCCCAGTTCAGACATGGCCATATGCAAATCAGTCTGACCCTGTGCCTCATGGGAACAGTCCAGCCCAAACTGCCAAGCCATGTCTTCCCTGGACCGGAAACAAGCATCCTGGGACCGGTTTCTGGCTTACAGCCGTCATCAGCCAGGCTATCTTGAATCCAGTGGCAAAGTGAGCAAGGGACCCACGTCTGGGCATACCCTGCCAACTTAGGGCTGAACATAGCAAAATCAAAGGGGATGATGGACGGAGTGTTGAACATTGCAAGCACTCACCCCAGTCAACTGATCTGGGTTTAATCCATCATGATTCTTTAGCTCACTCCGCCACCCCAGTTCAGACATGGCCATATGCAAATCAGTCTGACCCTGTGCCTCATGGGAACAGTCCAGCCCGAACTGCCAAGCCATGTCTTCCCTGGACCGGAAACAAGCATCCTGGGACCGGTTTCTGGCTTACAGCCGTCATCAGCCAGGCTATCTTGAATCCAGTGGCAAAGTGAGCAAGGGACCCACGTCTGGGCATACCCTGACAACTTAGGGCGAACATAGCAAAACCAAAGGGGATGATGGACGGAGTGTTGAACATTGCAAGCACTCACCCCAGTCAACTGATCTGGGTTTAATCCATCATCATTCTTTAGCTCACTCCGCCACCCCAGTTCAGACATGGCCATATGCAAATCAGTCTGACCCTGTGCCTCATGGGAACAGTCCAGCCCATACTGCCAAGCCATGTCTTCCCTGGACCGGAAACAAGCATCCTGGGACCGGTTTCTGGCTTACAGCCGTCATCAGCCAGGCTATCTTGAATCCTTGCTCACTTTGCTACTGGATTCAAGATAGCCTGGCTGATGAGGGTTTTGAACCCGAAACCGGTCCCAGGATGCTTGTTTCCGGTCCAGGGAAGACATGGCTTGGCAGTTCGGGCTGGACTGTTCCCATGAGGCACAGGGTCAGACTGATTTGCATATGGCCATGTCTGAACTGGGGTGGTGGAGTGAGCTAAAGAATGATGATGGATTAAACCCAGATCAGTTGACTGGGGGTGAGTGTTTGATTTGCTCTAACGCTCCGTCCATCATCCCCTTTGGTATCGCTTTGTTCGCCCTAAGTTGGCAGGGTATGCCCAGACGTGGGTCCCTTGCTCACTTTGCCACTGGATTCAAGATAGCCTGGCTGATGAGGGTTTTGAACCCGAAGCCGGTCCCAGGATGCTTGTTTCCGGTCCAGGGAAGACATGGCTTGGCAGTTCGGGCTGGACTGTTCCCATGAGGCACAGGGTCAGACTGATTTGCATATGGCCATGTCTGAACTGGGGTGGTGGAGTGAGCTAAAGAATGATGATGGATTAAACCCAGATCAGTTGACTGGGGGTGAGTGTTTGATTTGCTCTAATGCTCCGTCCATCATCCCCTTTGGTATCGCTTTGTTCGCCCTAAGTTGGCAGGGTATGCCCAGACGTGGGTCCCTTGCTCACTTTGCCACTGGATTCAAGATAGCCTGGCTGATGAGGGTTTGAACCCGAAACCGGTCCCAGGATGCTTGTTTCCGGTCCAGGGAAGACATGGCTTGGCAGTTCGGGCTGGACTGTTCCCATGAGGCACAGGGTCAGACTGATTTGCATATGGCCATGTCTGAACTGGGGTGGTGGAGTGAGCTAAAGAATGATGATGGATTAAACCCAGATCAGTTGACTGGGGGTGAGTGTTTGATTTGCTCTAACGCTCCGTCCATCATCCCCTTTGGTATCGCTTTGTTCGCCCTAAGTTGGCAGGGTATGCCCAGACGTGGGTCCCTTGCTCA
Organism: Calotriton arnoldi; assembly: GCA_963921515.1. Lineage (NCBI taxonomy): Eukaryota > Metazoa > Chordata > Amphibia > Caudata > Salamandridae > Calotriton > Calotriton arnoldi. The sequence continues at coordinate 1,100,393 of CAWUFW010004205.1, forward strand.
CTTTGCCACTGGATTCAAGATAGCCTGGCTGATGAGGGTTTTGAACCCGAAACCGGTCCCAGGATGCTTGTTTCCGGTCCAGGGAAGACATGGCTTGGCAGTTCGGGCTGGACTGTTCCCATGAGGCACAGGGTCAGACTGATTTGCATATGGCCATGTCTGAACTGGGGTGGTGGAGTGAGCTAAAGAATGATGATGGATTAAACCCAGATCAGTTGACTGGGGGTGAGTGTTTGATTTGCTCTAACGCTCCGTCCATCATCCCCTTTGGTATCGCTTTGTTCGCCCTAAGTTGGCAGGGTATGCCCAGACGTGGGTCCCTTGCTCACTTTGCCACTGGATTCAAGATAGCCTGGCTGATGAGGGTTTTGAACCCGAAACCGGTCCCAGGATGCTTGTTTCCGGTCCAGGGAAGACATGGCTTGGCAGTTCGGGCTGGACTGTTCCCATGAGGCACAGGGTCAGACTGATTTGCATATGGCCATGTCTGAACTGGGGTGGTGGAGTGAGCTAAAGAATGATGATGGATTAAACCCAGATCAGTTGACTGGGAGTGAGTGTTTGATTTGCTCTAACGCTCCGTCCATCATCCCCTTTGGTATCGCTTTGTTCGCCCTAAGTTGGCAGGGTATGCCCAGACGTGGGTCCCTTGCTCACTTTGCCACTGGATTCAAGATAGCCTGGCTGATGAGGGTTTTGAGCCCGAAACCGGTCCCAGGATGCTTGTTTCCGGTCCAGGGAAGACATGGCTTGGCAGTTCGGGCTGGACTGTTCCCATGAGGCACAGGGTCAGACTGATTTGCATATGGCCATGTCTGAACTGGGGTGGTGGAGTGAGCTAAAGAATGATGATGGATTAAACCCAGATCAGTTGACTGGGGGTGAGTGTTTGATTTGCTCTAACGCTCCGTCCATCATCCCCTTTGGTATCGCTTTGTTCGCCCTAAGTTGGCAGGGTATGCCCAGACGTGGGTCCCTTGCTCACTTTGCCACTGGATTCAAGATAGCCTGGCTGATGAGGGTTTTGAACCCGAAACCGGTCCCAGGATGCTTGTTTCCGGTCCAGGGAAGACATGGCTTGGCAGTTCGGGCTGGACTGTTCCCATGAGGCACAGGGTCAGACTGATTTGCATATGGCCATGTCTGAACTGGGGTGGTGGAGTGAGCTAAAGAATGATGATGGATTAAACCCAGATCAGTTGACTGGGGGTGAGTGTTTGATTTGCTCTAACGCTCCGTCCATCATCCCCTTTGGTATCGCTTTGTTTGCCCTAAGTTGGCAGGGTATGCCCAGAAGTGGGTCCCTTGCTCACTTTGCCACTGGATTCAAGATAGCCTGGCTGATGAGGGTTTTGAACATGAAACCGGTCCCAGGATGCTTGTTTCCGGTCCAGGGAAGACATGGCTTGGCAGTTCGGGCTGGACTGTTCCCATGAGGCACAGGGTCAGACTGATTTGCAAATGGCCATGTCTGAACTGGGGTGGTGGAGTGAGCTAAAGAATGATGATGGATTAAACCCAGATCAGTTGACTGGGGGTGAGTGTTTGATTTGCTCTAACGCTCCGTCCATCATCCTCTTTGGTATCGCTTTGTTCGCCCTAAGTTGGCAGGGTATGCCCAGACGTGGGTCCCTTGCTCACTTTGCCACTGGATTCAAGATAGCCTGGCTGATGAGGGTTTTGAACCCGAAGCCGGTCCCAGGATGCTTGTTTCTGGTCCAGGGAAGACATGGCTTGGCAGTTCGGGCTGGACTGTTCCCATGAGGCACAGGGTCAGACTGATTTGCATATGGCCATGTCTGAACTGGGGTGGTGGAGTGAGATAAAGAATGATGATGGATTAAACCCAGATCAGTTGACTGGCGGTGAGTGTTTGATTTGCTCTAACGCTCCGTCCATCATCCCCTTTGGTATCGCTTTGTTCGCCCTAAGTTGGCAGGGTATGCCCAGACGTGGCTCCCTTGCTCACTTTGCCACTGGATTCAAGATAGCCTGGCTGATGAGGGTTTTGAACCCGAAACCGGTCCCAGGATGCTTGTTTCCGGTCCAGGGAAGACATGGCTTGGCAGTTCGGGCTGGACTGTTCCCATGAGGCACAGGGTCAGACTGATTTGCATATGGCCATGTCTGAACTGGGGTGGTGGAGTGAGCTAAAGAATGATGATGGATTAAACCCAGATCAGTTGACTGGGGGTGAGTGTTTGATTTGCTCTAACGCTCCGTCCATCATCCCCTTTGGTATCGCTTTGTTCGCCATAAGTTGGCAGGGTATGCCCAGACGTGGGTCCCTTGCTCACTTTGCCACTGGATTCAAGATAGCCTGGCTGATGAGGGTTTTGAACCCAAAGCCGGTCCCAGGATGCTTGTTTCCGGTCCAGGGAAGACATGGCTTGGCAGTTCGGGCTGGACTGTTCCCATGAGGCACAGGGTCAGACTGATTTGCATATGGCCATGTCTGAACTGGGGTGGTGGAGTGAGCTAAAGAATGATGATGGATTAAACCCAGATCAGTTGACTGGGGGTGAGTGTTTGATTTGCTCTAACGCTCCGTCCATCATCCCCTTTGGTATCGCTTTGTTCGCCCTAAGTTGGCAGGGTATGCCCAGACGTGGGTCCCTTGCTCACTTTGCCACTGGATTCAAGATAGCCTGGCTGATGAGGGTTTTGAACCCGAAACCGGTCCCAGGATGCTTGTTTCCGGTTCAGGGAAGACATGGCTTGGCAGTTCGGGCTGGACTGTTCCCATGAGGCACAGGGTCAGACTGATTTGCATATGGCCATGTCTGAACTGGGGTGGTGGAGTGAGCTAAAGAATGATGTTGGATTAAACCCAGATCAGTTGACTGGGGGTGAGTGTTTGATTTGCTCTAACGCTCCGTCCATCATCCCCTTTGGTATCGCTTTGTTCGCCCTAAGTTGGCAGGGTATGCCCAGACGTGGGTCCCTTGCTCACTTTGCTACTGGATTCAAGATAGCCTGGCAGATGAGGGTTTTGAACCTGAAACCGGTCCCAGGATGCTTGTTTCTGGTCCAGGGAAAACGTGGCTTGGCAGTTCGGGCTGGACTGTTCCCATGAGGCACAGGGTCAGACTGATTTGCATATGGGCATGTCTGAACTGGGGTGGTGGAGTGAGCTAAAGAATGATGATGGATTAAACCCAGATCAGTTGACTGGGGGTGAGTGTTTGATTTGCTCTAACGCTCCGTCCATCATCCCCTTTGAGTATCGCTTTGTTCGCCCTAAGTTGGCAGGGTATGCCCAGACGTGGGTCCCTTGCTCACTTTGCCACTGGATTCAAGATAGCCTGGCTGATGAGGGTTTTGAACCCGAAACCGGTCCCAGGATGCTTGTTTCCAGTCCAGGGAAGACATGGCTTGGCAGTTCGGGCTGGACTGTTCCCATGAGGCACAGGGTCAGACTGATTTGCATATGGCCATGTCTGAACTGGGGTGGTGGAGTGAGCTAAAGAATGATGATGGATTAAACCAAGATCAGTTGACTGGGGGTGAGTGTTTGATTTGCTCTAACGCTCCGTCCATCATCCCCTTTGGTATCGCTTTGTTCGCCCTAAGTTGGCAGGGTATGCCCAGACGTGGGTCCCTTGCTCACTTTGCCACCGGATTCAAGATAGCCTGGCTGATGAGGGTTTTGAACCCGAAACCGGTCCCAGGATGCTTGTTTCTGGTCCAGGGAAGACATGGCTTGGCAGTTCGGGCTGGACTGTTCCCATGAGGCACAGGGTCAGACTGATTTGCATATGGCCATGTCTGAACTGGGGTGGTGGAGTGAGCTAAAGAATGATGATGGATTAAACCCATATCAGTTGACTGGGGGTGAGTGTTTGATTTGCTCTAACGCTCCGTCCATCATCCCCTTTGGTATCGCTTTGTTTGCCCTAAGTTGGCAGGGTATGCCCAGACGTGGGTCCCTTGCTCACTTTGCCACTGGATTCAAGATAGCCTGGCTGATGAGGGTTTTGAACCCAAAACCGGTCCCAGGATGCTTGTTTCCGGTCCAGGGAAGACATGGCTTGGCAGTTCGGGCTGGACTGTTCCCATGAGGCACATGGTCAGACTGATTTGCATATGGCCATGTCTGAACTGGGGTGGTGGAGTGAGCTAAAGAATGATGATGGATTAAACCCAGATCAGTTGACTGGGGGTGAGTGTTTGATTTGCTCTAACGCTCCGTCCATCATCCCCTTTGGTATCGCTTTGTTTGCCCTAAGTTGGCAGGGTATGCCCAGACGTGGGTCCCTTGCTCACTTTGCCACTGGATTCAAGATAGCCTGGCTGATGAGGGTTTTGAACCCGAAACCGGTCCCAGGATGCTTGTATCCTGTCCAGGGAAGACATGGCTTGGCAGTTCGGACTGGACTGTTCCCATGAGGCACAGGGTCAGACTGATTTGCATATGGCCATGTCTGAACTGGGGTGGTGGAGTGAGCTAAAGAATGATGATGGATTAAACCCAGATCAGTTGACTGGGGGTGAGTGTTTGATTTGCTCTAACGCTCCGTCCATCATCCCCTTTGGTATCGCTTTGTTCGCCCTAAGTTGGCAGGGTATGCCCAGACGTGGGTCCCTTGCTCACTTTGCCACTGGATTCAAGATAGCCTGGCTGATGAGGGTTTTGAACCCGAAACCGGTCCCAGGATGCTTGTTTCCGGTCCAGGGAAGACATGGCTTGGCAGTTCGGGCTGGACTGTTCCCATGAGGCACAGGGTCAGACTGATTTGCATATGGCCATGTCTGAACTGGGGTGGTGGAGTGAGCTAAAGAATGATGATGGATTAAACCCAGATCAGTTGACTGGAGGTGAGTGTTTGATTTGCTCTAACGCTCCGTCCATCATCCCCTTTGGTATCGCTTTGTTCGCCCTAAGTTGGCAGGGTATGCCCAGACGTGGGTCCCTTGCTCACTTTGCCACTGGATTCAAGATAGCCTGGCTGATGAGGGTTTTGAACCCGAAACCGGTCCCAGGATGCTTGTTTCCGGTCCAGGGAAGACATGGCTTAGCAGTTCGGGCTGGACTGTTCCCATGAGGCACAGGGTCAGACTGATTTGCATATGGCCATGTCTGAATTGGGGTGGTGGAGTGAGCTAAAGAATGATGATGGATTAAACCCAGATCAGTTGACTGGGGGTGAGTGTTTGATTTGCTCTAACGCTCCGTCCATCATCCCCTTTGGTATCGCTTTGTTCGCCCTAAGTTGGCAGGGTATGCCCAGACGTGGGTCCCTTGCTCACTTTGCCACTGGATTTAAGATAGCCTGGCTGATGAGGGTTTTGAACCCGAAACCGGTCCCAGGATGCTTGTTTCCGGTCCAGGGAAGACGTGGCTTGGCAGTTCGGGCTGGACTGTTCCCATGAGGCACAGGGTCAGACTGATTTGCATATGGCCATGTCTGAACTGGGGTGGTGGAGTGAGCTAAAGAATGATGATGGATTAAACCCAGATCAGTTGACTGGGGGTGAGTGTTTGATTTGCTCTAACGCTCCATCCATCATCCCCTTTGGTATCGCTTTGTTCGCCCTAAGTTGGCAGGGTATGCCCAGACGTGGGTCCCTTGCTCACTTTGCCACTGGATTCAAGATAGCCTGGCTGATGAGGGTTTTGAACCCGAAACCGGTCCCAGGATGCTTGTTTCCAGTCCAGGGAAGACATGGCTTGGCAGTTCGGGCTGGATTGTTCCCATGAGGCACAGGGTCAGACTGATTTGCATATGGCCATGTCTGAACTGGGGTGGTGGAGTGAGCAAAAGAATGATGATGGATTAAACCCAGAACAGTTGACTGGAGGTGAGTGTTTGATTTGCTCTAACGCTCCGTCCATCATCCCCTTTGGTATCGCTTTGTTCGCTCTAAGTTGGCAGGGTATGCCCAGACGTGGGTCCCTTGCTCACTTTGCCACTGGATTCAAGATAGCCTGGCTGATGAGGGTTTTGTACCCGAAACCGGTCCCAGGATGCTTGTTTCCGGTCCAGGGAAGACATGGCTTGGCAGTTCGGGCTGGACTGTTCCCATGAGGCACAGGGTCAGACTGATTTGCATATGGCCATGTCTGAACTGGGGTGGTGGAGTGAGCTAAAGAATGATGATGGATTAAACCCAGATCAGTTGACTGGGGGTGAGTGTTTGATTTGCTCTAACGCTCCGTACATCATCCCCTTTGGTATCGCTTTGTTCGCCCTAAGTTGGCAGGGTATGCCCAGACGTGGGTCCCTTGCTCACTTTGCGACTGGATTCAAGATAGCCTGGCTGATGAGGGTTTTGAACCCGAAAGCCGGTCCCAGGATGCTTGTTTCCGGTCAAGGGAAGACATGGCTTGGCAGTTCGGGCTGGACTGTTCCCATGAGGCACAGGGTCAGACTGATTTGCATATGGCCATGTCTGAACTGGGGTGGTGGAGTGAGCTAAAGAATGATGATGGATTAAACCCAGATCAGTTGACTGGGGGTGAGTGTTTGATTTGCTCTAACGCTCCGTCCATCATCCCCTTTGGTATCGCTTTGTTCGCCCTAAGTTGGCAGGGTATGCCCAGACGTGGGTCCCTTGCTCACTTTGCCACTGGATTCAAGATAGCCTGGCTGATGAGGGTTTTGAACCCGAAACCGGTCCCAGGATGCTTGTTTCTGGTCCAGGGAAGACATGGCTTGGCAGTTCGGGCCGGACTGTTCCCATGAGGCACAGGGTCAGACTGATTTGCATATGGCCATGTCTGAATTGGGGTGGTGGAGTGAGCTAAAGAATGATGATGGATTAAACCCAGATCAGTTGACTGGGGTGAGTGTTTGATTTGCTCTAACGCTCCGTCCATCATCCCCTTTGGTATCGCTTTGTTCGCCCTAAGTTGGCAGGGTATGACCAGACGTGGGTCCCTTGCTCACTTTGCCACTGGATTTAAGATAGCCTGGCTGATGAGGGTTTTGAACCCGAAACCGGTCCCAGGATGCTTGTTTCCGGTCCAGGGAAAACGTGGCTTGGCAGTTCGGGCTGGACTGTTCCCATGAGGCACAGGGTCAGACTGATTTGCATATGGCCATGTCTGAACTGGGGTGGTGGAGTGAGCTAAAGAATGATGATGGATTAAACCCAGATCAGTTGACTGGGGGTGAGTGTTTGATTTGCTCTAACGCTCCATCCATCATCCCCTTTGGTATTGCTTTGTTCGCCCTAAGTTGGCAGGGTATGCCCAGACGTGGGTCCCTTGCTCACTTTGCCACTGGATTCAAGATAGCCTGGCTGATGAGGGTTTTGAACCCGAAACCGGTCCCAGGATGCTTGTTTCCAGTCCAGGGAAGACATGGCTTGGCAGTTCGGGCTGGACTGTTCCCATGAGGCACAGGGTCAGACTGATTAGCATATGGCCATGTCTGAACTGGGGTGGTGGAGTGAGCTAAAGAATGATGATGGATTAAACCCAGATCAGTTGACTGGAGGTGAGTGTTTGATTTGCTCTAACGCTCCGTCCATCATCCCCTTTGGTATCGCTTTGTTCGCTCTAAGTTGGCAGGGTATGCCCAGACGTGGGTCCCTTGCTCACTTTGCCACTGGATTCAAGATAGCCTGGCTGATGAGGGTTTTGTACCCGAAACCGGTCCCAGGATGCTTGTTTCCGGTCCAGGGAAGACATGGCTTGGCAGTTCGGGCTGGACTGTTCCCATGAGGCACAGGGTCAGACTGATTTGCATATGGCCATGTCTGAACTGGGGTGGTGGAGTGAGCTAAAGAATGATGATGGATTAAACCCAGATCAGTTGACTGGGGGTGAGTGTTTGATTTGCTCTAACGCTCCGTACATCATCCCCTTTGGTATCGCTTTGTTCGCCCTAAGTTGGCAGGGTATGCCCAGACGTGGGTCCCTTGCTCACTTTGCCACTGGATTCAAGATAGCCTGGCTGATGAGGGTTTTGAACCCGAAACCGGTCCCAGGATGCTTGTTTCTGGTCCAGGGAAGACATGGCTTGGCAGTTCGGGCTGGACTGTTCCCATGAGGCACAGGGTCAGACTGATTTGCATATGGCCATGTCTGAACTGGGGTGGTGGAGTGAGCTAAAGAATGATGATGGATTAAACCCATATCAGTTGACTGGGGTGAGTGTTTGATTTGCTCTAACGCTCCGTCCATCATTCCCTTTGGTATTGCTTTGTTTGCCCTAAGTTGGCAGGGTATGCCCAGACGTGGGTCCCTTGCTCACTTTGCCACTGGGTTCAAGATAGCCTGGCTGATGAGGGTTTTGAACCCGAAAACGGTCCCAGGATGCTTGTATCCTGTCCAGGGAAGACATGGCTTGGCAGTTTGGGCTGGACTGTTCCCATGAGGCACAGGGTCAGACTGATTTGCATATGGCCATGTCTGAACTGGGGTGGTGGAAGTGAGCTAAAGAATGATGATGGATTAAACCCAGATCAGTTGACTGGGGGTGAGTGTTTGATTTGCTCTAACGCTCCGTCCATCATCCCCTTTGGTATCGCTTTGTTCGCCCTAAGTTGGCAGGGTATGCCCAGACGTGGGTCCCTTGCTCACTTTGCCACTGGATTCAAGATAGCCTGGCTGATGAGGGTTTTGAACCCGAAACCGGTCCCAGGATGCTTGTTTCTGATCCAGGGAAGACATGGCTTGGCAGTTCGGGCTGGACTGTTCCCATGAGGCACAGGGTCAGACTGATTTGCATATGGCCATGTCTGAACTGGGGTGGTGGAGTGAGCTAAAGAATGATGATGGATTAAACCCAGATCAGTTGACTGGAGGTGAGTGTTTGATTTGCTCTAACGCTCCGTCCATCATCCCCTTTGGTATCGCTTTGTTCGCCCTAAGTTGGCAGGGTATGCCCAGACGTGGGTCCCTTGCTCACTTTGCCACTGGATTCAAGATAGCCTGGCTGATGAGGGTTTGAACCCGAAACCGGTCCCAGGATGCTTGTTTCTGATCCAGGGAAGACATGGCTTGGCAGTTCGGGCTGGACTGTTCCCATGAGGCACAGGGTCAGACTGATTTGCATATGGCCATGTCTGAACTGGGGTGGTGGAGTGAGCTAAAGAATGATGATGGATTAAACCCAGATCAGTTGACTGGGGGTGAGTGTTTGATTTGCTCTAACGCTCCGTCCATCATCCCCTTTGGTATCGCTTTGTTCGCCCTAAGTTGGCAGGGTATGCCCAGATGTGGGTCCCTTGCTCACTTTGCCACTAGATTCAAGATAGCCTGGCTGATGAGGGTTTTGAACCCGAAACCGGTCCCAGGATGCTGGTTTCCGGTCCAGGGAAGACATGGCTTGGCAGTTCGGGCTGGACTGTTCCCATGAGGCACAGGGTCAGACTGATTTGCATATGGCCATGTCTGAACTGGGGTGGTGGAGTGAGCTAAAGAATGATGATGGATTAAACCCAGATCAGTTGACTGGGGTTGAGTGTTTGATTTGTTCTAACGCTCCGTCCATCATCCCTTTTGGTATCGCTTTGTTTGCCCTAAGTTGGCAGGGTATGCCCAGACGTGGGTCCCTTGCTCACTTTGCCACTGGATTCAAGATAGCCTGGCTGATGAGGGTTTTGAACCCGAAACCGGTCCCAGGATGCTTGTTTCTGGTCCAGGGAAGACATGGCTTGGCAGTTCGGGCTGGACTGTTCCCATGAGGCACAGGGTCAGACTGATTTGCATATGGCCATGTCTGAAGTAGGGTGGTGGAGTGAGCTAAAGAATGATGACGGATTAAACCCAGATCAGTTGACTGGGGGTGAGTGTTTGATTTGCTCTAACGCTCCGTCCATCATCCCCTTTGGTATCGCTTTGTTCGCCCTAAGTTGGCAGGGTATGCCCAGACATGGGTCCCTTGCTCACTTTGCCACTGGATTCAAGATAGCCTGGCTGATGAGGGTTTTGAACCTGAAACCGGTCCCAGGATGCTTGTTTCCGGTCCAGGGAAGACATGGCTTGGCAGTTCGGGCTGGACTGTTCCCATGAGGCACAGGGTCAGACTGATTTGCATATGGCCATGTCTGAACTGGGGTGGTGGAGTGAGCTAAAGAATGATGATGGATTAAACCCAGATCAGTTGACTGGGGGTGAGTGTTTGATTTGCTCTAACGCTCCGTCCATCATCCCCTTTGGTATCGCTTTGTTCGCCCTAAGTTGGCAGGGTATGCCCCGACGTGGGTCCCTTGCTCACTTTGCCACTGGATTCAAGATAGCCTGGCTGATGAGGGTTTTGAACCCGAAACCGGTCCCAGGATGCTTGTTTCCGGTCCAGGGAAGACATGGCTTGGCAGTTCGGGCTGGACTGTTCCCATGAGGCACAGGGTCAGACTGATTTGCATATGGCCATGTCTGAACTGGGGTGGTGGATTGAGCTAAAGAATGATGATGGATTAAACCCAGATCAGTTGACTGGGGGTGAGTGTTTTGATTTGCTCTAACGCTCCGTCCATCATCCCCTTTGGTATCGCTTTGTTCGCCCTAAGTTGGCAGGGTATGCCCAGACGTGGGTCCCTTGCTCACTTTGCCACTGGATTCAAGATAGCCTGGCTGATGAGGGTTTTGAACCCGAAACCGGTCCCAGGATGCTTGTTTCCGGTCCAGGGAAGACATGGCTTGGCAGTTCGGGCTGGACTGTTCCCATGAGGCACAGGGTCAGACTGATTTGCATATGGCCATGTCTGAACTGGGGTGGTGGAGTGAGCTAAAGAATGATGATGGATTAAACCCAGATCAGTTGACTGGGGGTGAGTGTTTGATTTGCTCTAACGCTCCGTCCATCATCCCCTTTGGTATCGCTTTGTTCGCCCTAAGTTGGCAGGGTATGCCCAGACGTGTGTCCCTTGCTCACTTTGCCACTGGATTCAAGATAGCCTGGCTGATGAGGGTTTTGAACCCGAAACCGGTCCCAGGATGCTTGTATCCTGTCCAGGGAAGACATGGCTTGGCAGTTCGGGCTGGACTGTTCCCATGAGGCACAGGGTCAGACTGATTTGCATATGGCCATGTCTGAACTGGGGTGGTGGAGTGAGCTAAAGAATGATGATGGATTAAACCCAGATCAGTTGACTGGGGGTGAGTGTTTGATTTGCTCTAACGCTCCGTCCATCATCCCCTTTGGTATCACTTTCTTATTTATGTCTGTACCACTGGAGCTTAATAGAAACCAGTTACAGAAATTGCAGTTGATTTGTCGTAGCTTTTTTGGGCCCAGGGGAAATCACGTAGGGCATTGAAATACATGAATCTGCCTAGAAACCGCGGGGGCTGGGCGGTTCCTAATTTTAAATTTTATTATTGGGCCTGTCTTCTCCAGCACGTGAATCTTCCTCACAGGTGAAGAAAATACCGATGTGGCAGAGACTCTGTCCATATATCAAATGTTGCTGGGCCCAGAGGCCAAGAGATGTTTCTTCAAATTTCTTGAACCTAGCTAATATAAGAAGGCTCGATTTAAGGTCTTTCAGGCAGTTAGTAAAGTATGGCAACAAGTTTGAAGATGTTTACAGATTAGCAGGATTTGCTATTATACACCCACTTTTGCTCCACTATTATTACCTTCTAATTTTGGGGATATTACTATGGTCAGATGGAAACGAAAGGGTATAGAGACGTTAAGGGATTTCTTTGCTAAAGATGGTATTTCATCATTCTCCAGCTTGGCAGAAAAATACTCACTATCAAAAACAGATTTTTTAAAGTTTTTACAGTTCCGGGACTATCTGCAGAGGAAATTAAATCAAGAGACATTAGCTTAAAAAAAAAAATCTGATTGAGGCAATTAGAGGTCGAGGGAGGATTGGTACTCTCTATCAAGGTCTTATTGAAATACAGCCGGATGACTTGGAGGTTCAAAATCTTAAATGGAATGCCAGGCTATCCAAAGGTGGTGAAATCTTCCAGGAGTCCCTTGCAATGGGGGTTAAGATATTGATCTCTTCTAACCTTAAAGCACAGCACTTCAAAACCATTTTTAATCTTTATAATACTCCAGCTAAAATCTCCAAATGGGGTGGGATAAACAATGGTAAATGCACTCGCTGTGGGGCTGATCAAGCTGACAGCCTTCATATGTTTTTTTTGTGTCCTAACGGGAGACAGCAAATTGGGGGCATGGAAGCCTTCATGACTGGAATAATTGGTGTAGAAATTTCTATCACACCCACAATTATGCTCTTAGGAGTGCTGGATGAGTCTATGACTAACCCGGGAGATGCACCAAGGCAGGTACTTGATTTTTATGGCCGTCGCGGTGGCCCGGTTATGCAAAGCCTCATTCTGGTTGCAGAAAAAACCCCGTATTTTGAAACGTGGAGAGGAAGATTTCATGCTATATGTAACCTGGAGTACAGCTTGTATTCCCTTGAAGGGTCTCACAAACGTAGATTAGGTGTTAAGACATGGGGTGCAATGATAGACCATATAGGATAAAGCAGTAAGAATTATGGGGGGAAAATGAAATCTCTATTTTTTGTGCCCTTATTTATTCCATTACTGTCCGTAAGATTGTATGAATTGTATACTGTACGAACTTTTAAGTACTTATGGTATAATGTAATCTAGATGGTTGTCTTTCTGCTTTGTTCTCTTTTCTTTTAGCCCCAACCCTATGTTTTTGCATAACTGTGTTATTTATTGGCTCAATAAAAAAAATAAAAAAGTGAAAACCTTGGAGCACCACCTGATGGCTCTTGGATGTCTAGGGAGATGCCGACCTTGTTGGTGGGACCTAAGTGACCTTAGTGATCCGGTGGGATACTGGCGCTTGGGCTGGATGGCCCCCGAATGTGGGCTGCAGACTGCTCCCTTCCCGCTGTGGACCCCACTTAATGGCCCACCCAGAAAACCCACTGAGGCGACACTGGCAGCCAGAAGAAGATTCTGCACCTGCCACTGGGGCCGGGTTGATCCAAGGAGCTGTGACTTGCAGGCCTTGGCCCTCTTTACAACTCTTGGCAGCCTCGCTTGATGGGGGAGCGTGGCCTGCGTGAGCAGCCCCCGAGCTGTGGTACAATGCTGTTTGGAGCGCCCAGGTCGGGCCTGCATGCAGGGCCTGCCATGGAATTTTAGTGCGTACGCCTTGCGGCATTCCCTCAGGGTAGGCGCTGGCCTCTACCACTGATACCCGTTGGATGCTGACAATCTATGCCAGCGGAGGGAACCATAAACCAATATACATAGGGGCATATTTACGTTCCCTGGCGCATCCCTGCATTTCAGCAGGGTTGCGCCGGGGAAAATGCGTCACGCAAGTTTACCCTTGCGCCACATTTACAATGCGGCGCATCGTGGCGCAAGGATAAGCAGATGCGTGACACATCTGCCGGCGGAAGGTTGGCGCAGTGCTGAAGTTGTGTCGCAAGCGCGACGCAACTCCAGCACTGTTCCAACCTTCCTATCCCTAACATGGTGCGTCAATCCTTACGCCTGCTTGAAGCAGGCGTAAGGATTTGACGCACCAGCGCTCAGAAAAGTGACTGCGTGAAATCTTGTAGATTTCACTACGTCACTTTTCCGAGGCGTTCCTGCGCCGGAACCCCCCCCGTGCCGGTACGCCCACATGAAACCTGACGCAGGTTTCATGTGGCGCAGGGGTTTACTACATGACACATCTCCCTAGATGCGTCACGTTGTAAATATAGCGCAATGCGGCGCATGGTTTGCGTCGCCGCTGCGTCACATGCGTGACGCAACGGCGGCGCAAAAGTGGCGCAAGGGGCTTGTAAATATGCCCCATAGTGCTGGGCACGTGAATCATGGTCAGTGATGACTGCTGTCTTCTCAGCTTCTGCTGCCTCATGGTGGAGGCAGGGCACGTTGCAGCAGATACACCTTAGGACGACTGATGCGGCATGCATTTTTCTTCCTCCCCACTACACCTGTCCTGGATGAGAGAGAAACCTCACTACAGAGCTCTCAACTTTACCTCATGCTCTGCTTCTTTCGCTGTCTATTCTTTGGCATTATAGGACCCTGGGTGAAAAATATATGAGCTTGTTGCATCTACCACCATTACTCTGTCACCCCCTGTGGCCTGCCTGTTGACAGGTTCATGGTGTCAATGGAATAAATAAGGACTGGATATTGCAAGATATTTTGGAAATCTAGATTTATCATTCGCCTGTGGATTTACTGGATGGAAATTTAGGTATTGCTTTTCAAGGACTTCGGGGATAGTTAGCCTTCTGGTCCTCCCTACCTCTGTCAGTTATAGGGCTGGTGGCTTTGTTGAAAATTGAGGTTTTACCCGTTTCCTATATTACTTCATTAATATTCCCTTACTATGCTCCTTTTTTAAATAACTGGACTCCTCTCTGATTACACTGCTTTGAGGGACTGGACGTTGCCACTTGGCACGCGCCACACTGAAACTCCCGGTAACAGCGGGAGGGCTCCCAAATTTGAATATTATTTTCTAGCGGTCGGCTGCAATGGGCATCTTGCTGTATCTCTTGAACACTCCCTATATGAAACAGGGCTCACTACCACCGATTTCAAAGATTGCCAGTTGCACCACCTCTTGGTTTCCATCACCTGCCTTTCTTTGCGGACCACAGGACTTCTTCACATAGCACTGGCCGGCCTCACCAGAACTAAGAAGCTGACTGGCACAATGGCACCCTTTGCTCCTGCCATTCCCTTACTGGTCCTTCCTACTAAAATGGTATGGCTGCGACTGGGACAGCGACAGCTGTGGCACAATGCCAGACTCTACTCCACCAGTGATTTATATTTTAATGGCGAGATGACAGATTTCTCAACCCTAGCAGAGGATTATATACTTTACCCGGAATACTTTCTTACCTCTTTTTCATACTTGTCATATTGTGTCATCGGCACACGAAGTATACCAGACACTACACAGCTGCCATGGGGAGCAAATTGTCGAAATGGTCTTACAGAGCATTCCTATATCAAGTAAATCGAATTAGAGCAGAACTAAGGGCCTCTTAAGAGACAAACCTGGTTAAAGGTTAAAACATTCAACAACACGGATTGTAGTAAAGTTCTTGAATACCCTCATAAGGTGTCCTGGAAGTCCCAATTTAAATACATCAAATTCAGCATCCTAAATAGAGCTTACCTCACACTAGCAAAAATCAATAGGATCTTTCAAGGGGCCAAAGCGGAGTACCCCCGCTGCTTTCTCTTCAGTGCAGATTTCCTTCATATGCTCTGGTCCAGATTTTGACTTACTGGGCACAGGTATTAACTATATTGACTAATATGATAACCCTCATAATAACGAATTCCCCAGAGGGGGGTGCTAATGGAACTCTTCCCTCACCCTGAGCTTGAAAGACCCACAATTAGGTAATTGATCACGCCTTGCTCCTGGCGAAGTGAAATGTTACAATACACTGGAAAACATCTATCACCCCTACTTTAGTGACTTGGGTTAGAACTAACCTCTCATGGGGCCAAGCTGAAAGCACACTGTTACATAGAGAGAAAAGTACAATGCACACCCACCATCAACTACCCGTGACCTACACATTCAACTATGCACTTCTTTCCCTGCATTGTAACCTCTAGAGTATGACTTCAACAGGCAGTCTGGGACACACTCCGCCACAGGAATGACTTGTTTCTCCATTAATAATAATAATCCATGCTTGTAAAGCGCAAATATATCACCCCTTACGGCTCAAGGCACTGGGGGCCGTCGGGGAGATTAAGGGGCATATCCTATCGACACAGGAATGTTACTTTTTATGACGTTCCTGTGGCGATAGAGGCTTCGCCTTATTTACAATGCAGCGTTAAGCCACTTACAAGGGGAGGGCAATGGGTGTTGAGGTGGGCGTTCCACCGCAACACCCGTTGATTCTGATGCTGCCCCCTATTTACAAGAGAGGCGTAAATAGGAGGCAGCGCCAGAATTAAGACCAGGGAAAACCTGGTCTTACCCTGGCGCAATGAAGAGAAATGTTTCGTTTCTCCTCGTTTTTGCTGTTTTCATTTGTGCTGCGTTGTGCAGCACACATGAAAACAGCAAAGGCCAATGATTGTTTATGTACAGGAAGGCCCCCCTTCCTGCACATAAACAATCATTTTTTAGAAATGCCGTTTTGCAATTTCTATGTATGCTGCAATAAGCAGCACACATAGAAGTTACAAAATGGCATTTCAAGATTGTTTATGTGCAGGAAGGGGGACCTTCCTATACATAAACAATCTTCCCCTGCATGCAGACACCCTTGCGCTATGGTGCAAGGGTGCCTGTGTTGGCGCTAGGCTGCTAAGTGTATCACCAGCGTAGGTGGAAACGCAGGGCTGCATCATATTCTTGTAAATATGGTGCAGCCCTGCGTTTCTGAAGTGACGGAGTGAGGCGTTAAGCCAGGAAGGCTAATGCCTCACCCTTCCACTTCCCTTGTAAATATGCCCCTAAGTGAGCTATTGCCCAGAGTCACATGACGCTGAGCTGCAGCAGGCGACCGAACCGTGACCCCGCGCTTCAGAGTTAGCCGCTCTGCGCCACACCTCTCCCACATGTTCTGAGTAGAAACCATATATCACATGGGCAGACTTGGAAGAGGGAAACAAGAGGGCAAGGGAGGGTTGTTGGGGTAAAGGTTTGTTTGATATTCATAGAAATTTCAAAGAAATGTATATGGCTAACCTAAATTGACAAACCCTCCGCTAATGCATACGATAATATGCATGCACACCTATCTGTATCATGATATTGTGGTAATACACGATACAATAGGTTATTTATTCATAAGCCTTAATTAAAAATATTAGAAAAAAAGTTTGACGTAATCGAGGTGTTCAGTGCTCACATTCTTGACAACTCTGCAAGAAATACTGTCAAGAATAATTATTATAACAGCAGCCTGAGTACCTTCTAGTTGCATACAACAGTAATATGATATATATCTGTTATTTTCTGCTATTGGATGTGTGGAATGTTTTCATCGAGTGTTTTTCTAGCAGCTTCATATTTATAAGCATGTGTCTTGATGATGGAGAAAGTTAGTAGACTCAAGGTAAAGAATAATGCATTCCTGTGATAGAAAATTTATATTAATTCACCGCACCGCACTGAACTGCACCCCGATCATCGTAGATTCAACCAAATCTCTAGGAATCACTCTAGACCAAAGCCTGAACATGCAATCACACATCAACACGTTGGCTAAAAACGCTAGATTTCACCTGAGCTATATTAAGAAATTGAAACCGTTCATCGAAGCGGCAGACCTCAAAACGGCAGTTCAGGCATTAGTAATCTCGAGGATCGAATACGGATGCACAACACTTTCCGGGCTCCCCAAAATTGCAACAGCAACTCTGAAAGCATGCCTCAACGCAGCAACAAGGATCATAACAGGTTCAAAAAAATTCAACCATATCTCTCCTCACTTGAAAGTGCTAAATTGGCTACCTTATGAAGCCAGAATTCAGCTCAAACTGGTGTGTATAACACACAAAGCTCTACACTTCCAGTCACCAAGATATCTAGCTCAGAAACTGGAGATTTTGAGGGGAAACAGACAATCCAGGAGCGCCAGAGACCTAGTGCTGAAGCCACCGATTTTCCGCCCAAAAAAAACTTATGACAGAGCGTTCTCGGGTGCTGCACCGAGAATATGGAATTCGCTACCTCCAGACATCAGAAGGTTACCAAACCACGCAAGATTCAAGAAAGAAACCAAGATCTTTCTAATGAGCAAATACCTACCGTAACCATGACAGAACTACCACATAAGATTCGCCTAAATCCGCTAGCTTAAAGTCACTAGCGCCTTTTGCGCAGAACTAATTTCATTTGTTCATAACAGGTTCTTGTTTGCACTGATGATATGATAGGGTTCCTCTAGTCTCACACTCTGTAAATATGCTAAAATATTTATCAAGAAAAGGGGCTGTGACAACTTTGAATTGTACCGTAATATGTCAATAACTATTCAGAATATTGTTTCCCCTGACGACATGGTTCCTATAGTCTTACTTACTGTGAATGTGTTATAGTTTTATCATGAGAAGTGGCTATGACAGTTTTGAATTGTACTTTAATATGTCAATTGCTATACAGAGTATTGCACTGAAAATGTTATCATGTCCTGTACTGTGAAGCACTCTGATACCCTACGGTGTCTAGTTCGCGCTATACAAAACACTGAATAAATAAAATAAATAAATTATCAATTACAAGTTTTTAATGTGATTAGAAATTAAAACTGAGCAGCTTGTCTGCCAGAGTCACATGATATTTACAGGGGAACATTTTAACGTGGTAAACCACTTTGCCTAGACCACCACCTGGTAGTATTATCATGCCATTCTCACCCTGGAAATATATTTACTCCTGAAGTTGACAGGAAACCATATCGGAACATTTACATGCTGTGAATGGGTATGAAAAATGTTTGTGCAAATACTCAAATTGTCAAGTTCAGTAGTAATAAGCAATACAATAACTATTGTCCCGTGTGTAGAACAGTGACAATAATGTAGCTGTTTTCGCCTGAATAAATTATTTCAGTATCTTTTAATTAAGTAAACTTTTGTTCAAATGTGCCTACTTATCTTCATTTTTATATGTGTTAATCTTCTCCGCATGGCATAATCCTATCAGTCGTTCTTTGTGAAGTCTATTATTTACTTTGTAAAGCACACCAGTGTTACTCAGAAGATCTGAACTTTCTTTGTATACCACAATCAATTAATCGGCTAATGTGACTTAAAAAGTAAGTAATCTTTTTTAAAGAAAAAATAATGCAGATTTAGACACTGCTAGAAGCCATGGGGTACCAATTATTAAGACAAAACATTTCAATGTAAGTTGCAACGCCTTAAAATTAATATTCTAAATAATAATTTAATTTATAAGTCCAAGGGAATGGACCTGCGAACAAAATGGCAGCAGAGAGTGCTGATACAACATAAGAACTGGTTTCTTTCTACATCCCTCCACTACAACTAGCATTTAGCAGTTTCTTGCTTCAGACATTCTCTTTCTGGGTCTACCAGGGGTTTCCTAGAATATATATTTTTTAGACAATAGGGCTCTTATTACCAGATTAGGGCTAAATGCTGATCCCCCTGCAAACAGGTATTTAGAATTAGGAGTTAGGTGATAATTATCACACCATTGCAGTTGTCCTGTGATAAATTCTAGCAGAGCAAGCCTGCCAAAATGTATTGGGGGGAGGGGATGGAAGAGGCCGGAATAAGGCAAAACATGTCAGATTCCATATATTAAAAGAAGGCCTGGGCGGAGTTCATAGAGTTGCGCTACATGAAACTCCGTAAAGTGATTAAAAAACTCCGCTCGCTACCTGCAGTTCAGCAGGTGGGTGGAGTTTCCCAGCAGGCTCGTTCGTGTTGTGTTTTACCAGCAAACTCAATGCGGAATACATCCTTGTGTTCAGAATTGAGCATGAACGGCACCATGCAGTTCGCATGGGCGCATCCATCTTGTTTTCTTACTCAGTTTATGGTGCTCCGCCTGTTTTTCAATCCCTTCTCAATCTTTATAACCCTCTGCCTTCCTAATTAATCTGCCCTTCATTTTTATTTATTGTATTAGTGTGTATTTTTGTTTTTGTGCTTTTTTATGACTTTTTGTATTATTTCTTCCTTCGTCCTTCCTTTTCCTGTTTCTTTTCTTTACTCCACCCAGTGCCATAGAAGAGCAGGGCGATCAGGGGAGTAGCGGTGCCAGGCTCCCCCGAACAGCCACCAGCTGCCTACCTTGCGGAGGGTGGCACCACCAAGGGGTGCAGCCCCAGGCAATCTTTTGTGAGATGGAGGGGGCAGCACTGTATTTTTGTGTAGCTCCACCCCCCTCCATGCATGCAGCAGGCAGCAGGGCCGGCAGTGGGTACCCACTGCAGGAGCATTGGCTGCATTGGGGCAGGGTGCACAAATGTGTGCATTGCACTATCCATGTCCAATGCACTACCCATCAGCTGATGCACCGCTGAGCAGATATCTAAGACCGGGAACAGGACCTACTCGACCTGCTAGGTATCGACATTGCGGGGCTCAGTGAGTATTAACTATTTGTTGTGTTTGTGTTCTACAATGCTAAAAGAACATTCTGAATAGCATGCTGCTCACACTCAGAGGAAAGTTACATTTAGTTTATGTTTAGAATATTATTATGTGATCCAGTTTGAACTAGGCAGGTGCTCGGCACTACCTATTCGTACTCGTCGGCTCTCGCTTTGGCTGATTATTTAAGAAGCCATTGCATACTCCTCTGTCCTCCGGTCACCATAGTGAATTAGTGATATCAGTAAGTTTGCAGTTGTCTGTGAATTTCTTTATGTAGCTCGCACAGTCCCAAGCAATTTCACAGTGATGTGTAGTACTAGTATGCATCTATACATTGCAAAAAGGGAGACTGAGTTGGTCCATCAAGGGGGTTGAGAAATGAGAATAGGATCAAAGATCATTCATTGTAATGCATTAGTTTCAAATGCAGTTTTTGTTAAGGAAATTTGGAACAGGTATTTTAGGATTAGTATGGCCAAATCAACGATAGTCGATACTGGTACTACAGGCGATCTGATTTAGATAAGTACAATTTTGTTTTGTTTTGTTTAAATCTGTTTTATAAAATGTTTTGTTCATTTTTTACATTAGCAAATCATTCACGGTTTATGCAACATACTGTTGCAGTTGCCTCTGCTGGATATACATCTCATAACCCACAGTTGTATAGCATCGACCTGAGCATAGTAGTACTATGGACATGGTAATCACTTGCACATATGAAGGCTGTACATGCCTCCCACACTCACCTCTGCAACTATGCATGGAGATCTGGTCCCCTATATTGTCCCAGCTAGATGTCCGTGACTTAGTGGCTGTGAACTAGTCTACCAACTAGGGAGGTGGGCAGTAATGAATGTGGCAAAGAAAAAATAAACAGGGGGTGGTTTATGTTATTTGGAGCAACCCTCGATCTCCACCTTGTTCTTACTGTCTGGATCAGGTGAGCGCATGCTAAAAAGTCTGCAATAATAGTGACGCGATTGTGGCTGCTTGTATTGACCCCCAACCATGCTTGCATCAGGGGCAGCGCATCCCCTCTAGTTCGCCTTCAGCAGTGCCACTGGGGTTTAGTGTTTCAATAGTAGTATTCAGTTCGCTCTGGAAATCGTTCATGATCGTGTCCCAGTTTGTCATGATTGGGATTTTGCGGAGGCCTAGTATGTCTTCCTGGCGTAGTGCAACACTTTACGCTTTAGCCCACATTTGCAGGGAGCATTGCCAGGCCAGCATATGTGGTGGTTCAGCAGATTTCCACCTCTTCAGCTGCTTCACTACCACCGTTCCCAAGTCAATAAAATGGGAGGTCAGCCATTGGGGCTTGCTTCTGCAATAGAGGTCAAGGATACAGGTCTCCCACTCCAGTGAAATTATAAATTTCGTGGAGAAGTCCAGGGTGTCTATTACTGATCTCCAGTATCCCTGGATACGCGGGCAGCTCCACAACATGTGCAGCAAGTCTGCATCTCAAAGGCAACAGCGCAGACAGGTGGCATCCATGCGAGCAAAATGTTTGTTTATTTTGGCTGGCGTGAGGTATGCCCTCTGTATTACATAGTATTGTATCAGTCGAAAGCGTATGTTTCTGGGTACGCATATGGGGCTCTCTAGCACGGCATCCCACTCAGTGTCTGTGAATGGTTGGTGCAGGTCCTCCTCCCAGCGCCACTTCAGGAGCGACAATGTTATCGTGGTGTGGTGTCTGAGGGAGGCAGCAAACCATTTCATAAGATGCCTGCCTCGCCCCATGACATGCAGATATTGGATTGTTAGGTGTGTCGGGGATTCATTTGTCATGTCACCCCATTGGTTAGTCAGGGCTGCTAGCAGCGAGCGGTGTAACAGAAATTAAACCCATCATCAGCGATCAGGGTGGCATATGGTGTTAACACACCCTCCTTCTACAAGTCTCCCATATCATGGATCCCCGCCTCCCCCCCATTGGCGCAGTTCGACCGCCATGGTCACTACGCAACCCCTGGGTGTTCCCAGCAATGGTAAAGCTGGTCACCCGTTGTCATGTTTCGCGTAATTTATAAGCATCTGTGATAACAGCGGCATGCCATGTTAAGCAGTAGAGGTGTCGGCGGTTTCCCCTTCACACAGGGGTGGAACAAGTTAACCAGTGTGCTAAGGGACCAGGGCGTGGAGGTTGTAGTTGTGTCAGGTAGGTGGCGGCCCGCCAGCCACTGGACTACCGATTGCAATTGCGCAGCGAAGTAGTATTGTTCCATGTTAGGTAGTGGCAGGCCGCGCTGGTTGGTCGGCAGGTATAGTTTTTTAATGGCTTCTCTGAAGTGAGTGTTCACCCAGAGGAAGTCCCTGATGGTGCTCTCTAGGGTGCGAAAGAAGGGTGGTGAGATGTATATGGGCAGATTGGTAAAGTAGTATAGGAGTCGTGGTAAGACCACCATTTTAATTAGTGCCACCCGGCCCATGACCAATAGCGGGAGTGTACCCCAGAAACACATCTGGGATCGGATGGATGTCAGTTGCACTCTATGAGGTCTGCATTTTGGCTATAAATTCTTATTCCTAAGTAGCGAAAAGCATCAGTTCACCATTCTATGTGAACTCCACTGAGTTCATACAGCGGGTCCGAGTAGGTACGATCAAAAGGGCAGGGACATGTTTTCGCTGCGTTTACCCTCAGCCCCGACAGGGCAGCAAAGTCTCCTAAAGTGTGCACTAGCAAGGGTGGGACCGCTCTGATGTCTTTAATATATACTATAAGGTTGTCCGTATATAATGAGATTGCATGTATGCCGTCCCCTAGTGGGTGCCCCAGTCCATGTCTCTCAGCCAAATAGCCTCCGCTAGCGGTTCTATAGCTAATGAAAAAAGCAACGGGGATAGTGGGCACCCCTGTCTGGTTCTTCACCCCACCTTGATCGGAGCAGAAATGTAAGGGCCTGTCCGTACTCGTACTGTTGTCTCCCTGTATTGTAGCTTGACCATGCGAATGAAAGTCTCTCCAAGCCCATAGCGCAGTAATGCAGCAAATAACTATTCCCATTCTAGGTAGTCGAAGGCCTTCTCAAGATCAGTCATCCCGAGTAGGGCCATCGACCGGTCGAGTATGCGGCTACTCTAAAAAATCGCCTCAAATTGAAGGAAGTGTTGCGGGCAGGCCCAAACCCATTTTGATAAGCATGTTTTAGGGTTGTAATTAGGGGCGCTAAGCAGTAGTAGCTAAGTAGTATTCAGCAGGTAACCCGTCGGGTCCGGGGGTTTTGCTTGTCGCTAGTGTCACAATAGCCTCACGGATCTCGTCTAGGGCTATTGGTACATTTAGCACCTCGCATTGCTCATGCAAGATCGCTGGCAGCTTCACTGAGTTAGGAAGGTGTCCAAGCGTGCTTGATCATGCTGAAGAGTGGACTCGTACAGAGCTGCATAGTGCCACGCCATTTCAGTATGGATTTCGTGTTGTGTGTATATCATGTGCCCTGTTCTTGTACACAGAGCGTGTATTGGTTGATGAGGCTGTTCCTGATGCAATAACTATGCCAGCAACACACCCTATCCAATGTTGCATGTGCACGCACAGAGTGTGCTGCATAATTCAGACATCTAAGCCTCTCCAGCAGCTCGACGCGTTTGCTGCACATTTTGTCTAGTCACTGTGCATCCCCCGGGTGCATCACTGCTTCTGCCGCATAGCGCAAGACCCTGCGCTCAATCCCGCTAACGACATCAGTCAGTTGTTTGCGAATGTTCCATGTGAGCCCGAGGCTGTGCCCCTTGATAGTGACTTTGAAAGCGTCCCATTCTAGTAATGTGCGCTCTGCTGAACCCTCGTTGGCCTCAAAGAACTCCGCTGTCACGGTCCCCAGAGATGCCCAGAATGCTCAGTCTTCTAGCGCTGCCGGTTGGAGACGCCAGGTGGGTATGGGCGGTGGGCAGTGGGTGGTGTGCCTGCGTCCCCTATGAGCTGCATGTGCTCAGGGTTGTGATCGGAGTGTGTGCACCCTAAGTATTTCATCTGTCTAATCAGGGGAAGTAATGAAGGTGATCCCACTCTGCGGTCTAATCTGACATGTAGTCCTTGCACAGGAGCGTTAAAGGAGTATATGCGTGTATCAGGATTATGGGTGCGCCATATATCTATCAGGGACCAGTGAGCGAGCCAGGTAGTCAACGTCTGCGCAGTTGATAAAGCTGTGGTGCGTGTTAGAGGCAGGAATGATCTGTCCAGATCAACTTTAAGTACAGAGTTGAAGTCAACTCCTATCAGCCAGGGGATCCCACTCCATTGGGCCAGAACGTCTGTTCGTTTGCGCAGGAATGAGACTTGTTCAGAGTTAGGGGCATACTAGGAACCTACCAGGACACTCCTGGCATTCAACCTGCCCTTTGTGAACACATAGTGGTCCTCCTCATCTGCTTACACCTCTTCTACTATATATGGGGTCCCCGCTTTTACCCATATTAGCACCCCCCGGCCTGTGATGAGTAATTGGTGCCAAACACTTGCCCTCGCCAGCGCCTGCGGAGGCGGTCCGCTTCTGTCTGCGTTAAATAGGTTTCTTGTAAGAGTGCTATGTTAGTGAGTCTGCGCTGCAGGTATGAGTATATGGAGTAGTGACTTGCCAGTGTGTGTATACCTCTCACATTCCAAGTGACAATGTTTACTCGTGTCATGGCGGGAATTTGTTGTAACTCTTGTTGATCATAGGATACATGCTTCTATAACGTGTCTCAGTGTTTAAGTGCTATCGTGTATGTTGCGATCGGGTGGTTGCTTTTTGCTCCTTGGCTCTAAAAAGAAAAGCAGGGTCCTAACTGTAACATGTACAACTTCATGAGGGCGGACCCCGAACGTGGATCTGCCCATACTGTATCGCCCAATCGTGGCAACTAGCTAATGTACTAGTGGCTGGTATGGGGGTGCGTGTGATGTGGTATCCGCTCCGAGTTACCCCTATGGTGTCTTATGTGGAGCGCTAAATGTGCCTAGTCATGTCTAATGGTATCCTGTGGCCTACTGTGGTGTGACAGTGCCGCTCTTCTCGGACTCTGCATCTGAGCCTGCATAGGGATCTAACCATAACCCCTGCGGCACAAGTACTGGTTCCTGCTAAGGTGGGGCCACCCTACTGTGCCTGATCAGCCTTATATAATCTTACACCCAGTCACATGATATCGTCCAAGGTCTGCAGCGTGGCGACAGGCAAGGCCGGAGAGTTCAGACCCCCGGACCATACAGGAGTAAAGTCCTCTTCGTTCTGATGCTTGGCTGACTCCACATCTTGGTCTGAGTTTTGTGCCAGGTCTCAGATCACCGCCACAACATTGAGGGCTTCTCTCCTTTTGGTTATGATCTGCTCTAAGTTAGGGACAGCTGACGGCAGAGCAGGGCGGCCTGCTCCTCTGCTTCTGCCCCTGCGGTGACCCTCTTTTCTTGGTGTATTTTTGTTCCGCCTCTCGGCGATGTGTGCCCTTATGCTAAGCCAGTGCTTCTCCCCAGTCCCAGGCTTCCGATGGCATGTCAAAGAAGCGGGCAGTGACCTTCGCCACCACTCGTAGCAGAGCTGGGAACAGTAGAGAGTAGCGTATGTCTAATTCACAGAGGTGATGTTTCACAGCTTGGAAGGAGCTCTGTCACCAGATCTTGATTTCAGTCAGTTTGCATGCTTCTCTCAGGACGGTGTCCCTGTCTCTATAGTTCAGCAGTCTAAACAATAGTGGTCTTGGGATTGCACCTGGTGGTGGCTTGGGGACTTGCACTCTGTGTGCTGGTTCCACCACAAAATGAATCGACAGTGCGTTCTCAGGCATTAGTCCTTTCAGCCAGTTTTCAACGTAGGTCACCAGATCCTGTCCCTCCTCGCCCTCCAGAAGGCCCACCACCCTTATATTGTTCTGGCATGATCAGCCCTCCGCATCTTCTAGCCTATCCTCCAGGGTGCACACCCTGTCCAGTAGATTCTGCAGCGCTGTTGCATTTGTGCAAGTTGTTGGCTGTAGTTCTGCCAGGGCGCGTTCATTGGTGCAGACTTTGTCCGCCAGCTTACAGTGGTCCACGCGCAGTAGTCTGACGTCCAACGTGACTTTGTCAATTCTAGATTCCAGGGATGTGCGCATTTGGTCGAGGGCAGATTCTGCACTGGCCCCCTGCTTCATTCCCAGGCTGTGCCCCCAGACGGGTGGGAGGGGATTGGGGGTGACTTCTATTATTAGTTGTCCGGCAGGGTCAATGTGATCGGGGCCCCTTGAGGTCCACCCAATAGGCTCACCTATATTCCGCTGCCTTGCACAGTGCTGCTTAGATCACTCGATTCCAATTCTGGAGGCATCTGCATGAAGCTAGTTCCCCTTGCCCGCAGGCTGCACTGACCTCACTGGTCTGGTGGCTTCTGCCAAAGATTGTGCTGGCATGTTGGTGTGACACTACCGGTGAGAAAATATAAAGCTGTCCCAGCATGGGAAGAGTGTACCCTGGGTGCCCGCTGCTTCTTGGCTCACCGTCCGTCTCACCCCTGCAGCGCTCCGCCGGCTAGGGCCTCACCGCTCTACCCAATCGTGGCATCCGCTGTGCTTTTCTGCCGTAGGGTCTCAACCTCTGGTCTCATTCAGCGCCTTATTACCTCTGCACACCAGTGGTCCATGTGTGCTATAACAGTTGGGCCTTGTCTTAGTCCCTCTAATTTGATCCCACACCGTGCCTACAGATGCCAGTCATCTCGGCCTAACAGGGGCCCGCGTGGGTCCAGCCTATGCTCTTGCTGCCTCTCTTTGGTTCATGCAGCACCACTGCCCGTCTCCTTCAGTTATGTGTTGTGTGTGGGCCTAGGCCCGAGCCGGCCTCTGGACGCCTCCCAGCCCCTTCTGTCTTGGACAACTCAGCAGTTGCGCGGGCCTCACTTCTATCCCCCGGGCTCACCTTTAATCCGCGTGGGCATCGTCATCTCCAATGAGCAACCAACTGGCGTCTCTCTATACCCGGCCCGATCAGTGCCCCCTGGGCAAAAATGGGCACCACCGCCATCCACTCCCAGGTGTTCTGAGCGGTTGTTGGGCCAGCGAAGTCGGTATCCCACCGCTGCATTAGATAAGAACGCTGCTGATTCAGGCTCGGGTACATCCTCTTCCCCTCACCTCAGTGCAGGCTCCCGACGGGCCTAGGTCCGCTCCGACCCCTGGACCTACTCTGACTCCTTCAGCGTCAAG
This sequence comes from Calotriton arnoldi, assembly GCA_963921515.1. Classification (NCBI taxonomy): domain Eukaryota; kingdom Metazoa; phylum Chordata; class Amphibia; order Caudata; family Salamandridae; genus Calotriton; species Calotriton arnoldi. The sequence continues at coordinate 1,127,553 of CAWUFW010004205.1, forward strand.
GCCGGCCTTTCAGGCCTGAACTTATATGCTGTCACTCCACGCTCGTCCTGACCCGAGTCCGGCCACGTTGCACTACTCCTGTTTTTCAGATAAGCCACAATGACCAGCGCTGGCAGCAGGTCTGTCTCCTCCGTCCTCTTCACCATGCAGTCCGTGCCCACTATTTCCCAGCCTCAGCTGCCGTGTAAGGTGCTGGCGTGCTCCCAGCTCCACGCCCGCTGCGGCCACCTTCTTGTTTCCTACAGCAGCACTGCACACCACATACTGAGGCACCGGTTGTCGGGAGTAGCCTCGCTCTTGATGGCAGTTAAATAATTAATATTCATGTAGGATTCTGCAGAATAATAGGGGTGGGATGCAGAGCCGGTCTAAGGTGCGTCCACCATCATGGCTCACTAGCCATGCCCCCTATAGATAAGTATAATGTTACTGCATTTGTCTGCAATAATAATTTTGTGGAGATTAACTGTACCACTAATCTCTTTTTTTTTATCTTCTTTATTTCCTCATATCAGCACCCATGGGCAAGAAGAGGGGAAGCGCACAGGTGGGTCCCGAAAGAGCTGGGGAGGGCGCATCGACCACCAGCGCCATTGCTGAGGTCTCTGCTCAGCCCACTAAGTCCTCCTATTATTTATTATTCTTTCTCTAACTTTCACCTCTGCCCACTTTTGTACTACTTTTAATTTTACCAAGTTTATTTTTTTATACTGGCTCCTTTTTTTCCCAACTCCCCTATCCAATCCTGTTATTCCTGCATTATCTTTTTTTCCCTAATTTCATTTTTTTTTTTTTTTTTGGGTAGCTGACTTTTTCTGGTCTGTACTAGTCTGTAGTTTTCTTCTGCTTTGTTGTTCATCTTTCCCTCTCCCCTATATATCTTGTGGTACTGTAAGACTAAGGACAGAGTTTTGGTACTCTACTGTCTACTATGAAAATTGCAGGTCCAAGTAAGCTAGTATTATAAATGATATCCACCATGTATGTTTGTTGAGAAGGCTTTCCTTTTCTTGCTCATGCTTAAACAGTTATCAAGAGAGTGGCCTCGGTCAGGGACCACACCCCCAACCCCCAATGTTGTGCAGTGTAATTCATTTATACAGTATACCAGCAGTTCCTATGAAAGTGCAGCATGGCTGGAAAGTATGAGGGACATTGCATTTGTCAACCAACACCATATGTATTTCAGTGACCTTTATTATTCCACCCTTTCATCGACCTTCAATGATTCAGAGTTGTCATCATTATCATAGGCTATAGCTCTGCCCCTCCATTACAAAAAGTTTTTGGTTGGTTAGACTACCTGGCATTTCTAACATTGTGAACCAACCAAATGCCTAGAGTGATATTTTTGATAGCAGATACTGCAGTGCTAACCGAACTATAGTGATGTATTGCAGTTGTATTTTTTTTATTAAAAAAATTAAGATGAGGCGTCTCTGGCATCTAAAAAATGTATAATTTCTAACAACACAGAGGGCAGCCGGCTCAAGTGCTACTACAGGAGGAGGAGGAGATTAGGTTGGAGGGGGAGAAGTGGCAGCAGAGATAGGCGGTGGTAAGTCACCTTGCTTGCTTATTGACAATTACTATTATACTCACTAACTATGAGGGTGTCATTGTGAGTCACTCATGATCGTGAACTCCCTGCTTTACCAGATAGAGCTGTGGTTGAGTTATGGCCTCTTCTATCTGCAACTCAGCAAAAGCTCACATAATATACGCTTGTTAGACCTGGCATCTTTTGGCGCTTTTCCCCTGTCTTTTTGCTTTCTGACCTCCTGGTTTTGACTCTGTTTTTGCTGGTTTATTGTCTTTGGGCACTTTCTCACTGCTGATCAGTGTTAAAGTGCAAGTGCTCCTATGGTAAATTATGTTTATGGATTGGTGTTTCCATGTTTGGCTTATTTGATTTACCTTTAAGTCCCTAGCACGGTGCACTAAAATGCTGCTATTGGGCCTGCAGCACTGGTTCTGCCACCCACACAAGCAGCCCTTCAAAGGGTTCTAAGACCTGCCACTGAAGTGTCTGCACGCAGTTGTGACTGCCATGTCGACTTGGTAAGTGCTCCACTTGCCAGACCCCAAACCTTCCCTTTTTCTTACATGTAAGGCACCCCTCACATAGGCCCAAGGTACCCCCATGGGCAGGGTGCAGTGTATGTGAAAGTTAGGCCATGTACTGGTGTGTGTGGCGTGTCCTGATAGTGAAATACAGTGTATTTCGGTTTTCACTATTGAAAGGCTATCTGTCCCATAGAATAGAATGGGACATACTTTGTAACATTAGGACAAAATTGAAGAATGGAGTTTAGTATGCCTGAACTCAGAATTTAAAAATACATCTTTTAGTAAAGATGGTTTTTTAATTGTGGGTTTGAAAATGCCAATTTTAGAAAGTAATAACAAAAGGGGATAGGCCCAAATTGGACCGGGGTCAGGTAGGGCCATTTTTAAACTACAAACACAAAAAGGAACCTAATCCCATTGTGCTTTAGACTCTTCACTTTGACGAGCTACAAACAGACAACCACTTTATCTATTTGAATGGACTATTTATTTATCCACCTCTATTTGATTGGTTTGCTAAGAAAATTATTTATCAAAAATTGAATGTACAGAAAAGAAAATACTTCAATTTCAAATGACAAACATCAAAACATAACTCATTAGACTTCAGACAAATTCTTGTCAACACAAATTACATTCATACAAACATTAATTTACAAACCACATTCACTCATTCACATCATCCACCCAACAACTAAAACTAATCTGTCAAACGTGAACCACTCTCTATATCACACACGGGGAAAATATTCTTCAGTACAACTGGGGATACAACACATAACAATCCCTCTCCAAGTACACAAATGAATTCGTATTTTTGATTCCTCCGTGGACAGATTGCCAACGCGTTTAGAGACCCAGGCTATAGCTGCTGGGACTCTCCTCAGGGCTGCCTCTTAGTGGATATCAACGTTTTCTATAGGAAAATGATGCAGAAGCACAAAATCAGAACCCTTCCTCCTTCAAACCACTCCAACTCTTATATATAAACAAATTACGTAGATAAATACCTGGGAACAGGCCTTGTGGTCCGAGTCAACTGTTGTTTAAAATCGAACAGGACTCACTGCCATGTCAGCTTTTCAAAGCTATTCGTAAACCACGCTCTGCACCGGAAACACACCCGTGCCTTTATTGCCAAAAAATAATTCCAATGAATATTCAAGACATCTCCTAAAATATCGTCTATCACTATATAAGACAACTGGATCATAAATTACCTTAAATGTATACAGCTGCCCATCCGGTCAGCGCATGTCTGCCACAGCAAAAGCTGGCAACCTGCAATGTGTAAAAAAATACACTACATAACGGAAGACTATTCAAAACTATGTTGTCGCCTCATGTTTTTCAAGAGACTCAATAGCGATCAACCTCGCAAACTCACCTATGCTTTTCAACGCACGGCGTGTGTTTCAAAAATGAATCCCTTTTCAGACGGCGCCAACGGCGCTCTTGTTGTAAACTTCCCGATGTCTCTGCAATTGAAATTACGAATATTCAAAACCGGCAAAAAAGTTGCCAGCCACTTAATCACTTCTTAGTATAAGGGCTCTGGAAATTCCATGGCACGTGCGGTTTACTTACATTTTCTGTGCGTGTTAGATACATCCAAACGTGCACTAGATATAGATACTGTACTGTTACAAAAGGAAGCGTATCTTATCTTGAAGTTCAACTGTGCAGTCACGGGCCTAAACGGGATGACTGAATTGTCAAAAACTTAAGGTGTGTCCCCAGGACATCATGTCCCAGAATGCATCAGTGCGGCTGCACTAATAGTTTTTATCAATTTATGCAATTTGCGTGGCCGGTAGGCCACACTACATTCCCCATGAATGACGTAGGCATCCACGGGTTCAAAATGGCCCCGTTTGAAGTGCCCGCGCGAGATGCAGTTACAATGATGGCGTTGCTGCAGTGAATGGAATTAGAGCCTTTGAAAATGTAAGTAAACCGCACGTGCCGTGGAATTTCCAGAGCCCTTATACGAAGAAGTGATTAAGTAGCTGGCAGCTTTTTTGCCGGTTTTGAATATTCGTAATTTCAATTGCAGAGACATCGGGAAGTTTACAACAAGAGCGCTGTTGGCGCCGTCTGAAAAGGTATTCATTTTTGAAACACACGCCGTGCGTTGAAAAGCATAGGTGAGTTTGCGAGGTTGATCGCTATCGAGTCTCTTGAAAAACATGAGGCGACAACATAGTTTTGAATAGGCTTCCGTTGTGTAGTGTATTTTTTTACACATTGCAGGTTGCCAGCTTTTGCTGTGGCAGACATGCGCTGACCGGATGGGCAGCTGTATACATTTAAGGTAATTTATGATCCAGTTGTCTTATATAGTGATAGACGATATTTTAGGAGATGTCTTGAATATTCATTGGAATTATTTTTTAGCAATAAAGGCACAGGTGTGTTTCCAGTGCAGAGTGTGGTTTACGAATAGCTTTGAAAAGCTGACATGGCAGTGAGTCCTGTTTGATTTTAAACAACAGTTGACTCGGACCACAAGGCCTGTTCCCAGGTATTTATCTACGTAATTTGTTTATATATAAGAGTTGGAGTGGTTTGAAGGAGAAAGGGTTCTGATTTTGTGCTTCTGCATCATTTTCCTATAGAAAACGTTGATATCCACTAAGAGGCAGCCCTGAGGAGAGTCCCAGCAGCTATAGCCTGGGTCTCGAGACAGCGTTGGCAATCTGTCCACGGAGGAATCAAAATACGAATTCATTTGTGTACTTGGAGAGGGATTGTTATGAGTTGTATCCCCCAGTTGTACAGAAGAATATTTTCCCCGTGTGTGATATAGAGAGTGGTTCACATTTGACAGATTAGTTTTAGTTGTTGGGTGGATGATGTGAATGAGTGAATGTGGTTTGTAAATTAATGTTTGTATGAATGTAATTTGTGTTGACAAGAATTTGTCTGAAGTCTAATGAGTTATGTTTTGATGTTTGTCATTTGAAATTGAAGTATTTTCTTTTCTGTACATTCAATTTTTGATAAATAATTTTCTTAGAAAACCAATCAAATAGAGGTGGATAAATAAATAGTCCATTCAAATAGATAAAGTGGTTGTCTGTTTGTAGCTCATCAAAGTGAAGAGTCTAAAGCACAACGGGGTTAGGTTCCTTTTTGTGTTTGTAATTTTAGAAAGTAGGCATTTTCTTGCTTAAATATCCAGTGTGCGTCTGCTAGTCTGTGGATTGACTGTCTGGCTTTGGAGGCACCAGGTCTTGGGATGTGCATTAATTGTAGACAGCCAATGGGGGGGTTGAGGTGTGTCCTGCCTTTCCATGATGAATCAGGGCTGGGCTGAATAGACCAGGGCTGCATTTAGAATAGTGGGAGGAGACGTCCTTGCACCTGAATAGGCCTGGTCTGCCTTACACAATGCTATCTCCACCTCCAGCCAGGAAGCTGGGCCTGGAAGAACAGAACTGGTTTGGACTAAACACAGAGAATCTCTGCCACAAGAGAGCAAAGGGAAATGTGGTATAAATATTGGGGCTCAGACCCCAGAACTTTAGCACTCTTTTGGACTGAGAAAAAGAGCTAGAGAAGCTGTGAGTAGGGACTACCTCTTGGCTGTGTGCTTTGCTGTGTTGACCTGCAATGGCTGCCTGTGTCTTGGGCAGAGAAACGGCTGGACTGAACTTTCTGCAACTTCTTTAAGTTTCTCCAAGGTGAGGTAGAGCTTGTCCACTGTTCAAGAAGTCTCAGGTACAGCAAAGACTTCAAGTTCATCTGCTATCAGCACTGGGAACTGTGTGTTTTGTGCTGCAACAGAAGAAAAAGCAACCCGACGCAGTCAACGATGCTACTGCCGGCTCCATGTCCTGAAGGCACCGCAGAGGGCACCGCTGCACTTCGCACCACAATCCTGGTCTCACCGACGATGCCGTTCGAGGCCGCCAATGAGCCGCTGCTTGACCCGCGACCTGTGGGCACCGCACTTCGCACTGCCTCGCTTCACAACGCCGCCCTGGTATCTCGATGCCACCACTCCACGCCAACATCGACACCGACACGGTGCTTGCACCGTGGTTCAGGGGCAACGCTCGTAAATTACACAATGCACCTAATCCTGCACCACAACCTTGGCCTACTGACGCCGGCAGCATCGACTCCAGTTCATCACCCAATGACAGCGCTTCAGCAACGCCGCCGCCACTGCTTGCACCGTGACCTGCCAGCACCGTGACGAGCACCACATCACTTTGCACCGCAGCCCTGGTCTCACTGCCGCTGCTGGACAACTGTCACCGAGCAGCTGCCTGCACCGTGACCAGAAGGCACCGCTGCATTTCGCACCGCAGCCCCCAAGCCTGCCAACGCCCCCAACTTCAACCGCGAGGAGTTCGATCTGCAGCGTGTGTGACTTCAAGGGCCTGACGACTCCTGCACCGACCTCCGGAACCGACGCCTGCCGACGCCGATTCTTCGGAGCTCAACAAGAGGTCACCGACGCCCTGCATTTCTAAAAAGGTACTGTTTAGCGGGTCTCCCCGACACTGTAGCTGGCCCGCCAGAACTGTCTGAATTTGTTGTTCACGACACCGTGATAGCCCCGGATGGAGCTGTATTTTAAGTTTATTTTTGATTATTGAGATTTCTGACAACTGTATGGTGGATTATGGTGGATTCTTATCGTTTATGATGTTGTTTTGAACAGATAAAATATTGGATATTTTTCTAAAACTGGTGTGGTGTCCTTTTGTAATGTTTTCACTGTATTACTGTTGGTTATGTGCAAATGCTTCACACACTGCCTCTGAGATGAGCCTGACTTCCTGTGCCAAGCTGCCAAGGGGGTAAGCAGGGGTTGTTTCAGTAATGTATCCTCCTTATCCTGACTAGGAAAAGGGTCCCTACTTGGACAGGGAAACAACCTGCCAACTAGAGATCCCCATTTCTAACAACGCTAAAAATGATGGCTTGAGAAACTGGAAAGAACAGAAGGTGAAAAGAAAGGCTGGGTGAAATGGTATATGAGTGAAAGAATGCATGTGTGGGCAAAAGGATGCGTGGGTGAGTATTGGGTAAGTGGATGGATGGGTGAAATGATGATTGAAAGAAAGGGTGGATAGTACTAGAGGGATGGATAATAGATTGGAAATTTTGGTAAAAGACTGGATGAGAGAAAGTGAAGCTTAAATCATGGTGGCTATGGGTGAATATAGTAGGAAGAATGAAAGGGTGATTGAATAATTGCTTCGATTGATAAACAAGGGAGCTCTTCTGGAGAGGGGGATGCTGCTCACCTACTTCGCTTACTTTGTTTTATGGTTGTCAAAGCTGTGGTTCAAAGGGGGGGATTTACATTTTTGTTCTTCTAATCCCGTGACGCACTGTATTTGTTATGCGAGGGAGATATGTATCCAACCCATCATCATTCATCACCCCCCTCCCTGCCCATAGCATTTCGCCACCCAAGACCGAAGTGCAGTATGGTTCAATTTGTGACTGCAGTGTTGGCTGTGCAATGTGTGTCTGCTTCAGTTAATGCAGCATTTACAACGTTTTCAATGCATTGCAAACCGAACACACAAGCTATGTTTCCCTTCACCCACTCAGTCACCTCTTAATACTTCACTCCTATATTCTTTCCTAAGTTCTTCTGTCTACGCCTACCAAAAAATTGGAAAATCGATTCTTGGCATGTGCCACATTTTTATGGCCATGTGAAGTGATTCAAAAATATTTAATGATTTCCCATAACAGATTCATTGTATGCCTGTTCAGATTTTTCCCTTTAGACTTTCGTCTATTGCAGTGACTGCATAAGCCAAAGCTTAGGTGCATGATAAATTGATTATCAGTGACACCCCTCTATTCTATTGCAAAAGGTCTACCTTCCAGCCTAATTTCTATCTCACACTTCAGTAGAGTAAGTCAAGTTTCCTTTCCTTTCTGCCCAGTGAATGAATTTGTTGAGATAGCGGCCCTGCTGCGGCGGCAGAGGCCGGAGACTATCCAGCTGGAATATCTGTGACTGATGGTCCAGGTGGATAGAGAAGAAGAGGCTGAAACAGCTGCCTCTGAGCGAGGCCCCAGTGCAGCCAGTTACAAACAGCCTCCAGACTCCCAGCCATTGCATCGCTGGTGCCGTTGACAGCTGTCAGGGGCCCTGACTAGAACTGCTGCTGCCCCCTTCTGCTCTGACATTGAGAGGACATTGCTGCGGCCCATCCTGCAGTGGCTGGACCACATGGAGAGGCGAATGGAGAGCCGGCTGGGCAGGATTGAGCGGAGCCAGGACCAGCTCCAGACCCAAATGGACAATGCCTTCTTTTAGTCCTTTATAAAAAAAAATTGTTTCGGTGGGAGGGACTAGTTGTGATTGGAGAGGGTGAGAAGGAAGTTGGGACTGGATGTTCTTTTCCTGGACTTTAGCTTGGTCATTGGTTGGGGATGGGTCAATTTGTTTGGGGAGAGGGGTGGGCCTGTTGTGGGTGGAGAGAGGGGGTAGTTTTGATAAAAAATAAAAGGGAACATTTTATTTCTTCACAATTTATGCCTGAAGTAGCTTATTTGTGTTTTACTTTGCACTGCGGCCTTTTTACGCACCCTGTTTATTAAAAGTCTGCTTATAAAAGTGTATACTGGTTAGTTAGTTATAGTTAGATATATACCTCTGCAACTACCTTGACCATTAGAGGGGATACTGCCATGAGCCATGACCTATATTGCCTACAACAACCTAGATAAATGATTACTTATCTGCAGTAGCAGTTAGTTGCCTAATTACTAAGGTAACTAGTTCACTTCACTTCATAGTCAGTCAGTCATTAAGCTTTATTTCGACAGCTCATGTCATAAAAGCTGGAAAGACATACATGGTAAAATACAATTAAGAATAAAAGAAATGAGCAGTTCATACAGCACATGACGTAATAGGCATACAGGATCTTCCTTTCGCAGAACTATGGTTTCTACAACGTGCTGCCTATAAAATAGGATCATTTGGAACCAGCATGTAAAGATTACATAAGGTACTCAATACATCTGCCGGCACCTACTAAAATCAAAAACAAGACAAATTATGGGCCGGTGAAAGAATATCATGCTCATTCAACATAAGCCGGTAAAAAGTAATATGTCATACAGTCAGGATCCATCGGACTGCCCACCACCTTCCGCACTCCAGCAGTAGTGGGGCAACTATTCAGGGTGAACCCCAGGGCGCTAGGTGCATTTCACTCACTTACATCCTAACTAGGAAGACTGCCTGTTGGGTGGGGGCTCCTAGCAGGTTCTCAACACATGCCTCTCGCCCTCGGCTCGTCCCCTCTTTTACTCCCCATGTTCCCTGAGGAAGAAAAGCTGACTTATATTTCTTTAATTCTCTGCTCCGGTATGTAGTGGTGTTTTCCTTCTCTTTGTTTCCAGGCCACGCCAGAGCTCGACTCAGCAACCTCCATGACTCAGCAGCCTCCATGAGTCAACAAGCCTCCGTGACTCAGCAACCCCCATGACTCAGCAGCCTCCATGACTCAGCAACCTCCATGACTCAGCAGCCTCCGTGACTCAACAAACCTCCATGACTCAGCAGCCTCCGTGACTCAGCAACCTCCAGGACTCAGCAGCCTCCATGACTCAACAAGCCTCCATGACTCAGCAACCTCCATGACTCATCAGCCTGGCAAAAGGTATTTAACTCTCACCCAGGCTCATCTTCAGTGCTTCGCATTGAGTTTCCTGTTGAAGATCCTGCGGCATGACGGCTCTTCTCTGCAGGTGCTGGTCGGACGAGTCCTGTTCCATCCTTGCTGCTGCTACTCGCAGATAAGTCTAAATCCTTTTTGGGCTACATTTAACTCTTGTGCTCAGTGGAATTCCATTGTTTTGACTCTCGGCTCATTTCTGGTTATCGGGAGATCTTGGGCAACTGCTCACAAACTCTTCGCAGTCAGAGACTTCCTGACTTTGTTTCCTATATCACAGTTCCCTCTTGTTCCCACTCAGCTTACTTTATGCCACTTGCCTGGATTTTTTCATTTCCTCTTCATATCATTTATGTAATTCGTGCATAGTCCTTGTTGATAGAAGTGTATATTATTATTGCAGTGTTTATTGTTATCCTGTTACGTCTCTGTTTTTTCTCGCTGAAAGAAGGTCTTGGTAACGCTCTCAAGCCTTGGACATCCTTCAGCTGAAAGATACAGATTATGTCTTATCTCATTGAAATAAGAATGTATGGTGTGCTTATGTGTAATCTTCGTTGGCACAATATTGTGTGTGTTTATTTATCTTTGGCGCAATATTGTGTGAGTGTGTATTTATCTTTGGCGCCATATGGTGTGAGTGCAGTTCTGATTTATTCTAATCATTCTTTTATCGTGACCCAATGCAGAAGTTTATGCATGATATATATCATTGATTGTTTGTGTTCTTATTGATGTCTTTTACTACTGCTGCAGGAGCTGGTCTCCATACTCATTCCTAGCTTTAGGACAGATGTCCCAGATTGTTCTGTGACCCAGAGTTTGCTTCTCCACCGGCACGAACGTGCACCAGTTGTTTCTTTCTTTATTTTAGCTTTTTGTTTTAACTCATTATTTTCGTTTATTGTTTGTTCCCAAACCCCCTTCCCTTGAGATTATCGGATGAGCACTGGTGTCTCTAGTTCAGTGTTCTTCGGATGATTTCTGGGGACTGTTGGGGTCCAGCTGCCTCTGCGTGTCCAGCAGAGAGAAGAACGCGTTCCAACGTTCATCTTCCCAGATCGGTTGCTGATACATACGAACTCATTCCTGCAATAGAAATTGGAATTCATTTGATTTAAAATTATGCTAATAGAAAAGTATAAAAGAATCTGGCAAAAAGTAGTAAACACGGCAGTCAAGAAAATTCAAGAGTTAAAATATGCTTAAAACTATATCAACAGACAGGAAAAGCTAATATGATGTTGGCACAGTTAAAATGTACTAAATAGAAAATCATACACAATCATCATACTGTTGGCCTTTGGGCCTTCTCGTGACAGGGCTAATGGGGTGATCATTTTACAATAAAGTGCTTGTGCAATGCATCTAGCGGGGTTGAGGCTTCCATGGGTAGGGTTACTAAGGCCCAAGGGCAGCTGGGTCTGGAGGCCGGCCTGCTGCTTGCAGTTGTTCTCTCATATGAGCCTTCCTCCTGATACCCCACATGTGACTTATAAACTTGTCCACTGCACAGGCAAAAAAGGGTCTAGAGTCCGATTTTAAAATACACAGGACTTCCCGGTGGTTGCGTGTGCCCAGTTGCTGGCAGGTCGGCTTTAGCCACTTGGACCTAGGATGTGCATAAGCAGAGCATGCGAACAGCACTTGGGCAATGGACTCTACTGGTGCCCTGCATCCGGGGCAATTGTTGGGGCTTAAGTCATTTGAATGCCACTTCACTCCATAGTTCTTTCACCTGAATATAGATGAAGCAATAACAGGGAAGGCATCACAACTTCACAAGCGAAGTCCCACTCCCACCCAGGTGATCTCCAACTGTAGTATTAATCGGAAGAATTGTACATTACAAGCAACTAAGTGGAAATAAAAATACTGAGTTAGTGGGTTAAAATAAAATCATAGCTTTACAAAGAATTACTACTATATGACACAACAAAGAATAATTGATAGTTATAAATTAACAAAAAATAGCAGTAGTAGTAACTTCTTCTGAGCAATTGGGAGCTAGTATTTAATTAAAACTAATGTTACGAAATTCTCGAGTCATGAAAAGTGGGCTCAAAGTCTGAGTGGACAAGGTTAAGCGTTTACGAAACACAAGGCCTGAATGATGATGCTGACGACTGATGTTCTTCTATATCTAGGTGGGTAAAAGGGGCCAGTGTGGGCTATTGCTTACGTAATAGAAGATCCTGCAGTGAGTTGGTCTCGCTTTCACAACATCCGCCCCAAGTGTGTGATCCATTTATGGTATAAATTAAGTCACACCTCAATAAAGGTTTGATGAATGGATGGGAAAGGGGATTTGGGAAAAGGTGAGACAAAGACAAACACTACACAAGGACAATATTCATCTGGGCAATGAGCAGCACACCTTTTGTGATCAATCTGTTGTGGAAGGAAACTAAGGAATGAGTATGAACAATACAGTTAATTGCAGTGCAAACAGTCCTCCTGCCCCAGAGACCCAAGTTATCAGACATCTAAATGTTCTGTATTCTAGGTTTGAAAAAATCAAATTATGGAGGAGCGACCCACCCAGTTCTAAAAATATGATTGTTAAAAGAAAAATGATACTGTGTTGATAAAGTAGGTGGTGCATCTGCATTCTCCCCGGGAAGGTCCATCACTTTTGAGTGCCTGTCTGGACTGATCCAGTAGGTAAGCAGGAGTGTTGAGCTCAGCTTTCGCCTTTTGTTTGTGCAGGGGACGAGAAGGCCTGCAGATTGTAAAATAGAAACTGTATTGTAATGAAGAGTCAAGGAGAAGGACAGAAGGAAGGTAAGCTTCATGAGTAGTATATTAAGAAGACTCAGAGCAGAGCAAAAAGCAAGAGACTTGGCACCAGCTGACCTGTGGTCTGCCCGGTCTACTGCCGCTCGAAGCAAGGCCTCCTGCTGCTATCCGCCGCTGACTATGGCGCCTCCCCCTTTATATCTACTCATCCCCTCCTTCAGCCCTGGAGCGAGGTCGGATCTCTGCATCCCACAAGCTGAGGCATCACCTCGGTGAAAGCTATCTTTTGTTGGCTCTGGGTTTTGCTGACAATATCTATTTTCTTTAGCCGCAGCCCCCTCCCTCAGCCCTTGAACGAGGCCGGATCTCTGCCTCCCGCAAACCGAGGCAGCACCTGAGTGATGTTGCTAAGTCCGTTGAACTGGTTTTAGTACTCTGCATCCTGCTAATTAAATGCCATGTTTCTTGATGTTTCTACTTGTATCGAGACCTGCTCCCCACCGCCTTCTACCGTGCCTCGGGTTGTGACAGCGAGTGCCTTCCTTTCCCTGCCGGAGTCGTCCGGGGGCCCCCACTAGCCTTCCTCTGTTAAGAGGCCGCCACCCACTGTGTACGCCTCACGGCCCTTTCTCCTCACTTACCGCTCTAATTTTGCTTGCCTGCACCATCCCAGAAACTCCTACTAGCTTCTCCCTGGTGAGCCTAGATCGCGAACCCCCTCCTGGGGAGCCGCCTTTCTGCCTCGCCTGCACTGTGAACCTGTCCCTTTATTGCCCGCACTATGATCAGGTATTGCCCATTGCAATTGCAACGCTTGGCCCACTCCTGCAGCCTATCAGCCCATCCTCCTGGCTTTACTGAGTTCCCCCCCTTTCCAGTTACCTACTTCCCCCCTATCTCCATTATGGCTGGTTCTGGCCTGATTGCAACAGGGGGCAACTCTTACACCATCGCTTACCCTCCCAACCTCCCCAGGACCGCTGCTAAAACCTTCAAACATTCCCTCCTGAGAAGACACCCTGAGACTCTGATCTCTGACCTGTACTTCAACGCCGACAGGGGCATCATTACCAATGACCTTATTTTCTATTCTAGAAAAACAGCACTATGGCGCGCTGCCATATTTAACCTCACGATCGTACCTTCCCAAAATCTTAAAGCTGACCTTACCATTACCTTATACAAAAACAGCATTGTTATGATCCAAGCACCAGACATAGATCTCAATAAATTCGCTGACTTCTTCTCCATCCTCAAAAAACAAGTACATCATTCCTCTACGCACCCCCTGGGCCTACCGTCGCCTCCTGACTCCTGTCGCAGCTTCGGTACATTCAGCTCAAAGTCCATTGGTAAGGGCCTCCCATCTAGATCTACCAAAGCTGCTGCCATTCTGCTATGCACCCCATCACTCCCTCCCAAAAGTTGGGTGCTGTTAGAGAATTTCCCTCCACTACCCCCCACCTCCAGCATCTGACAATAAGGCAACGCCGCCGCTCCCTCCTCCTAGCCTCGCTCCACGCCTTCTCGCTTAATAACTGACACACACGTCACCCTCAGCTCACCTGACACCCGCCCCAACAGTCCCGTAACCACCCTACTGAGCTCGCCTAGCCCTCCTCACACCCCTCCTCCCAGAAACCTAGCCTTACGGTGGTTGAGCTCCCCTGCCAGGCTTCCCGCTCATGCTGCCAGAACTTGTCCTGACCCACAGGTCCCCCGTCTGCAAGTACAACCTTCACCAATGGACCTTGAAACCCTGAACACCAGAGCATTCAACATAGTTCAGAGCATCCAGAAATCCATACTAGAGTTGAAGAACATCCTTCTACACACTGAACACTCTATCGCTACCCTCAAGGCTTCCCATAACTCAGTCCTTCCTCCGCTCACCATGCCTTCCCTCCAACCCATGCCGCTGGCCAACAGACACCTTCGCCCTCGCAAACATTCCAACTACCTCTTGGAGGATGAAACTCTAGCCCTCCTCTCATCCTACAAGACCTCCCCCGACGCCCCCGTCCTCCTGACAAGAAAGTTGATTACTTGATTCCCACTATCTCAATCAACACCAATAGATCGTCATCTCTCCGTAACAAAGGAGTAAACAGCAACAACTTAGCACAAGTACCCCTATCCTCCCCTCCTTTCAACACATGCCCTGATGCTCCACTCTCTGGCCTCCGACATCACCGCCCTCATCCTGAGCTAAAAAACTGACGTAGCTATCCTAACCGAGTCGGCTCAATTAATCTTCATCTCCTTACCTAGATTTACTGGCCCCACCAAATTATAACATCGTTAGGCTTGACAGACAAATAAAAAAAGGCGGAGGCATTGCATGCATCTACAGCTCAGACCTCCTCGTTACAGAACTCCATGCCGACCCCACAGAATCCTGTGAATATCTCGCTCTCTCCATTTGTAATAACACTACTCAGTTATGCAAACTGCACATCTTCTACCACCTCCCAGGCAGGAACGACACATTCATTGACCACCTCATGGAAATCATTACTGCTAAGGCTTCCCCCCACTCCAATGACATTTTCCTCTGTGACTTTAATCTGTACTGGAATGACCCCAATGACCCCCAGGTCAATGCCGTCATAGTCTTCCTTGCTGACCAATCACTCACTCAAGCCTGCACACTTCCAACCCACACGAAAGGCTCCACGCTGGATTGGATAATTGCAAAGGCATCAGCGGTCAGGCTTAACTCAATAGATCCGTGCGACTGGTCAGACCACCACGCCATTGCCTTCCTAATTGACTTCCTCATGAAAAGGCCAGGGCAACCTGTGAAACCGAAAAGCTGGCTCAGAGACACTAAGAGCATCGACCTCGAGAAGCTGCACTACAACTCGACTATGTCCAACATAATTGATGATCTTGCCCCGTTAAAGCTAAAAAGATCCCAAATCAAAGACAAAAACCCCTGGTTCAGCTGACCCTCAATAACTAAAGGAGAGCTCTCCAGCTAACAGAAAGAAACTAGAGACAGCATCCCTCAGCCTCCCAACTAAAACTTCTCCGTCAGACCAGAAATACATACAACTGGAACGTCCTCAAATCCAAAAAAGAGTTCTTCAGATCAGAACTGGAAAAAGCTAAGAACAGACCCAACAAGCTCTTTGAAATAGTCAAACACCAATCAAACAAACTAGCTAAATCCTCCAAAGAATCTACAAAATCCCTAATAACCTGTGAGGAGTTCTCCTCCTTCTTTACAGCCAAAATTAACTCTCTAGGAAATGAACTTAATTCCGCCTCAAACTTCCTACCTCCTCTTGCCAGGACCCATCTCTCCTCTCACCCCCTCCAGGCAACACCCAAAAATCAAGCTCACTAGTGCAACTTCAAGCTATATTATATAAGGACCACTCTATCTCGAAAATTCTATCCTCCTTAAAACTGGATAGCCACTTCAATGACCCACTCCCCTCCAACTGCTTGGCAGAGACCTCCCCATTCATCATTCCCATTTGGACTACAATTATCAACGCCTCCCTTCTTCAGGGGTCCATACCTGACTCCCTGAAAACAGGGCAAGGCATCCCCATCCTAAAAAAACCCACTCTGTATCCTGCTATTCCAGACAGCTTCAGACCAATATCCAATATTCCTCTTCTTGCGAAAGTGCTGGAGAAATGTGTGCAGCTTCAACTGAGCCAACATATCGGTATTTTCAACTTGTTTGACGAATTCCAATCTGGTTTCAGGCCTAGGCACAGCACCGAAACCACTATTCTTCACATTGTAGACAACGCTTTCCAAGCCCTTGACCAAGGCAAAATCTGCCTCTTAATCCTACTGGATCTATCTTCGGCATTCGACAGATTCAACCACGAGAAACTATTTGAACGCCTCGAACACAGGATGGGAATAGGAGGTACTGTCATCAAATGGTCTGGTTCTTTCCTCCGGAACCGCTCCCAGAGATTCTTAGTCAACAGTAACTTATCTGCTCCTTCCCCGATAACAATGGGTGTCCTTCAAGGCTCTACTCTGTCCCCTACTCTCTTTAATCTCTACCTCGAACCGTTAGCTGAAATACTCCGCACTGCCAACATCTCCTTCCATATGTACGCCGATGATACTCAGATCTACATCAAAATCTCATCTCTAGAGGAGATTAACTATTTGAATGACGCTCTGAAGTTGACTGTTCAATGGCTCGCCAGCAACCAGCTCAAACTGAATGCCCAAAAAACAGAGTTCCTTCTCATCTCCCCCCCAAAAAACACCACTGACATCCTGGAATGGACTAAATCGATCACAGCATTTAATTGCACACCGACCATAGTGGAATCTGCCAAATCTCTCGGTATATCCCTGGTCTGCAACCTGAATATGCGTGACCACATCAACTCAATGGCCAAAACTGCCAGGTTCCACCTGAGCTACCTGAGAAAACTAACACCCTTCCTTGAAGCTGATGACCTAAAAACCACAGTTCAGGCGTTAGTAATCTCCAGAATTGAATACGGCTGCTCGACCCTAGCTGGCCTACCCAAGATCTCCACGGCCCCCCTAAAAGCTTGCCTCAACGCGGCAGCAAGACTCTTAACAGGCTCAAAATAATTTGACCACATCTCACTGCATCAGAAGGCCCTGAACTGACTTGCTTTTGAAGTCAGAATCCAGCTCAAACTGGCCTGTATCACCACAAAGCACTATACATGAATTCCCCGGCATATCTCGCCCAGAAATTCTTGGTATCTGGGGGAGTCAGAAACTCCCGGTCCGCCAGAGACCGTGTGCTCCAGCCACCCCGCTTCCGTAAGGAAAAAACTTATAACCGTGCCTTCTCTGGGGCTGCACCAAGAATCTGGAACTCGCTGCCATCCTCCATCAGAAGAATACCTTCTCTGTCTATCTTTAAAAAAGAAGCTAAAACCTTCCTAATGAGCAAATTCCTCCCATAACTCTCTTTTATTGCGCATACCGTTTTGCGGCATTGCTTTTGTTCCTCTGCAAACTTTCCTGTCTGCTTGGTTGCCCCTATTCCTTGTACCGATGTATTACTCCCTCAAATGTATTGCTGGTTCTCTCTGCATTTTGCTGTCATATCTCCCCGCTTATGTAATTGCTGGTTTTCTCTGTATATTGCTGACATGTCGCTCCTCTGGTTATTGTATATACCCTGGTTTATGTCCTAATGTAGTCACTTCCCTCTATCCCTATCCATGTTTGTTGCCTTTGTCAAACCTGTACACAACCTGTTATCCCTGTAAAGCACTCTGATACCCTAACGGATCACGTTCGCGCTCTATAAAACCTCAAATAAAATAAAATGAAATAAAAAATAAAAGAGGACTCGGAGTTTCACTTTTGCCACCAATTCAACACACACACTCAGCAACATTTCCCAAATCAACGCACCTCTCTCCATTAAACATTATGTCCCGTCCCTCCCTCGCCTTCCTTCTTAACCAATGAGGCCCTTTGCCTCCCCAAGACCCACCCCCAGCTTATAAAAACAGCCCCCACCACCTCCTGTTCTTTTTTGTCTCCAGAGTGAGACTTACCTTGGCTGTTTTCCCCTCCATGGCAGGGCCAGGGGTCATCGTGTGCTGGTTACGGCCCGTGCGGTGCATCGGGCGGCGATCCTCCAGCTGCGCAGCTGCCTCCTGTGGCTCCTCATTGGAGTGGTGTGGAGTGCTTGTGTGTGGATGTCATGACGGGGTCCACTGGTGGCTGGGGCTGTGTTTCCGGGTCACGGTCGCTGTGCGGCTGGATCGGCTGGAATCAGAGGCGCTTGGGAAAGACTGTAGGACGGGCTTGGTCCCGTTTTTGGTTATTTTATGCAGTTTTTCTTTGTATCCTGATTGGTGTTCGGGAAGTGGATTGTCCCCATTGGTTTGGCGCTTGTTTTTACCTGGGCCTATTTCTGGGGCTGGTGTTTTAGTTGGGTGCACTTGTTCTTCAGATATGGGCCGATAGCGGTTGTTCAAGCGCAACAATGTGGTTTCCTCCACCTCATCCTCGGCGGATGGGTCTCCTGTGCCCCAGAAATGGCCTTGTGTTTAGAGCCCTGATGGAGGTGAGAGGCCTCTCATGTCCAGGGAGGACATTCAGGGCATGATTGAGGTGGCTGTATCCAAGGCTCTACAGGCGCATCCTGGAATGCCTGTTGACCCTTCCCGTCCTCGGATTCTCGAGCTGAGTCATCTCCTTCGGATGGGGAGGGCCCTTCCACATCCTCTGGCGGGAAGTATGTCTCCAGGGAGGAGATGTGGGACATTTTGGCGCATCACCGGGACAACCTGGGGTTTCCTCCCTTCCAGCATGGAGAGGAAGGGGGGCCCTTTTTCCCCTGTATGTCTCAGTATGTCCCAAGCTTTCTCCAGAAACTGTACTTGGTGAAAGTGGGTGACCCCTTGCCCCACTCTGTGCGGTTGGATTCGATTCTGGCTACTCTGATTGGAAAAACTGCCATTCAGCCAGAGGACTGCACCCCAGCAATACCACTGACAAGAAGGTGGATTCGGGCCTTAAGAATGCCTTTGCTGCTGAAAATTTGGCCTTGAGGGCGAGTCTGTTTTCCACTTATTCTGCACAGTGTCCGGTGCAGGATTTTGACAAGTTGGCCATGGCAGTACAGGATGGTTCCGAGTGTTCAGGGCTGCTGGCTGCCATGGAACAACAGGCTAAGCTGCTGACTGACATTTCTTTGGACATTATTCGGGCTTCAGCCATGTCCACTAGGGACTTTGTGGCTCAGGCAGTGGAAAGGGGATCCTGTTGAGAAAGCTGCTTTGTTGAAACTGCCTTTTGAGGGACAGGCTCTCTTTGGGGATCAATTGCCTGCCATGATTTTGAAGGCTTTCAAGGAGAGGAAGCATGCCTTGCCTTATAAGGGTGGTGCTTCTTTTTCTGGTACGGGTTAGAGTAGGTCTTTATGGTCTTCCCCGAAGCGTGAGTCTCGTCAGGCTTTCCGGAGGAGAAGAATCCAGCTGCGTTTTTTGTTTCCTAAACGTGCTGCCCCTACTCCTAAGGGGACTGCCACGAAGGGCCCCTGACAATCACAGTCTGGGAGGGGTCAATGCCTGTGGGGGGCAGGATCAGGCATTTCCTTCCGGTTTGGCATCTGGAAGTCTCAGATCTTTGGGACCTGGACACTGTGGAAAATGGTTACAGGATGGCAGGTTCCCCCGGATACGAGTGTTCGTATGACTCCTGTACCGGCCACCTGACTGAGAAGGTTGGCACTATTGGAGGGTGTCCAGGAGTTACTGGCAAAAAAGGCAATTTGCAGGGTGCTGGAGTGATAAGTAGGCACAGGGGCCTATTCCATTTTGTTCTTGGTTCAGAAGGTCTCGGGGGTTTTCCGCCCATTCTAAATCTAGAGTGGGTCAACTCCTGGGTTTGGGCTGTTCACTTCAGAATGTTGACTATTCAGGCGATTATTCCTCTGGTCCGGCCAGGAGATACTTTGGCCTCTTTGGATCTTGAGGACGCTTATCTCCATGTCCCTGTTGCAGCCTCCTCTCAGCAATTCCGGAGGTTCACGGTGGGGGATGCCCATTTTCAATTTTGTGTTCTCCCCTTCGGACTCAAGTCCTCTCCAAGGGTATTTACATAGGTCCTGGTGCCACTGATTGCTATACTTCATGTGGAGGGGTGTTTGTTCATCCCTATTTGGACGATCTCCTGCTTCATGCATTCAGGATATGGCTGTGTGTTATGCTGATATCATACAGTCCTTTGATGAGGATGCAGGTATCTGTTGGAGTTCTAGAATGGATGGATTGTATGGTGGTCACGTTTTTGTCTGTGGTGATGACGGACCAGGTGGTCAGTGTGGTTGCTTGGGTGCTGGTCTAGACAGGCAGAAGTGCTGTAAGGGCTGAGTTGGTTGGGATTTGAAGTTGTCATAGATGCAGGTAATCTTGTTGTTGAAGTAAAGGAATAGCTTGAATCAGAGGTACTGAGAGCTGGGGAGGTAAAATCTTTTACAATGGCAAAGATTTTTTTTTCTATTGGTGCTGCCTTCAATGTGGTCTGTGAGAGTGGAGGAGATGGTGGCTCAGATCTGCTGGTTTTAATCTCCGAGGTAAGATTTGAAAGTGCTCCTGACTGAGTCATCCTGGCTTGGGGCCTGATTTAGATTTTGGCGGACGGGTTATTCAGTCACAGCTGTGACAGATATCCCATCCGCCAAAATATAAATCCCATAGAATAATCTGGGATTTCCATTTTGTTGGATGGTATATCCATCACTGTTGTGACGGAATAACCCATCCACTGAATTCTAAATCAGGCCCTATGTCTCCATCTACAATCAAGTTGCTTTCAGAGGCACTTGGCCATCCTGAGCTCTTCAGTGTACCAGATGGCATGCAGTCTGGTTCTCGAGGTGTTGAGGGATTTGAGGGGATCCAGGCATTGAAGATGGAGGCATGGGACCCACATCTGGGCATACTCATTGCACGGAGGGCATCATACTGTGGTATGCAAAAAAAGTAAAGGATAGAATGCTAGAATTAAACTCATTTACTGAGCTCCATCCTGGTCTACTGTTTATTTTTGCCCACCATGTCACTTCATACAGGACCAAGCCATATGTTAATCAGCCTTGATTCTGTACAAATATGAGCAGACTAATCTGAACAGCCAGACCAGGTCTCCTCTGAACAGATCACAAGCAACCCCAGTCCGGTTTTGAGCTTCATGCCAGTAGCACAGTGAGCAAAGGACCCATGTTTTGGCATACCCGTCACACTCAGGGCATCACACTGAGGAATACATAAAAAAGTAATGGGTGGAATGCATCCATTAATCTCATCCATGGGGAATAATGGGCCTCTGTAGCAATATAACCAGGAACTGCCAAAGCTGAGTGTAATAAGGAGTATCACTCCACAGAGATGGTATATATTTGAGGCAGTCCGTTACAGATGGGGTGTCCATCCATGCAAACAGGACTCAATAATAAAACAGAACTTTGAGGATACTACCCTTTTGACACTATTGACCAATATGAGAGTAATCAACTCTTGTTAACATATATAAAAAAAAATTAAGTTATTGCAAAACATTGAGTGCAATTAGCAGATATAACAGACCCTATTACCAAAACAAAACACTGAGAAGCTCATAAAATGCAACTTTTGGTTGGCCCTTGGATAGGTGGGGAAGGTGTGCAAGAAGAAAAACACAGATGATATTGATTTGTTAAGTTAAAAAACCTCACCCCCCTCAATCACAGGAACCATCCCACCTGCCGCACACAGGAGAAATTAATGCTCAGACTTATAAGCTTTGCAGGGGAATTCACCCCAATTCCACATTTCTGGGAGGACCCACCCAAGTCGAGCAACAATAGTCTGTAACAACTGCCTTGGTCACAGAAATTGCAAAGCGATTAAATGAGAAAGAGCATTTTGTGTCAAAGACCGCTAAAGAAGCAGGTGATATTAGAGAATAAATGTGCAACTCCAGCACAAGGTTGAAGTTCTTCAAAATCGACAAAGGAGTAATAATTTAAGGGCAAAAAGGAAGGGAAGGAGATAGTTGAACCTTGGATCTATGGGGCATATCTATTAATTATGGTTTTCCCTGATCTAAAAGGCTATAAAGTTTTGAAGGAAATATAGAGGGTGCATTATTTCTTGCTACAACCATTAAAATATCCAAGCATTTACCATTCTTCATCAGTAATATCAATTATTTTGGACTGAGAAATATTTGAGATTGAAAAGCAGATCCTAAGAATCCATCTGTAGTGGGTGAGACTACTTTTTCTTTAAGGTTGTATTTCTCAGGCTCAATTAGGGATAAAAGATGGCAGCTGAGAGGGCTGATTGACAAATTGATTTGACAGATTTAAGACATAGAAAATGGACACACCACTACGCTGTTATTCTAAAAGGGATCTACAAGGGGCACACATTATTTTGTCTAACAGGAAAGTCAACTCTTGGAAAAAAACTCTGAACAGAAGTTGAACCCAAAAGGGCAGAAATCTTTCAACAGTTCCAGAGCTGCCATGATTTGGAGACCTTTGAAGACATAGGCCCTCATTGCACGTTTGTCAGAAAAGGGTGGGGTATTACCACACATGTTAAATACACAATGCTATTACCACACAAGGTAAATACTATAACTCCAGGGTGAGTTAATACCCACATGTGGTAAGTACCTCCCATTCTGGCTTTTCAAAAAGAAAATGTAGCTTAACATGCAGACTTGGTTTTTAACACTTTTTGCCTGATAAATGTCAACAGGTTTAACCTGCTGAACTTACCAGGTAACCAACCAAGACATTTCAAAACCTGCTATAATACTTTAATCAATGAAACTGTTAACAACTTTGAATGCAAGAGTGTAAACACTATAGGCAAACAGTGGGAGTTTGTACAAGAAAGTAGGTCCTTCATCTCAGACATAATTTGCCTCAGGAAATGCAGTTTAAAATTTAGGGCTCAAGGCAGATAATACACTCATGATGTGTGGCACTCTTAAGAGGCATTTTTATTTCAGCACTAATGAAGACTTGTAAGATGGATAAGTCTAAAATGGTTAGAAAATGGCACCGGACTGAAGCAGAAAGTTATACTATCTCCTTCTAGCTATTAATGAGGATTATCCCAGGTTCTTATAAAATCTTAAAAAAGATTTGCAAGTTGTTAAAGCCCTTGCATTGTTTGCGATAATTTTTATTGTATTATCGATATGATATTAGACATTAATAATATGGCATATACAGGCAGAATTAAACAAAACAGAACTAGTAATAAACATATGATTGTCATTTTAGCACTAATGGATTCTTGGAAACTAGCCTATCCATTATTTAGGGAGCATTCTTTCTTTGTTATCCCCCATCAACATTAAACATTCAATATTTGCTACTCCTGCAGTATTATAAAATGTTATATCGATTCACTCTACGGTTCACTCTGACAATGCCTTAGTGTATTTTGAGGTTAAATCTTTAGACAGTGGTGCCCAGTCTCTAATACAGCAATTGATAACTAGGAATGACTTTAATGCATACCTTATAACTGTAGTTAAAGAGTATATAATAGATAATGATGGATTTACCTCCTACAAAAAGGAATTGGTTTCTCTCAAAGACTACACTGGAGATTATGAAAGGCTTTTTGAATCTACCAATCTATAAGGATAAAAGTGTCTGAGGGGCACCTTCAACAAAAATAAATTAACTTAGTGTATGAACATCTGAGCTGTTTATCCAGCAATGAAGAACAGATTAATTGTTTATTTGAACAAATATGAAAAATTACAGGTCAGATCAAAGTAATACACCTGGCAAGTATAGATTAAAGAGCTTAAAAACGGAGAGCATGATTATTTGAGGTGCAGAAAAATCAGGGTATATGTTAGCATGCATTCTGAAAGAGCACGAACCACAAAATAGAATCCCATGGACAATTCTGCTATGAAGAAAGATTAAATTGTCATTGTTTTGCCACATTTTTATGGCCCATTGCTACTGTTTTTAACACATGGCATGTCAGGCCTCAACAACAATAAAGTGGGATATTAATAAATAATTGGACATGGATTCTCTACCTAAGCTTTCTGCAAATCAATCTGGAAGTTTGGTATTTAATTTTCCCTAGAGGAAGTCTTGAAAGCCATTATCAATTTGTCCTCTGCAATGCCTCCAGTCCTGGTACCATTTTTGCCGAACTCCATAAAGTGCCAGACCAAAAGATAGATCCTCTTCTTCTAATGATTTTAGGAGAAATTGCAAGCCCAGGTATGATCCCTGCAAAGAGAATATTATATCAGTTTTTTGTATGCAGGGCAAAGACCTGTATGACTGCCGCTGATGCTGGCCAATACAATTACTAAATTTGGATCTAAAAATATGTTCTAAAATGCATGTGAGAAAATGAGTTTTTGGTCTTGAGGTGCTGGCCTCTCCTTTCCAGCAAGGATTTGTGTCAAAATGAGATCTAACTTCCCTGGCTAAGTCTTTGATCAAATAAGCACCTACATTGAACTAATCAATGGCAGTTGTACTTTTGGATGCAAAAAAGGTATTTGACCGGGTCTCTTGAAGATTCTTGTTGGAGATGATGATTAGGATGACCATAAATCTTGTACTGATTTAATGGGTATTACTGAACTATGAGGCTCCCTTTGCTAAGATTCAGACTAATAGATTGCTTTCCTCTTCTACTGAAATCCAACTGGAATACAGCAAGGTTTCAAGTGTGAAAAAACATTTAGGAAATACAATAACGAAGTGGACCTATAAGTATGCAGAGATAATACTTGACCAACCACATGTAGTGAGGTATCAAAAATATATGTTTATTTATACCAATATGGTTTTAAAAAAATATTATATTATTTTTTATAGCCATAAAAAATAATATAATATTTTATTTTAAAACCATATTGGTATAATAAACATATATTTTTGATACCTCACTACATGTGGTTGTCGTCACGTATTATCTCTGCATACTTATAGGTCCACTTCGTTATTGTATTTCCTAAATGTTTTTTCACACTTGCTATTCATACCCTGATTTAGGAAATGTAGTCAGGGGTACCCCTATTTTTGCAAACACATACAGCACAGTTTCTCCACCCTTTCCAACACACTATGCAATGCAGTGCAATACCTGGAATACACTACAATACACTATGCAATACACATGGAGCAGTTCATCAGGAAATTTGCTGCATCAAATCTACCAGTCAGGTGAAAATGTTGTACTGATAACATCACAAACTATGCTGATGATGTTGTGCTTACAAATTGAAATTTAAGGTCAGCAATTCAAATACATGAAAAACTACCCTGGAATCAGGCAGTCTCTGGCTATACCCTTAATCAGTGCAAGTCTGATACATTATTAGTAGGTTCAATGCAGTCAGTGGACTGAGCTGTGGACCGAGCAAACAACTAGGCTATTAATAGCTAATAGAAAGTTTTAACTCCCTGTGGGTTAAAGTACTCTTTTGCAGTAAAAAATCAAATTCCAGAGAATTCTGGACATTAATAAATGGTTTAGTGCGACCAAACAGAACAGCTGTAACATCTTCCTTAACAGAGAATGAATGGATCAGGTTCCTGTCTATACATCTTAATCCTTGTGGGGATAAAACAGAGTTGAAAGTTAGGGCCAATATGATTGAACTAAGAAAGAACGACATGATACAAGAGATTGATATAACAAGTAAACGAATATGTAAGTTAATCCAGAAACAAAAAAATGGTGCGCCTGGCCCGAACGGTATCCCGTTTGCACTTTATAAGAATGACCCCAGTCTATGGTCAGGTTACCTGACGAAGGTTTTCAAGGAAATTGTAAAGTCAACATCGATACCTGAAACTTGGAAGGGATCATTGATAGCTACTATTTACAAAAAAGGAAATTGGTCTCTGCCGGAAAACTACCGACTCATTACGCTCCAGGATACTGATGCCAAATTTTTTGCAGGTATACTGTTATCTAACTTAACTGATTGGGTAAGAGAAAAGCAGATAATCCCTCCGAACCAAACTGGATTTATACAAGGCTTAGGTACTACAACAAATATCCTTGTATTATCTGTCCTAATGGACAAATACATTGCAAAGAAACAACCACTATACTTATGCTTTGTAGATTTTTTTTTTTTTATAAACAGACTTTATTCGTCAAGTTACACATATGATGCAGGGCTCTGTACCCCAGAAACCACTGCCCAATCAATTAGAGAAGATCATACTTTGACATTTCACAAAAAAAAACACAAAATATCTCACATTAATATCTAACTTTCCCCAATCCCCCAACCCCCCGATCGCACTACCCACCCACAACCCAACCGGATCACTCAAACACCGCGCCCGGGCTGCCCATCGGGCCCCCATTTCACGGATCTCCCCAATCCCCACCTCAACATTGATGTCCCCTCGGGTAAAGATCCCCTGTCCCTACCACCTCCTCTAGCAATAGTCCACGGTAATCCGCCCACCGTTTCCAGATCTTCACGTGTTTGCATGGACAACCCCTGGCGACAAATATGGGCTTTTCCAGCCCCATGCAAAAATCTAGCCCATTCTTCCATGCCGCCACTGAGGGAGCCCTTGGTGCCTTCCACTCCCTAGCTATGTCTCTTTTTGCCAATGTAAGGCCTAATAGCAGTAAATGCCGTTTATAGGCATTACCGCCGATTCCCTCCATAATATGCAGCAGTGCAAGCCTCGGCGAGCGAGAGAGGTCCCAGCCCAGCACCTCCGACAGGCAATTAAAGACTCCTCTCCAAAACCGATCTAGAGAGGGACAGTGCCAGACTGTATGTAGAAGTGTGCCCTCTTCCTGATTACAACGGAGGCATACCGGGGAGGCAATGAGCCCCGCCTTCCACAGCCGTACCCGTGTATAGTAAACCCTATGCAGGTATTTAAATTGGACCAAGCGGAGTCTCATCGCTATGGCCGCCCCTCGCGGAGCTGCCAGGGCCTCTGTCCAATCCTCCTCATCTAATGGACCCACATCTCCCTCCCAGTTCTCCCGGAGTTTCTTCAGCGTAGGGGAACAATGCGTAACTAAGGATTGATATATCTTCGAAATTTTACGGTCCTGCAGGTCTCCCATGAACACCTTCGCCTCCAGTGGACTAAACTCCGGTAGTGAGGCTAACCCTTCTAAGCTGGGGGCCAAGGCATGCCGAAATTGGAGGTAGCGGTAGAATTGGAGCTGTGGCATGTGGAAGTCTGTCTGAAGGTCCTGGAAGGACTTCAGTACGAGTCCCTTCATGACATCGCCCAAGACCGAGATACCAATATTGTCCCACCCCTAAACCCCTGCAAGGTCATCAGCTGCGGCAAGCGCCCGTTGTTCCAGAGGGGAGTCTGCCGAGTAAGCGTCGTCCACCATCCCATCCTTCTCAATGCCTGCTTCCAGACCTGAAAGACAACTCTTGTCACCGATGGCAGCGAATTACGCCGCGGCGCGGAATAAAGGAGCATGTGTAGCGAGCAGTCTGCCATCAGGTGTCGCTCGACCGCGTAAGCCGGGTCTTCCCTAGTGCTATACCACCATTCATTTAAGATGAGCAGATGCGAGGCCTGATAATACGAATACAAGTCAGAGGAGGCGAGCCCCCGCAATAAGTAGATAGAAAGCACGTTCGAAAGGCCACACGCACCTGGCCCCCCTCCCATAGAAACTGGCCTAAGGCCGCGTTCACTTGTCGGAACCACCGGGGTGAAATCAGGTAGGGGTGATTCTGCAGCTGGTAAAGGAGCCGAGGGAGCGCCACCATCTTAAATATTGCTGACCTACCATATAGCGACAGAGGCATACGAGACCAGGACTTGATATCCTCCCGCACTCTTTCCCACACCGGCACCACATTACGTTCCCAGGAGACCGTGGGCACATCCGACACGAACACTCCTAAGTATTGCAATCCCCCGCCGCCGCCTGGACCATCGAGGCCCACGGGCCTACACCTGATCTATCACCCAACAACCACAGCTTGGATTTGCGAGGGTTCATATATAATCCAGACGTTTCCCTGAAAATTTGCATAATCCGTAACAGGCGTGGCCCCGTTCTGTCCACATCTGTGAGGAAGAAGAGGACATCATCAGCATATAACGCTATCCTGTCTGATAGTCCCGGCGCCCATTCAAATCCCCGCACCTGTGCATCCATCCGCACCCACGCAGCCAAAGGTTCCATGGACAGAGCAAATAAGTAGGGGATAAAGGGCAGCCCTGTCTCGTACCCCGCCCGATGGAAAACGTAGAGGAGGTCGCGCCAGCTACCCGCACCGATGCCGTGAGGTCAGTGTAAAGGAGGGTCAGATAGGAGAGGAATCGAGGTCCGAGATTAATCCTTTGCAGCAGGGCGAAGAGATACACCCAGCTGAGGGAGTCAAACGCCCTGTCCATATCGGCCAATAGTAGGGCCGCTGGTTCACCCAGTTGACGTATGGCTGCCACCGCCACGTGCGCCTGCCGAATATTATGTCTGGTCGCCCTTTGCGGCATAAATCCTGCCTGATCCGAGTGGATCAGGGCCGTAATATGTGGGAGAAGGCGATTTGCGAGGGCTTTGGCCAGAATCTTGGCCTCCACGTTCAGGAGGGAAATGGGGCGATACGAGGCATGCTGGTCTGGGGGTCTGCCCGGCTTATGAAACACCACCACCTCCGCATGCCTCCAGTCTGGGGGAGAGACCCTTGTTCTCGTGCCTCTTCAATCACTGACCGATATTGGGGGCCCAGCTGCGTAAAGTAGCGTTTGAAAAATTCACTTGGGAACCCATTGGGCCCAGGTGCCTTCCCGGTGTTAAGCTCGCCCAACGCGGCACCCAACTCCTCGACCGTCAGGGGTTGCTCCAATTGTTCCCTCACCTCATTCGGTAGGGCCTTGGGTGGGAGATCATCCAGAAATTTATCAATTGTTGCCACCGGTAGACACTCCTTAGCGGCATACAAATCTGAATAGTAGGTGGCGAAGCTCTCCGCCAGGACTAGCGGATCCGTAATCGATTCCCCCGAGCCCAAGATACCCGGGAGGGCCTGGGAATGGAAAATTCCCTGGCAGAGTCGATGCAGCATCTTACCAGATTTATCCCCCCACTGATACACCCTGCTACGCGTGGCCAGCCAAGCCTTGCGGGCCTCGTCTAGCAATAGAGCGGCATAGTTCTGTTGTGCCAACAGCAATTGTTGTCTAGTCAGATTGCCACCCTCTTCTCGGCTCCTTCGTTCGAGTGTCTCTACTGCCGCCTCTGCCTGAAGTAGTTCGTCCCTGCGCGCCCTACGCGCCGCCGCGCACCAGGAGATGTCCACCCCCGCAACGTCGGTTTCAGTGCTTCCCATAGCAGCTCGGCCTTAGAAACTGACCCCTCGTTGGTCATGAAATACTGCTCTATCGCGCAACTCATGTGCTCTCCATACTCCTCCCTCTGCAGATGCCATACTGAGAGTCGCCACCTGAACGGCTGCTTCGCCCGCCCTAGTCGCAAGGTAAGTGCCACCGGGGAGTGATCTGACAGACCCCGCGGGAGAATCTCCGCCGCCACCACCCCGTGCACCACCGCTTGGGAACAAAGAGGTAGTCCAGCCTGGAGTATGAATCATGGACTGCGGAGAGATATGTGAAATCCCGCTCCTTCTGATGGAATCGTCGCCACACATCCACCCAATTCAGCCCCGTCACCAAGGAGTATAGCTTCGTGGTGCGACCACCTATCGAACCACCCCCACCCCGCCAGGGATCCCTGGCCACATCCATCACATCATTCCAATCTCCACCAATGACAGCAGCGCCCTCTGGCATATCCGCCCATAGAGTCATAAGACGCTCCACCAAATTCCACTGCAGCGGAGGAGGAGCATAGACGCTACCCAGCACCAACGGATCCTCCCCAACCCTCCCCTGGAGAAACAAATAGCGCCCCTGGGTATCTGACCACTGTTTAATGTGCGTATATGGAACCCTGCGATGTATCAAGATTGCCACCCCCCGAGAGCCCCTCGTAAAGCCAGAATGGAATACGTGTTGGTACCCATACCGTTGCAAACAAAGGGCCTTCGTTCCCAGAAGATGTGTTTCCTGTAACATTAGTATATCCGCTCCGGCCCGTTTAGCATGCTGTAATATGGCCCCACGTTTAATTTTGTCTAAGACGCCCCTGACATTCCAACTAATAATACGAAGAGTACCCGGGGACACCCGCTCACTAGGAGATACCCTGGCCATCTGAGCCACTGTCCACTGTTGTCGGATTGGGAAACCCCCGCGGTGCATACTGAAACATCTAGTGTACGTGGGCAAAAGTGCGATCGACGAACTAAAACAACCCCCCCAACAAACCCCCCACCCCATACCTCACAAACCATGAAGCATCTGTCGCGGCGGGCATGACCCACACCCCCAACGGGAGGGTACGGTCCACCCCGACCAATGGATCCCCAACTACAGCCCATACAACAGGGGCGCGATCTCCGCCAGCAGATGGCTAACGGAGGGTCCGGCCCAACTACGTGTCCCTTCGATCCAAACCAGACAGTTCACTTTGCTGCTACTGCTCATCGAGTCGAATCTCAGGTCGCCGATGCATGCTGCCCCGAGGCCGACGCAGCCCGGGACGAGGCCCCACAGGACTTGGAGCGACGCCTGGACCTTGATCTTCTGGTGCCCCGCTGCTGCCGCCGGAGTCCCTTTCGGGCCGCCTCGCCTGATGAAGAGTCGGATTCCCTACCCGGTGGCGTGTGGGCGCGGACCGTCCATTTAAATACCTCTTCCGGTGAGTCGAAGAAATGGGTGCGGGAGCGGTACACCACCCGCAAGCGGGCCGGGTACAGTAGTGCATAAGGGAGCTTAAGGTCTCTCAGGCGGGCCTTCGCTGCTAGAAACGACTGCCGCTGCTGCTGCACCAGCCGGGTATAGTCAGGGAAAATAAGTATACGTGTATTGTCATGTACCAAGGACTCCTTCAGTCTGGCCTGCTTCAGTATTACATCCCTGTCGTGATAGTTCAGAAACCTTGCGATAATGGGCCTCGGCCGAGCCCCAGGCGGTGGTTTCTGCATGAGTGCTCTGTGGGCCCGCTCTACTATAAAACAGCGGGACAGGGAGCCCTGGGGAAGCCAGCCCTCCAGCCATTGCGTAAGAAATTGCGCCACATTGTCCCCTCGCACCCCTCCGGGAACCCAACAAAACGGAGGTTATTACGCCTGGCCCGCCCTTCGGCATCTTCTACCCGCAGCACCAGGCCTCGCTGGGTGGTCTCCATGGTGGCCAGCTTTTTCTTTAGTATAGTGACATCATCTTCCACCCCAGATATACGGGTTTCGGCCTCGGTGATACGCGTGACTGCATTGCGCAGATCCTGCCGCAGTAGCATAACGTCGGAGCCGACTGCCCCGATTTTAGCGTCTAACATGTCTCGGGACTGGGTAATAGCAGCCATAAGCGCAGCATTGTCCGGTTCAATCCCCTGTGATCCCCCAGATGCCCCCGACGCCGCTCCAGAACTAGTAAACTTGTCGATGGTGCCTTGTTTAGACGGGCCGCCGCCCCTTTATCTCGCGTCATAGTTGCTGCCCTGTCTCCTAACTCCGGCCCCCGTGTAGACCAGGAAGGGAGGGGGGGAAACGACAGGGGGGGGGACCAGCAGCAGTGATCCCACGTCGGGCCCCAGCGGCTCCGCCACCGGGGGGCTCAAGTGCGCAGATGCCGCACTGGCCCACTCCGTATATACCCTCAAGGGACCCGAGGCTCCGGCGGTACTCGCGCGGCTCAATGCAACCGTCGATGCGAGGGCGCCCTAATGTAGAGATGTAGGCTCTCACCCCCTAGCCACCACCAAGCAGCTGGCTCCTCAATCCCGGCTCCAAACGGCCTGCCCGGGGCCAGATCAGGCGTGACGCCCGCGCGGCCCGACCAGCCGCCGAAGCAGGCGCCTCTTATCACCAATAGGGTAGTGGGGGCAGGGCGGCCAAGCAGCCCGTCCCGGGCCCGCCCGAGGACCGGCAGACGCAGCCTCTCCCAACCCCCAGTCACGTCCCCGCGGCTCGAGTATGCCGCCGGGCCCCCACGTCTATCCAGGCAGGGGGGGGGGAACAGAGGGCGGAACACCAGACTGCCGTGCACAGTCACCTACTGTCCAGGGGGGGGTCCCTTGAACGGCACAGACACCCTGTCCCTCACCACAGGGAGGAGGCCCCAGGTGGGAGATGGTCGAAGTCACCGACTAGGACCGGAGGGCCGCCCATCCACACTCCACCGCCTCAGCTTCCCACACTCGCCGCTCCTCACCTCCGCGACCCGATCCGGCCGCCGGGACTCGCGTTCACCTCAGTCTCTGATCGCGATCAGCAGGCCAGCGCCGCTCCCCCCTCCAGGATACGTGCGCTCGGGACCAGCCCCTCCTCCGCAGCCTCACTCTGCGCACTCCGCTCAGCAAGCGCCGCGGCGCTTCACGCGATGTCCCGGTCACGCGCCAGGTCGCTAGGCCGCGCTTCTTCCAGACCTCGCCTCCGCAGACACCGCAATAGCGCCCTGGACCCAGCCTCACGTCCGGAGCACGGTCCCGATGGATGCCTCCGGGTTCTATGATCCTCCGACCCCCGGCAGAGCACAATTAGTGATCGAGGGGACAGGATATGTGAGGATTAATGTAGGGCGAGACGGAGCTTACTCAGCACACGTCCGCCATGATGGCTTGCCAAGCCACGCCCCTGCTTTGTAGATTTTAAGTCGGCTTTCGACTGTGTGCATAGAGATCTTTTATGGCAGAAGTTAATTGATCAAGGTATACCACTCTCCCTTTTAAAATTAATCCAACTTCTTTACACTGACACATGGGTCAGGGTCAGGATGGGTGATGGACAAACAGTATCAGAAAAATACCAACAGCGTCAGGTTTGAAACAAGGATGTGTTCTGGCCCCACTGCTTTTTAACTTATTTTTAGCTGATCTTATGCAAGCCTTAGATGAGGTGAATGCTTGTCCACCTAAATTAGTCAATACTCCAATATCAAACCTGCTATATGCAGATGATGTTATCCTACTAAGTCAAACGAGGTTGGACTACAACGCCTGCTAAATAAGATCTCTAACTACTCTAAAGAAAATAGAATGGTGATCAACGAAACTAGGACAAAAATTATGGAGGTTAATAAATACTCAAGGTCAAAACATAAGTATAAATGGATTTTGGATAACTCACAATTAGAACAAGTGAGTACATATAGATACTTAGGAGTACTATTTGATGACCGAGGATCATTTCAACCACACAAGATTGATATTCAACGGAGAGCAAAAATATTACTAGCGGCTTTCAGAATTATACAGAAATCCATAGGATGGCAGAGTTATGGACCGCTGTTGAAAGTAATATCAGCAAAACTTTTGCCAACTCTGACATATGGAAGTGAAGCATTGTGTGGAAAAGGGATGTATGACGATACCACGCATGCATTACATCGCATGCCATTAGATCGCGGTTTTAACAACGCAAGTCGTTACAACGACTTGCGTTGGAGGGGCAAGTCGTTACAACGACTTGCGTTGGAGGGCGCTGGACTTAGGAGTAGTTTAATTTACTATTCCAACTCCAGCCTACGTACAGTAGGGAAGGTGTTGGATAGTAATTTAAACTACTCCTTGTCCTATAGCGCCCTCCAGTGCAAGTCGTTGTAACGACTTTCGTTGTAAAACCGCGATCTAATGGCATGCGATGTAATGCATGCGTTCTAAAGGTTGTTTCCTGTGGAAAAGACTCACTCATAATCAATAATTCAGTTACGAACATCTATAAAGCTCTCTACTCAATTCCACATAATGCAGCACCCGCGCAGATACGAATGGAATTTGGGTTGACTAATCAGGCATTTGCGCGGAAAGGCCAATTTATTAAAGTCTGGAAAAGGATAAAAACGGATACTACAAGATTGAATCTTTTGTAAAGAAATATAGGTCTTAGGGGAGAGTTTTTTTGCCTTAAAAACGGATACTACAAATCAATTGTCCAAATTATTGTGGCAGGAAATAAATTTAAACCGGAAAGCCCAGGCGTGGAAATATCTATTTACATCATTTGAAGAATATTCAGTAAACTCGGTCTGGGAAATGCCAATTACTGCGAACTCATTTAAAAAAGTTATCAATAGTACAACTAAGCATCTATCATTACTCTTGGATAAAGAGAACTTCTCAAAAAGAAAGCATGCGTGGCCTCTAATGAATGGATATACCAAGGTAAAAGTGCAATCGTATCTCAAAATTCCTTGGTCTGTTAAGTATAAGCAAATATTCATAAATGCTCGTTTTGGAGTGTTCCCGGGCGCATGTCATCTAATGCCATGGTTGCGCACAGAGGCGCCAACGACTTGTAACTTATGCAAACTTGGTGAAGAGAACATCATGCACCTCCTCTGTATTTGTCCTGAACTGAAGGTTGAGAGAGTATCCATTCTTAAAAGACATTTTAATGTTCGTGGAATAAGGAGCTGCAGGCAAGCTCTGATAAGATGCCTTCATACTGACGATATAATTTTAACTTCAGCTTTTGTAAAGTTCTTAACGCAACTGAGAATTAAGTTAGAACATCAAAAACTAAAAGAAAGTAATGTAGGATGTACATAATATGTAAATAGTATAATGAACTTGATGCCCAAATGTTTTTATAATCAATTTTTATAATTGGATTTTATTATCAAGAATTATTGCATATATATTGTAAGGTTTTAATTAATCAAACAATAAACTTTCATTCATTCAACTCCCAAGTTAAAAGACACACTACTTCATTATGCACCAATTGGTCTCTTCTACAAACAGGAAGCCCAAACAATTTCAGACTTCATGCTAATCATAGGGAGGCGAGATGTCCTCACAAGATGGGCAGGGAAGCGGTCCAACTGAACATCCACTCCAAATGATTTGGCATTTATAAAAGAAGCCATGCAAAAGACATGAAAGGCCTTAATAAGTGTATGATTAGGAGCCTTAAATATCGGACTATTTTCAAATAATTTCTACAAGATCACCAAATGGAGAGTGCTAGATCCAGGATTATGAACTAAACACAGGGACTAGTAGAGTTCATATGCTTGATTCATGCCCTGAGGTGCAGGTTTACTGGGATAATATCTTATTTGTGATGAATCCGATGACAGAAAAAAACCTATTGGTTAAAATCATCTGCTATTTTGTTTTGTGACAATGAGAACCATCTGCTATTTTACGCTATAACAGTTGTTGGAAATGTTACAGGAAAAGCATGGTAAGACAGGAACCATGCCCCTTTTGAGACTGATGAAAGGGATTTAGTTAAACCCAGGCACTAGAGGGCAGCGTACCCCAGGCTAGAGGCAGCTATAAAAACACAATATTATGTGGGTAGTTTTTAACCAAATTGCTTACTGTTGGCACTTATTGGATAACAATGAACTCTCCTGGTGCTGTATGAGTCTGGGTTTGATAGTTATGTGAGTGAACGCTAGACTTCTTATTATTCATATATGTATACATTTGCTAATAAAAGAAGAATAATTGAAGTGAAATATTAATCTCCGTTTGTTGTGAACAGAAGCCAAGAAAGTTACCCTTTAACCAACCCAATATAAAGTCCATACCTGCATAGCAAAATATGAGATAACAGAAACATTTGTTACTTATAATGCGTCTGTTGTAGAGAAGGTAGTGCTAAATGTAATCTACTATAATTATTATTATTATTCATACTGTGATGACAATGATAGTCATTGTGTTGACATTGTCTTGGGTGGCCATTCCGAGCTGGGAAACTTTTGGCTAATTTCATGTCAAAAGGAGGGATGGAGTAATGTTGGTGGGAATAGGTAGTATGTGCTCCCAAATGGTATTTTGGTGTAGACAAGTAAGGAGTTTCACAAAGGTAAGAAGCTGAAAAAGGTAAACCTGAAAAGACATGGGGGCATATTAGCAACAACAGGCGAAAATTATCGCAAACCGCGCTTAGCGCGTGTTTTTTTAACGCCGCCTATCGCTGGATATTATCGCGGAGATAACATGCTATTAGCAACGTTTATCTCCAATGCGATAAAATATCCAGCGATAGCGGCAAAATGCGTGAATATCGCTTGAAATCCAGCGATATTCACGCATTAACGCCATGGTGGACTTAGCCTGACAATCCACCTCCCATTCAACAAACAGGTAAGTCATGTTTTTAGCAGGTGTTAAATTCTAGCGATAATCGCGCTTAGCGCAAATTTTTTTATCGCTTTGCCTGCGTTGCTAATAGGGGAAAGTTGTGTTAGCGACTGTTTTCAGTCGCTTTTAGTTGGGAACGCCTACCTTGCATGTCATTAGCGATAATTATCGCTGGCATGCAAGGCGATGGGAAAACCGGCCGCTATCGCCAGAAAGATGTCGCTAACGCCTGTTAGCGACAGCTTGCTGATAGGGCGATAAAAAAATCGCCGCTTTAGCGGCAAAAAGTGCCGCTAAAGCGGCGATAAAGCCCTTGCTAATATGCCCCATATTTCCATCTAACTTACTCAGGCAGTGCATCTGTAAAATCTATGACGGTAGTGGAATTACTCTTGAATATGTTTGTGAATCCTTTATAAGTAGCAATTGTACTGTAAATATAGAGGGTGTAGATGTGCAACTTTTACAATTGGTGTGCTGTTTTTTCCTATCATACTAACATTTTATTTTTCTCTCTGTATTGTTTCTCTTTGAAGTTGGGTTTTAATATTTATTTAATCCACCATTGCTGAGCAAAACTTTGGAAGAAGTGACTTGACAAATGCATGAGTAAGTGGAACCATACTAAGGGCTTGATGTGCTATTCCCGATCTTAAACCAGGTGTGTGAAATGTGTATGTGATTGGAAATGCAATTTGAAATGCACTTATATACTAATATGTTGCATCGGAAAATGTACATTTGCAGGAAGTCACAAAAATTAACAGCCTAATGAATATTATAGGAAAGTGCCTCTTTTTATATAGTCACTGCCATATTTTTTGGACTGATGCAGCTTTTTTTGACTGCACACTGGGACACTGCTAACCAGGCCCCAGTGCCTATGCCCTTACCCATAAAACATGTATAAGTCCCTAGTATATGGTAAGTTTAATTTCCCTAGTTGACTGCAGAACATATTCTGCCACCACTAAAGTGACCGTGAAAAGCATGCCTCCAGGCATGCCCCTGCAGGTTTAAAACTGCCAGTTCAACTTGGAAAATAAACCTTTTGCCAGTCGTAAACCTTCCTTTTTAAAACTTATGTCACACCAAAAGAAAGCCCTACATGCTCATAGGGCAAGGTGCATGGAAATTAAAAAAAAGTGTCTTCAGTGTCCTGGCAGTTAAACATTTCTACAGTTGTCTTTGCTGTGGTAATGCTGGCTCTCCCATAGGAAAACATTGGGTACATTATAACACCTTATATTGCTTAACTTCAGTTTAGTTTGGGAATAGATAGGATAATTATTTAAGGTCCCATTTTATATTTTTTAATTTTTTTTAATTTATTTTATTTTTGATGAGCCAATAATACAAAGAATACATATATCAGACAAAGTGTCTCAACAGCCATACACAATTTTTAAATCCAAATCCAGGAGGGGAGGAAAAGCGAAACAGATATAAAACGATCATAATTGTAGAAGGCCCTCATTAAATTCAAAATACATGTCAAATCATACCTAATAAAGAAAAAGGAGAAAAAGAAAAAGAAAAAGAAAAGAAAAAAGAAAAGAAAAAAAGAGCAACATATACGAGGTAGTAGGTAGGAGGTTCATGCCACGGTATAGCCTACGCCCTGGTGTCCGCCAAATGATCAATTATAGCACCCCATATCTCCATACCCAATCTCCGTTTTTGCACCCCCTTAAGCGCATAGAGACTGTTCTCTAAATTACAGATAGAGTATAACCTCCTTCTCCACATTTCAAATGACGGTGGTTCTTTCTGTCGCCATAATGTCGTTATACACAATTGAGCCACAGCCACGGCTATAAATACCAAATACCTAAATTTGTGCATCTCGCCATTAACCATTGAGTCTTCCAGAATTCCTAATAGCATAACAGTGGGACTGTTCAAAATCTGTACTTCTGTAACCTCGGTTAAAAAAGCCTCTATCCTACTAATCAAATGCTTCAGCTCTGGGCAGGCAAAAAACATATGTAGACTATCAGCCTGATCCCCCCCGCACCGTGTGCATTTGCCCTCATTTAACCCACCCCAACATGCTATTTTGGCAGGGGTATAATATAAATTAAATACAGTCTTATAATGTTGCGTTTGAAGGCTAGAGGATACCAAAAGCTTTTCAGCCAAAGCAATCGAGTCATGTAGTATGTCCCCTGGCTGCGATAGTCTGGCATTCCATTTTAAATTCTGCGCCTCCAAATCATCAAATTGCGCTTCAATGAGAAGTTGATATAGAGTACCAATCTTCCCCCGCCCCCTAATTATCTCTAGTAGGTTATTTTTTGGGGATAGAAATCCTATATTTGTCTTTTTTACTAGATAATCCCGGACTTGCAGGTATTTAAAAACACCTGCTTTTGGCAAGTGGAATTCAGAGACCAGAGGCGTAAGACCGTATACCGTTTTTATCCACTAAGTCTCCCAGAGTTACGACACCCTTCCGTCTCCATCTGACCATTATGGTATCAGAGAAAATATATGGCAATAATGCTGAAGATGCGGTAGGTGTATAATAATTAATTCGCCCTATCTGCATATACCTCCGCACCTGAAGCCATACATTGTAAGCAGCGAGCACCACCTTGAAGCGGGTTTTCTTGTAATAGCTAGGCTCTAAATTTTGAAAGAAACCCCTCTTCGCCTCAATGCCTAACAGCATTTGAAAATTGTGAGGGAATTCATCTGTTACAACTTCCCCTTCCCCCACCAATAATATTCCCATATGCTGAAGTAAGCATGCCCAATAATAAAGCGTAAAGTTGGGTTCTGACCAACCCCTTCGCGATCGTGGTAGATTTAAGTATTTCATAGCTCGACGGGGTTTACCTTAAGCCCACAAGAAGCTGCTACATATAGACTGTAATTTTTAAGCTGCTTTTTGGTAACTTCCAAGGGTACAGACCTAAAATAATACAAAACTTTAGGGAGAATATTCATTTTTAAAACATTCCGCCTGCCCACTATTGAAAGATGTAAACCTTCTATCCTATCTAACTCCCTTTTGATTTCCCAAACCATGGGGTCCCAGTTGAAAAGCACCATTTTATCCAAGCACGCATTTATACGGATCCCCAAGTAGGTTGCCTCTTCTGTGACCCTGCAGTCAGTAAAAGTGCTTGATTTGTACAAATTATTTGTGTCTTGGCTATATTTAATTTATAACCAGAGTTTTGTCCAAATAGAGTAGCTAGCCGCTTGATCTCTACCACAGCCTTGGCTGGATCCGGCGAAACTACAGCGATGTCATCCGCATATGCTAATATTTTGACATACTCTTGCCCAATCCTCACAGATGGTATACTTAAGCTATACTCCAATAAATTTGAAAATGGATTGATGTAAAGAGCAAAGAGTAGAGGGGAGCACGGACACCCTTGTCTGGTACCTCTAGAAATTGGCACCAGATCAGATTCGAGCCCTATCGCACATATTCGGGCCGCAGGAGACTTATACATAGTTCTTATTGCCCTGATGAAGCCGGGGCCAAAGCCTTGCCACTGCATAGTTGCCCATAAAAATTCCCAGGAGACACGGTCAAACGCTTTCTCTGCGTCTAGTTAAATTATTCCAAATGGAGCCTGCTGGACAGTAGCATAGTTCAACACAGCAACCATCCTGCTAATGTGGTTGACCGTGCCTCTTCCTGGAATAAAATTGTGTTGACGCACGGAGACTAATGGGGTAATCACTCGAGAAAGTCGTGTGGCCAAAATCATCGCATATATTTTACCATCGCAGTTTAAAATTGAAATAGGTCTATACGATCCAGGCAGTATGGGCGATTTATCTTTCTTCTTGAAAATTATAATATTAGCTACATCCCATGATGCCAGGGCATCACCTTTCTGCACTTACAAAAACACATTAAGCATATCTGATTTAAGCTCCGACAAAAAAACATTATATAGTTCTAATGGAAGTTTGTCTGGTCCAGCAGCCTTGCCTGTTGCTAAAGAGCCTACAGCCTCCACAAGCTCTTGTAATGTTATAGGCTCTTCCAAATATTTCTGGTCATCCAAACAAAGCATCTTTCTAAAAGGGTCTTTAAAGAAGGACTGAGTTTTCTCCTGGCTACTTGGATCCTCCTTATACAGTTCCTTGTAAAAGGTCCTAAAGATTTTGAGTATTTCCATAGGTGTTTCGACTAGTTTCCCAACTGAGTCTTCGATTGCAGTGATTGCGGATTTTACCTCCTTGTACCTAATTCTTTTTGCCAGACATATGCCTATTGCCTCACCGTATTCATAACAATCCCTTCTAAAAAGATGATATTTCTTGGCATTATCTTTTGACCAAAGAGCATTTATCCTAACCTTTCAGCGGGCTACCTCCGTTTGAACCTGGCTAATGTCAAGGTTCACCTGCAAAGCTTGTATAAGAGCATACTCTGCATTCTGGAGGTCCATGTATAGCTCCTGTATGACCTGTCTCTGCTGTTTTTGAGCGTACAATCCAAAACTCAAAATTTCCCCCCGGAGCCCTGCCTTTAAGACATCCCAGACCATACCATGAGTGGTAGAATTGCGATTATTAGATAAAAATTGGTTTAGCCATTGTTGAATGTGAGAAATAAACTGGTCATTAA
Source organism: Calotriton arnoldi (assembly GCA_963921515.1). Taxonomy (NCBI): domain Eukaryota; kingdom Metazoa; phylum Chordata; class Amphibia; order Caudata; family Salamandridae; genus Calotriton; species Calotriton arnoldi. Next base: position 1,168,274 of record CAWUFW010004205.1, read on the forward strand.
ACAGTAATTTCCTATCAAATGAGAATGTCAAGTTTTATTAATAATGGGTTGTGATCTGAGGTGACCCTGGGGTAAATTTGTATCTGCTCATCTGCTAAATAGTTTTTCGATTCAAAAAAATAATCTAGTCTGGCGAGTTTTTGATGCGAGCAAGAATAATGTGTGAACCCCGGTTCAGGATGTTTTAAGCTAGGCCATACGTCAACTAGACCATGTTCATACAGAAGTTGTTGTAGGACTTTGTAAACCTTGGGTTTCCGACCCCCATATTTGTTACTGACAGGACATTGTGTAGCTTCCTCCAATTGAATATTTAAGTCCCCACACAGTATCAAAGGGGATGCCCAAGAAGCCAGTTCTATATTCAGGTAATCCAATATCTGAGCCTCATCAAAGTTTGATCCATATACAGAACATATTGTGAATTTGTTATTGCCGAATGAGCATTCAACTATCGCCCACCGCCCACTTTTATCCGCCAAACTCCTGGCACAGGAAAGAATATTAGGCCTAGCAAGGATAACCACACCACTTGTAGTGGTTCCTTGAGATGTACATACCAAAAGCTTGTACCCTAGTTCCGTAATAACCTTACGCTTACCCCAAGGTATATGTGTCTCTTGTAAACACACCATGTCAGGGCACGTCCTTCTGATTTCCTGGGGCACTCTTTGCCGCTTGTCTCTTTCATTAAGACCATGTACGTTGAACGAACAGATAGATAATCTATCCGTCATTCCCCCATCTTAAGTTACTTTGAGAATGCTCTCCCCCTTAACATCACACTATTTGTGCGTACTAACTGTAAATCATTTATTGGCTCAATTTCAATTTTCACCCCTGTGACCCTGAAGCAGCCCCCCCCCACTCCCAAGAACACCCCCCAACCCCACCCCTTCGCTTCTTCTGCTAGCAGAAGCACCCCCTAACACCCCAAACAAGGAGGCTAAAAGACCCGTGGGTCTAGGGTGATGGAAAGCCTCGTATCATTGCCGACCCCCCCTCTCGCCCCCTCCCAAATTCGTCCAGCCTAACCCAAGGTGATTAATATCCCAAAAATAAAAATAAAGCACACCGTGATTTATACATAGCCAGCCATAACATACAATAACTTGCCCGCCTGACTATATATCAACCATTTTCCTACGGTTTAATACCCTGTAAGAATTCTCTAGCCTTGACTTCAGAAGTAAAGAATTGGGCTTTGTCCTTATGTATAACCTTAAGTTTGGCGGGATTCAGAAGACATGCTTGAGCACCTTTACTCTGAAAAGGATCGATTAACTGTCGAAGTTGCCACCTTTTTTCTACGGTTGTATGACAATAATCAGGTCGGACAAAGAACTCAAATCATTTTCCCTTTCTCTTCCTATCTGGCCTCGCCAGATCATACAAAGCCTGCCTAGACAGGAAGTCGGACAAACAAATCAGGACTGCTCTAGGTCGTGGAGCGGATTGGCAGGAGCCAGAGTGACTATTCTGTTGGAAAGGAAACCGATGAGCCCGTTGGGTGCCCGGCGGAGGCAAGATAGCGGCCGCTCTGTCGGCTGACTGAGCACTCGTAGCCGATCACCCCCCCCTCCACTCATCTCGGCACGCCGGAGAACTTTTTTTGAGGCAAAATTGTCCACACATAACCGTTGACCCCCACTCATGTTTTTAAGGAATGCTGTGGAGTATCGTCACCTCTCGCTGGTCCGTGGTTCTGCTTGCTCGTCTGGTCTGGTCCCGCTCTCAAGGTCTCGCTTCCTATAGACTCCTGAGCCAGCCACTGTTGTTGGAGCCGCTATGCCGCCAAAATGTGCCCGAGGGGGCAAGACTCGCACCGCAGGAGATTCCTCCATCTCTGTCTCCGAGAAGGTCCCGGAAACAACCCAAGAGAAACAATGACGTGGAGCGGCTGCTAATAGTGAAGCTGTTCCGGGGCATGAAAACAGTTTAACTACTGGGAAGATCACCCCTGCGATTTTTTTGCCCCAAAGAAGAGGAAAAAAGGGCAAACCGGAGAGCTGTCTGCTGGAGGAAGGTGTTTCTGCTAATAAAGTAAATGAGATGAGCCCTGATAACGCGGGGGATACTGGACTTGGTGTAGCTGCTGAGACAATACGGGGCGAGCAAGGGAACATAATGAGTAATGTTTTGGGGCATGACTAGATTGGGGGACAACCACAGCGAGTCTTGGCTTCTAAGAGTGTTCAGGAATTTACACTCACTGGGTCAGAGGTGGAGGTTGCCAAACCTACTGGGGGAAACAAATAATGGATGCGAGCAATAACAACCCCATAGATCTACCTGAGGTAGATGCTGGTGAACATTTTTTCTCTCTATCAGACCATTCTAACTCATCAGGCGATGAGTTGCTTCAGACGTCGGATATGCCCTCGGGGGGGTCACCAAATGGACACTGGAGTGAGACCAGTAGTATACACCAGGATGAGGAGGGGCAGGGAGCCCAAACTATGGCATTTGGAACAGGTACTGTTCGGAAAAAGGTGTTTTCATCTGTCCCTGGAGAACAAGGGGACTCTGACTGGTAGTACTCCCCTTCACTTGATATGGGAACAGAGACGGAGGGAGCAGCAAGACAAGGGCAACGTAATATGTCAACACATTTGGAAGATATCCCCCTTGCTCTCATCTATGAGTCTATAATGACGCATAGAGATGAGACTTGCGCCGAGAGTCAAAAAACACAAGGCGCTTGCCGTAAGTTGCAAAATTCACTCCGTCGAGTAGCTAATTCCCGCTTGGAATTCGCTGAGAGGATATCTGAAGCAGAGAACAGGATCGCTACACTCGAGGACGAGATGACCATCCAGAAAGCCACCACAGAGCCTTTGATGTCCCAGAAGAATGACATTGCTTGGAAGCTTGAGGACTTGGAAAATCGCCTTCGGCGCAATAACTTAAGAGTTCTTGGTGTGCCGGAGGCTGCCGAAGGCCCAGATCCTCGGAAGTTTATTGCTGAACTTTTCACTGAAGCATTTCCAGAACTGACACAATGGACTTAAGGTCCCATTTTAATGGTAATTTAAAATCTAACTTAATAGTCAAGTCGGAATTTAGAATACTATTTTGAAAATGACAGTTTTAGAATTTTGTCATTTTTCTGCCTGAGCCAAATGTGACTTTCTGCCAGTGTTCTATATCACCTGTCTGTTGATGGCTCCTGTGTGGTGAAAAGTGTATTGGTCCAAGACAGTGGACAAAGGGCTTGGGGAGATGTTTTTCTCCCTGGACCTAATTAACCTCTAATGGTGCCAACCCTGTCACAAGCAGAAATGGCTCACACCTGAGCCTGCCTCCTCTATTGTCCTGATAGACAGTCAAAAACAACAATTGATAGACAGAATGCAGAACAATGTCATACATTCACCCAGTACAAAGATCTGGGCCTAAATCCATCGTTTTTTTGCTCACCATGCCATTCCAGTTTGGACCCAGCCATATGCAAATCAGTCTTGACCCTGCGCCCAATGGGAACAGTCCAGCCCGAACTGCCAGGCCAGGTCCTCCCTGGACTGGAAACAAGCATCCTAGGACCGGGTTCGGGCTTTCAGCCCTCATCAGCCAGGATAGCTTGACTCCAGTGGCATGGAGAGCACGGGACCCACGTCTGGGCATACCTGTCCCACTCGGGGTGACAAATGCAAAAACAACAATTGAGGGACAGAATGCAGAACAATGTCATATATTCACCCCAGTACAAAGATCTGGGCCTAAATCCATCGTTTTTTTGCTCACCATGCCATTCCAGTTTGGACCCAGCCATATGCAAATCAGTCTTGACCCTGCGCCCAATGGGAACAGTCCAGCCCAAACTGCCAGGCCAGGTCCTCTCTGGACTGGAAACAAGCTTCCTAGGACCGGTTTCGGGCTTTCAGCCCTCATCAGCCAGGATAGCTTGACTCCAGTGGCATGGAGAGCACGGGACCCACGTCTGGGCATACCCGTCCCACTCGGGGTGACAAATGCAAAAACAACAATTGATGGACAGAATGCAGAACAATGTCATACATTCACCCCAGTACAAAGATATGGGCCTAAATCCATCGTTTTTTTGCTCGCCATTCCAGTTTGGACCCAGCCATATGCAAATCAGTCTTGACCCTGCGCCCAATGGGAACACTCCAGCCCGAACTGCCAGGCCAGGTCCTCCCTGGACTGGAAACAAGCATCCTAGGACAGGTTTTGGGCTTACATCTCCTTGTGTTTGCTTTGTTCGCCCTAAGTTGGCAGGGTATGCCCAGATGTGGGTCCCTTGCTCACTTTGCCACTGGATTCAAGCTAGCCTGGCTGATGAGGGCTGTTAGCCCGAAACCGGTCCCAGGATGCTTGTTTCCGGTCCAGGGAAGACATGGCTTGGCAGTTCGGGCTGGACTGTTCCCATGAGGCACAGGGTCAGACTGATTTGCATATGGCCATGTCTGAACTGGGGTGGCGGAGTGAGCTAAAGAATGATGATGGATTAAACCCAGATCAGTTGACTGGGGGTGAGTGCTTGCAATGTTCAACACTCCGTCCATCATCCCCTTTGGTTTTGCTATGTTCGCCCTAAGTTGGCAGGGTATGCCCAGACGTGGGTCCCTTGCTCACTTTGCCACTGGATTCAAGATAGCCTGGCTGATGATGGCTGTAAGCCAGAAACCGGTCCCAGGATGCTTGTTTCCGGTCCAGGGAAGACATGGCTTGGCAGTTCGGGCTGGACTGTTCCCATGAGGCACAGGGTCAGACTGATTTGCATATGGCCATGTCTGAACTGGGGTGGCGGAGTGAGCTAAAGAATGATGATGGATTAAACCCAGATCAGTTGACTGGGGGTGAGTGCTTGCAATGGTCAACACTCCGTCCATCATCCCCTTTGGTTTTGCTATGTTCACCCTAAGTTGGCAGGGTATGCCCAGACGTGGGTCCCTTGCTCACTTTGCCACTGGATTCAAGATAGCCTGGCTGATGATGGCTGTAAGCCAGAAACCAGTCCCAGGATGCTTGTTTCCGGTCCAGTGAAGACATGGCTTGGCAGTTCGGGCTGGACTGTTCCCATGAGGCACAGGGTCAGACTGATTTGCATATGGCCATGTCTGAACTGGGGTGGCGGAGTGAGCGAAAGAATGATGATAGATTAAACCCAGATCAGTTGACTGGGGGTGAGTGCTTGCAATGTTCAACACTCCGTCCATCATCCCCTTTGGTTTTGCTATGTTCGCCCTAAGTTGGCAGGGTATGCCCAGACGTGGGTCCCTTGCTCACTTTGCCACTGGATTCAAGATAGCCTGGCTGATGACGGCTGTAAGCCAGAAACCGGTCCCAGGATGCTTGTTTCCGGTCCAGGGAAGACATGGCTTGGCAGTTCGGGCTGGACTGTTCCCATGAGGCACAGGGTCCGACTGATTTGCATATGGCCATGTCTGAACTGGGGTGGCGGAGTGAGCTAAAGAATGATGATGGATTAAACCCAGATCAGTTGACTGGGGGTGAGTTCTTGCAATGTTCAACACTCCGTCCATCATCCCCTTTGGTTTTGCTATGTTCGCCCTAAGTTGGCAGGGTATGCCCCGACGTGGGTCCCTTGCTCACTTTGCCACTGGATTCAAGATAGCCTGGCTGATGACGGCTGTAAGCCAGAAACCGGTCCCAGGATGCTTGTTTCCGGTCCAGGGAAGACATGGCTTGGCAGTTCGGGCTGGACTGTTCCCATGAGGCACAGGGTCAGACTGATTTGCATATGGCCATGTCTGAACTGGGGTGGCGGAGTGAGCTAAAGAATGATGATGGATTAAACCCAGATCAGTTGACTGGGGGTGAGTGCTTGCAATGTTCAACACTCCGTCCATCATCCCATTTGGTTTTGCTATGTTCGCCCTAAGTTGGCAGGGTATGCCCAGACGTGGGTCCCTTGCTCACTTTGCCACTGGATTCAAGATAGCCTGGCTGATGATGGCTGTAAGCCAGAAACCGGTCCCAGGATGCTTGTTTCCGGTCCAGGGAAGACATGGCTTGGCAGTTCGGACTGGACTGTTCCCATGAGGCACAGGGTCAGACTGATTTGCATATGGCCATGTCTGAACTGGGGTGGCGGAGTGAGCTAAAGAATGATGATGGATTAAACCCAGATCAGTTGACTGGGGGTGAGTGCTTGCAATGTTCAACTCTGCGTCCATCATCCCCTTTGGTTTTGCTATGTTCGCCCTAAGTTGGCAGGGTATGCCCAGACGTGGGTCCCTTGCTCACTTTGCCACTGGATTCAAGATAGCCTGGCTGATGACGGCTGTAAGCCAGAAACCGGTTCCAGGATGCTTGATTCCGGTCCAGGGAAGACATGGCTTGGCAGTTCGGGCTGGACTGTTCCCATGAGACACAGGGTCAGACTGATTTGTATATGGCCATGTCTGAACTGGGGTGGCGGAGTGAGCTAAAGAATGATGATGGATTAAACCCAGATCAGTTGACTGGGGGTGAGTGCTTGCAATGTTCAACACTCCGTCCATCATCCCCTTTGGTTTTGCCCTGATAGACAGTCAGGCACCCATCACAGTAGAAGAGGGGCTGTCCATGGTACTGAGTGACCAAGAAGGAGGGTTGCCCACTATCACTGTTAGAGCACAGGGAGATCTGCACAGGGGAAGAAAGGTTATGCCATGTTGGTTTTAGGTAGAGAAGGGCACTGTGGAATAGTTTACTGTAAAACGCACAGACGGTGGTGCAAAAATGGGCAGGGTTACTCCTGGGAACTTTTACCCCATTGGTTAGGCAGTGGCCAAGAGTTTCCTCCACCCACAGGCTGGCACCAGCCATAAATGTGGCACACCAGTAACCTCTTCAGACCTCCTCTGGACCAGTGGAAGACAGAAGAAGGACTACACCTTCTGTTGTTAACTGAAAGGATACCCTCAAGGGCTGGAGCTGCTCCCACATGTACTTCAAGATCCAGTTGGCTGACCTCCTGCTAAGCCACAGGGATACAAAATCTGCAAGATGCCCACTTTCCTGAAGAGCTCAACTGACCAGCTTCAACTGGACCTGCCCTGGACCCTGCCGCTGGTTTCTGCTGGAGTGAGTCCTGACCTCTAAGTGATGTCCATAAGGTCCTGGAGCCCTTGGAGAAGTGTCAGAGTGTACTCCTGCCTTACCCTAAAAGCAGTGACTTAGAGATTTTGTTCATCGATTTTGGCCTGGAAAACCAACAGAAGACCAGGACCAACCTGCCAAATCAATCTGATGAATGTGCGTTCCTGCTGGGCCAGAGATTCAGGCTGCTCCAGCTCAGAACTTTTCTGAAGTAGTAAATCAATTTCAGCGGGACATCATAGGGACGGTATCTGTTGTTGAGGAGCCCCGTTTGGCTATAGCTTGCAATCTTGCCCTGCTGGAGGAATGTGAGCTCCACAAAAGTGTCTAAGTCTGAAGACAGAAATCTTCACTGGGTAATGGCGCTAAAAGTATCCAGGTGGTGAGGGACCTTCTTAGGGTGCAAATTTAGACTTTCTCATGCTCAGAGCTTTCCCTGCCAAACATCAACAGCTTCACCGGGTCTTATTGGAATCCATCTCAGCCACAGCCTACTTCCTTGCCTAGCTGAGGAATTTTGACTTACATTTCCGAAACTGTCAGAATGTAAAATTTCTGACCAGTAAGAATATGGGTTAGGTATCTACCCACGCTCCTGTGCTGTCAGCCTTAAATGTTACCCTTGTCTAAGTCTAGTATGACCAGTTGCCCATGATTGGGTTTGCGCTTTTTGGTGCAATCTTTATACGAAACTTTCAAAGTCCACATCTTAGGTTCACCTTATTGGATTTTTGTCAACTTAGTGTCATTTTGTTCATTTAAATATTCTCTGCTTTTGTAAATTGGATTGGGATTTTTATTCTGTTGTGCCTTCAACTTTTTAACTGTTTTAGTACTTCTAAATGCTTTACACATTTTCTTAAGTTAAGCCTGTCTGCTCTGTTCCATAGCTACCAGGGGTTGAAACCTTTACTGGACCTAACAGGGACAGTGACATTGTTACTTGGGGTGGAATAGCATTTACCCCAACTAATATTTCACTTTCTCACAAATATTAATTAAGAAGGCTGAACCTATTGTTTTACCAGTCCTAGCCATTCTCTTAAAGTTGAGTCTAAAAACGGCCTCTTGTAGAAATTCCTGAGAACGTATTGAACATTTTAGGCCAGTGTTCCCTTATAATGAGGTGGTAAACAAACGTAACTATTTACACTTGAATTACATATTCTATTATAGTGTCAATTTCACTAACTGTGGCCCTTCAACGGAGTTAAAGACTTTCACCAAGGTGACTTTGAACTGTACAACGATTAACATTAACCCACCCTCGGGGCATTAGCGAAGACGAAAGCAGCACCTTGCCCCTTCCCTTGCACCTATTGCATTATAAACGTTACAGGTGGGGATTGTGTTCGGTGTTAAAGTTACAAGCAACGATCAGGGGCATTAGGGTAAATTAAGTATTAGAAAATAACTCGTTCCATCCCGTCTGCAGTGAAGGACGGGTGAAATGTTATGCGCTAAACATAACTCAATGAATGAATAGTTGAATATTTTCTTCAAATACTTGACCACGGACCAAGGTAAGACTGCGGATCTCGTATGTCGCTAACAGTAAATGCCTGGAGGCACTTTCTTTGCTCAGGTGGAATTTCTGAAGAAATCATATTGTGCAGATCTGAGAATGTAAAGGGCACATCTTTCTTTCTTCAAAGGAAATTCTCAAAGAGCCCTCTGGAACAAAATGTGACATCTTCAAAGGCTGGTCATATGTCACAGAGGCTTTTCGCACCAACTACGTGGGCTTGCAGTAAAACACTTAAATTGCTCTTCATTATTACAGAATTCACTTGAAAACTGCCAGTCGCAGCCTTGGGCTCCAGAGGCTTTTCAGGCGCATTACTGCAATGAGAACAGTCTGTTGAAACAAAGGCATACGTTTGTTCCAAACTTTCTTTATAATTGCTGTATGTAAGCATTTCAGACAATTTCCATTTCCTTTTAATACCCCTTTCCTCTCAGTCTGCCTTCATCTTCTGCACTGTAGATTTCCAGACCATATTTTTAGTTACAGGTCAGGATGGTGATAGCGTCGCTATAAAAATAAAAAAGTTAAGATGTAATATATTGTATAATTGTGCTTTTAAACAACCCGCCTCAATTAGGTGAGCACTGTAATGGAAAATCAATCAAAAATTGTCAACACTGTATTTCTTCGAGGAAAGGAATAACGAATGCCGTGCCATCTGATTTTCGTCCTTCTTATATTTGCCTGCTGCCATAGTTTCTGCAGGGGTGGTAAGGCTGCTGAAACAGGTGATGCATAGTCGAGCGAACCAGGAAGCTAAAAATCCAGCAGGGTGTTGCTGGAGTTCCCATGGTGAAAAGAGAAAATGTTAAAATTCAATCCCTTTCAAGCGAATTCATGGAATAGGTAGGTGCTGGAGATACTGCCACTAGGATCCCCCACCCCCCAATAAACATATATTTGCTGTGCAGGTCAATATTGTTTGATGTTCTGTCACTGACTTCAGCTACTGTAATCTAGTTAACCACTTTGCAATACATCTGTCATTAAAATAGGGAATGTCTGGGATTTCACCATTGTGGAGGGCACCTGCTAAGAAAGCAGAATTGCATTTTCCTATATGGCAGTGAAGCAAAAGCTGATGGCGACAGATGCTGGTACATTTCTGATCCAGCTGTTGATAGGAGATATAAGGCAAATCAGGAATCTGAGACATCCTGAGGAATGCTGAGTTGAGCAGCATGCAGTAATAATATGTCCTCTGTTCTGAGGACATATTAGCTATGTAGACCTGGTGGTCTATATCTGGGAAAACAGCTGACAATTCAGGAATAACCTGTTGAAAGACCAATTTCCACTGTACTTCCCCATTTTATTAGTCACAATACTGGCGTGGTTGACATGATGGCTGAATGGACAAAGCCCTTCACTGCTCCTCTGGGACCTCTTAAAATTACATCAAAATCATTCCTCAGACGGCCCACGCGTTCGGTGTAATGAAACTTTGCGTGACATGAAAACAGAATAACTTCATTGAGGGTATCCCTTTCCTGGGGTCAGTGAGATGTCTGAAATCAAGGCATCTCGAGAGAGTCAGACACGCTGCATGGTGATCTGAATTATTAGTGAAAGGGGCCATGCTAGCAAAGGCGGAAGGCGAACTCCTAGAAGAGCCCTTGCCTGGGCGACAAGGGGCCCTGTGAGTTATTGAGCCCAAAATGTTTGGCGCAGCACCTTGCACCTGTGACTGAGTGACAGGTTGCGGCCTGCAGACAGCTGAAGCATGGCCTGGTGGTATGGCCTCTCATCCCCAGCAGTGAGGAGGAACAGAGAAAGTGGGTATGACCAGACAAGGGGTACCTGCTAGCCCGGGGTGGGAGTCCTTTACTGAGTTGTATCCCTATTCCCTCTAGTACCTGGGACAATCTCAGGCTGGATGCCCCTGAGGGCACTGGGCATGCTACATTGATGGTGAAGCCAAAGGCACCCCAGCTCAGGCTGAGGGAGGTTTGAAGTGAGGCACAAATTGAGGCCTTCTGGTTGGGGGAGGTGAGTGGAGGAACACCGGCAAAACAGGGAAGGGAGAACCCTCGCTTTAGAGTGTGGCAACTTTCACATATGGCAGGACTAACACGATTAACAGAAATCTCAGGGGAACACTCAACTGATAAGCTCTCACTCACGACAGTGAAGGGGAAACAAAGGAAAAGAGCTGTATTTGTTACTGAAAGGTGAGAGCAGTGGGCACATCACAAATAAACAAATGTGTTTTGGGGTGATTATTAGGCACTCCCCCTTGTAAAGGAGAAAACTGACACAGAGCTTAATGTAATGATCATCGGAAACATCAACCCCCAAAGACAATGCAGCAAATTACTAAGGGTAGCAGAAACAACTAGAGAATTAAGCTATAACTTAAGAAGGATACTGCACATGACATAACTCAAGATCTTGCAACTAACAACGATCCATCGCTTCCTACCCTGAAAATAGCAATGGAAAGAGCAATGCTAAGGATGGGGTTGACTGACATGTTTTAGCAGGTGCTAACCTCCAGCAGCATAGTTAAGAGGGAATCAAGTGAGCAACCCTAAGACAATGTACCCCCATATGACTACACTGTTCTGAGATACAGTGGGGAGGAAATACCTCATATACGAATAGACGATCCCCTCACCAGCTACACTCATGCCTCTGAAGCATGCACAGAAAAGGGTAACTAACTTCTTCACCACTTCAATCACTCAATCTGAAAGACTTTTAACTCAACCACCACATTTCAGGATACGTAATAGACTACTGCTCCAAGCAACACTATGCTTACTAAAGAGGACCTCCTTAGCAGCCTTTGAGCTAAGGCAGGAAGTCAAAGCTGACATGATAAAAAAAAACGTGCAGGCCTGGGCATAGCTTGGCTCTAAAATAGGTGCTTTCCTAAGGGATGTTGACCCTGTAGGAACATTGTTAGATGCCAAAACCAAGATTGAATGCTCAGAGAGAACTCAACTCTCTCTGAAATCAGACTTAGCTCCTGTGAGACCTCAAGCTGAATCTGCAGTTCTTAAATTGAAGAACCTCGAAAATACATTCGGACATGACAACGTCCACATCAGAGGATTAGATGAGGAATCACAGGGAACAGAAAAGGAAACATTCCTTGTTGGCCTCTTCTCGTCCCTATTGAAGACGACCTCCTGAAAATCTATATTGAAAGAATCCACCAAGTGCGCCCATAACAAGCAGGTGGAATAAGATGTCCTAGAGACACTCTCGCCGAATCCCACAGTTACAAAGAAAAAGCAAAGGTCCTCTTGGCCACAAAGAAGGAAAGAAAAGTGCCATTCCCAACTTCTGATTGCACTATCTTCCAAAACATTGCATCAGCTGCTCTACTACGGCTCCAACAATTCCGCCCACACACAGAGATGCTCTGTTATGAACACATCAGAATTTGTTGGTCTTACCCATTTGGTATTTCCTTTGATAATCAAAATAAGATGCATCTTTTCACAGCCAAATACATGGCAGCGCGACTGCTGAGCATCCAACTCAAGGCATAAAGGACCCCAACCAACTGGCAGACAATACTGGTTGTGCCGGCTGTGGAGCACAACCAGATCTGTGGTTAATACCTTGACAACAACCTAGAAAAGATGAGAAATGCCACTCAAGATCGAACAGAGGTAAAACCTAAATTATTAAGCTAATGCCATGCTCTGCAACTACCTAAATAACTAAACATAATCTTAACAAAAGCTTTTCTCCTCGGAGAGCATCCATGAGCACATCCTTGCTCCACAGTCTTAATAAGATCACAGCTTGAACACGTGCAGAGTGGAAGATTTGCAATTTTGAAAATAGCTGGATTGAGGGGTACTGGGGAGAAATGAGGGCAATGCCCCTTGTAGTGTGTAAAACTGGTCCACTTAAAACAGGCCCAATGGGGTCTTCCACACTTCACAATGAGCCATGTTTTGCTTTCTGTTTTTAGTTACAGTTCTTGTTAATTTATTTGTCAAATGGCAATGTATGGTTTGGGGAAGTTTATGTGGAAATCGAGAGATGTCTAAAATATATAGGTAACCAGAAAGAGTTCTACGGGTGAACTTTAAACACAAGAGAAGGTTGGAGAGGGAAGAACCAGGTGAGCCCCAACCAGGAATTATACAACACCAACCTTTACCTCAAATGCATATGAAGACTAGACTGATCTCACTGAACACTAAGGGGCTTAACTCCCTAAACAAGAGAACAAAGGTATGTCACTTGCTTCAAGGGCCAAGGTTTATGAAAAAATAGTGCCAAGAAGCAGAAACCGCTAACTGTGGGTTTCAGCTGCTAGACTAGTACAAAGTCACAGGTTCAGGCCGGCCACAATGGAGTGCGAGTCAGATATAGGGACCAGGTTAGCCCAGCTGAAAAAGCTATCATATCAAAGTTGAGCACACAGAGTTCAAAACTTCAGAATTTCACAGGAGGAGCACAACTGATGAAATGAAAGCTAAGGGTCCAGGACTTCAGGAGGTGCCTCTTGGGGACCAGGAACTCACTCCAGCAGAGGCCAGTAGGGCTAAGGCAGGTCCAATTGCAGGTTCATTTGCAGGTCTAGGCAGGCCCAATCGCAGGTCCAGGCATGGTCAGTTGCAGCAGGGTGACTGGGCAGTTGTAGGAAGACCTCCGGACTCTGTTGGGCACCTGTAGCTCAGAACAGGAGGTCAGCCAACTGACCATTGTAGTCACTCAGGTTAACATGGCATGAAGGGACCAGGTCTAGTGTTCCTTCAAAGAGAGCAGGGCAGGCCTCAAGCAGCAGGGCAGTCCACTGAAGTGCAAAGCAGGCCTCAAGCAGACAGGCAGTCCTCTGGGGAACAAGCCAGGAATCTAGCAGCAGGGCAGCCCATAGCAGCAGGACAGTTCTCTGATGAACAAGCAGGCCTCAAGCAACAGGGCAGTTGTCTGGGGAAAACACCAGGCCTCAAGCAGCAAGGCAGTCCACAGGGGAACAAGCAGTTTTAGGAGGTCCTGTATGTTTACCTGATGCCACCCATTGAAGTAGGATAAAACTCAACTCCACCCCTTCATCTGGTTCTGGAAAGATCCCTCCTTCCCCTATCCATGCTGCAAGAGATCTACCCATGCTGCTAGAGGTCTAGGGTGACAATAGACTGGTGCCAAGTTCCTTTGTGAGTGTGCTGGAGGCAGCCATTTGAAATGTAAGTGGGGCTTTGCCCCTCCCATCCTGGCAGGATGACTCTCTCCCTGCTATACCCAGGTCCCACTGTTCGCTGTCTGGTCCCAATACACATGCCTGATGGGGGAGCCATTAACAGGCTCAGGCAGCTGGATGCTCCTAGAAGGCCTCAGAAAGATTTAGGCAGGAAAATGCCAACTTTTAGTACAACTTTACTAAAGACTTATAAAGAAATTCAATGTGCCACTTGAGTGTAAGTCAATATTGCCCTATTTAAAGGGGAGAGCACCAGCACTTTAGCACTGGTTAGCCGTGGTAAAGTGCACAGAGGTCTGATGCCAACAAAAACAAATTTCTGAAAACAGGAGGGTAGAAGGCAAAAGGTTTGGAGGTGATACTGCAGCGAGGGCCAAGTCTAACAATAGATATAGCTTAGTCTCAGGACATCTATAAAACAGATGTGTCACCATAGTTACAGAATAAGTCCAAAACACAGGATAAGATTCATTTTTGATATAATTCCTCTAGTGGAGTTTGCGATGGGTGGCATAATTCTAATGGGGGACTTTAATTTTGTTTGGGACTCAAACAAAGATAGATCAGGCTCCAACACCCTTCCCCACCCCGCAGACAGTGGCCCAATAGAATTATCTCTTGCTTGAGATGTAAGAGCAACACCATAGGGAAGATGATTTGTCCATCCTGCCCTACACAGAGACCCGATTCTAAGAGCAGAACTGAAACCACACAATGTAGAATACTACCAACTGAAACCGCTGGGAGAAATGTGTCATGCATGCACATGGGCACCTCTATATTGGTCCTTCATAGCAAATGTACTTGAGCACGTGCTAACTTAAAGAGGCTGAGATACAGGGAATACAACCTCTTAAAGGATAAACTAATAAAAACGAAAAGGGCCTATAAAGAAAACCCCACTAGAACACTGTAATGTAAAGTTTTTTCCTGAAGGGGTAAATTGAATGCCACAATGAACTAAACCTCCTCCATTCGCAGAAAACCACATGTGATCAGGGTAATAAAGTGGGCAGTCATCTTGCAAGATAACTAAGTCAGAAACTGGAGAAGAACTATGTAGGAGACATACTACGCCCCATTAGAAAGTTTGCCTCAAACGAAGAACTTAGGTAGGCCTTTGATAAAATCCTTAGGAATCACCTATAGAACAAGCTCAGACAATGGGGACCACCATCCCAACTACTGCAAACAATACAGATGTTCTAAATCAACACATCAGTAAGAGTGAAGGGTATGCTGGCCAAGTAGTCTCTTCAAAAATATACACCAAGAAAGGGCTAAATTAGCAATGCTTTATGGGCAGTTTTTGCAAAAGTCTTTCACCTCCCTGTTGGCTCCTCACTTTGTAGACCTCTTTAACATAATAATATAAGAATAGATAGTGATCCCTACTATAGGGGCAGTCCATGTTACCTTAATACCTAAATCTGGGAAAGAGGCCAAATCGTACTCTTTGTATAGACTTATAGCACTACTTAATGTAGATACTAAACTATACACCAAGATTCTGGACACCAGACTAGATGATTTATTTTAAACTTGATGCGTCCATATCAATTGGATTTTATCAGTGAAGACAGTACAAAATAAGATCCACAAAATAGTTTACTTGGTCAAAAAAGTAAAATCAAAGGCAATGGTGACAGTACTAGCAGGATTAGATGCTAAAAAAGCATTCAACCAAGTGGACTGGTGGTTCCTTGCCAAAACTTTACACAAATCTGGGTTTAGATTGACCTTCATCTATATGGTGTTGATTAGCTATCAGGCTCCTAACTACATAATAACAGTGAATGGGAAACTCTCCCATCCATTCAGTTTAGGTTGAGCCACAACACAACAATGCTCACTTTGACCCTGCTCTTTTCTCTAAGTATTGGACCTTTCATAGCTAAACTAAGAAAGAATGGGAATGTATAAAACATGCTGTTTGTGTAAGTACTAGTACTTAAAATCACATTATGAGCTGATGATATTCTTTTAATCTTGACAATACATATATAGTATAACTAAAGTCCAGAATTGTGGAATGTGAAGCCATTACTGGCTTTAAAAAATATAAAAATCAGAGATTTTGAACCTCACACTTACACTCATGGAGATAAGACCAATGCCCTTCATTCAGTAGATATTGAGGAGTCCGGATAAAGCCAGACCCGGCAGTTCTATATTGGGCTTACTACCCACAACTCTTTGCCGCTTTACGCAGTGACTATAAAAGATAGTCTTCCATCTTCCTGTCATGGGTGGAGAGAATTAACATTGTGAAGATAAATGTATTGCAAAGGGGCCTATATCGTTTCTAAGCACTCCCAATTACGATCCCTGAAGAATTATTTAAGGAACTTAAAAAGATGACACTCGTTTGGCAAGGGAACAAGTCCAGACTAGCATAAACAATTATTTATCTGCCCAAATTGGCAGCGGGATTAGCCCTAGCAAACTTTTTGTTTCTGATATCTTCTTGGACACAGAAGTAATAATGTAAGGGAATTTGCAACCTAGATAAAAATGATCAATGCCATTACACCCAACTGTGACACAGGGTGATGATCTCAACAATCAACGAATCCACCACCAAACAGCTATCGCCAATTGAAGAACTAGTAAAAAAGCTATAAGTACGAAGGGGATGATCACTAGCTTATACAATCTGCTTCTAAATGCTGCAACACCAGCCCTTTACGCCTGCTGTGCATACTAGAACAGTATTCATCAATGGGGATACCCAGTACCGTGCAGAACCTGGGGACTATTGCGTTAGATGTACAGTGGTTCTGCCACAACACACTTATCAAAATCAAAAAATTTCTTATACAATTAATGTAAAAAGCACACAATTGACTAAACACATGTCTTAATTAAAAAGCACAAACAAATTATGTTAATTTCAGTGTAACCAAAATGTATATGAAGAAATCATGTATATTTAGAGTACAGGATATATACACAAGGTCAAAGTGATAACAGGGAAGTGGGGTGTGAGATACATATATCACAACAAATTACATGTAGGTACAAAACATTATTTACAACGTTACATTCAAGGGTAGAGTGAGAACATATACTAAATCTCAAAGTGACCTAGAATTGCACTCTTTTTGTTTTAGTCATTTCGGATTGTGATGCTTCTAGTTATGCGTCGACGTTTCGACCCTAGTATAAGTGCTAATTAAGAGCATCAAACACGGGTCTTCCTCAGGACGAAGAGAGAAGGGTATCTTGTGTATAGCCTGCATGGAGAAAGAGTTATGTCTATGTTAGAAATCATGTGTTTAGACCTTACAACTAAGAGAGTTGTATAGGAGGCACGAATGATGCTCACCTATTGAACGTTAGATTCCAATTGCTGTTGAGGATGCTTATAATGCTAACTCCTGTAGCTCGTGAAAATCTTCTTGGACGGGCACTCAAACCCTTTAAGTGAAAGAATACAGAAGCCCCCAATTAATGAAGCTTGTCCGTGATTAACATGATGAAATAGATGAAAAGTAAGGATTTTACACTGACCTCTGTGGTCGTAAACGCATTGGCACACAAAGGTTGTCATAGAGATAGGGGCGCTCGGCCTCCTAATCAATGAGAGAATCAGCACCTT
This sequence comes from Calotriton arnoldi, assembly GCA_963921515.1. Lineage (NCBI taxonomy): Eukaryota > Metazoa > Chordata > Amphibia > Caudata > Salamandridae > Calotriton > Calotriton arnoldi. Next base: position 1,185,638 of record CAWUFW010004205.1, read on the forward strand.
ATACTCATTATTCCTGTGAAAAAGACAGTTGATATCACACTTAGGGGTCGATTCCGATTCGGGCCGGAAAACGTACCGACCGACTCTGAGCCGGAATTAATTCCGACCGACACGTACCGGTGCAGCCCGACCCGCAAAGTACGATGAGAAGCGTGCAAAACCCGACCGACTCGTACGGAACACAAGCCGAACGACCGAGCCGCGCGGTAAACAGCAATCCGGCCGGAAAAACACGCGAATCGAACCGACCGACACGCACCCGGAACAATCCCGAACGAAACGTACCCGCGAACTCCTACCCGCCAAGTACGATGCAACGCGTGGAAAACATGACCGAGTCGCACGGAGGACAAGCCGTACGACCAACACGCATAGAAAACTGCGAGCCGAAGCAACCCAAAACACCGCGACCGACGCGTACACAGCATAGAAAACAGCACAAACACAGCGTGAACGAATCGGAGAAGCTCGTACGAGACAACTGCAGGGTCCGACTCGGTCACAAGAACGTCTCCTACATGCACAAAAAGTACAAAGGGAAAATACACAAAAAAAGGCCAAACAAGCAATTACAAAGCCAATAAATACTGGGGGGGGGCAGGGAACAAAGACACACCCACAACTCCACCCATATAAAGGACACAAATCCCTACCATGATCCTTTGCAAATTCAAATTACCTGCCAGCACTCAACAGACAGCAACCACACACCCACAGCTCATCCATCACACAAGCCACACACCATCAGCACCCCAACAAATACCAACCTCACATTCACCCAGCAAAACACACACTCACACACCTTCACCTGCACACCAACACACACATCACTCACCCATAACCATGCCCCCAAAGAAGAATCATAAGTTCCTAGATAGTGAATTGGAAGTCCTGGTAGATGAGATCCTCAGGGTAGAGCCACAGCTGTTTAGTACACTGGTCCAACAGACATCCATGTCGCAGAAAACCAAGATGTGGGAGAGGATCGTCGACAGGGTGAACGCACAATCACCATGTTTGTGCACAAAGATAGACATCCAGAACAGGTGGTATGACGTGCGCAGGAGGGTCAGGCAGCTGTTGAAGAAGGACTACCTCTTGAGCCAACACACCGGCAGTGGCCCTCCTGCCAAGCCAGTATACCTTAGGCCCTGGGAGGAGAAGGTGCGGGCCATCCTACCACCAGTGAGCGTATATGCACTAGAAAACATCCCAGAGCCTGGTGAGTACACAACAAATGTACACAATATTGTGCGACAATACACACACATCACTGTCAAGGGGAGAGTCAAACCATGCACCCTTAGCAAATACACAGCAACCAGAACAGAATCATCCCAAAATGTGTATGTCAGTCAGATAAACACAACACATGCCATCTCATAGTGACATGTAACTGTGTCATCACATGTACAAACACAACTACAACTACAGCTAGGCAGTGGCACAAATATTACTAACAAACACATCCAGACATGTAGCCACCACTACAACACCACCACACAGTGAAGCCCACTGAAAGGAAGGTATTCTGTGTATGCTGGGCAAGTCAGTGTAGCCAATAGCATCATGGGAGTCGTAGTCACAGATATTGCCACCCTCACAATGCGCACATCAACACCACCATGAACCATGCCCACATCACAGGGAGTGGAAAACAACTGACAAGATGGCTGACACTGGCTACTGCTGTGGGGAGCACAAGGTCCTGCTGGCAACTGTGCACCAACCAACAGCAGGACACCACTGACTGACATCTTGCCATTGCTCTCACACTCACACACAGTGAAGTCCACCCAAAAGCAAGTAAGTATGGGCATGCTGGGAAGTGGGGTGGAGGCAATAGCATGATGGGAGTGGTTGTCACAGATATTGGTCACCCCCACAACTGTCCCATCAACACCACCCTGAACCATGCGCACATCACAGGGAGTGGAAAACAACTGACAAGATGGTTGACACAGGCTACTGCTGTGGGGAGCACAAGGCCCTGCTGGCAACTGTGCACCAACCAACAGCAGGACACCACTGACTGACATCCTGAAAGACAACTTGCACTCCCTGCAATGGAAGCACGTTCCATGGTGGGATATCTGGCTGGGTGGGAAGGAGGACTCACAGCCCTGACCATAGTTACCAGCAGCGTTTCTCACACATACCCCTAACACAAACTCCACATAACTCACCTGGGAGAATGCATTGCCTCACACTCCAATCAAATATCCCACAAAGAACCACAACCCTGGGTCATGCTGAGTGAAGCACAGGCACACACATGGGACTTGTAGCAAAACTAACCCCAGGATAACACTGTCAGCCATCTTGTCAGCACAGGCACACAACCCCACAGGGAAGCAGAGTCAAAGGGAAGGAAGCATGGGCATGCTGGGAAGGGGGGGTGGAGGCAATATCATGATGGGAGTGGTAGTCACAGCTCAACATCCCCCACCCACATGGCCCAGCAAGCTCACACTCAAGCATGCACACCCCACAGAGAGTGGAAAGCCCCATCAAAGATGTCTGACACTGCTGCTCTGTTGTGGGGAGCACAAGGCCATGCTGGGAACTGGCCACCAACCAACAGCAGGATACCACTGTCAGCCATCTTGCCATTGCTCTCACACTCACACACAGTGAAGTCCACCCAAAAGCAAGTAAGTATGGGCATGCTGGGAAGGGGGGTGGAGGCAATAGCATGATGGGAGTGGTAGTCACAGATATTGGTCACCCCCACAACTGTCCCATCAACACCACCCTGAACCATGCACACATCACAGGGAGTGGAAAACAACTCACAAGATGGCTGACACTGGCTACTGCTGTGGGGAGCACAAGGCCCTGCTGGCAACTGTGCACCAACCAACAGCAGGACACCACTGACTGACATCCTGAAAGACAACTTGCACTCCCTGCAATGGAAGCACGTTCCATGGTGGAATATCTGGCTGGGTGGGAAGGAGGGCCGGATTACAACCAATGCAGACCATGTACACACCCCAACATTCACATAGAAATGCCCAAATAATGCAGGACAATGTGCTACACCAATATCAACCCCTGACTGTGACAACTTAGGACAATGCAATGTACAGGCCCGCATCCAGAGGCACAGTCACAACTGTCAGGTGTGTCAACCATTGATGCCTGCAGAAACATAACATACATTGTGTGTGTCTCCCAAAAACAGGTGATGATGGGGACACAGCAGCAGACGCTGAGGAGTCCCCGTCCCAGGCTCAAGAGGATACGGAGCTCACTGGTGTGGAACAGCCTCTGCCCTCCTCGGATGAAGAAGACCCACCTGGCACCTCCGGAGCAAGTCATCATGCAGCACCAGCAGGACCACCAGCTGCACCCCCTGCACCCACCCCTCCAATGACTGTCAACACACATATCACCCCTGCCGACATGGACAGACCAAGGAGCACCACCACCACCAGCACAGGGACCCTGGACCAACGTGGGGCCATGGACACCAACACCACCAACAACCCCCAAGTGGGCCAGGGTCACCTGTGCGTGCCACCTCAGGTACTGCACGTGTCGCCAGGGGTGGTGGGAGGGGTGGGAGAAATAGGTCGCTGCTCGCAGAGGGGTCTGGACTGCATGATGACCCACAACTGGCACGCATAGCCGATGCGTACCAGTCCAGCACCGGAGAGCTCAGCCAGGTAGTGGGGCTCCTCAGGGACATTAAACAGCAGCAGGCTGCCCATCATGCCCGCTTGGACTCACACATGTCCCGCGTGGAGTCCAAGTGGGACACACTGCAAGAGATGACGGCGGTGCATAGGGACATATTACAATGCCTCCGCCAGATGAGCAGCAACCAGTCAACACCTCCCTGTGTGCCCACAACATCTGGTGCTGAAACAACTGCAACTGCCACAGGGAGGCAGGATGACTCTGGCGGAGAGTCCCCTGCACCGCAGCAGCCTGCACTTGAGGGTCCCCCCCAAAGAAGAGGGGTCGTCCGAGGAAGGACAACTGAGAGGCTGATGGCCATGCACAACCCCCAGGAAGCCAACACCTGTTCTGAATAATCACCTTTGTGCGCAAACTGTTCACCCTGTTGACTGCAACACAACTCCCCCACATGACATGGGGAGTACAAGTTGGACCAATGTCTCAGATGACTGTGGACTTGATACAGGACATTTCTGCTACCAGGACTTCCAATTCATCTAGGAACTTTGGATTGCAATCAAAATGTACAGCACTCACCATCCTGTGCACTATTCACACACATGTATGACAATAAACACACTAATACACCATACCTGCCTCTGTCATGATTCCAACGTGGTTTCTGTCATGGAGATGATGACCAGCGAAATTACACTGTGCATTCTAACTGCTACAGCAAGTACAACACAGGCATGTGAGTCATGGCAACGTGACACATATGAGGGAGACACACCACCAGGGCTACACAACAAATACACACCTAGGCCATCTGACTCATTGCCTACACTGATGTTGCCAGGAAATACGGTGCAATGCACAGACACAACACCTATTCACAGTCTTAGTCAACTAGCCCACTGGTGCAGTAAGCAAATGTCAGTCAAATGTGTGACCACAGACAACGCACATCACAAAGTGAAGCACAGGTTTATTACACATTTGCAACATGTTGTAACCACTACAGATGCAAGGTAATCCCACCTGGCAGCGGGCACACAGTCAACAAGTGTAGAAGGAAGGAAGTCCATGGGTGTGGCGCACATCACCTGTAGGGACACGACAGCTACCACCCTGGAAGTCGAATCACGGTGCCGGGGATCACAGTTGACCAAACGACTCTGAAAGTACCCTGTGAAGGACAGAAATGACACACAGTCAAAAGCACTGAAGAACAGGACAGAACTGCAATACTCATGCCCAATACATGTCACAAGATACCCACCCAGAACCAAGTTAGCATGTCAACACTGTTGGGGAGTACAGACTACCTGTAAGGACACATCGCTACACGCATACAGTCATGTAGCCCATGGACACACCCAAACAGCACCAGAGCACCACCAACACATATCATGCAAACTCACATCATTGACATGACATCTCTGGATACTCACATTCAGCTGAAGAAGTTGGTGATGAGCTGTGTGTGGACATCACCATCACCATCATCATCATCATCACTGGCATCGTGGTCCAGGCCAGGATCCTCCACAGGTGGCAGATGTTGGTCATCGTCATCCAGGATGAGAGGTAACTCCTTCCGCACTGCCAGGTTGTGTAGCATGCAGCAGACGATGACAATCTTGCACACCTTTGCTGGGGCATATGGGAGGGCCCCTCCTGTCTTGTCCAGGCAGCGGAAGCGGCTCTTCAGGAGACCAAATGTCCGCTCAATCACTCTCCTCATCCGACCATGTGCCTCATTGTAGCGCATCTGGGCTGGTGTCACAGGGTTCCTGAGGGGCGTCAGCAACCACGGCATGTTGGGGTATCCGGAGTCACCTACATACAGACAATTGCACATTAGCTGAGTTGGAAAAGAGGATGGAACACTACATTGCAGAACACACACAATGGTACAAAGTCAGTACACACCAACAAGCCAGGCACGCTGGTTCCGCATCTGTGACATCATCCTCGGGATACGACTACTCCTCATCACGTAGGCATCGTGTGCAGAACCGGGGAAATGGGCACACACGTGTGAGATGCTCATATCTGCAAGACAGACCACCAGTGCATTGACCGAGTGGTAGTGTTTGCGGTTCCTGTATGCCTGCTCTTGGGCCTGTGGTGGTACCAAAGCCACATGTGTCCCATCAATGGAGCCAATGACATGCGGCATCCTCCCCAGGGCATAGAAGTCACTCTTCACGTCAGTGAGTTGTTGGAGTCTAGGGAAATAGATGTACTGGTTCAGGTATATCAACTTAGCCTCCAAAACATCGCGGAGCAAACAGCTGAACATGGTCTGTGACATCCCACCAGCAGTCGCCACAGTGTGTTGAAAGGTACCGGTGGCAAAGAAGTGTAGGGCTGCCATCACCTTCACCTTGGGGGTCAGCGCTGGAGGGTACGGCCGGCCAGGTTGCAAATGTGGTGCCAAGCGCACTGCCAAATCCTCAATCAGCTGCCTGGTGAAGCGGTACCGTCGGATGCTGTCACGTTCCACCATCGTTGCCAGGTCAGGGAATGGTCTATGGACAGCTGGTGCCCTGCAGTGCATAGGTGAAGAAAGAAAGATTGTCAGTCACCCCACATATGTGGCATTGAACACACTCAATATCACATGATACATCATTATGAGGCACAAGTACATGATGTGTGCAGTTCCGTAAGGACATGTATGGCACATACATGGCCAACATCTAACATCACAGTTCAACAAGTGGCATCAATAAGTCCCAGGTTGTGCCATTGGATATCATGAGGCCGTGTCACAGTTCCCATCTCCTGCTGCCACGTTACAAACACACCCCACAGTGACATGTGAGGACAGATGTGCCCCAGGCATCACAGCTCAACGACAGGTAGATTCCCAGGGACCCTGTATTGCCACATGGATACTGGCATGACATGGTGTATCATGTATACACCACAGCAAAACAACCATGACCCCCACAGGTAGTGGTCCCTGTTGCCTCGGCAGGACAGACATGGATGCCTGTGACACACACACGTACAACATCAAAGTCCATGCACAAACAACATGGATGTGGAGACTGTCTCCCATTGTGCACATGAAATCAGAGACATTGTAAACACAACATGCACACAGACTGTGGAGGACCATCACTATTGTGCCAATGGGTCACCCTGGGTTAAACATAGCATCCCACATGGGACTCAGGGGGTATGTGACATGACATACACATACACCACCGTGAAATGTGACCATGCCACATGCTCAGATATGAACAGTTGCACATCACAGTGGTCATGTACACGAAACACCAAGGATTCTGTCCCCATGAACACGTGCACAGCCTGGGGGTGGCTGCCCCCAAGTGACACCCACAGAACAACATGTTCACCCCCATACACGGAATAGGTAATGCAGCCTTACATGCCTTAGGATACAGTTTGGACAGGCTGTGGTGTTGTAGGTGTGCCCCTCACTCCCTGTGAAGTATATGTGGCTGGCATATGTTCACCTGTGACAGGCATGGTGACATATGCCAGTGACTTGTACAGGGACGCGTTGGACAGCAATGGACCGATCGGTGTGCACACATTGGCCATTGCATTCAATGTGTGCTGGTACGCGTTGTATTCGCAATACGCGTTAGACAGCAATGGACCGATTGGTGTGCACACATTGGCCATTGCATTCAATGTGTGCTGGTACGCGTTGTATCCTAGGTACACGTTGAACAGCAATGGACCGATCGGTGTGCCCGGCCGGCCCATTGCATTCAATGTGTGCGGGTACGCGTTGTATCCTGGGTACGCGTTGAACAGCAATGGACCGATCGGTGTGCCCGGCAGGCCCATTGCATTCAATGTGTGCGGGTACGCGTTGTATCCTGGGTACGCGTTGAACAGCAATGGACCGATCGGTGTGCCCGGCCGGCCCATTGCATTCAATGTGTGCGGGTACGCGTTGTATCCTGGGTACGCGTTGAACAGCAATGGACCGATCGGTGTGCCCGGCCGGCCCATTGCATTCAATGTGTGCGGGTACGCGTTGTATCCTGGGTACGCGTTGAACAGCAATGGACCGATCGGTGTGCCCTGCCGGCCCATTGCATTCAATGTGTGCGGGTACGCATTGTATCCTGGGTACGCGTTGAACAGCAATGGACCGATCGGTGTGCCCGGCCGGCCCGTTGCATTCAATGTGTGCGGGTACGCGTTATATCCTGGGTACGCGTTGAACAGCAATGGACCGATCGGTGTGCCCGGCCGGCCCATTGCATTCAATGTGTGCGGGGAAGCGTTGTATCCTGGGTACGCGTTGAACAGCAATGGACCGATCGGTGTGCCCGGCCGGCCCATTGCATTCAATGTGTGCGGGCACGCGTTGTATCCTGGGTACGTGTTGAACAGCAATGGACCGATCGGTGTGCCCGGCCGGCCCATTGCATTCAATGTGTGCGGGTACGCGTTGTATCCTGGGCACGCGTTGAACAGCAATGGACCGATCGGTGTGCCCGGACGGCCCATTGCATTCAATGTGTGCGGGTACGCGTTGTATCCTAGGTACTCGTTGAACAGCAATGGACCGATCGGTGCGCACCCATTGGCTATGGCCTGGCCTGGCAACGGACGCGTTTTCAAATTTTGAACGAGTCTGATGCTGTAAATTCAGTTGGTCACCCACAACAATGTTGCAAATTCATGGGTGTCATGAAGTTGAACTTTTGAAGGATGCTGTGGGCGTGTGTAAGTGGTGCAATTCCATGGATTGGCCAGATTCAGAAGATGCAAACGACTTGGACCTATCACTTTGGACACATGGGACAGTATCTGCCTCTGCAGCACACATATAATGCTGGCTGTTCCCCTGAGAGCTCACTTGCCTGCACTACATGCTCCAGTACAACATCTGCCACCACCACTGCTGCTGTATCTGCACCCTCTGGACCCTGCAATGGCACGTACTGTGGAGAGAGCCCCAGCCTTCAGCACTGAGGAGAACCAGGCCCTGCTGGACAGCCTCCTTCCACAGTACAGCAAGCTGTATGGGAAAGCAGGGGAGCAGGTGAGTGTTCTGTCCACTGCCTTCCTAAATGTGCATGTTGTCTGACTAGCAAGGCTAACAGTCTGCACGCCACTGGCTAGCAGGCTCACTGAGTAGTTGTCACCCCCCATAGTGTGTAGTTACATGCACTGGACAGGTATAGTGCAGTGACAGTGCATTTAAACAAGGTTTTACTTCCCAGGCAATGATACCATGTAGTAACTGCTGGCATACTGTCCATGGCCATCGTTGCACTGCCTGTGTACATCATGTGCCCCTGTGATTGAGACATGTATATACAACTGTGTAATGCACGGATATGTTGCATGTGTAGTAATGGCATTCTCACTTTGTCATCCTCACCGGTTGATGCCCACCAGAAGCAGCAGATATGGCTGACCATCGTCCGGGCAGTGAGAACCGTGGGGGTCTACAAGCGCCGGATCCGCAACTGCCAGAAGAGGTGGCAGGACCTTCGGGGCTGGACCCGGAGGATTGCATGGGTCCAGCTGAAGCTGTCGCCTCCTCGCAGGAGGGGCGGACACCGGACCCTGACCCCCCACATGCTCAGGATCCTGGCGGTGGTCTTCCCTGATCTGGATGGGCAGCTGAAGGCCAGAGAGCAGCAAGGAGGGGGTGAGTCCATGACTGCATTGTGAACTATGTCTGCCATGCTATGTGCCCTCCTCTGGCCTGGTTAAACTTCCACAGTACATCAGTCATGTGGTCCAGGACCCATGTCCCTCTATTGTGCACTGCCCACTCCTCATCTGATACCCAGGTGTGGCCCTTACAGTCAGGGAATTGTGTCACTTGGGTACTGTGTCCTTGCAGTTTGCTTGACTCAAGGTGGGGGACAGCATCTGTTTCCCTAACTCTGTGGTGGGCATCATGGGTGGGTCCATTGCTTACACAATGCCTGTGTTCTGACATGTAATCTGCGTGTTACTTTGATATGTGGTCCAATTGCTGAGCTGATCCACCACATGTGCCTGGGGTATCTGGCACACACCCATGCTGCGGGTGGGAACAATGTTTGGGCCCCAGGAGTGTGTATATTACGTGTGTCACACATACTTAGCCAGCTGCCTACTGTCCAGGGCTCATCCCTCATTCATGTGGGGCAGGACAGTCATGCCTACTCCAGGCCATACAATACACTCTGTACTCCCACTCCCGTGTATCAGCTGACACGTTGTGCTCAGTGATTTGTCCCCTCAGGTGTCTGCCTCTGTGTCAGTGTGCTGTGGCTTCGTTGTCAGGACTGCTGGGGTGTTTCTCGGTTGGGGCTCAGCATGCCACCGGAGATGTGACCATAGGAGACGATACTTGTGTGACACATAGGTGTTTGATCACCTGACCGTGCAGACTGGGGTATGCAAATGTGAAGTTCAGGCAGCTGTTTCCCATTCACAGCAGATTGTGAGGTGCTCAGGTTCAGAGGGTTGTGTTACAGGTCTCCCATATGTCCAATCGGTATGACCTGGACAGATAAGGGTTCAGATGATGTGGTGTGTGGGGGATGTACATGTGCACTTGTTCAGCTCCAGGACTTGCATTCCCCATGACCTACTATTGTGACACAGTGCAGAGTGTTGTAGTCTGGCTGCCCTGCCCATGTGACTGGAGACAGTGATGTATGACTTAGCAGGCATGCCTGTGCCATGGCATGTGACTTCCTTTTAGTGATCCTGCAGGGGAGTGACATGTGCTACATGCACACCATTGTGGCAATGGCTATCAGGACATGGGTGCATCATGGTGTCTGTCGCTGGTATGCATCACATGCATTCCCTATTTGACTCTGGGCATCCCTTTAATCCGGACACCTGTACTGACTCAGTGGCAAGAGTTGTGATGTGTGCATGTTCACATGCTTAACCGGGTTCTCTGCACTGTCCAACTACTGTGTAGGTGGTGCATGTGTCCACACTGGGGTATTGCCATCCAACAGACACCAGACAGATGGGTGCAAGTCCAGGTGGGATGTGAGTGCCATGGTTGACCATCAGACTGACAATTGGCTTCTCCTGTTCTGTTTGGGCACTTTTAGCAATGTTCAACTAAGGATGCCAGGGCTTGCTCTGTAATGTGCTGTACTTACTGTGGTGTGTGCGTTCGGTGCAGGTGACTGATGTCTGTCTGTTTCCCTATTGATTGCAGATGCATCCACGGCCACAGGAGGGGACAGCTCCACGGACCAGGAGGAGCCGCAGAGCCAGACTGGGTCAGCAGCCGAGGAGTGGTCGGAGGGACCCAGTGGCACGGAGGGCGAGGGGAGCCACACCGAGGAGTCCTCAGCACCATCCACCTCAGCTGAGGACCACAGCAGCTCGGAGGATGACTCCCTTATGGAGGTGGGTGTCAGCAGCCACCACACCCCAGCTAGTGTTGCTGTCCCCGCCACCACCACCACCACCCTCCCATCGGCTCCCATTCCCGAGGTCCGTGGAGGCTCCCATGTTCGGGAGCGTGTCTCCTTCGGGCCAGGCACCGCACCCCCTGCCCCTGTGTCCCCTGCTGCCCTGAGTGTGGAGTCTGTGTACCTCCTTCGCCAGCTCCATGTAGGGCAGACAGCGATGCTGAGTGTCCTCCATGCCCACACCACTCTGTTGACTCAGCTGGTGTCGTTCATGGAGGGCATCTCATCGGGCATGTCTGCCCTACAGAGGGGCAATAGGTCCATGGACTCCTCCCTGACGGCAGCAGTGTCCCTCCTCCGACAGTCCCTCACCCCTCCTGCCTCTGCCCCATCCACACTCCCCAGCACCTTACCTGTCCCAAGCACACACACACCGGCACAGGCACACACCAGCACAGACACGAGCAGCACACAGACACACACGCCACAAACAAGACGCACACGCACGCACAGTCAGGGGACTGAAACCACACTCACAGGGGATGGGGCCCAGGCACACACACACGCATCCACGAGCACTGCGCAGTCCTCAGTTGCCTCTCCATCCAAAGCCCCCTCCCTTGCCTCACCTGCAACCCCAAAGACACAGCGGCTCTTCCTCAGTGACCTCGGCCTCTTCCCCTCCGATCCAGCTGATACAGCATTCAGGGGGAAGAGGAAGCCCACCCACACGGAGCGGAGTGCCCCTTGCCCCCAGACACCCTCCCTTCCAGGCGCAGACCGACTGACGCCCCCACCCGCAAGTCCCCCCGGACCCAGAAGAGCAAGACCCCGCCGCCGCCCTGCAGCTCAGGCACCAAGTCTCCTTCCTCCACCCCTCAGGCCCCCACTCCACAGGTGCCCCCACCACACCCTGCCCCAGGTTCCCCCACCCACAGATACACCATCCCCAAAAGGATCAGGCCTTCTCCCCCTGCCACTTGCTCTTCCGGCCCCACACCCCCCACTGCGCTTGTCTGTGCCACTGGTGTGGTGAGGGTGTCCTCCCCCTCTGTCCTGCCCACCTTACCTGATCCCCATTCTCCTCCCCTGGAGGTAAGCACTGCAGTGGAGGCCACTACCACCCTGTCTGACTTGGGCACTGCAGTGGCGAACCTGTCCACTCCATCTGCACGGTCCACTGCAGTTGTGCCAGCGCCCACACCATCTGAGTCATGCCCCCCAGTTGGTCCGGCACACACCATGTCAGACACCTCCACTGCAGTTGTCAGTGGCTCTCCAGCACCCACCACCCCTTCCCTGCCTCCTTCTGGTGAGCCCTGATCCTGTCCCTGCGGTGCCTGGCCTGCCCCCCCGTATGCCCCTCCGAGGGGATTGTCCCTGGTTTTCATCAGTGCAGGCATGCGTAGGGTGACATCTGCCACTCTCACCCTGTTTTGACTTTCATGATGGACTGGCCATTGGCCTTTGTTTATTTTTTACATGACTTCAACTTTTGAACCCACATATGCTGAATAAAGCAACTTTCTGTTCTCTAGTGCTTTTGCTTCTGATGTACATGATGTTGATGATGCTAACCATGCCCTTGCTGCAGTGATGGTGATATTTGGTCTCATGAATATGTAGTGTTACTGTGCAGGAACCCATGTGGTCCAGGGGGACTGTGTCCTATCCTGTGGTGTATCCATGTCATCCTTAGCAGCATCTGAGGGTGTCATGTTTTCAATATTTGGCAATGGGATTTCCTACTTACATTAGCAATGTCACATCTGTGGCTTCCACCCCTGCACATCTGTTGTGCTTGCCCTTGTTCAATTAGTCTACTTCCCTGACCGTGTGGCCATCTCCACTGGACATGCAGGTTTGGGCATCAATGGGGAAGGACTCATCTGTGTTGTCAGTGCAACTTGCTGTACATGTGTGTTGGATCTGTGCTGATGATTTCATTGACACTCCCATGACCAGGCTGATGTGACGGGAGCCTTCATTTGGTGCTAATTGTTGACTGTGTGACCAAGTGTTCTGCTGACATGATGGAGCCCTACTGAGGCGACATATGGCACAGCTTTCCTCACACAGGAGTGGAGTCCCCTCATGGCAGTGTGTACTCCTGTGACATCGCCTGCGCCCAAGGTGTGTGATGTATGAGCATGTCTGTGTGTTCACTTCCATTTTGCTGTGCATGCTGGGATCCCTAGTGATGTTCCTGTTTGTGATGCTTGCTGAGTTGACCTATGTTCCCCCAAAGTCTTCTCCCTGGGTTCTCTGTGATGTGGGTGCATGGCACATTACTGGTCATCAGGGTGTCACCCATAGGTGTGTTTGCTGTCAGGGCTGAGTTTGTGGGCAGACGCTGATGGGTCACAGTCAGGATTCCCCTTGGCACTTGTTGTTTGCACCTGTCATGTGATTTCCGGTTTGTGTTAGCTTTCATTGGTTGTGACACATTGTGTGTGTGACTGCTGGCACTCCTCACAGTCAGGGCTGCAATGTTGGTAGTTGTCTATGTGTGTTCTTTGTGGGTGACCTTGGCTTCTTCATTGGTGTGTGACTGTGGCTGGGATCCCATTGGTTGGTGTGGTATTGCCGTCATGTCCATGTACAGCGTAGTGTGCAGTGTGTCAGACATTCAGGAGTCTTGTTGAGTGGCCATGTGTGATGTGTTTCTGCACCTTGGTTCCCACCACCCCCCCTGGGATTGTCATGGGTGCATGTGCAATGTCACCACTGCATGTGAGCTTCACTGCTGCACATTGTTGGAGGTCGAGGTGTGTGGTGTTGAGTGTGTGCAGATGAGAGTTGTTGCCCGGCTAGACCCCTGCCTCCATGTTGGCCTTCGCTTACTGGCCGTGCTGATTGATTTGTGCTTGTGTAGGTGTGATGGTAGTTTGTTGCTCAGGACACATGACTGTGGTTCACAGTGTGAACGACATCTAGCTTTGTCATCACAGTGGGTTTGTAATGCAGCCCAGGGTCACCACATTGTGGGGGCCCTGGGGGTAGTGCTGTGGTGTCTCTGTGTCTTGCTGTGTCAGTTGCTGTTCCTACATGCTTGTGTGACATGTGTGATTTGTGCTCCCTCTCATCTGACAATGCCTGATTGCCCACATAGGGGATTTGGATCCATGAGTTACCTTTGTGTGGCACTGTATGCACATCTGTGTAATTGGTATTCAGGCCTCCTCATGTGTTGTGTGGTTGCCTGGGGACACTGGTACCCCCTCACCTGTTGTGTTTGATGTGCAGTGTGGGTCTGCCTGTTTGTGTTTGTGCATCTGCACCACTGCATTGGCATATCTTTAGTGTGCCATTGGCTGTATGTTGTTTGGTGTGTTTCCCCTGCTGTCCCTG